>CM031244.1:468299391-468981891 GCA_018340775.1 Taxus wallichiana var. yunnanensis | reverse complement strand
CATGCGTTGTCAGGTATTAGTACTCCTCAAACACTCAAGGTTATTGGCTATCTCAAAAAATAGAAGGTGACAATGTTGATTGACTCAGGAGTACTCATAACTTCATAAATAATAAGTTAGTTGCCCGCCTCAATTGTTTTATTTACCCAGCTCCGAAATGCAAGTTATGATTGCGGATGGTGGGACAGATTAAGTACATAGGAAAGTGCCATAATATCAAGCTTTCCATGGGAGACTACATGTTAGAATTTCCAATGTTTGCTATTTCCACGGGAGGGGAAGATATTGTTTTGGGTGTCCAATGGCTCACAACCTTGGGTACTATAGAAATGAATTTCCAAGAATTGTTCATGTGATTTCATTTAGAAGGAAGGAAAATACAATTGAAAGGGATGGTAGCTAAGTCTCCACAGATTATTAGCTCTCATCAGATGCAGAAGGTTCTCAGAAAAGGAGTAGATGGATTTGTAGCAAAGTTATTTTCCATAGAGGTACAAAATACAGAGTCTTCAATGCCACCCGATCTTCATAAGATTGTTGATGCTCACTCGTCTATTTTTGATGCAATTCCAAAGGGACTACCACTAGTTAGGGATCATGATCATGCCATTCGGTTGATTCTAGGGAGCCAACCACCTAACATCAGACCATACAGATACCCATATTCCCAGAAAAGTGAGATCGAGAAAATGGTGTAGGAAATGTTGAAGGTAGGTATCATCAGGCATAGCCAGAGTGCATATTCTTCACCAATGGTCATGGTACGTAAGAAGGATGAAACATGGAGGATGTGTCCAGATTACCAAGAACTCAACAAGTACACCATCAAAGATAAGTTTCCTATTCCAGTAATTGATGATTTACTTGATGAATTGCATGGTGCTATTTATTTCACAAAATTAGATCTTTGTTCGGGGTACCATAAAATTAGAATAAGAGAGGAAGATGTTCATAAAATGGATTTCAGGACTCATGAGGGCCATTATGAGTTTTTGGTAATTCCTTTTGGTCTTACAAATGCTCCCTCAACATTTCAAAGTTTGATGAACACTATTTTAGGGAAATTTGTATTAGTTTTCTTTAATGACATATTGATTTATAGTAAGACATGGGAAGAACACTTGCAACATGTAAATAAAGTGTTGGAAGTTTTGGAGAAACATAAGCTCTATGCAAAGCCATCAAAATGTTATTTTGGTGTACAAGAGGTAGAGTACTTAGGTCACATTGTATCCCATGAAGGTGTCAAAGTTGATCCTCAGAAGATCAAAGCTATGGTGGAATGGCCAAGGCCCAAAAATCTCAAAAATCTCTGAGGGTTCCTAGGACTAACATGGTACTACAGAAGATTTGTGAGGGGATATGGTAGAATTGTGGCTCCACTCACTACATTACTAAAGAAGGATGCCTTCCATTGGACACACAACCACTAAATCCTTTGAGTAGTTGAAGGAAGCCATGTGCACCACCCCAGTTTTGGCTACTCCTAACTTCTCAAAAACTTTCATTGTTGAGTGTAATGCTTCAGGATCAGGATTGGGAGCATTTCTAATGCACGAAGAAAGGCCAATTACATTTGAGAGTCTCTAATTCAAAGCAAAATATCTTCTCAAACTGTATACGAGAAAGAAATGATGGCTATTCTTCATGCAAATCATGCAATGGAGGACCTATCTAATGGGTAGACACTTTAAGGTAAAACTAATCATGAGAGTCTCAAGTACTTTTTAGAGCAAAGTTTATGATCCGAGGAACAACAAAAGTGAGTAACAAAAATGTTGGGTTATAATTTTGAAATTATATACAAAAAGGGTAAAGAAAATGTAGTAGCTGATGTGCTATCTAGAAGGGATACATCCACATATGCCTTACTATGTGCAATGTCCATATTGAAGTCCATTTGTGTAGATGAAGCAAGATTTGAATGGGAGCAGAAAAGGATATAAAATATCTAATACGTAATATTAAACAAGGCTCTATAATATCTAACAAATTTGAGTGGAAAGGTAATGCCCTATGGTATAAGGACAAGTTATTCTTATGTAAAGATTATGAGTTGAAGCATAAGATTCTTGTAGAGCTACATGCATCACTTGTTGGAGGACACTCTGGGTTTTTGAAGACATCATAGAATAAAAAGAGAATTCTTTTGGGAAGGACTTAAGGGAGATGTACAAAATTTGTATCAAGGTGTTTGTTGTGCCAACAGAACAAAGGTGAAACCATTAAGACACCAGGTCTATTGCAACCATTACCAATTCCTAGTGAGATGGGAGGAGGTCTCCATGGATTTCATCACATTATTACCTTATTTAGAGGGTAAGAATGTTATTTTGGTGATTGTGGATAGGCTCACAAAATATGCCCATTTTTGTGCCTGTCACATCCATTTGCAGCCAGTATAGTCACAACTATTTTTTTGGAGACAGTTCAAAGGCTACATGGAACCCCAAAGATAATTGTAAGTGATCATGATCCTATTTTCACAAGTAATTTTTGGACAAAATTATTTACATGTTTGGGTACTCAGCTAGCTCACAATTCATCTTACCATCCTCAAATTGATGGGCAAACAGAAGTGGTCAACAAATAATTAGGGGTATCTACGTTGTTTTGTATCAGATAAGCATGAACGGTGGGTTAAATGGCTACCACTTGTAGAATGGTGGTATAACACATCTTTTCATACCTCTTCTCAAATGACCCCATTTTTAGCATTATATGGTTACCATCCACCATCTATCACTTCTTCCTTGAGGGTGCAAACTAAGGTCAGAGATGTTGAGGAACACATTCAACATCAACAACATGTTTTGGCTAGTTTGAAGGATAATTTGGCATTGGCACAAAATAGGATGAAACACAAGTAGATCAACACCGTAGTGAAAGACATTTTGAAATTGGTGACTAGGTTTTTGTACGTCTACAACCTTACAAGCAGATGTCCCTGGGAAACAAAAAGGACAAAAACTTGCTCCTAAATATTATGGTCCTTATCAGGTTCTACAGAAAATTGGAAGCATTGCTTATAAACTAGAGTTGCCTCAATCTTCACGCATACACCCAATATTCCATGTTTCCTTGAAGAAGGTTATTGGACAAAAATTTACAGCCCAGATAGAGCTAACAAAACTTGATGAGGAAGGAAGAATCATTTTGGAGTTGGAGAAGATTATGCAAACACATAATAAGTGGCTGAGAACCAGAGACATTAAGGAATATCTGATCAAGTGGAAGAATATGAGCATAGAAGATGCAACTTGGGAGGATGAAGGTTTTCTGCAGCAACATCCATGATTATTCAACATTGAGGACAATGTTGGGAAGGGGAAGGACATGCTACACCCATAACCTATTGCTTGTATTAGGATATGAGTAGCTGTCTTGTGGCTTACCATACTATTTATACTTTCTTAGGTTAGTAGGTTGGCCTTGGTGATGGCTATAACATATGAATAGTATTTATAAGGGATTGTAGGTAGTAGTTGATCATCATTTAAGCATTTGAGTGTTATTGTATGGTTCGAGGTTGCCCCTTGAAGTGGTGAAGCTGTTCTAATTGCATATTAAGATCATTTATCCGCAATATTGTGTTCTTTGGTGTTCTATTTATGCTCATAATCTAGATTATACAAGTAATTTCATTACATAGCAAATGAGCCAACTCCTCAAATTTTCCAAATTCAAATTTCAAAAACCCAAATATTTTTGAATTAACGAAGATTCGCCATTAAATTTTTACCCGACTATATGATTATTTTTTCTATACATAAGACATTGGGGTTGAGCTCCAAATCTATCCTCTCTATTCTTCTCCATACATTCATTGTGAGAATGTTCACCTTGACACATATATTGACTAGGATATACCAAACAATTTTTTAACCATTAATTGTGGCATTAATAAATAGCTCTTGGTAAAAAAATCCCAAGCTATCTTTATCTCTTAACTAATTAATTTCTATACATTTGTCAATTCATTTATATTATGCACCAACGAATCCTTCAATATGGGGAGTACTCAATTGATCTTCAATAATGCTAGAATATTTTTCACCTCAACCAATTCTTTTGTTAACGGGACTTTATGGGATTATTTTTGGACATGTGCTTCAAATATAACAATTATTAAAAATTGTCTTGTAAGTTAAATGTAACATTGGTGGCCTCTTATAGGACTAGTTTTTGTGGAGTTCCATATGGATAGTCCACCACCTTTGTGGTTTTTCTCTAGATAGCTCTCATGCATACCTCTATTCTTATTGGTTGGATTTGAATCCAATTACATTTATATACATTAAAATTAATCCCTACCGTAAGTTCTTGTACCCCCTTCTTTGACACCCTACTATTAACCTTTATTATCCTTACACATTTGGGTGCGACATCATGCTTTTGATTCATAATGTTTTGAATCTCCAGAACTCCTTAGTCAAGTATGAGGTCCTACAATATTCGCAAAGTTGGGTAGGTTAGGAAATACTGATATAAGTGGTTAGTAGACTCATATTTATAGAATTTGTTTTGGGAATCTTCTACCTCCTCTCAAGCCTCCCTTTCCTATATAAATGTGCCCTCCTTCATAACCCTAGTTTTGTTCTAATGGTTTAGTGGTGGTCCGACACTCTCCTTTTTCCAAGCATTGGGAAATTATTCAATAACACGACAATTTTTTGTATTGTGTATGCTTGAATGATACACCTCACACCATAATGTCACCTTAGTCTACTTATCTCTTTAGAGTGATGGAGAATACTTTACATCATGATACTCGTGGCATATCTTATAGATACTCGCATTATGAAACTCATACTTTTTCTTGTGAAATTGTTCTTGTTGTGGCCCTCTCATTTATAATCAATTTGACATATCCCACTAAGTCTCATGTACATTGTTAGCCACCAATAGATGTAATTGGGTGGTCATGCTAGATATTTGTGCTTCTTGTTGGGGTTGTAATATTAAGCGGGAAACAAGCTTAATAAAAACCCGCCAAAGACTAATGGTCATGACTTATGAATTAAATTTAAAATATAAGCATGAACTGAGTTGGCATTAAGAGTGACCCAAATTGGTCACCCGCCTTGTATAAAATAAGGTGATCTCATTATATATTGATGATGAAAATGATATAGAAAAATATGCGAGCAAGAAGTGTGAGTAGTTTAGAAGATCCATGAAGGTGTAACAACTGTGGATCTTATGAAATAGTGGGAGTGTTGGGTGAAACTTATATTCTCAATAAAGATAAGTGATTTTCAGTGGGTTTTTTACCTCTCATGGTTTTCCCACTTATATCTTATGTTCGCATGTTGTGTTCATTTAATTTCATGTTTATGCATGCAATCTAATATCTAATTCATACTGTGATGTAATTCATATTAATTTGTTGTTCAATCATAAACTATAATTCTTGGTTGTTTATTTTGGTGGATATATAAATTTGTTGTATTATCTATCCTCGTATTTTTTGACATGGTATCAGATCCACCTGTTTGTGGTTGTGCATGATAAACTTGTTTTGTAGGTGCAAGATCCTCTGTAGATCGATTGGAAGAAGATAACTTAAATTTTCTAAAACCTACGAAGGTCTAATTTTGTACTTCGTGGCTTTTTCATGATCTACATGTGCAAAATTCCAATTCTCTATTAATTTGGAAGTTTTAAAAGATTGAATTAAGTTTGGAAGATCAAAACCTTATGTGAACTTGTGTTTCTTCCTTTCATAGTCTTCAAAGTGAGTGCATTTGTGTTTCTTGGTCATCTGTGACCTTCCTTAAGATTTTCCAATCTTCCGTGGATTTCTACGAGTTTATCGTGTTTTTTTTTTTGTATTTTGTGGCCTATTTTAGTGTTACACAACATATTTTAGTGTTGCATGACATATTTTAGTGTTCAAGTGGCATATTTTAGTATTACAAAACTTTTTTTAGTCTTGTGCGTTTCTTCATAGTTGTCCATGGCTTTTTAGTCTTCTCGCAGATTTTTTAGTCTTGTGTGGCTTTTCATAGCCTTGCATGGGGTTTTAGACCCATGCATATTTTTTAGTCTTGTGCTGTTTTTAATAGTCTTGCACAACTTTTGAGTCTTGTGTGGCTTTTCATAGTCTTGCACGACTTTTTAGACTTGTGTGGTTTTTCAAGTCTTGTGCAACTTTTTTTTAGTATGTTTCTCGATTTTCCTTCACTTTATAGACTTTCTCTTGTTCTCATGGACCCCTTTATTCCATGGACTCCTTTATTCCGTGAAGTCCTTTGTTTCATAAACTCCTTTGTTCTGTAGACCCCTTTGTTCTGCAGACTCCTTTGTTCTGCGAAGTCCTTTGTTCCATAGACTCCTTTGTACTGCAAACTTCCTTTATTTTGTGGACTTCTACCTTTGTTCTGCAGACTTATTTTATTTCGTGGACTTCTTCCTTTGTTTCACGTGCTTCTTTATTTTTCGTGGACTTCCTTTATTATGTGGAATTATTCCTTTTTCTCGTGGTCTTCTTTCTTTGTTACGTGGAATTCTTTAATCGTTTCATAGACTTCCTTTGTTTCGCGGATTCCTTTGTTTCGTAGCTTGTATTTTTTTGTTGGGTTGATTTCTTTGTTTCGTGGCTTGCATTTTTTGTTGGGTGGATTCTTTTGTTTCGTAGCTTACATTTTTTTTGTTACACAAAATTTTATTTGTTCCCAAATTACATTTTTATTGCGTGGATTCCTTTGTTCCATGACTTGCATTTTCTTGTTGCACAAATTTCTTTGTTCTACGCCTTTTTCCTTAGCATTCATGGAACACTATTTCTTTGTTCTGTAGCTTTTGAACTTGGACAAGTTATATCTTCTTGTGTGTTTGCTTACAGTATCCTTGTGGTTAGTTTTTAGCATCGCGGGTTCTCTTTAGTCACCCCATATCTTTTTAATGGATTTATATCAAACTTGTTGAAATCTTCATTCTTTATAATTCCATGGAACACTATTTCTTTGTTTTGTAGCTTTTCAAAATTTGAAAATTCTATAACCCTTTCTCTATTGTGTTGTAATCCCTCGCAGCTTGTCCATTGTGTTTTATGGCCTTCCTTATGTGTTTAAATAAATTTTTGAGTATTTTTAATAAGTTTCAAGTCTGATAATTGTATTTAAAATATGTAGAAATTAATTTCTTCTAACCGCAAATATTCTCATGAACTAATTAAACTCACATAGGACTAGTTTTTAAAAATTTACCTAGTTTGATAATTATGGCTAGTTCATCTAAATTTTCTATGGATACATCTCAAATTTTAAATGGTTCTAATTACAGTATTTGGAGAATAAGACTCAAATCCATCTTTATTGCAAGAAAGCTATGGGATTTGGTTAGTGGTGTTGAAAAGAAACCCACTGGGAGACAAGATACCCCGAATAACTTGAGCATCTTCTCCCAAAATCCTAAGAGGCCATGTCCATCTTATTGCAAAGTATCAAAGATGAATTCTTGTTGCATATTAGACATATGGAGTCTCCACTAATGCATGGGACCAATTAAAAACAATGCATGAGGGTAGCCACCTCTCTAAGATAATCAAACTAATAATGGAACTCTTTACAAATCCAATGAAAGGAGATGAAAAGATAATTAATTATCTAGCAAAAATTAAGAACATTAAGGCTTAGTTAGATGGTTGTGATTGTCAATTATTTCAAGATAAATTTTTATGCTTTATTATATAGATTAACATTCATGAAAAGTTTAGAAACTACATTTCTATTTTGAACTCTAAATATCAAAATGAGTATGATTTGCCTGCTTTTGATACTTAGTCTTCTTTACTCGTTCAAGAAGAAAGAGTCATGAAGAACTTTAAATTAAAAGAGAATGCCTCTCAAGCATTTTTCTCCCAAAATAAGAAAGCTAATAAAAATAAAAATACTAGTAATGTTAAATAAAACTTTAAATCTAAATTTAATCCTAAAAACAATAGGAATAAGAAAAATTTTAAGGTTAATTTTGATGGAACTTGTACTAAATGTGGAAAATTTGGTCATAAAGCTAGATGATTGTTATTCTAAAACTAATAAGGCTCATAATCATGCTAAAAATAAGAACTTAAATAATAAAAACAAGAAGAATAGAAATCAAAATCAATCTAAAAACCAAGCTAATAAGGATGAGCAAATTATTGCTCTTTATACTTCCCTTTCATCCTCTAATGACAAAGAATGGATTCTAGATAGTGGTGCATCTAGGCACATGACATACATTCATGAATCTCTCTCACGATGTTGTTAAATGTCATGAGAGTATATATCTATGAGATAATTATATTATTTGGTCAAAATATTGTGGTAATGTTAAGTTAGAAAATGAAACCATTAGTAATGTTTTATTTGTTCCTAACTTAAAGAAAAAACTTTTAGCTTTGTTCTCAATTAGCTAGATAAAACTGCAAAGTTATGTTCTTAAAAGATAAATGGTATGTAAAGAATGAGCTTGGTAAAATTATTGCTACTTGGGTTTTCAAGAATGGATTATATATTTTTCAAGGATTTATTGTTGAATCTCATCTTTCTTCTTCTTCTTGTAATGATGTTAAATTATGGAATGAAAGGATTGGGCATGTGAACTTTAACATCTGTCAAATGTCCCTCTTTAACCTTGTTATAGGTCTTCCTAAGTTGAAATCTGACCATGGTTCTTGTGAAAGTTGCTTGCATGGTAAGCAACATGTTGAACCATTTCATAAACATTATAAGTCTAATTCCTCTAACTTGCTTAAGTTAATCCATAGTGATGTAAGAGGTCCCTTGGAATTTTTTTTTTTTTTTATGGTGGAGCTCAAAATTCTAACATTCTATCTTAGTTTCAAGAGTTTAAATCCTTGGTTGAAAACATGGCTAATATGAAAATAAAAAGAATCAGAACTGATAATGGAGGAGAATATGAATAATAAGTTTGATGAATTTTGTGTATCTTATGGAATTCAAAGGGAATTGACAACTCCCTATTCTCCTCAACAAAATGGCATAGCTGAAAGAAAGAATAGAACAATCATAGAAATGGCTAGGACCATGCTTCATGCTTCTAATGTGCCTAAATTTCTATGGGCTGAAGTTATGAACACTGTTGTTCATATTCTAAATAGAATTCCTACCAAATATTTGCATCAAACTACACCTCATGAAGTTTGGACTAAATAAAAACCTAATATTTCTCATTTTAAGATATTTGGTAATCTTGCTTCCCTTCTCATTCCTAAAGTTAAAGACAAAAACTTGATCCTACCTCTTACTCTTGCATCTTTGTTGGATATGGTATTCACATAAAAGGATTAAGAGTGTATGATCCAATCAAGCATGTGATTGTAGAAAATAGGAATGTTCATGTTCTTGAGAAACCATTTTGTGCATCCTCCTCTCTTCCCTCTTCTGTGTTACCTAAGTCTGAATCTCTTCAAGTTGATAACCCTTCTTCGATAATATGGAACTTTATTTCCAAGAGGTGATAATCATTCTTCGTATACGATGGGTGTTGATATTGGGGAATCCTTCTCCATCCGTGTCTCAAAATAGAATTCCTAAATGGACTCAAAATATGGTTTCTAATACTTAGCCTATTAATGTAAGAAAGATGACTCGCAATCAACATTCTTATCATGCCTTGTCAACTTTGTATGAGGTTGAACATCAATCTTTTGAAAAAACAACCCTAGATGAAAGGTGGGTTAATACTATGAAAGTTGAATACAATGATTTAATAAAGAATAATACTTGAGAATTAGTCCCCCTTCCTTCTAAATGAAGCGTTGTATGATCTAGATGACTATACAAAATTAAATATAACTCTGTTGCTTAGATTGAAAAATTCAATGCTATATTAGTTGCTTTAGAGGTTTACTCGAAGCTTGGTTTAGATTATGTTGAAACATTTTCTCTTGTTGCCAAGATGAGCACTATTAGAACTCTTCTAGCTCTATTTGCTCAACATGGATGTGAGATTCACCAAATGAATGTGAAAAATATATCTTAAATGGTGATTTGAAAGAAGAAATCTACATGCATCGACATAAAGGGTTTGATGAACCTGGTAAGGAATTATATGTGTGTAAGCTTAAAAATATTTATATGGTTTTAAAAAAGCTCCTAAAGTTTGGTATGCTAAGATAAATAGCTTCTTTCAAATTCTAATATTGATTTGTTTGTAAAATATGAAAACAATCATATTGTTATTATTGTCTTATAAGTAGATGATCAAAATATGTTAATTACTAGTAGTGATAAAAATCTTATTCTTAGGATCAAAGATAAGTTAAGACAACATTTTGAGATGATTGACCTAGGTTTGTTGAATCATTTCTTAGAAACAATTAGTATTCATAATCACAAGTCTATTGTTGCATTTCAAACACAATATACTTCTAACCTTCTTACAAGATTTAACATGATTGATTGTAATCATGTTTCTATTCCTATGGAAGTTGGTGTTAAATTAGATCCAAGACCTGCTTGTGATGAATTGAATCCTACTTTATAGAGATATCTTGTTGGTAGTATAATTTATTTGACTATCGCTAGGTCTGATATATCCTATGTAGTTGGAATTGTTTCTAGATTCATGTAGGATCCTTATGAGGACCATTGAAAAATGGAAAAAAATGATTCTAAGGTATATCAAAGGTACAATCAATTATGGTTTGTATTATTATTCTTGTAATGATGCAGATTTATTTTTAGATATTGTGATTCCACTTACGATGTTGATATTGTGGATAGAAAATCTACTTATGGATATGTTTTCAAGTTGGGTGCATGTGCAATCACTTGGAGTAGCAAGAAACAACCAACAATATCTATCTCTTCTACTAAAGAAGAGTATAAAAGTGTTATGGAAGCAACAAAGGATGAAATTCATATGGATGTTAAAGAAATTATTCTTTGTGACAACCAAAGTTGCATTGCTCTTGCAAACAATTCAATTCAACATCAAAGAACCAAGCACATTGAGATTCATATGCACTTCATTCGGGAGAAAGTTCTAAATGTTGACATTGATCTCAAGTTTTTTTCTATTGAAGATCAAGTTGCAAACATTTATACTAGGCCATTATGTGCTACAAATTTCTACAAATTTCATGCTATGTTGGGCATTTCAGATTTTGTCTTAATATGAACATGTTCTATTTGAGATTTGGTCTTCGTGAGTTGCCCTTGAGGGGAAGTAAAGAGGAATGAGCATGTTTTGTAATGCCACTTTTTTTTCCAATGCCAACCCTTATTGAAACGATTGTTTCAATTGAAATTTCCTATACTATTCCCATTTTGTTTGAGTATATTGTCATTTTATGTGAGTTTACTTGTAATACCTAGCAAAACATTAGATATGAGGGTTTTTTAACTCCATAATCTTGTGTAAAACTTCATAGGTAATCACTTTATCTTGATTTTTAAATTTTTTTGTTCGTATTATACCTCATTTTTACAAAACCCATGAAACATTTGATTTCTGTCACAACTTCTTGAAGTCCACTAACACTAAAGCGGTGTTTCACGGTTTTTTTAAAACCCGTGGATTAATCTCTTTTATTTGTGGTTTCTTCAAGTCCAAGGAACACAAAGGAGTGCATCGCGGAGTTGCAAAACCCACATAACACTCATTGTAGTAGTGGACCACATAGTTGTAAAACCCGCAACACTAACATTGGTTCGTGGGTTGTAAATCCAGAGATACTACAACAATGTACCACGACATTGTTGTAGTGAATCACATAGTTACAAAATCATTGAATTAATCTTAGATGGTTTATCGATTTTAATTCTTTTTTTTACAAAAAGTGACTTGACATATGTCATTTGGAGCCAACATTATTTTTCTACATGCTAGCCTAAATCTTCACGGTTTATGTATTGCAAGTCCTTTTGTATAAGAAGGAAGTTTTACATGTTTCCCTACTTAACATTAAGGGGGAGTGTTGGGGCAAAAGACTAAGGGTCATGACTTATCATGTGGATACACTAGAATAATAACAACAATATATTATATTTACTCTCCACTTTTTCGAGCAATACATGTGGCTATTATATAACCATATCAAAAGCGCACCATCTCCTAATAAATAAGAACAACAAACCCAGTAATAAGCATGGCTAACAACAAATCTATGAGAATACAATAACAATATAACAATACACCCAATGTAAAAACTATTTCCTAACATCTCCCTCCTCTTTAATGGGAGAGGTTCCCTTATTGAAAGCAAATGTAAAAACTTATATACAAATGTACAACTTTCAAAGTGTGGATTCCTGATACTTTGAAATGTTTTATGCCCAAAGATCATCAATACGAAAGAATGGAAGAATTAAGGAGATGAGAGAGGAAGAACATAACAATACCTTCAGGAAATATAGATAGCAGAGTATAACCTTATACGTATTGAACCAGGGAGATGCATAATAGAATCATTCACTTTCATAACCAATATAATTCCACAGACACAAAGTTCTAGAAATCATATAAACAAGAACACAAAGTTTCCTATCATAAAAGATGGATGATTCCCAAATATTCAAACAAGGAAAGAAGGAATAGTAGAGGAAGAAAAGGAAAAAACTTTTGTATTGATTACTTCGAATCTATTACCTTTCAAGAATGTCCAGAGATCCAACCCTAAACAATGGTGTGGAGAAGCCAATAAATAGTTTCCAAGAACGATTACATTCGGTTACAAAAAATGATGAAATTGATTCAAGAAACCGACATCTAAACTTATCTAACACCTCATCCCATTTCCATGCTTGATGGAAAAACCAGATGCATTGAATCGCAGTCATCCACCCTACCTTTGCAAACTTTAAATTTGAGTCATCCACGTGGGAGAGATTTAAATTAAAGCAGGCATGAGGATGCCTTTTACATTTTGTGCCTTTTGGAGAAATGGCACTTTGGAACATTTTGGCCCATCCACTCACTTTTGATACGGTCTTGACACATGGCCTTACTTGAGTGGGGATGGAGTCATGGTTCACTTTTATAATTTTACCTCTTTTCAATGTGGGCTCAAAAGCTCAAATTTCTCTTGCCCCCCTCCCCCACTTTGAATTTTGATGCGGGATCAATATTTGAATTTTTACCTTAGCATGGGCGGGTCGCGGGTCACTTTATAACTTTAAGCTCTTTTATGGAAATAAAACCAAAATTCTCAAATCACCCCGATGGCCCACTTTCGCGCTTTGACTTTTCAAAGTATCAAAACACAAAAAGGGCCCGCCTCTCTGCCTTCGCTTGAATCATGACCATGTGTCCCTTTTGTTTGGCGAGGCCATATGCCTCGACCTGACACGTGGAGGCTCGGGCACACTTGGGACTTGCCTCCATTTTTTTCTTTGAAGTTACGCTAAGTTGACACGTGGAGGCTTCCGCAAACCCTTCTATACTTAGTCGATTCGACCCTGTTTCCCACTTGACTTATGTTGAACCCTAGACACGTGGAGAGATGTGCTCATTTGAGTTTCTGCTTTGGATTCACCTCTTGAAATTGCACCAAGCTGACGCGTGGCTCCTTCTGCCGGTCTTGGAATTTTCAACGGCCAACTCTGTCTCTCCTTTGAATCTGACTACATGGCGAGCTAGTGCTCATTTGGAGATTGGCCCTTTGGTTTCACTTTTGAAATTGTGTCGTTGAGGCACATGGAGGATTCCTCCAACACTCTTCATACTTAGCTATTTTGAGCTTGTTCTATCTTCATTTTGGACTTGGGACACATGGAAATCCTACGCTTATTTGAGATACCCTTGGGCCCTGCCCTTGGAGTTGTGCCATTTGGAATCGTGGAGGCTTCCATCGATCTTCATTTTAGAACATGGCCACACAGGATCCAATCAGAGATGTCCACGTACTACCCATGGATTTTGGGGAAAAAATTGACCATGTTGGGGAAGATATAGGCCCGTCATTCACATCATTCACGACTGTGGAAAATAAAAGAAAGGAAAACCCCACCTTTATGCCCGAATTTCAAATTGTTCTCCATGGAATGAAAAACTACAAACAATACTAGGCTCGATGCGATCCATTACTCCAAGGTACCGACTCAAAATTTTCAAAACTTGACTTCAAAAAGAGGGGAATTTTGAGGGTGACAAACAAGCTGGCTCTTTCTAGGGATGACTTGATAGAGGAACAGGCAAGATCAAGAACCATAGAAAAACTCTAGGAAAGTAGACCAGTGCCTTATCCATTGGGAAATAGAGTCAAAGGCAAACCAACACAGAAGACAACACACAACACAAAAAAAGAAACAAACTAAAAAACAAAGACAAAAAGGAACAAAAAGGAAAAGGAAAAACAAGACCAAAAACAAAACATTGTACACAATATATAGAAGGACTACCTAGTCACCTAGGACTTGAACAACTTCAGATACTACCCACTATAAGGAAGTGGGAGAGGAGAACCATCCATATAATCCAAATAGAATGAATTTTCTCCAAAAAAGTGCCTGATTTTAAAAGGACCAAGCCAAAGGGAATCAAACTTACCATGGCTTCCTCGAGGTTCATGCCTTTTGTCCCACAGTAGAACAATGTCTCCCACTTGAAAATCTTTGGGTCTAGCTTTCTTGTCAAACAAAGCTTTCACCCTCAGTTGATGAGCTGATATCCTATCAAAACCTAACTTGTCTTCATCCAACTTCTAGAGATACATGATCCTCTTGTCCAAGGAACTGGTAAAACTTGAATCTTCAATAGCCTTCATTAAGTGCAAGGCTGGTAATTCCAATGTTACTGGAAACTAGAGCTTCAACACCATACACCACTTGAAATGGAGACATTCCAATTACTCTTTTGGGTGTAATTCTATCTTCCCAAAGAGCATCATAAAGTTTCTTGTGCCAATTCCTCTTAAGAGTCATTGACAAGCTTCCGAATGATGGTTACCAGATTCTTATTTGTTGATTCTACTTGTCCATTCCCTTGGGGGTAGTAGTCTGAAGAATGAGCAAGGGAAATTCCATAACCATAGTAGAAATCCATCATCTCAGAAGAAGAAAAATTGAAGCATTATCAGTCACAATCTTGTTTGGTACCCCAAACCTTATCAATATGTTCTCCTTAATGAAATTACACACCACCTCAGAAGTAGTGCTTTTGAATGGAATGGCCTCTACCCACTTTGTGAAGTAGTCTATAGTAGTTAACACGTGAGTATGCCCAACACTGGAAGGTGGGTTAAGAGTTCCAATGAAATCCAAACCCCACTGTTGAAAAGGCTCATCAATCACTACTGGATTTAGTGGAAAAGCAACCAACTTAGGTCTCCCAACAAAAGTCTAAAGCTTCACACTTACCTACCCATTTGGATGCATCTCTAAACAATGTAGGCCAATAGTACCCAACATGAAGGATTTTATGGGCAAGTGACAATGAAAAGAGAAATGGCCTCCATAATCCTGATCATGAAAAGCTGAGAACAACTTCTTATGTTGCTCTTTGTCTACACACTTCAAGAATCTTCCATCTATGCCTCACTTGAACAAAGCATTTTCCCATAACACATATTGTGTAGACCTTAACTTAATAGTTCTCTTCTCCTTGGCACTCAAGTGGGATGGACACTCTCCATAAGTAAGAAAGTGTGCAATATCAACATACCACTCATCATTGAACTGAGGAAAAGGACAACAGAACATCAACTGCTTCTTTGGACAATTTTGCATCAGCTCCTTCAACAATAAGCTCACATAAGCCTTTACCCCTACTAGCTTAGTTGGTTTGATATCAAGGTCATATTCTTGGACCTTTTCTACCCAATTTCCTCTCTTAGTTCCAAACTCTGTTGTGTAAGAATAGACTTGATGGTTGTATCAGTACAAGCACAACAGAGTGAGAATTAAGAATATAAAAATGAAACTGCTTGACAACTTTGACCACTGCAAAAGCATGTTTCTCCATCATAGTATATTTCAATTCATGATATTTTAGAACATAGCTCATGAATGCAATTGGAAGCTCATGATCCTTAGAATTTCTCTGAGTTAGGACAACAGCCAAGGTACTCTCTGTAGCATAGCAATAGATGATAAAATCCTTGCTGAAATTAGGACATGCTAAGATGGGAGTCCTAGCAATGGCTTTCTTGATATCTTCAAATGCTTCCTTACCTTTGGAAGACCAACCAAATTTTTTTTTTCCTTTCATCATGTGAGCAATGCTCAAAGTCAGTTCTACAAAATCAAGAATGAATCTCCTCAAGAAATTTATCTTACCAAAGAAAGAGTGAACACCCTTTTTACTTGTGGGAAGAGGAATCTGCTGGATTTCTTGAACTCTTTCTAGATCTATCTTGATTCCTTATTTGGAGACAATATGCCCCAATAACTTGCCTTCAATGACACAAAAGACAAACTTCTTTGGATTGAGAGAAACTCCATGTTCTCTACACTTTTGGAGGACTACTTCAAGATGTTGAAAGTGATCTGCCCTTGTTTTGGAGAAGACAGTCAAATCATCAAGGTACACAACAATACACTTTCCTTTTAGACTGCCAAAATCCAAGTCCATTTCCCTCTGAAAGGTGGCACTAGCATTGATAAGACCAAAAGGCATTCTATTGTAGGCAAAAGGTGCCCCAAGGAGTAGTAAAGGTAGTCTTGTGTTGATCTGGGGTATTGACTTCCACTTGATTGTACCCAGAGAATCCATCTAGCATAGACAACATCTTAGAGCCTATGATAACTTGCAAAACTTGATCCATCATGGGGAGAGGATAGTTGTCCTTTAGAGAGGCTTGATTCAAATTCCTGAAATCCACACAAATGCGAATCTCACCATTCTTCTTCTGACATGGACAAAATGTTGGCAATCCACGTTGAATGATGTATAGGGAAGATGATTTTTGCCTTTAGTAACTTCTGAATCTCTTGAAAAATAGTGCCAACAACCTTGGGATTGTATTTCCTTTGTTTCTGCTTGAACGGTTTGATCCCAGGTTTTAGAGGGATAAAGTGTTGCATCTCCTTTGGCTGGAAAGCCTTGAGATCATCATACGAATAGGAAAGAACATCAACATACCTTTTTAGCATATTTACTACCTTCTTCTTTTCCTCTTGAGTGTAACATTTTCCAATGTTCACCATCTTGGGTTCATCAAGACTCCCAATATTAACCTTTTCACATTCAATGGATTGCTGAGAGCTCCTTGGGAAGTTTTAGACTTAATGTACCTATCATGCTTATCAAATAGGTCTTCCAAACTCACTAGCCCTTTAGGAATCTTGTTACCTTTCAATTTGATGCAGCCATCTTGATCCATCTCTTCCTTGATATCTCCTTCATTAGAGGATACACACTCTCTAGGAAAGGTCTCACTTCCTTCAAAATACAACTGATCAAAATTATCCTTAAGCTCCAAGAATGAGAGCAAGTGTTGATCATCATTGAAAACATGCTAGTTATTTGCATTATCTGGTACACTGGGCCTATGAATCATTTCAATGGTAAATTTCTCCTGAGAGAAATATGGGTGAGGAATCATCAAAGATCCTGAGACAGCTAGAGAATCAGCTCTAGTGTTCCTTTCTCTTGGCACAACTTCAATGGAGAAAGCATCAAGAAACTCAATGGAATCCTAGACAAGATTTCTATAATGTTTCAATCTCCTATTCTTGACTTGGTAAAGATCCTTGAACCTATTTCACAATCAACTCTACATCTCCATGAGCACAAAGATTCTTCACTCCCATTTCTTTTTCCATGTTCAATCCAAGTATGAGTGCCTCATATTCAGCTATATTGTTTGTATTTTCAAAATAGAGCTTGAAAGAAAAAGGATGAATCTTCCCTTCTGGAGAGGTTAGCACCACACCAGCCCCAAACCAGCTGAAGAGCAAGCTTCCATCAAACTCCAGAGCCCAAATGCCATTAGGATCATGAATCACTCCCTTAGGAAGTTTTGCCTCATCTTGTGACATGATCATGTAGTTACCATGCCCTATATCTGCATAGAGTATTTGTGCTTTTGGATCATCAATATTTTGCACAATGTATTCAGTCTATTTCTCAGGTAGAAACTTCTTCATTTTTCCATTGACCGGGATCAAAGCATGTGACCAATCCATTTGAATTTCACCTCCTACCTCCTTACAAAATTTCTACTCAGTAACATCCCATATGAGGGAGGGATATCAACTACCAAAATAGTGGCTAAGACCCTTTTCTGGAAAAGCAACAAAAGCTACTTGTGCATCTTTAATTCTTCCCAACCAAAGGCACTTTCCTACTCTCCATGGAATAACAGGAACCAAAGGCACGTGTTAGAGTCAGGCCCAAAGCATGAGCTAATTTTGCAGGCATTACATTGTTTGATGCTCCTGATTCTATAACACGATTCTTGATTTTATGGCCACTATGAGAGTCACATAGAATGGTTCAACTTTCTCATTAGGGAAGTGATTTGAAGCCCACAAAGCTTGGTTGAGGTGAGGAAGGAGTGGGAAAAATACCTTTAGAGGTATGGGGTGAAGCTTGGGATTTGGAATTGACAAAGTTTACCATTTTAGCAAAGGCTTTTGGATGGGTTTGGTAAAACTCAGCCTCTTGAAATTTGGATTTTGGTCCTTTTGAGGTGATCAATGATATCAAAAGATCCAAAGGTGGATGGGGCATCACTACTAGGAACTTGAGAGACTTTTGATTTATCAGTTTTAGGATTTGAAGGACAAGGAGTTTTGGAAATAAAAGAAGAAGAAGGAGGATTAGCATTACTCACCTTTTGTGTGGAGGCAGTGGGAATAGGAGCTCCTCTTCTTGCAATCATTGGAATAGTTGTAGGAAACTCCTTGGACTTCTTAGTATGCACCACTTTTTCTTTTCTATTTGTTTTCTCTGAGTCATAACAACATATGACTCACTATTCATATCTACCACTCTCTCATCATATTCATCTTCATCATCCATACCTTCAGTGGTGAGGAAATGAACTTGAGATCCACCAAGCTCCTCCAGTTCTTCATCACCTCTTCTTCTGGTTCTTCATAGAGTTCATTACACTCCTCATCATCAGGTTCTTCAACTTCACAAGTTGCATTGATTGGAACCTTGATGGGTGGGCCTTCAATAGCCAATCTAGTTTGAGAAGAAGAGGCGATGGTTCTTGGGCTGAAAATTCTTTTCTTGGAACATCTTGGTAAGGGGTATGTTGAGCCAATTGTTTCTTGAGAGAAATGAGATCATTGGCAAGATTTTGTACTAACTGATCTGAATTGGCTCCAGGAGAGGAGGAAGAAGAAGAAGATGCTTTAGATTTGGAGGATTCTCTTTTCAGTTTACCAGACATGATTAAGTCATCCTCAACATTGATGGCTAACCAGTTGATCAACATCCAAAGTTGATAAGGTTAGCTCTTCTTAGTGCATAGCTTACTTCAGCAATTGGGCATTGAGGAAGAAGCACTTTTGGATTTGATCCACTGGATGAGTGTTCTGGAATTTTATTAATTAGCTTGTTGAATTTAGCCACAAAATCCCTCATGGGCTCAAATGGTTCCTTCTTGATATGAGAAATTTGTGCTAACAGAGCATGCACATCTTCAGCAGGTTTGAAATGCATTACTCAAACTGAGTTGTCATGGTATTCCAATTAGTGATAGACCCAATAAGAAGATGATAGAACCAATCAACAACATTTTCTCTGCAATGTCTCCACAAAAATCTGATAGAGACATCTTCATGTTCAACCCCAAGAATCCCACATGCAATAATGAAGGTTGTAATGTGTTCATCTGGATGAACCTTCCCATCACCTTGAACTTGGGAAAACTTTTCTTGTTACCCCTAGGTAACTCATGCAATGGCTGAGGAAGAGCAAGAGGCCCAACCTATTGTCCCCAAGGCAAAGGGCTGCCATCTTTGGAAAAATTGATTGAAGGGGAACTGAAACACCAACAAGTATCAAAGCACGAGATTAGGATTAAGATGCTCTTGAGGAACACTATCCTTGGAATTCTTTTTTTAGTAGGAGGTGTGCTTGTAGAATGAGTTCCTCTATTCCTTCTTGCTGGAAGAGAGAAGTTTTGTTGCTCCAAGTTGAAAATGGGAATCCTCAACCCGAGAGCTTTCTTCCCACGTGTATACCGTAGAGTCACCAGACCAAAAATGATCTTGAAATTGTTCTTTTAGAAAGGGATCCGTTTGAAATGAAATCCCTCCTGAGTTTCCAAAAACTGTTGGGTTTTAAAAATGTACTTTAACAACCACAGTTAGGGGACAACAAGTCCCTCCTCTTTAATGGGAGAGGTTCCCTTATTGAAAGCAAGCAACAAAACTTATATACAAATGTACAACTTTCAAAGTGTGGATTCCTGATACTTTGAAACATTCATATGCCCAAAGATCATCAATACGAAATAATGGAAGAATTAAGGAGATGAGAGAGGAAGAACATAACAATACCTTCAGGAAATATAGATAGCAGAGTATAACCTTATACGTATTGAACCAGGGAGATGTAGAATAGAATCATTCACTTTCATAACCAATATAATTCCACAGACACAAAGTTATAAAAATCATATAAACAAGAACACAAAGTTTCTTATCATAAAAGATGGATGATTCCCAAATATTCAAACAAGGAAAGAAGGAATAATAGAGGAAGAAAAGGAAAAAAATTTTTGTATTGATTACTTCAAATCTATTACCTTTACAAGAATGCTAGGATCTAACCCTCAATAATGGTGTGGAGAAGCCAATAAATAGTTTCCAAGAACGGTTACATTCGGTTACAGAAAAATGATGAAACTAATTCAAGAAACCGATGTCTAAACTTCTCTAATGCCTCGGCCATTTCCATGCCTAGCGGAAAAACCAGACGCATTGAATCGTAGCCGTCCACCCTACCTTTGCAAAATTTAAATTCAAGCCATCCACATGGGAGAGATTTAAAATGAAGTGGGCATGAGGATGCCTTTGCATTTTGCCTTTTGGAGAAATGACACTTTGGAACATTTTGGCCCATCCACTCGCTTTTGATATAGTCTTGACACGTGGCCTTACTTGAGTGGGGATGGAGTCGTGGTTCACTTTTATAATTTTACCTCTTTTCAATGCGGGCTCAAAAGCTCAAATTTCTCCGTCGACCCACCTCCTCCTACTTTGACTTTTGATGTGGGCTCAATATTTGACTTTTTACCTTAGCATGGGTGAGGCCGCAGGTCACTTTATAACTTTAAGCTCTTTTATGGAAACAAAGCCCAAATTCTCAAATCACCCCGATGGCCCACTTTCCCTTTGACTTTTCAAAGCATCAAAACACAAAAAGGGCCCACCTCTCCACCTTCACTTGAATCATGACCATGTGTCCCTTTTGTTTGGTGGGGCCATATGCCTGACCCTGGACACATGGAGGCTCAGCGCACACTTGGTACTTGCCTCTAGATTTTGCCTTTGAATTTACGGCAAGCTGACATGTGGAGGCTTCCACAAACCCTTCTATATTTAGCCTATTCGAGCTTGCTTCCCACTTGACTTATGTTGAACCTCAGACACGTGGAGAGCTGGTTCATTTGAGTTTCCTTTGGATTCACTCTGAATTACTCGTGAACACGATGTGTGGCTCCTTCCACTAGTCTCTTGGATTTTTCAACGACCAACTCTGTCTCTCCTTTGACTCTGACCACATGCGAGTTGGCGCTCATTTGGATATTGGCCCTTTGGTTTCACTTCTAAAATTGTGCCGTTGAGGCATGTGGAGGCTTTCGCCGAAACTTTCATACTTAGCCAAGTTTTGAGCTTGTTTATCTTCATTTTAGACTGGGACACGTGGAAAGCTGCGCTTAATTGAGGACTGTCCCTTAGGGCCCTACCTTGGAGTTGCGCCATTTGGACTTGTGGAGGCTTCACTGACCCGCTTAAACATGGCCACGCATGATCCAATCAGAGATGTCCACGTACTACCTGTGGATGTTGGGGCAAAATTGACAAATGAAATACGCTTGTCATTCACGACTATGGAATAATAATAGGAAAGGAAAACTCCACCTTTACGCGTGAATTTCAAATGTTCTCCATGGAATGAAAAATGCAAACAATACTAGGCTCGACGCGATCCATTACTCCAAGGTACTCGACTCAAAAAATCTCAAAACTTGACTTCAAAAAGAGGGGAATTTTGGGGTGACAACACAACCTTACCCAATTGGTTTTACAGTTCACCAAAAACCTTACAAAATTGGTTTTATAGGTTCACCAAAAACCTTACACAATTGGTTTTCCTAGTTTACCAATAACCTTCACATCATGATTGCTACAATACATTTTGATCAATATTCTACAATGTTTCTACAAAAGGGGTTACATGAGGAATACTCACAAGTGAACAAGAATTTACATCATCTATTCTTATTTTTCACACCACACTGAAAAACACAATTGAAACAAATTCATCATACCAAAAGTGTGGCCTTATCGTTGATGACTAACAAGAGGTCGTTGAATGACCTCCAACCTTTGTTGCCTCCGTCCTCCATCTAGAAAATTATCTAGTAGAGGAAATCTTCATCACTTTGATTTTCTGTACAAGCAGTATTTCCTTCCTCTTCATTCTCTCCTTCTTCATCAACAACCATGGCATTATCTTGCAGTTTCCCATCAAGTAAGTCTTGTGCTCTTTTCCTGTAATTTGTAGATATATGACCGATTTGTTTACAATAGTAGTAGGTAAGATGTTTCTTTGTACCTTTCGAAGTTGAACCATATTTATATTTTTCTTAACAAATGCTTTTTCTTTCTTGTTTTACTATACACTACAGTTTCCTCCGGTTCAACAATACTAATTATTTTTTCTTCTTCAAGTAAAGAAGAAATGAGATCTTCTAAACTAGGATTGATTTTACTTAATGTAAAAACCATATTAGAATAACTGGTTGGCATACTATTCAATAAAACAACCTTTGCATCATCATCAGGTACATCTATTTTAATTCCAGCTAACTGATTTGAAATGGATCGAAACTTACTAATGTGCTCTACCATGTTGTCACCTTCTTCCATTTTGAGACCGAACAATCTTTGCTTCAATGTTATTGTTGTGCTTCCATCTTGTGAACCAAACAATTTGTTTAATGTTTTCCAAATTGTATGAGAGGATTTAGACAAATCTATATGATGCAAATAAGCATCAGATAGTCCCAATCCAATGATTGTTGTGGCTTTTCGATCTCTAGCTCTCCCATTTTTCTACTTCATCTGCATCCGTTGGTTTCTTTATTTTTCCATCAACAATATCCCAAAGATCTTTGTTGATTAAAAATAATTGGGTCCGAACTTGCCAAGTATGAAAATATTTTCCCTCAAACTTTTCAATATGACTTAATTTCTCCATGACTAAAATATTTGACAATATGCTTCAATGTAATGAGTTAGCCAATGGTCTCAGGCAACGTGGGCAAGTGATATGAAAGACCAAACATGGATGACTAACATTTTGATTGTTCAATATAAAGTAAAAAATTCATACTTACAACTTGCATACCACCAATTTAGAATGTTGAAACCACATGCATACACGTGTAGGGCATCAAACAAAAGAAATACAACACCACAAAGCTTGGAAAGATTGAATGTTACCTCCAATGAATATTTGGATGCTTTCAAACTTGCAAACGGATCCCACAAAGTACACCTAACGTTTAGGATAGAACATGAATGCAGAAGAGAGAACGCGACATGTAGACATTGCTTTGAAGAGGCACACAATGGTTCAAATAGATAAGTCAGAGGATCAAATCATTTTTCTGAAGTATATTCACAGGGCCTTTCTTGATGCCGAGTACAATGTAAATCTAAGCCATTAAATATTCTACAACCAATTCGAATTGATATACCCAAACGTATGATGATTCTCACGAGAAAATATTTTTGCATTCACGATCTGCTTTGAACATGTGATTAGATCAAGCACTAAATGCTTTGATAGGTCTCATGAGTTTCATTAATCTGCTAGAGGATGGAGCTTGATCTGGATGTACGCTACATTGAAGATAAAAATTGTCATCCCTATCCAAATTTGAAGGAAATGATATGTAGTTTGAATAGATAGTGGTTGAATTGATCGATCAAATCAAAATTTGAACTATCAGATGTGATATTTGTCGATCAGGTGACTGTAATGTGAGAATTTAATATCTCCAACAGAGATAAACACCAGTAACGTGAGGAACAAATGAAAACTTGATCTGAGAAAGATCTCAATGAAACGAGAGCACCCTAAATTAGATCACCGTATCTATTTAATTTTCCATAATCCTGTAGAGATTCGTCAAAGCAGAAGAATACACGAACTGAAAGAGAATGTACTTTTCGAGAAGAATGATGGTCCATGAATCTCTTAACATAGATATCATATGCCCCACAGATGTCTCATAACTCAGGACAAATGAAGTTGTCCATGCAAGAAAATTATTCCTCCATCTAACACTCAAATTTTCACTCACTCTGATACCAAATCATACGCATACACCGAATAATAAGCAACAATATATTATATTTACTCTCCACATCTTTTGAGCAATACATTTGGCTATTATATAGCCATATCAAAAGCACAACCATCTCCTAATAAATAGGAACAAAAAACCCAGTAATAGGCACGAGTAACAACAAACCTACGAGAATACAATAACAATATAACAATATACCCAATGTAAAAACTATTTCCTAACAACTTATGAATTAAATTTAAAAATATAAGCATGAATTGAGTCACAATTAAGAGTGACCCAAATTGGTCACCCACCTTATATAAAACAAGGTGATCTCATTAGAGATTGATGATGAAAATGATATAGAAAATATGCGAGCAAGATGTGCGAGCAGGTTAGAAGATCTATGAAAGTGTCACAGTTGTGGATATTATGAAATAGTGGGAGTGTTGGGTGAAACTTATATTATCAATAAAGATAAGTGATTTTTAGTGGGTTTTTTACCTCTCATGGTTTCCCACTTATATCTTGTGTTCTTGTGTTGTGTTCATTTACTTTCCTGTTTATGCATGCAATCTAATATATAATTCACACAATGATGTAATCCATATTAATTATTATTCAATCAAAAACTATAATCCTTGGTTGTTTATTTTGGTGGATAAATAAATTTGTTGTATTATTTATCCTTGCATTTCCTAACACTTGCGTAGACACTAAAATTTGGTAGCTTCTCCTTGTGTGGTGCTAAGTTTGACCATGTTCTATTCTTTATGAAAAATGCTTACATTCGAATCCAATCACCCCATATCTCTAGATATTCTACAACTTGCTTATCTTTACTATGCTCTATCATCAATTTTGATAATATAATTTGATCAAAGTAGTAGTAAGCCTCTAATATTTAATACACAACTTTCAATTTTGGTTTTCATCTCTAATTTGAAAACATAGTGAAGGGTAAGGATATAAGTTCCATTCTTGAATGACCTATACGATCCCACCCCTTCACATTCACCGATTATCATTTCAAATTCAAAATATTCTTTGGGTTGTTTCATCTTCCTAAGGTTGGCCTTATTGGAATATTTCACTGCGAATGGATATACAATAAATTTAACATCAATTTATAACTCACATGACATTATTACAAGATCTTATTACAAAATCATTCCAAAGCACTCAAAGCGTTCTTAAATCTTCCCAAATAATCCACATAGCATCTATAACAGTCCTAATAAACATCTAAAGCACTCAATCAAGACAAAGAGTTTAAATTCCTCTATTTACAATCATGTTAATGTCATAAAAACCAAATGATAGATTTCCAAATTTGAGTGTCTACATTTTTCCCTCTTGAAGTATGAAATGCAATTTTGTGCTTAAAGGAAAAGATACCCGAGTTTGCAAAACACACTTTATCTTTTCTTGCAATAACTCTATTTGTAATATCTCATTGTGTTGGTGTTGGCACACTCCAAAATGAAACCTGTAACTCGAGTGCGATCAATGATCAAGATAGGAAACTAAAATTTAATTCAATATGTAATGAAAGTATTGTAAAGAAATGTGCAACAAGAAATGCCAAAAGAGATGCAAAACATGGAAGGAATACACCTATTTGTTTTACTGAGAGAATGTGCTCTTGTTCTTGTGCCTTAGAGATTTTGTATTTGTTGAACGCTGATGAAAAATTGGGGGCGATCACTCCCCAATTTGTGCCAAGGAGATGTCAATGTGTTAGGTGTACCAACCCAACACACAAATTCTAAAGAGAATAACCAAAAAGAGGATCTGAAACATCCCAACAAGGAAGAAGACAATGTATCAAAGTCATTCAACAACTCTGATATCTTACCCTTAAGTGTAAAGAGGATAGGAAAGTTATGTGTACAAAGAACTTAGCTGCTTCAATACCTTCCATAACCCCATAGACCATACCGCTAACATGGATATAAGCCCAATTTCATAAATTAGGAACACATTAGAAAAGATAAATAAGTTTCACCATACTCTTTCCATGTGTTGCACAACTGAGTAAAAATTAAGTAGAACCAATGCATGTTAAAATTTGACTAGAGAAAGGAGACTCATGCCCCAATGTGTCCAAAATTGGAAGTGAAACTGAGTACCGTGGAGAAAGAGAGAATGAAATATTTTATGCCCCTTGAATTTATGCCAAACTGAGTCAATATGAGTATAAAACCATATGAAAATGTTGTGTTAGTAATGAAAAACATAATAATGTTGAAGGATCGAGAAAATGCCCATGGGAAAAAACATATGATAGGGTCGAACCATCCGTATAGTCCTAACCAAGATGTACGGTTTTGACCCCCTATAGATTTTGTTAAATTATTGTGCTTGAGTCCAATTATGAGACATTTTTGTCTACCCCTGCATATGTCTATGCCTAGAAAGATGTTTGTATCTATTGAAATGTAAATAAACCCTACATGTTTTCCCCTCTTTAAGGCATTCAAAAGAAAATTTATACTCTCATAGTTGAGTAAGTGAAAATTTGTATATAACCTCTGAAATGATTGATTTGATGGCCATTAAAAGAAATTTCGATTGCAAGGGGATGTACATGGTAGAAACCATGGTGTAAAACAAGAGCAACAAGGACAAGAAGCATGATAACAAGAACAATGTCAATGTAACAAAACAACAATAACAACAATAGAAAATGATGTGTTAGTAGAAAATAAGTGCATACAATGTAGAAACAAGTGCAAACATGTCAAACAATGTCACACAAAAAGGTAAAATGCTTATGAACATGGGACACCCATGGTGTTGCAGAGGAATTAAGGCATGCGATCCTCCAAATAAGAGATGCACAACCACACATAAGGCATTACTCTGCAAATATGGGACACCCACGGTGTCACAAGACAATCAAGGCCCTTAGGACACAATCGAGTAAAAAAAATGTGCACACACACACACACACACACACACACACACACACACACACACAAAAAAAAAAACTAACAAGCACGTATGAAAAAGTAAGCGTATCAAAATGTGATGAATAATACATAACATATTATATAAAAGAGTCAGTGAAGCAATAATTGTAAGCATTGCAGAAGATACATGGTAGTCCTATTAGTCCAAAAGATAGAAAATACACAACGTGTGTCTCAGTAACTTGTAAGCGTAATGAGGAAAGAAAAGAACTACAATGGAAATATAACCCCTGGATATAGGATGAAAAGTAGATGCCCTAAACGTTAGTAGTTTGGGAAAAGAAGAGGCCAACACCTATCATCATGTAGGACATACACAGAGCGGCACATGATGATATCTATCAAACCAACGAAATAAACAACATGTATGATGTAAAGTGCAAACAATGTATGTTATAAAAACATGTCCCAATTTTTGTATTTTTGTAAATATAAATGAATATTTTTGTGTTTTGAGGCCCTCCCGAGTGCATAG
This sequence comes from Taxus wallichiana var. yunnanensis, assembly GCA_018340775.1. NCBI lineage: Eukaryota > Viridiplantae > Streptophyta > Pinopsida > Cupressales > Taxaceae > Taxus > Taxus wallichiana. Next base: position 468,954,002 of record CM031244.1, on the reverse strand, counting down.
ATGGAGACCTATTCTCCGAAGAGCGGAGGTGATTTGAGAATGCCTCCGGGAGGGAAATAGATAGTGTTATGTAACTAAAGGATGTGAAGAAAGATTTCCTCTAGTGTGTGTGTGCGCAAAAGTAAGGTTTGGGTGCCTCAATAGTCAAGTTAAACCCAGTAAAAGAGTGTGTCATCGGGAATTGAGGGAAGTATGATGCCCCCAAGTATTGGAGAAGGATTCTTATGGTTGTGCTTGTGGATGATATAATGTTAATGTACTAGGTAGAAGCATGGGTTATAACATTATAATTGTATATCTAACAAGGAAAAATGTAGATTTAGACATGAATATGGTGATATAAGAAAAATGTTTGTTGATGACGTGAGCAGGGATTTTAGATTGATCACAAATGCAAAAATCCCTATGGCCATTATTGGTGAGGAAAAAATCATCAGTGATCAAAGAGAGGAATAGTGACTTCGTGTAAATTCTCTCACCGTTACGTGGTACTATCCAGAAGATTTTCTTCATATTATTCTCATTAGGGATGGGAGTCGTAGTGAGAAATAATTTTGTGGAAGTGAACTTAGGATTAAGTCGATATGTGCCTATGCCTACAAAGATATGAATATCATCATCATCATCATCTTGAAGTGCATTTAAAGTATCTCGGACATAGGCAGTAGATGCCATCTCGATGAGTAATTGGCACATGAAAAAGATCATTTGTATGTGTGTTAGAATTAGTATCACAATCAATATCATCATTGGGATCAAAGTTTGTCTTAGTTTGTGGAGGAGAATTTGAGATATTGGTAGAATCCATTGGTATGGTGCCCCCGATTGGGCTTGTGTATGCTCAAATTGCTTGGAGGTGGTGTGTAATTGGTCATGCGCAATTGGTATTTCTGCCATTGTTGTTTGCACAATAGGATGATGTACTTCATGTACTAATAATGGATCTACCAAAGGTGGTATTGTGTTCAAATCCTCTTTGTGATGAGATGACTCCCATTGTATGTCCATAGGTGTATCAGTTAGTATTGGAGTATGCTCATGAGAGATAAGAGTTATGTCTTTTGGTTTCCATTGAGACTTTAGGACTCGAGATAATTGCATAGGAGAATGTTGTATATCAAAGGATATAAATCCCTTATGCTCGAGTTGTTGGATGCATCATTGAGAGCATATAAATCATTGTTGTGATGTCCATTAATGTCATGATAGTTGCAAAATGGTTGACCTTTGACTTTTGAAGTCGATAGGGGGATAGTAATGAGTAGGTAACAAATTGATTAACTTCTTATCTAGTAACTCATATAGGATATCATGTTGTTTAGCATTCTTGGAAAACCAAATAGGTGCCTTCGATTGTGGTTGCCTTAGTATTTGAGATTGATCATGTGGAACATACACATTGTTTCCTCTATGTAGGAGTTTAAGCTCACTTGTATGAGCACATGTAGTAGACACAAAACTTATATCACATTACACATCTTGGGCCTTAGAAATATCATGATGCATGGAAGGAGAACTAATATGTGCATTGGAAGTATCCTTGAGATGTTGTATCTCATCCTTGAGAGATGTAATCGTAGTATTCATAGCTTGAAATTTATCTTGAAAATCATGGTGTAAATCTTGAATAGACTCTAAGATAGCCTTATGGAATATGTCATCATTACTAATGGAAGGAGCTAAAATATGACTCAAAACTAAATTCACATGGGAAGGTGTCATATTATTAGGGAGTTTGATTTTTACACTAGGTTTGTAAGAGTATCTCTACATGTTTAATGGTTGAATTAAATGATATAAGGAGACTTGAAAAATAATGGCATGGGCCATGATGAATAAAAGAGATTAAAGACCACAACTAAAGAATGAAACCTTAAGGTCACTAGGGTTAGGGCTACAATATTTGATTATAGAGGGTCAGGTTCACCAAATAATTTCACATTTTATTGTGAAGTGAATCTTTCATTCCTTTTTAAGTTTTTAAGAATGTTTCTAATTAACATGCATAAAAAGGATGAATAATGTTACAAGTGGATATTATGATTTAATTAACTTCCAACATTGATGACACAAATCATGATAACACTTCTCAAAGTGACTATTGATATAGCAAATATCAAAAACACAAAGGAGAATTGCACTTAGTTGGCTTTGTGTGGATCTAGAAGAGTATGTGTGATCTGAATGCGGGAACATGTTGATCCGAGGTTGAAAATGTTTCGTTACAAAAAATTGGTACCTAAAACTGAACTTAGTCAAAACCGTACAACTAGGTCAAAAGTGTCTGTACGGTCCTGGCCCTTCTGTATGGTCTTAGACCTACTTGGAATCTTGGTTTCTACATGGCTCTATAAACTCTGCTCAAACCCTAGAACTCTTGTTGTGCGAGAAAGGAATTCCTACAAAAAACAAAGTTAGGTGGGTTGTGGGAACCCATATGCATCATTGACGTCGCCACTACTCCGAAGAGGGATCAAACCATGCATGTCATTCTCCTAGCATGTGATATCTACTATAGTGCAATCAAAACTTAACAATTGTGCTTTGACAATGCTTTTTCTTGAGTTTCACACTTACTCAAATACTTGGGAATGGTCATTTGCTTGTTTGTAGAGAGAAGATGGAGACTCCTAGACCTGGAAGGATAAATCATACATGTAAAGGGTGCTGCCCTAATGGATTTGCATTAGTTATTTCGTAGTTTAGGGAGCTTAGAGTGTCATTTTTGCTTACTTTTACATGAGGATTTCTTAAAGTGCCAAGATCCTAAATGAGGTATGATTTACTTGCTTATATATGCTTCTAAAGGTTGTTATGTCATAAAAGGCCGACCAAGGGGATATATTTTCTCATAAAAATGTGATAGAATCGAAAGAATTAGCCTAAAGCATGTCACCCAAAATTGTATGCAGTAGGATCGGTTTGTAGATTTGTACAAACCGACCGACAATCGATGTTTTGACCAGGAGGGAAAAGGCATGTTTTGACTTTATAAGTTGGAGGATGATTGTTTTTAGATGTGTTTAAGCAGTTAAACTTCATAAATTGACAACAAAGAGGTGTGTAAAGATAATCAAGTAATCGAGAGTTATTAGGGTGTGTTAAGCAAGAGTGAGGAGAGTGTATTTGTACATGCAAGTGTGTAATGTCAAGATCAACAATGTCAAAGGATAGATTTCCAAATTTAGTTGTCTCAATTTCTATATTGGCCATGATGACTTCAAAAGGTTGACCAACAAATTAGGTTAGGCTAGGATGTATTCTTGCATAACGGGAGTATAAAAAATATTATGTTTTGTTCTCTTCTTCTTACTCAGTTTTTCCTCTTGGATTGTATTGCTTAGTATTGGATCACATATTTCTTCTATTGCTTTCCATTTGGCCTATTTCTTTGGTGTTGGTGTCATCCATATTGCGGCCGTGATAGAAGAGGATAAGGCTTAAGGGAGGAATTTTAATTGTTAGTTTTGGAATCGTCATTTCATTGATAATTTGATAGTCAAAGAGATAACTCTTGTTGAAGTACTTTAGGAAAGATAAGAAATCATTTTGAAAGGTTTTAGGATAAAAGATAATTGTGAAAAAGACTAAATCGGAAGAGAGTAAGATTCAGGTTGGTTTAGTTGAGTGTAGGCAAATGACTAAGACCTAATAGAATATCCTCTTTGTCTCCGATAATGGATAATTTAGACTAGGATAATGAGAGGGGCCATACTAAAGATGCACACCTTGAGGTTGTAAGTTGCAAAAGACGTGGATCTAGGAAGGCGATAGTCCACACTCTATAGGAGATGTAGGGTTTCAAATACCAAATCTAGAATAAGGTAGTGGTGTCTAACCATGCCTTGATAATAAGTTGATAGTAACATGTTGTAATTAGGGTGTGACAAGATATGGATTCTTATGTTCGGTTGTAGACATGGGTTACTGAGGATTTATAGGTTGTAAGGCCCCAAAGGGCAGTTTATAAGGCAAGGGTCGATAGATAAATAATGTAATAAATCAAGAATATGTTGCTTTACTCTAACATATACATGACCACATCAAACAAACATCCGAATATGAAATGATATAAAGGAAAAGAGAGTTTATATATAACAAATTGTAGACACCATTGTCCCATTAACTTCCCCAGGGTTAAGACAACTTATGAAAGAGTTCTTGTGGGGATCATAAATGAATAAGAGAAGACCCAAGAAAACCTCCTATTAAAAACTCCAAAGGCTAGATATACTATAGTAAGTGCAACTCCTATGTTTGCAAATCCTAAGAACCCAAAGCTCCAGTGTAGACTCCAAGAAAGACAAGTAAGACCAACTTTAAGACTGTAAAGATTTAAGGACAAATTAGCAAGCACCAATAGACTACATGAGTGATGATGATGTGGAATTGAGAACTCAAATGGTGAGTAAATATATCAATCATGATGGGGCATTACAATTTTTGCTAGCCAACAATATTGGGCATGGTTGATGATGTCACTATTAAAAACTACAAGCAAGATGGTATCGACCATGGTCGATACTATCGACTATGGGAAATGTAGAATCATATGAGTCAAAAATAAGTCTTGGATGATGGAGGGATACTCGGAGTTGCTAAAAGGTGTCATGACAAAGGTATGTGTGTGTTGAAAGTAGATATGGAGGTGATTGTAAGAGGATAGTAAGGTGATGTTATAGGGAGGTTGTAAAAGATGATTGTGGAGGTATACAAACATGTGAAGTGTGGTTTAATTGGACTACACTATCGAGTGTGTGAGGATCCCAACTCAACAAATGCACTATGTAGTTGCAAGAATCGAGAAATCACAAAGAGGAAGATGCAATATGAATGAATCTCAATCACTCAACACATGAACTCAATCAATAATTTGATCAACTGTATTCACCCACTGACCTTGAAAAACTCACAAAAGAGGTGTACATATATGAGAGGGAATGTATAACTTCTCCTACAATAGTGGACAACACTCCATGAATAGGAATGAAAGTTACAATCCTATAATAACTAATCAAATGATCAATCAACCTAATGTAACTCATATGATACATTAATCTAATAATGAAAGTTAAGTAACTCCTATGACATATGACACCTAAGCAAACTTACACATGAGAAGAATACTCCATGTGTGCAAGAAACATTCTATGTATATAAAAAATACAAGGAAAATAATATCTTACACCAACACCCCCCTTAAGTGTAGCTTAAGTGGGTAGAGAAAGGTGGGTCCCGATAACAAGGCTTGATGAGGTACCCAAGAACAAAACAACTATCACAAAGTGGAGAAAAGGAGAAAACCATAGGAAAAAAACTCCCCCACAAAAGAGAGAAAATAGAAGTACATAGAAAACCCCCTTAGAGAAGAGAGAAAGAAGACGAGAGGTATAAAAGGCCCTCCCAAAAGAGTGTCGATGATGTGGTCTTCTACTTGAAGATTGAAGAAGGTCCATCTACATCAAACAATGTTTCTGCCCTTAGGAAGAACAAAAAAGGTGTACTGAAAGTCTACCCACTCCACGAAGGAAGCCAAAAGCAATAGTACGAAGAACTTTGAAGTTGGTCCACGACTGAAATATGACATATGTATAACAAGAGTATGCACAATTGATGGTAATGCAACTGAAGTAGATCTATCAGAGGATGGGTATGGATCATTCATTGAAAGAATGTCCATATGAAGTGAAGGCCCAATAACCCTCACAACGGTAGAATGAGGATCCATAAGCAAAGGTGGATCAATGATGAACTCCAAAAGAACAAGTGACTAATATCCCCATAAGAGCACTCCCATTAAAGAAGATGTATGAATCCTATGAAGTACAAATGTGTGATGGCTCTACAAATGGAAGATCATCTCCATGTACTGCTAGACAAGTAAAGTTTGCAAAAAAACATTTGAGTTTTTGTAGAAACTCATCCTAAAAGGGTTTCTCAACAAAGAGAAGAGTAATGTCTGACATGAATTCATCATCAACACAAGAAGTAGGAGTTTTAGATGCCTCACACAATAAATGTGGATCGGAGGCAAATGCAATGAAAGCAGGTGGAACACCATGGAATTGTGAACATGTCTACCCAATGTTTAACGGATCTCCGATGATGGGAGAGTCATGAAGAGATTAAACATTCTTTGAAAGGTGATTGAGAGAGGGAGGAGATGTATCCTCATTAATACTCACGTCATCAGAACTAGAAGAACAATCCTCCTAATCACGAATATGAATATGAAATTTTGCATCAACAAAACTATCACCACATGAAATAGGGGTGAAAATTGTAATCTCGAAGGGTCTCCAAATAAGATCGAAGAATGTTCCAAACAGTCCATAGAACACTCTATGTGCACCACATGATGGTGGAGAGGCATGGAAATATACATCAACAAGCGACCAAAACCATATCACATGAGTTGATCTAGTCATCGAGTTGATTTGGGTAATTGGAGACAAGTACTTGTCCATATAAAAATGGATAGAGGTCTTGTTGAGTAAGAAAATATTCCATGCTCAAACACCACATTACATAATTAGCCATATCAAGAAGTAGTCGTGGAAGTTGTGATGCGAGTTGGGTCATATGAAGTAGAAGTCTTTGAAGCACATCTTCCATCATGCATCCACAAATGAGAACAATTAGTGTAATAGAGTCACACGTGACAAATGCACGCTCAGATGGATGTTAAACTCAGCTAAAAATGCGTCTTTGGAATGCAAAAAGAGATGAATGGTATGAATGCGATAAGTGGCACAAAAACAAACTCAAAACAATGAGACATCGGACTCGGCTGAAAGTGCATTTGCATGTGATTATAAAGCCCCACAAATTTTGCGTTTTATCCCCAATTAAATAAGACCAACCGTATGAACACAAAAAGAAGCCCATTAAAAAAAACGACACACAATTATGAGTTAGCAATCAAAAGATCTAGGTGTTTTTTTCTTCAGCTATTTAACCTATCTAATGCATTTGCTCTTACAATTTTTTAAATGCACTTCTAAAGTTGTTTTAGTAAAAAGACATTTGAGGTTTGAACATTAGTCCTCCCACATACAACTCATTAGCCTTAACCAACTCACTTATAAGCCCACCATGAAGCAACCACAACTAATCCCATTTTAAGCCTTATACAAAAAAAAATAGGCTATTCACAACTTAATTTGAACTTACCTTTGTAATGATAGAGGGGAATTGTGATTGACCAAATGAGTTGGTCAAGGAGAGGATGGAGCTAGCTTGGAAGACCCTCGAAGACCCTCAGTTGACTATCGATCCCGTCAAGCGAGTTGGTGAATCTGAGTCACATGGCAAGGCATGGTTGAGTCACTCTATCGAGCGAGTTGGTAGGCGTTCGAGTAGGTAGGTGTTTCGGTTGAGCTTGGACTATGAGAGCTGCGCTGGATATAGGTTTAAGCATGGAGTAGGGGGTGATTTTGGAGCTGTTGAGGGCTTGCATTGAGAATAACTCGGGGCCAAGGTACATGCAAAATTTAAATTTATCTATACATAGGGATACTAACCCTAAAGCGAGCACGAGCAATACTGAGAGCGAGTTGGATCTAAAACGAGCTCAAACCAACACGGGTCGACTATAGATGAATGCATCAAAGGCCAAGTTAAGAGCGAGGTGAGATGAGGCAAAGTCAAACACGGTGAGCTGAGGTAGTGAACTCGAGTACGGGAGTTGAGGTGGTGGAAAGCAGGCCGAGCAAGTCGTGTCAAGTCCGAGTAGGTGGAAAATGGGTCGAGCCGGTTACCAACAAGCTCGAGCCAAGTGAGGTTGAATTGGATCTCGAGCTAGGGTGTGAGCCAAGTTGGTATGTGCGAGGATATGAGCCAAGTTGTGAGATTTTAGCTCACCACCAACAATGCAAATTACCGAGTTGGGTAAAGAGAGTTAAGGTCGAGCAATGGTCAAGGTGAGCATTCCATGAGGATCTACAAGGGACACCAAAACCAATGCACCACACAAAAATACTAGATCCAAACACCCTAAAAATGTCCCCTAGTATTTTTAGGTTTTTGAGTTTGTTTTTAAACACCCTGCACTTTTTGTAAATCCTCAATAATGAAATTAACAAACTTTACACATAACTTCTATACATATTTAATGAAAATTGAGATTTAAAAATAAAACTTGCAATATGGAAACTAGACAAGCGTAACCAAACTCGCTTTGGCACCATATCGGAGTGTGTGAGGATCTTGTCTCAATGAACACACTATGTCGTTGCAAGAAATTGAGAAATCACAAATAGGAAGTTGTAATATGAATGAGTCCCAATCACTCAACACATGAACTCAATCAATAATATGATCAACTGTATTCACCCACTGCCCTTGAAAAGCTCACAAAAGAGGTGTACATATAGGAGAGTGAATATGTAACTCCTATAATAGTGGACAACACTCCATGAATAGGAATGAGAGTTATAATCCTAGAATAACTAATCAAATGATCAACCAACCTAATGTAACTCCTATGACACACTAATATAATAATGAAAGTTAACTCCTATGACATATGACACATAGATATGACACATGCCACTTAAGTATGACATATGACACCTAAGCAAGCTTACACATGAGAGTAGGGATACTCCATGTGTGTAGGAAACATTCCAAGTATATAAACAAATACAAGGAAAATAATATCTCCTCTCGTAAGTACCACTACTAACCAACCCAATGCAGCTAGTAAAGTTTGCACGTAACCATTTCTAGTTACTCCTTGCTCTCGGAAATGTTTGTGAGGACACAACTCTAATTAAGATAATGCACTAATAATGCCTACAAAGAGCCATAGTAAAAGTGAAAAATTATGCGTGTATAACACTTGGTCAAACGGTTACCTCTAGGCTGAATGGGGGTAAAACACATAGTATCACACAACATCCAAAATGACCACGTATGAAGTCGCATATAATCATAAACTACCATCTCTCCTCTCTTGCATTCCGGGTAGTTCCCTAGTACAAACAATTGACACCACACCATTTGTGCACAAGAAAATGTTCTTAAGATTCTTCGAGAAGATCTCCTCATGGCCCATAATCGTATGAAACAACAAATAGATCAGCACCAATCCAAACAATATTTTCAACTATGAGATATGGTTCTCCTTCGCTTGCAACTTTACAAGTAATACTCATTGAAGATGCAAGGTCCCCAAAAGCTTGCCTCTAACTTATATGGCCCTTATAAAATGTTTCAAAGAAATGGACCAGAGAGCATACAAGTTGGAACTCCCACCCTCTTCTAGTGTTCATCCTATTTTCCATATCTCATGTTTGAAGAAGGTTCTTGGGCAACAAGTCACCACTTAGACAATACTTCTAGAGCTCGATGCTAAAGGATCCCTTGTTCTTGAGCCGAGAAGCTTTCCTCGGTAAGCGCTCATAGGCACTTCGCAACCACACCATCACCGAGGCCCCGATCCAATGGCATGGAATGCAACCTAAGGATACAACTTGGGAGCCCCTTCGTGAAAATCAGCAGTAGTTTCCTAACTCTCAGCTTAGAGGGCAAAGCTTTTCAAGGGGAAGGGCATGTTAGGACCCTTCATCCTAACTCTTTCTTTATAAATCTTATTGTAATAAAGGCTATGGATGCATATGCCTCACTATGGCAAACCCTTATCCTTCCAAGCAAAATCTATTTTGCACCATTCATCTTCCAATTCTTGGTAATCCAATCCAAAATAATTTAGGAGGATAGCCAAAGACACATACATGAAGGCATTAGTGCATGATTTATCTACTCCCAGCCTTTTTCTTCTTCTACTAATATAACTCAATACTGAATTTCACTATGACGACAATCCACTAATAACAACCTTAAGATGGCCTACTAGAAGAAGAGCAGTTACCATTTTGCAAGAATTCCACAATATGTGAATGAGATTTTCCAAGACAATTTCCAGTAACAGCCATATAAAATGAAGGGAAATTTAGGAGGACTGGTCCTCACTCCTTGAACAAGTCATATCTATACTCACTAAGTGAACTCATTGGAATAGGCATTCTTAATTCAGATAAGGAATCCTCTTGGATTTTGCCACCATAATTTTCCCTACAAGTACATAAAAGGTTAGATACATATTTTTAATCATCTCTCTTTATTCATAAAATAAAATTATATTAAAAACATACTCTTTTATTTTGTAAATCATTACCATCCCATCTCATTGCTTTCTAGATTCTATATTTTCTTGATGTGAATAATGACCATATTGTATAAATATCAATCCATGTGGAGGCCTTCATTTTACATTCTCTGGATTTGTATTGTCCTATAATAAACCCAAGCAGGGGTCTGAACTTTTGTATCCAATGAAATATCTAAACCCGAAAGCCTGGATCTAGAAAAAGAGGTTTTGATCCAAATGGAGTCAAGCCCAAGGCAAGCCAAAACTTATAGCCATGTGAAGTACCATGTAAGCTTTGGACTAGACTAGGTTTCAAAATGGTGTTCATACCATTCTAGATTCCACATAACATCAGGGCTTTTAAGAGAGAATTTACTAAAGAAACTAATAAGGTTATACCCTTGAACATTAATGAGGCTGATGAGGACCGACTTATATCAATGGTCTTTGCCTGAGTAACAGACTTTATATTGGACTTAGATCATGGTTTACTGTACACAATTGCACTATAATCTTCATACACTAAAAAAACCAATCTCGTTTAGCTAGTTAGACTTCGAACACCAACATAATGTGTTAAAAAGAGTGCATGGAGCTAATCCTCCTTTGCGCCAGAATGTGAACGAAGAAGTTTCCCTCGCCTATAAAATTGGAAATTATGAATTGTCCTCACACCCCATTTTGTCATCAATTCCTGCAACAAATGCACCAACCGATTATTAATAAAATCAAAATGGCTGGCTAAAACCATAAACTTATTAATTTTGCAAAGAATTAGTTTGTACAGGATAGCCTTTTCCCAAGGTCTGGACGCAATAGATCCCTACATCAAAATAGAGTGCAGGGAGAACCCTTGCAAAAGGAAGCCTAACATGATGCAATTGCTGCACAAGAAAGTAAGACATAACTAAAGAAGAAATAGCACTACACGATTTCCTATAAGAAAAGTCCAACATGGTCATTATTTATATAACAGTGGCAACCATAGTTGGATCTCCCTCTGCTATTATGCGGGTATATAGATGTTACAGGCAAACTGGGTTATTGGGTATTCAGATGATAAAAGACACAACATGTTATGTTTGGGAGAAATGTCTGGATTTTGCTGTTATAAAGACAAAATATATTAAATTTGTGTCAAAACCTGAGTGCTTGTATCAGATTCCTATGAGTGCGCATGAGGGAATTGTTTGGGGTGATCTATAATTGGATGCAGATGAAAAAGCTATGCTTTTCATGTGTTAAAAATGCAAATGGAACATTACATTCAAGTCCTTGAGATTTTATCCAAGTGTTCCCTTATATGGCCTACTCTGCATCCAAATACGCAGTCCGCACATTATATGGCGCCTTCAAATTGGATGTGCACCAAATGCAGGGCCGGTAAAATCTTTCTATGCTCAGTGCTTACAAGAATGCCATCAGGAGACACGAAACCAGCGACATCATGACACAACATGAATGCCATTTTCAAAGCAGAGTATATACAAAGGTGGAGGTACAGCAGATTTTTAGATTCTGGCCTTGCAAACACACCAACTTGTAGTATGAGACCCTAAATCCACTAGCTGTGCTAAGGGGAGATTCTCACTTACCACCCCCCCTCTTTCCCCACCTCTCTCCCACACACACACACACATAAAATTTAGTACCCCTTGGGCTTCAACCTCATGAGTCATGACCAATCTCAGAAGTAAATCCAGCCATATATAGTCACCAAGACATGTAAGTATGATTTGGGGATAGGTTCCTGTTCTTACACCTGATTTTCATGGTGGCTAAGGTAAAACCTTTTGTGAGATTCTTCACCTACCTGCTAATTGTGTGTTCAGATATGACATAGGTACAAAATTTACAAGGTCCAAGTCTTTCTTCAAATGTTAAAATTTGCCCCAATTGGAAAACAAGAAAATATAATTATATATTTGAAAGCCCTGAAAATGCAATGTACTCACCCTATTGCTCCATTGATTTTAGAAAATACAGTATCTGTATATTCAATGCTCATCTTCACCACATTTGGATATACAAGCTTCCAAGGGCCACATGTTGTAGTTGAAACATCAACAACCACCTGTGCCAACATCAACACAATCTACTGAGTCCCCAATAATAGAAACAGGCATCTGTTTCCTCACATTTCAGAAGAATGTATATGCTACCTACCAGCTTTATCTACTGCGTCTTCAGTGTACTTTTCTAGTTCCTCCCCTATTTCGCAAGATAAAATGTTTCCCGAGAATCAACTACAGAGATGATACAAACAAGGAACGAAATTTCATAGCGAAAAAAGCTTTACAAAGAAGTAAAGACTCAACCCCTCCATGGAACAAATTTGTGCTACATGAAATCTATGTAATGTCAGAAATCAATTAGACCTTCTGACAGCAATACTAGTACTTAGGGTTTTGAGATTAATCTGGCAGTTCAATATGTGATTATTTTCAGGATATACCGCGCAAGAATTTTTATAACCAACATTTCGAGTCCAATACTAGTGTTACTGAATTTCTTTTTAAGATCACAACAAATATAGGATATAGATTCCATATTCTGCCCACAAATGCCAATATGGTATTCATGAAGAAATAGAAGAATATCGGAAAACTAAAATTATGAGTACCAATATGTTATGAATGAACAACATAGTATAAGAAAACTGAATCCACTGACACCCTTTGAATGAAGGAAAAAAAAAAAGACAAGAAAGCCTGTAAGTATAAAAATAACATCAACCCCAAACTAGAGCATCCAATGCAAGGTAAAAATGTAAAATTCAAAATATCTCACAGATGGACTCACCCAAAAGAACAACCAGAAGAAGTATAAGATGAAACATATTTCCTTTTAACTTCTCACCATAGATTGACATTACATACAGTTATACATATATTTGGCAGTGACAGACTGGTACACAATCTCATGTAAGAGAATCAAGAAAAGCTAAAAATTGAATCCAGACATAAATACAAGCAATCTTCGAAACAAGTAAACTAATTTGATATATCCCAGGTACCATTTTGTTCTTAAAGGATATTATAAGTCATTTCATCCCTTATAGGAAAACATACGGTAGTCTGATTTGGATGAAACATACATACCACTCTGAACTTCAATCACATTTCCTTTCTGTCCACCACTGCTATTACTTGCAGAGCACCTGATTCCTCTCTGCAAACTCTTGGAGCTAACAAGCCTGGGAGATGCAGAAACGGCCTTTCCCACAGAGCTTCTGGTTTCAGAGAAACAGGGCACTTTATAATTAACAGGCCCTAATTTATGCACAGAATTGAAAGGGCATGAAGAGTTAATCCCACAGGACGAGTGGAGAGAGGTGAGTACTTGGGCCATTCTGTTTTGCAGATTCAGCCAGTGGGTATCAACTAAAAATAGAAAATAAGGTTCGGATATTATAATTGAGTAGATGGGTGAGGCCCTAAAGTTTTTTGAATCTTCTTGGTGAATTATAGGTGCTCTTTCATGGCCATACATGTGGCACTATATCGGTTTTTCCGCCAACAGTTGATGGCGGAACAAAATATCTATCAACTATATGAATCACTCACATATCATCAATATTTTACTATTCCTCATATCATCAATATTTATTACTTCACAACGGTTTATATTAGTGCAATAATGAGTATTTTTATATTTCTAACTAATTTTTAAGTTTGATATTATAATAAAAACTGAATATTCGGTATTATTCTTGATTAGATCTATCACATTAACCATGTCTTAATATTTATTATTATATGTTGAATTCATCACATCAATCAATATCTATATTTTGAAATTATATGATACATTTATTATATCAACTAATATTTTTATTTTTATTATATGGAATATTCATTGCATCAACTAACATTTTATTTTTATTATGTCGATAGGTATTTATCTTGGTGGGGCGAGGGCATATGCCATTGACAATTAGTAGAAAATGGACACATAAGTAGTGTGGAGGGCATCATTGATGCATAGAGCAATCCCAACCGTCTACATGTTGAATGCCAAAAAAACCCTACTCGCAAGGTGAAAACCTTAATCACCAAAAACTAAACTTTCATTGGTTTTAATGATTGGTGTTGTTTATGCATTTGGCGGTGTGCTTTGTGATCCACCCATTCTGCAACCATTGCGAGGAGGTTTGCACAACTCAATTTTTATGTGATTTGGAGTACAACAATTGATTTTCTTGGTTTGTTTATGGTGGTTTAGTGCTTTTTTGGTGTCATCACATGTGGAGAGTAGGGTTTGGTGGGTAAGGAGAGCACACTTTGATGGCTTCGTTGTGTGTTTCAACCATCTGTTGTTCTCCACTTTGGTTGTGTTGCATGTGGAAGACGCGACCTCCTCGACCTATTTATGTTGAACGTTCAATTTAGGGTTTGTTATTCTATTTGTAGATAAAATTTATGGTTATTCTTGTCGATCGTCATAGATATATGTTTTGTACTTTTAGTTTATGAAACAATTGAACATTTTCCTCCATTTGCATTGGGTTAAATAGTATTTCTAAAATGTTTGACGACGTGGGTGGTTATTTAAAGTTAGTGAAAAAGATCAAAGAATTTGTACGTGAACTCTCTCTACATATATAGTTTTTCGTCGTTGAGACATTTATGGTCCAGTTTATTGAAGTTTAGTATTTTATGACTTGTTATTTTACTTGTACCATCCATTTTCTCTTTAAAGTTCAATATCTTTTATGGGTTTAATATATAAAAGAATTAAAAGCATTTTGATGTTGATTTTGTTTCTATTTTATTGGTAGAAAATCTTTGGGGTTGATTTTAGAAATAAGCAGATTTTATAATATGTGTCAAAATTTATTCTTAATATAGTGTCTTTTTTTGATCTCGAAGTGTATCCTATTTTCATTTTGTTTAAATATTCTTTTGATTGTGTGCATTAAACACTTTTATTATCAAAACATATAATAATTTAATTGGAGTAATCCAAAAAATTACAACTCCAAATGTTAATAAGTGAAGCTTTTAAAGGTGGCGGCTATTAAGACTTACATTACATTTATCAATTTTGTTGGTTGTTTAGTTCAACACTTTAATTATTAAAACATATAATGATGTAATTACAATAATCCCAAAAGTTATTTAACCAAGAAAAAGAAAGGATTTTTAAGGTGCTAATTATTAAAAAGGTACATCTCTTGAACAACATTCATATTCAAAGGTTTCTAAAATAATAATTCTAAATTTTAGAACAACATTATGCTTAATCGAGTGTTTAGATCTTGCTTTCTCATATCTACGACAACTAAATATTTTCTAAATATGTTTTTCACTATATAATTGATAGAGTAGCATATATAGGTTTGAATGTGTTTTTCCCCCTTTTGTGATTGTGGTTGGTGTGGTCATGGTGACCTCATTTGCTTCAAATCTGCAAGTAAGCTTGGAACTTGAAACAATCTATAGGGGAGAGGACCCCATAATTGTGCAGGTACCAATAATTGTACATTGATTTTCACTATTGATTGTTGAAAAAATGACTAATAATTGTTCACTATTTGATTAATGACACTTTTTAAGAGCCAATGACAATGTGACACATAAGGCGCTCGGTCATTGGTACCTCTTTCAAATGCTTTATATTATTTTTTTTCATTTTAAATCAATTCAAAAACTACTTTTCCCTCCAAATAAACACGCGAAACGAAAATGCTGATGTGGCATGATGATACGCTATACGATGATATAATTTTTTTATGTTGACGAGATCCCTACATATATCTACGTGCCCCTAAAGTTAGGGTGCACGGTTATGGGGTCCTCTCCCCTAGTGTGAGATGCCTTTTGTACTATCTCTTATTTTGGTAAGATGTATATGTACTTTTTGCCTTATATTAAAATTGAGTATTAGTAGAGTAGCTTTGTAGATTAGCTTATATTTCTTATTATTCTTACCAAGGATTTCAATTGAAGTGGCATGATATTTAGTTTTTTTGTTGCCTTTGTAGGATAGAAGAGCTAAATTGGGTATGAAAAATGTTAGAAGGAATGGCAAAAGTTCTTTGAAACAAGGTCGTTCTCGATTTATACATCTTTTTAGTTATTTGGTGTGGTTATTTTTGAAAATGAGTGGGACATTGATGTCTATTTTGTTTTTGATTTATTGATAGCCATTCTTAAGGGTTGAATAGATTGCATTTAGATCCAAGTGTAATAATTCGGGTCAAGTTGTCTCATATTGATTGATGCATCATAATATGTCATGTTCAAATATCCATGCAAAATAATCCATTTGGCATGAAAAATCCATGTAAATTAAATGCATATGGCTATATAAGCATTGCATGCATTCTTTTAGATGTAGAGTTCATATTATCTCAGTATGAAAACTTGTGCATTCCTTTGAATCATGCATTTTGAAGGAAGATTTTGTTTTATCACTATCTCAATGTTTGTGGTCTTTTATAAGAAATTGATTTCACTTGCTAATGGTGGCCCTAAAGCCATTTTTGATGATTAGATAATCTGAATTGT
This sequence comes from Taxus wallichiana var. yunnanensis, assembly GCA_018340775.1. Lineage (NCBI taxonomy): Eukaryota > Viridiplantae > Streptophyta > Pinopsida > Cupressales > Taxaceae > Taxus > Taxus wallichiana. The sequence continues at coordinate 468,937,337 of CM031244.1, read as the reverse complement.
AAATAAAATGCCCAACCATTTATCATGTTTCATTGTCTTTCTTGCAGACAAATATTATTAAGGGAAAATATGGTTAGAGTGATTAGATCATTGTTAGTATTAGGGAAGTGCAATGAAAAAGGAAAATAGTTTAGTATGAAATTTGTAGGTTCTAACATTGTGTTGTAGGTTGTATTTTCATAATGTTTCTTAGGACTAGTTAGAAACATTTAATAATGAACTGTGAGAATCTATTTTCAAAATTACTCGTGACCAAATTCATAATTTCTTAGGTAAAGGAAGGTTTGGTTTTAGGTCATTGACTGCTAATAATTATTTCATTTCAATATGTGATTGTAAAATCATGTTCGAGTTATATTGACATTTTGTTTATATTTAAAGTTTTATATACTATTGACTTTTTTTTTGATTGGATGTAGTTTATTCCTTTGTTATAGTTTGTTGTAATCCTTTAAAATGTCATATTTTATTTTAAATATGTAATATGTACATTAAACATGTATTATTTTGGTTTGGTTGTGCATTTTGTATTTATTTATATGAGAAATTGGGCGCTCATTTGATTTGTGCCTTTCTAAGGATGATTTTGTTTTATTGTTGTTTGAATGTTCGTTGATTTTTAAGATATTGATTTTAGTTAGTAATTGTGGCCCTAAATCCATTGTTGAAGAATTGTTAATTTGAATTGTAAACCATTTAAAGTTATACATTATTGATAGTATTTTTGAGCTCAATGTAGTTTATCTATTTGTTTTGGCTTGTAGTAATTTCCTTTGATATGGCATAAATAAGTTGATAAGTTTTTAGTGACAATATTTTTAATTCTTCCATGTCTTGCATCCTTATAAGAATATTCTCTGTTTCATTTACAATTTGACTAGACCCGTTACATATATGAATAATTTCATGTTTTCTTTTGTGTGAGTATTTATTTGGGCTCTTTCGTAAAAAAATCTTTGTTGGAGATTGTTATATTTGCCTCTATAATGTCATTAAAAAAATACAATGACAAGTTTTTAATGGCATACATTGACATGCAATCTTTAGATTTCCCATTTTGTATTTGATCTTTCTTGAGCATTATGTTGTAGTGTTTCTCTAACTCGGTATGTGGAGGCATGTGATTTCATCAAGGTAGGAATCAATATGTGTTAATGATTTAATTTAACTTGAATTAAATCTAATATTCCCAAGTAGGGATTTCCCGAGGAGGGGACAGGGGCACTGAGCGCTCCTATCCCGGCTAAACCTTGGTGTTTGGAGCCATAAAATATAAATAATTAAAATCTTGGGATCAATGCAGATGTAAGACCAAATAATAAACATGAAACAAATAAAAGAGGCCAAGAAACGTTAAATCAACTACTAGTTTTCTTGCTTAGGAATCATATATTTGCTAGTATGTGTTTAGGATCTAGAAATGTACCCAAGTGCGCAATTTTTTCTACATTTAACCCAACTTTATGTTGTTGAGTGAATACTCAATAACATAAAGGAAATAGAATATCGTACTCAGGATAACCATGTAGAGTGTGCGGCAATTGAGTGTCAAGTGGACAAGTGAAGGATGGAATGATGAAAAATGAAGCGTGGAAACTAGGAAGAGAAAGTGACCCTAGGGGTGGAGTGTATGCGTTGTGATGTATTATACATGTTGTTGTTTCTTCTTGTAAGGACGAACCTTCAAAAAAAGAAAAGAATGTAGTCAAAGTTCCGTATATGATAAATCGAGTAAAAGTGTGTAAAAGGAAAGTGTGCACATGATGTAGAAGAGTGTAAAAATATATAAAAATATCCTAAACTACTATGAAGAGTGAGTTTTTGGGTGATCTCACGCCAAGAATGATTTTTTTGGGCAATCTCATGCCAAGAGTGATTTTTTTGGGCGATCTCATGCTGAAGAGAAAGTGTTTGGGAGAGAGGTCTAATGTTATTCTCCTTCCATGAATCTGCATGATAAACACCACTGTAGATGGTGTGTCCCTATTTTGTTCATGATGTCCCTGATTTGTTCCGAATTATACCAATTGAACTGAATGTAGGAGATAAATTGTATTCTGTTTGCTGGAGGATTGTGCCTAATACTGTCAAATTGCTCAAATGCTTACATGAACTGTGTTGATTTGAGAAACTGATTGTGTGTACCCCGTGAAATTAGGGCCTGGGGAGGAAAAAAATGCCTAGGAGCTCTTGTCGAGCACAGGCGCTGGCGTCTATGTTGTGCTAAGGACCCAAGTCGGTTCTCAGGTTATTATGTAACTTTGTTCGTGCTCGATTCTATGTTGTATTGTCTTGTGATGCAGGCTTTCTGAGTTGATGTATGTGATGATGTATTCACCTAGTGTATGCCCCCTCATTTGGGGTGCATGTGATGTCGATAGGAGTGTGTGGCCCAAAAGAGAGGACTCAGGTGCTGATCTCGAATCGATACTTGCGGGGGGGGGGGGTGTGCATGGTAAAAACTAAGGCACATGCAAGTAAAGTGGCTAGATACACGTGTTAGTAGAAAAAGTAGCAAGCATGCAATAGAAGAAATGTAACAATCAAGTGTGCAAGATAGACCATGAAAAATGGGTTTCAAACATGGGACATCACTCACAATATCTTAAGATAATCAAGGCCAAATCGGCAAAAAGCATAGAAGCAGTGATAAGAAAAGACATAGGGCATAGCCCGCAAACAATAACATACTAGTATAAAGCAATGAGAAACAAAATGTAATAGACAACCATGGTGACAAATAGTCCTACAACAAAAATGTCGCACATGAAGCACCCAAGCACGTGAGAAAGATAAGAAGTATGTTAAGGTATATATGTACCAATATAAAGTAGTGTGCTAGGAATTAGAAGTAGTAAATAATGAAATAATATCACCTGTAATGTGTGAGAAAGTAGATGCCCATAGGAGCCTTAGTGGGACTGGTAAGAGGTATGGTGCCAAACATCATTATAGTGTGTAAAGTCTTGTAAGCAATCTGCATACACTCCAATATACCAAGTGAACGTGCATGTGTATATAGAAAATATATTGACATACTAAGTATCCATCTAACATGGAAAATAAAGTGTATATGTAAGTAAAATAAACCAACAAGAGAAAGTGCAACTAAGATATGCAATATGCAGTGAATGGGTGTGATGGAATCACATGCAATGTGTGAGTGTGATAGGAGTAGCGTGCCCCCAAGGAATGTGTATGAGATGAGGTTCATTTATAAAATACCCTCAACAATCAAGAATCAACCATAGAACAATAATGCGTTATTAGGAAATGGTTTGAAAATGTACACTAGAAAGATAGATCATGAAGTGTAGAGTGTAAAGAGTGAATGAAGGTGAGGTTCATTTCAGATTTAGAACCTCAACAGTCGAGTATGAACCATGGAACTAGAGTGTGTCATAGGGAAATGGTTTCAAAATGTGTGTTAGAAAGATAGATCATGAAGCGTAGAGCGTAAAGAGTGAATGATGGTGAGGTTCATTTCAGATTTAGACCCTCAGTAGTCAAGTATGAATCGTGGAACTAGAGTGTGTCATAGGGTAGTAAAGATACACGGTGTGTATCAATGTGCGTAAAAGAGATGAGAGAGAATAGATATGAAACATAGAGTGTAATGCGTATGCTTAGAGATAAGAAAGAATTGGTGATGATTGAAGGGGGGAGAGAAAGCATGATGCCCACCAAGTGTGTGATGAAAGGTAAGCTATCCAATGAGAGTAAAGGGCAAGGATCCTTCAGCTGATGTCTGAGGAGATAAAGACGTGTGACAATGCTCGAGATTTGTGGTGTATGAAAAGGATGATGTATATGTGAATTAAGCCTATGTGGTGAAAGAGGTGTTCAATGTGGTGAAAGAGGTGGTGAACACCTATGTGAAGTAGACCTATGAGGTGTAAGAGGTGATGAGTACCTATGTGAAGAAGAATTATGATGTGAAGAAGAATTATGAGGTGAAGAACACCTATGTGAAGCGATTTCCCAAGTAGGGGACTTATGCTGATGAGATGTACTAGTGGACTTATGAGGACGACAACGTCGTGAAGGAGGATGTGTGTGAATGGGAGAAATAGGTGTTGAACGTGCCTTAGATTTGAGAGGCCCATGGGGTCTAGATGCTACAACTAGTGGAAGGATGTCCTCAAGAGGAGGCTGAGGCAATGGTGTGTATGGTGGAACTCCTTTGAGAGTGACAACTTGTTTATTGTGAATAAAATTGAGGCACAAATGATTCATAGAGGGGATGGCTTGGGTGGTGCGGAGCCAAGGAAGACCTAAGAACATGTCACAACCTTTAATTTAAGGTGCCATAACAAATGACACAAGCATGGTGAGAGGCCCAACTATAACTGGAAGCCTAATGTAGCCATAAGATTTGGGAATTGGATATGAAATATTAGAGAGTGGACATTTGATAGCCATGAGAAGTGCAATAGAGCACACACCAATAGAGCTGTTGGATGGATCATGGTGTTATTGACAATATATGAGCCGATAGAAGCATTGATATGTAATGAATCAGATGTGAAAGTAGCATGATAATCGTGATCTGAAAATGTAATGAGTGGTGGAGATACATCAACAGAAGCAACTAGAAAATCAAGAGGGCCCAATGAAGGAGGAGGAACAACACGATATGTATGATTAGTGGAAGAATTAATAACTTGCTTGTCATGCTTAGGCAATGGGTTCTTAAATATTTTTAGCTTGTTGTTCTCATTAACCAACTTAGATGTCGATGGCTCGGGAGATTGATTGCATTATTATCAATGAGATCTTGAATAATATGCTTAATTTTGAAACATCGATCAATAGAGTGCTCAACACATTGATGATAGTCACGTATAGCATTTTCATCGTAGTTAAGGCCTTGAGGATGGAATAGATCAAGATTGTGGTGGTGGAAGCATAATAAGATTTCTTTCAATAAGTTGTGGCAATAGAAATCAAAGAGCATAAGGAAATTTTGTATACATATGCTTTGGAGGTTGTCATTGAATATTTTTAGGAGTAGAAACAACGTTAACAATAAATTTTTCTTCAAAGTGGGATTAGGAGATGGCTTGGAAAAAGATTTTCCTCAAACCGATTAGAAGAAGAAGATGAAGTATGATCATGATATTTGATTTTTCCCATAGACAAAGTTTGCTTTCACGCAACTTAAGTGTATGGCATAATTGATCAAATAAGGGAAAGGTATCAAAGATGACACTCTCTAGCAATAGAGATAAGAAAATTTGGACAAAAATATTTTTCAATTCATAATCAACAAGTACATTGGTCATCTTAGCTAGATTGTTCTTATAACACAACACATAGTCAGCTATATGTTCATTAGATCCTTGTTTGATTTGTGCAAGTTGAGCGTAGGATATTTTGGAACCGATATTGATTTAAAAGTGTGCAAGAAAATCATCGGATATATATGTAAATGATGTTACCAAGTGAACAGGTAGATCGTAAAACCAACACATGTCATAATCTTGTAAGCTCTTGGGAAATAGCTTGGCTAGTAAAGTATGATCATCTGCATAATCAAGACATGCCACATGAAAAGATCTAAGATGATCTTGAGGGTCACCATGGCCATTGAAGGTGGGAAACTTAGGGTTGACTAAGTTTAGAGGAAGGGGATAAACAGAAATGGCGGGTGCAAAAGGAGTGTGAATAAGTAAGGTGGAATCAAGAGATGAAGAGGAGCGCGAGGTAGCTTGTTATAACTAAAAATTTGGATTTACTGGTCTTGGTATAATGAAGCTAGGTCACGAGTACCGGAAGAGGAACCGTGTTGTATATTAGAAGCATTAGGATGAAGGAGAGGAGGATTAGAAGTAGGAATGGAAGTAGGAATATGAAGGGGTTGAGTAGAGGCCATGAAAGCCAAATAAGATCCTATTAGAGGCATAAAAGTGGCATCTTGAGAGTGTTTGGCAAAGAAATAAAGCATTGAGAATATGTGTAGGGTTGGTATGCGATTCTGACGGAAATTTGAAAGCTTATTTAATTGCTCTTGATCAACGTTGGTATTCTCATCATAAGATTGTTCACTATCAGATGTTTCAATGTGTTTTAGAGGAACATTTTGTGAGTTAACAAAGGGGTTATTAAACTCAACCATTGAACTAAAAGAGTTTTGAATAGATGGAGGAAGATCAATGTACTCAAAGAACCAAAACGACCACTACGAGTGACGAGCATAAAAATAAAACGAAAGAGAAGGTGGGATTCAAGCATTGGGTTCACCAAATGATTTAATTTAATTTTAATTAAATCTAATATTCCGAGTCTCTCTTGAACCAAATGATGTATATACGTTGAAATATAGAAATGACACAAGCAAGATAAGATTTAAAATATGAAACCCTAAGCAAAGAGAGAATGAGATAGGACATAGTTGATTCGGTATGATTTGGAAGTGCTCCAGACTAGGATAACTATTGAACAAGAAGTGAACAATGTTGTAAATGCTCAAATAAATTCAAATCCACGGACATGGCTGTAGACATGAGCGCCACGGAAGGACAGGGGGGGTGCACAGGTGCTGGAGACAACTATCTGGGTTCCCGTGAGTGTGCAAATGGTCAAAATCTGATTTTTAAAGTGTTGAACAAGTGTTGCAAATATTCCTTGTTGATCGCTTATGTGTCGCTCTTTGATCATCGAGGGTACATGTAACCTACAAAATAGATATCACCTGTAAAAACTCACAAACCACATCAAATCCAAAAATAAAGATGCAAAATGGGGACTCAGAATGACCTCGACGATCACCCCGAGAGTGAACTTACAACCTAGCATTACACTACATCTCAAAATCCATGTAGTTCTGGTGAGTGTGTGTAAGGATTGTGCCTTAAGATGCCCTAGTGCAAGTTGCACTTAATAGCAGACTAGATCTAGAATGTAACAATGTATAACATGTGTGGATGAAATAAAATGAATTTCCCCTTCCTATGTAGTGTATGTAAAAAATTCAATCCATTGTCCCTTGATTGAATGCCAAATGGATGCTTTGAATTGCTTTAGGTGCATTTTGAGTGCAAACTTAAGTGATAGTAATAATGCCTATAACTTGGTCTCTTATTTTGAACACATAACTATATTTATATGATTCCCTTGTTTGAATTTCATAATTAACAACTGGAAGGTTGACCTATAAGTGAAAAAGGTACCCAAAATATAAAAGAGACCCAAAAGAAGCGAGCGAGGTGAAAAGGGTCGGGGTGCTTGGGTGCTCCTGTCCTAGTTGGTCGCTAGTGTCTGGAGCCATAAAAGATAAATAAGTAAAATATTGACTGGCTCCGGGTGTGTAAGACCAAATAAGAGATAGGAAACAAATAAAAGAGGCCAAGGACAATAATCAATTACTAGTTTTCTTGCTTAGGAATCATATGAATGCTAGTATGTGTTTAGGACCTAGAAATGTACCCAAGTGCGTGATTTTGTGTCTATAGTTAAGGGGTTTCCTTCCTTATGAGGCCACACTGATACATCCCAAATTGGGTGGTATATTGTGTTGCAAAAATGCCTTTTAAGTTCCCCTGTTGAGGATATCACTAACCCCTCCCCCATCCACTCCCTCCCCAATTTTTTTATTACAATATAATAAAATTTTCATTTTCTTTGAATGTGTTGAGTTTCATAAAAAAAAAATATTTCAAGTTTTGTTTTGAGCTCTATTTGCAATGATATCTTTCCATTGATGTTTTATTGTTTTGCAACATGGTGGTTTCTTACCATGAAAATTTTCAATCATAATGTTGCTCTACCTCTCGGTGTGACATCGATTTGACGCCGCATTTGAAAAGGGATGAGATACTTAATAGGACAAGGTTTTTGTTAATGTTTTGCATTGTAGACAATCTAGACTTGGAAACCCACATATAGTTGAAATCGTGAAGGCCAACCTAAATTTTCCATAGACATTTATAATCTATCTTTCCAAGTTTCTCACTACTGTCCGCACTTTAGAGGGTTTGGCCTAACCTATACAACTATTGAAGAAAAAATTACGAGCCTTCCCAAAATTGCAAAAAGGGGCATTGGTGTCGAAAGTCCCAAATCGGCGAAGGAATGCCCCAACCGTGCCAAAAACATTCCTCGAGAAAAAAAAAAAAAAATGCAAAGAAAATGAAGGAGATGTAATCAACATTTTGCTCCATTATTTACGTTTTGTCATTGGTGCTTTGGCTTTCCATGTGTTTAATTGTAAATTGTTTTGGCTATTTCAACCCCTTATACTTTGGTAATGTGGGTGATGGAAACAAACAAAAATCAAACATAAAATGGTTTGTTGCTTCCAAAGATAAATTGTTCTTGTATTATTGCATTTTAGTATACATGATTTTGTTTTCTTTGCGTCCTTTTGATTTTTTGATATTGCAAATGAAAAATAGAAAAAGATGTAAATTATACACACAAATTTGATTGTAAGTAAATCTCTTTAGATAATAATGGTTGCCTCCGCTATCTTCCTTTATACACATGTTCTCAAGTTCTTACTTAGTCATTCCTTCCTTTGAACAATGATTTATTATTGACTGTGTTGCAATAAATTGTACCAAAAATATTACAATTCACATAACTTGCAAAAGTCGGTTGTTAATATTGGATATCCTAAATCCACCTAGGAATGTTCCAATTATGCAATAAAAGCAACAAATAAACCATTGCAAATAAATTGAAATTGATACAACCATCATTTTTATTCCAATTTTTCATTATTATTAATGTGACAACAGCTTAAAATTTTTACAATGATTACTTCTTAAACATTGTTGGTGAAACAACAACTTAACTATTTAGGGTTATATATTTACTTCTTCACTTCTAATTGTGTTTCTCGCCCTTATTCTGAAATCAAACAACTTATCCATACATGAAATGTTGTTTACTAGTCTTTAAAACTTGTTTCTTTCCCTTCTCTTTTAATGATTTGGATTTAATTTTATGCATGTTTTGCTTAATGAAAAATATATAACACATCCGACTCCCTCTTCTTTTTTGGTGTTCCTCTAGCGATAACAAACCTTGTTTCAAGTGCAGGTTTAACTTTTCCCTTTTGCTTGTTCAAGAAGCCATATTCTATGAGATCAAATTTTGTTCTACTTTGAACCCCTTAGATTTGAATTGGATTTGTTCCTCACAATCATAATGTTTTATGCCAATAATAGATGTAATGTTGAAAATCATGAAATTGTATGCTTTTCTCGAAGGTTATGCAGTTATAAAACCTAAGATTCATCTATTGCACCTATTCCCTATATTATCAGTTTTGAGATCTAAACTTTAGTATCATGTAAACATTTTAAATGGATTACACTTGTTACGCCGTTAGGCGTTGCTGTTTGAGGCATTACCTGGGTTGTCTGATGCATGTCAGGTTTTGGACAACCTAGATTTGAGCTCGCATGTTCATTGAAATCGGACGACATGCATTGCAGGTTGATGCAGCCAGTAGAATGTGAGCACATAGATTGTGCTTCTTCAATGTTGATCCAACGACAGAGAGAAGTGGGTTGCTGGTAGTCGTTGATGGATAGATGTATCTCTGGGCGCCATTAAAATTTGCTTGACTCGATGCTGGCAAGAGGTTTTTTGGAGACGTGGAGTGTTGGGGAGGTCTTGCATGGCGTTTTCCCTGAGCCGCGTTGGAGAGATGGAGAATGAAGTGAATGCCAAATTCCATGGCGCTGTTATTTTGACGGCTCGTGATGATTCTGCTTCATTTTTGTGGCTGATACTCGGTGATTTGAGAGTGAAGGGGTTGTATGCTGCGTGTCAGAAATTGGAGACCCGGTTTGCTTTTGAGGGTTGTTTTGGGTCCTATAAATATGTGGTTTTTGCACTTGTCCAATTAAATCTTCATGCTTGTTGCCCGATACTGTGTGCCTGTGTTTGGTAAGATTTTTTCTTTGAATTTATTTTTGGGTCCAATAAACCCTGGTTTGCTATGTGGATAATAGTGTGTTGGTTGTGTTGTAGGATTTTGGGTGTGGAGTGTTCTTGGTTTGGGGCTTTACTGTTCGAAAACAGGCTGGCGAACAGGTGATGCATTTTCTTTTTCTAATGCTGGGTATTGAGTTTTTTTAATCAGAACTATATTGTCCTTAGAAGAAAGTATTGAACCAATATTTCTTGTTTTACCCACTTCCCAGCACGGACAATGTTTACTTAGATCTTGTAGAGATTAACATGCACATTTATATGAACTAATCCTCAGCTACCCAGTCTTCAAAACAATGAAATCTTTAATCAGAATTTTAAAAGAACTCAGTTTGTTGTAAATGTGTTCCATCCTAAACAATCACACCCAGAAAAATTGCAGATTACAGAACTTGTGAAGGCACGCCTTCACTTCTCAGCAGAATCTGTCATCTATCTTTCAAAATTTCGCACGGTGGATTCATTATCGAAAGGATTTGGGTTGGTGTACGACACAACTGCCGATGTAGAGAAGTGTGAGCCCCACTACAAATTGAAGAAAATGGGTGTCTTTGTTGACAAGGGGAAAACAAGATTTAAGAAAGATGACCATGCCAAGAAAATCCCCTATGTACAGAAGAAAGCTTTTCAGAAGAGAAGATGATGTTTGACATTGTTCATGTTCTTTTTTGGCTTCGAAAATACTATATATAAATATTAAGATGTAATTACTTTTAGTTTTTGGCGAGCTGAAAATACATAATGTTAATTGCTTACTGTAATCAGTGTTTACTTTCACTTGGTTTTTTGACAGTACACCCTTTTATGTAAATAAGAAATATGTTATTCAAATTATTGTTTCAATATTTGAAGTTGTCATTTCAAACTTACTCTCCCATATTACTGTCAGTCCACTTCATCTTCATGCTCACACTTTGATGTAGACACTTCATATGAAAAAATGAAAGCAGATTGTGACACTTAGTGTATGTAGGGTGGAATCTTTATTACAGTTACCTTGTTTTTTCTTTAAAAATGGTAGATTTCACCTTTTGAGGGAATGTCAAAGCAGTTACTGAAGAACACAAAACAATTATTCATTGGGTACTTATGCAGGAGAACAAGTAGGAACTATTTTTCTAACTCATGCACCTTTCCATCCTTTCAATTGGAGATCTGGTTGATAATCATTCAATGTTTTGAGCATATCATCTCTTTCTTTTTCCCATTGAGAATCCTTTTCTTCAAAGTTTCAAGACATTCATTGTAGGCCTGTTCCATATCCATATACTTCATCTTCAGTCGCTTGAGAGAAATGGAGCTCTTTACTACTAGACATTGATGCCCAGAACTCCTCAACCATGTTTCTCAACCCCTGTTTCTCTTTCTCCAAGTCTATATGCTTTACTTCCATTTCCCGGATATGTCTCTCCTTGAAATCCAAAGAATCTCTCATATTCCCTACTTGTCCTCCATTTTTTCTGTCATGCTTTCTATACTTGACCTGGCTTCGTCAACTTTAGCAATGATCTTCTCAAACCCATGCTCAAAAAATCTCTCATATTCCCTACTTGTCCTCCATTTTTTCTATCATGCTTTCTATACTTGACCTGGCTTCGTCAACTTTAGCAATGATCTTCTCAAACCCATGCTAAGATTCTTCCACTTGGATTTCCAAAACCTTCCTTCAGTTCTTTTTGTCTAAAGGTTTGATTGTACCTTTGAAATTGTCACTGAATATCCCTGGATAATTTATGTTGAGTCTCTAGGTTGTTAGATGTAGAGTTGATTTATCACTAATCATCCCTACCTCTCCCTTTTCCACTCATCCTTACTACCCTGAAATGTGCTTTTGCAACTTCTTATAAGCTTCTTCTAAGAGCCCAAATTGTTCCTTTCTCCACTTTAATTAGTCATGTACAGTATTATGCTCCTTTTCCACTTTAGCAAGTGCTCATCTCTACTCTTAATATCTTTCAACTCCTACTGAACCAAAGTTCTTTATGTGTTTTCCTATCAAAGGTTCCTCTCACTAAGATGCAAACATTGAATGGTATCTTGCAACAACAACCATGTACAGGGCTTGTGTTCAATATTACTGATTGACGAACTATAACTTTTGTAAAAAAATCTGTATGGTCTCTTTTTCTGAAAACTGGCTGAGGCTTAGCTTTACAACATCTTTATTTCTTTTTCATTCTGTAAAAATTGAATCTATTAAAGCTTGAATCTTAAGCATTCATTATAATGCTAGAGATTTTTTCACTATTTACTGTTACATACTTACAAGCATTTTCAGAAAGGCATGTTGAATCTGAAAACTTCCATCCTTTTATCCATTAATTTAATGTAATTGTGCACTTTTACATGGTGGTTGTAAGTCCTCATTTTGCAGTGGTTTACCATGTTGGGGATGTTAAATTTTGTTTGTTTCTTTACATGAAATTTTTTAGAAAATCATTTAGCAAGTTGTTTTGCTTGCAGGCATATTTCGATAGGGACAGGAAACAAACGATTGGTTACAATTTACTGTTTGTTTTTTACCATTCATTTGTTCCTTATTATTGATGATACATGAGAATATTCCACAACATAGCTCTTAGTGATGTTACAATGGTCTCTGGTTGTCTAGAGACATCTCATTGGTCAAGATTTTCCTAGATCCACTGTGATCCTCACTAAATCTACTATGTATCCTCCCAAATAGTAGATACATAAACTGAGGGTTATATTACAGCAACTGCTTAAGCATCTTCTTAGTTTACAGCTTCTAAAAATCTAAATATGACAACCATCTTCTTGTTACATTACATCTGCTGCATATCTAAATATTGCAGCCATCTTCTTGTATGTTCTTTTTCTATTTTAAGATTTGAACATTTGTTGAGACTATGAATCAAATAGTAATACGATACACTTGCATGAATGGAATATAAATCCTACAAATCTTAACAGGTAGCCTTCCACGGGGCCACTGAAGTATCTGTTATATTTTTGGGTTACTTTAGTACCATCAAGTTATCTACCATAAAGATAGGCAACTAATGCCCATCGAGACATCTCTTGTATCAATAGGCTACGTGAGGGCCACTGAGATGTCTATTGTACCAGTAAGCTATTGTGGGGCCATGAAGAGATTTATTATATTGGTAGGCTACTACGGAGCCACCAAGACATTTTTTATTCAGGCAAGATACTTCGGGGCCATCAAGACATCTAATATATTGATGGGCTACTACTGAATGTTTAAGATGCCACTTTGATTAATAATGTAAAATTAAAAATGACGATATTGATATTTTAGACTAGTGAGTTTGAGTCATTGTTGGGAAGATAGTGATGGATGTCAAGACATGCCTATTTATTGGTGGCCTTAGCATTGATCATACTTTTAGTACTAACCCTCTCAACCTGCCTTATTTGGCATTCACCATGTCTTAGATGCCCCTCGTTTATCTATCCACTAGATACACTCTTCGTAGGTCATTGAAATGTCTTCATGTATCACTCTCAAGGCACGACTTCTTCAAAATTGTAAGGGCTCCAAAGAGCTTTCCGGGGCCAAATTCCCATTCCCGTTCTGAATCATTAACTCAGTGTATTTTCCAGAGTTGTAATAATGGGCACGCAATGCCTCAAACCAACCATTGAGAGACCTTGACTCTGCCCAAAGATTAGCTACTTCTTTCTCTACAAAAATATCCGCAACATCAAGCTACAAGATCTTCTTGGATGGGAACTCGTTTGCACAAGAGACTTGATCAAGAATCCAAAAAAAGATTCAGTCTACACCAACACCGCCAATTTTTGTAAGAATTCTTCCTCAATGGAAGCTAGGGTTCTTCACTGCCCTGCATAGGGAGTGTCTCTAAAAACCATCTTCTTGTCCTCCCTTTGCATTTCCAGAAATCTAGGTGTAATAATATCAATGTACTGCATAAATCGACATCCGAAAAAACCAAAGACCCATAATAAAAATGATAGCCCGCAAAATAGAGGATGTAGGTACAGGGTGAGAGAAGGAAGTTCCCTTGTCACACAATAATTATTTTCAATTGTTCGAATGCACCTATGAATCCCACTTCTGATTGGAAACCTGGACTGTACCGTGGTATGACAACCTCCACCCTTGCATATCACTAGGGATAATGATAATTAGAAAGGGGAAAATATTAAAGCTATTAAAATCCCATAGGGTCTTGATTGAAATATTATAATGGGATTGTAAATATCAATGTAAAGCCCCTTAGACAAATGAAACATAACACTAAGAGATCCTCCATAAGTAGAGGTTGGAGCCCTACAATTCATTAGAATTGAAACTAACCCCAGAGGAACGAGACAATAGGAGGACACCCACATTGGCCAAGAGACCCCAAATGATTCATTTCCATAAAGCAATACTTAAAAGTTAAATCCTATTGAAGTAAACTTTGGGATAAGATTTTCAACCTTGTGAAAAACACCGTTGAGTTTCAAGTTGGATTTTGAGCCTCAAAGAATCACATTATTATTAGCTATGAATCTCATTCAACCAATCCAATTGCTTCTACATCGTTATTTGTTCCCTTTGGTATAAAGAAAGAAATCGCTCCTTTGATTAGGTCATTATGATCTAAGAATGCACCCAAATGTCAACAGACTCAGATTGCCATTGGATGCCCCACAAATTTCAACATGATAAATCCAAGTGGGGGTATGACAACCTCCACCCTTGCATATCACTAGGGACAAAAATAATTAGAAAGGGGAAAAATCTTAAAGCCTTTCAAATCCAACATGGTCTTGACTAAAAGATTATAATGGGATTGTAAATATCAATCTAAAGCCCCTTAGACAAATAAATCATGCCACTGGGACATCCTTAATGAGAAATAAACTAATTAGAAATTTACAACTTATGAGTAAATTGAAAAATTGCCAATGAGATCACCTATGGCATGTATTTGGCTACCCAAGATTCCATGAGCTCTACTTTTTTTATAAGGTCTCATGTTAACAATGTGACTGATGCATATGTCAAGGAAATTGTGGTTGAAAGAGAGTTATCTCTTCCAAAGATTACTCCTTTCCTAATCCAACCCCATTAGAAAGAGTCATGCATTTTCCTGAGACTAATACACGGAATTTTAATGCAATCACATTCTTTTTTCCCAGCAATAATCCTCCAACCTCAATTATTCAAAGTAATCAGCAATAGAGAACAACTTATATTACAAAAATATTCAAGAGATAGTGAAAAAATAAAGCAATAATATTAACCTTCAAAGAGTAGTGGGAAGTGAAAATATTGAAACTACCAACAATACCTACTCTTTCCAAAAACGTGGAAAATCAAATTTGCATATGTTACCTTATCTAATTGATGTAGTATCCATCAACACTTAACATGGTGAGACCAATTGTCTAAGAGGCTAGACTTGTTTGTATCCTAAATTAGAGAGGTTGGTAAAATTAAAGAATAGTTAGGAAAACTACCATTTACTCTTAGCATACAACAACTACGAGGTTCTATGAGCCCATAGTGACTTTGAGTCTTTAGTCTTAAATGAAAACTAAATCCTGAAATGTGGCTCTTTAAATTCACATTTATTTAAATAGCATTGATATGCTAGGTAAATAGTGTTGATAGTGCTGATTTATTTTGTGTGATTTTTACAATACGTTCCAATTAGGTGAACGTGTAATGCAAAATGGTATTGACTATTATGGATTCTATTATGTAAGCATTCATTTTAAGTTTGCATTTATTTCGTTTGTGATACAAAAACCCATCTAATATTTGGCAAGGTTTCCTGACAGAAACAATTGTTGGGCTGGTTGTTTCATTGACAGTAACAACTGCTAGAAAATTTATTGAAGCGCAAATATTACATCTATGTCCTAAATAAAGGTAATTTAATTTATTTCAGCATTTACAACAATGTCAACTTGTGTACTATATCGTTCATATTGTTCCTTCCTCAATACATATAATGCTCCTCAAAATTGCAAAGCCTAAGAAGAAAAACACTAACAAAGTATGTTGATTGCATTTGTTTGTTACAATGATTGCAAAAAGACATCTTTGACTAGGGCAAACACTACTTCAATTACTGTCAAATTGCTTGCACTTGGCAAAAGGTAACTTTCTAAGGTCATCAAACGATGGGTTCGCTTGTCAATTACTCAATAGCTTATTACGTACCACTCTCAAATTGATTCCAATTTGAAAATATAATTTACATTTCCATACCATTCAACCACCAAATCTTCCATTAATGACCATTAAATAACTATAATGAAGTAAAAAATATAAAATATGTACCAACTAATAATAATATGAACATTAACTAATATTAAATAATCTAAACAAATAGATTGAAAGACCATATTATAAAATCAAAAAGACATTGAGAATAAACCAACAAATTTCAAATAGGATTGCAACATTCGTCAAAGGTTAAATAACCTTACACACAATGGAGATAAACTTGATAGAAGGAGGTATACTGAGTATCATTAAAGGATCCCCCCATGATGGCTTGACACTACAACTGTTGAACTTGTCTCCATTACGTTCATCATTAAACTCTATAACTCAACATCGTGTGGACATGTCGGGAAAATCATATTCAATTTGCCTTGTTTCCTTCAAAATTTGTAAGCCATGTCCTCAACAAAATACTACAAGAAGGATCCGTTGTCTTTGCTGCTCCTGAAATATGTTTGTAGAATTTGTAATAAAGACCTGTAAGTTAGATCTTGATCATTCTTCGACTTTTGCCAAGTCTTAATTTCCGATTTTCTGATGTTAATTATTCTTTCTCTGTGTTGTAGAATGGTTCTTATTAATGATGTGGACCATATTGTCTCCACTAGCTCTGACAACAGGAACACCAATTCCCATTATTGAACACATTTTATGAGGCAAAAAATATAATAGGAAAATCAATGCCCTTGCGGACACCCAATAGTCTCCATCCACAGCTCCCTACGATACATCCGTTATTCCAAACAATGAAAAACCCGCACAGGCATTTCTACTTTGACTATAACGTCGAGAGTGTGGACTATAGAAGGCGAGCTCTTACTAAAACAACTCTTAGAGAGTATCAAAATACAAGGGGTAGTGGCATCATTTTTTCCTTTGATTTTGTGGACAAAAAGGTGGAGAGATAAGGATCACTTCTTTCAATGAGGCTGCAAACAAATTCTATGCACAAATAGAAAATGCAAGCCTATATAGTATATCTAATGGTAGAGTGGGTAAAGAAAATCGTGCTTACAACCATTTAAACAACCATTGGAATTTTTTTGCTTCCCTCCTCAACTGTCACTCCTGTAATAGAACTACAAAATGCGATGTTCCTCTCCATCACTTCCATTTCAAAGAGATAAAAGATATACCATCCATCCCTATACGCTCAATGGTGGACTTAATTGGTGTTGTAATGGCCATTTCTCCTTGCTCAACCATTCATCGTAGAGACAAGTCTGAGGCTATAAGGAGAACATTGTTAATGCGAGATATGTTTGCCTTCATTATCTCCATAACCTTATGGGGCCAAAATTTACATGATCTTTGCAAAGAGTTAGAAGAGATACTCTCAATTCCTGATTTTCTAGTCTTGGCAATAAAATATGGGCGTGTTTCAAATTTCAATGGCACAATTATTGACACCATTTCTACTTCTAAATGTTATGTCAACCCTCCTATTGCCAAACATAGACTCTCCATGACTGGATATCTTCACCAAATTCACATGTTCCATGCCCGTCGGTGACCAACAAAGATGGGCCTCCACATTCTATGATTACTAATGTTACTTTACTGTAGATTTTAGACATGGGAAATCTTGAAAAAAATGAGTGGGTAACTGTTGAAGCTGAAGTATCAAACATCAACATGGACAATTTATTCTACATGGCTTTCCCAAGAATGGTGGATGACAAACAATGCAAAAAAAAAAAGTTCAGAACAACCAAAAGCCCCAAATGTGGAGACAATTGACTGGAATGACACGCTCATCACAACTCGACCAAGTTAGAGTACTTCGACAAGCTTGTTTTCACATGGAATCCCGTTCAATTTCATGCGGTCAAAATACATTCACCGTCCACTCCAAGATGATCCCTGCTTGTTAAAGACATCAGAAACATTGGCAACCGACCCTCTTTTAGACTTAGAAGAAATTCTAAATTGAGTGCAAAGGCATACCAAATGCACCGAACGTACATGCCTACGAAAAAAACAAAATGGCATGGAATGTAGGTATAAAGCGCCTTGGGAAATACTTGAACAGTCATCACTAGCAGTCAATGACACACACAAAGTCCAATATATGCCGGCCAAGAAATGATGACAAATTGAACATCCACAACCCCGCCATGATGTCCATTTGGCGAGCCAATGTTGATTGTCAGCCCATACTCTCTAAGCATGCGGTCCTTCTGAATTGGATTAAGGAGTTGCTCAAAGCTATGGAGACACAACTACACAGAGACACTGCTAATAAAGAGACTTACTGACTAGTTTTGAATCTTCCATTTTGTATAAAAACTTTCATATGCAAGTATATGCAACTCCAAAACAATATATGATCCACAACGTAAATGCCATGTTACTTCCATTGACAAAGCAAATACTAAACAATTTGAATTAAAAAAAAGGCATTGCTTCCATTGCTTGAAATAATCTGATTTGGATCCCTTATGGTGTCCCCATCTAACGCTCCGTCGCGCGATTGCTAGTAGGTATCCATTCTACCTTCCAAATTCAATGCATTTTCCCTTACAAATAGCTGAAAGAGGGATCCATTGTTTACATATGTGATTTCCTTTTAGGATGATAAAACACGAGATGAAAATTTAGTTTCTTCCCTCCTTTTACATTCATAATGTTGGCTCATTTAATTGTCTAACTTGTTTAATTTTATTACCATGTCTTGTTAACAAGACTATTCTAATGGCTTGAAATGGAAAACATTATCTCTTCTCATAAAAATTAGGATACCATACAAATATCAAGCTTGATAGATTGTAGAAAACACAAGTTACTGAAATAGCCCTACCACTTTTTGACCATAGTATTACTCTGATTGAGTATTTCTTCTTCAACACTACTCATTTAAATGCCAAAGGTTTGATCGTTAATATTAGTGCATTAAATACTTCATCATGGTGTTGGTCAATAAAGGGTCATACTATAGAAAAATAGAGCTATGTGAATATCACTACACAAAGGGCAATTTATGTGTTTTGGATTTGATTTTATAGATAAAAAGGAATGTAAGCGCATGTTACATGTTTTAATGAGGATACAAATAAATTCTATGGGCATATTGAAATAGGGAAGATTTACACTTTTTCAAATGCCAAAGTCAAAGAAGAAAATAAGTGTTACAACCGCTTGAAGAATCCTTTAGATATATTTTTGTATCTCTCCTCAAATGTCACTCAATTTCTTAATGATGGGGAAAATTTACTTGTTCATCATTTCCATTTCACAAGAATTAAGGTTACTCCTAATGCTTTTACCAAATCTTTGGTTGACCTCATGAATGTTGTTATGTCCATTTTCATGCTTCCACTTTGTATGTTGTGGTCACTAAATCACACACTTACTATGTACATCTAGCATCTAAATATTTCATTTATATGCATGATTTCTAAGCAAGAGAATTACTCATTAACACCCCTTTAGTTTTCTTTTATCCTTTTCATCTTTATTATTTGTTATTTCTGATTGAAAACTTACAATTTTACATACCATCGACATCCAACTCAACTTTGATTTCACTATTTTACCTTTTGAGCACCTTGTCTTTGGACCACCCATTAGGTATAGGAGCATCTGAGTCTATTGTCCCCTTTGGGCATTTATGTCCTCTTTATCTCTTTTTCCTATCTTTTGGATGTTACTTCTTTATTATCTTCTTTTATCACTCTTGGTCAACCTTTTTCTTGTTAATGATGAAAATTAAGCAAAGGAATCATATATATGCATGTCTTATTTAACTTTGTTGGGGGGATATTCAAGAGGTACATACATCTTCAGGGCTAATATTTTCTATCTAATACATCAAGGACTTCATACTTCAACTGCATAGGGGGAGCTATTCTCGAATTTTATACTACACATTTACATTTGGGACATAATAATTGTAGCCCACTATCTTCGTGTGTAAATGATATTAGGAAACCTAGCTCAAGCGACACTATTATAATCACACACACACACACACAATAACTAATTTGAGTCTGAAATTTAGTGTAGTGCTCGGTGAAAATCACATTAGGGTGATTGCCGAGGTCATTACGACTCCAACATATGCATTAGTTATCCATATAATATGTACTTGAGTATTGTGCAAGTGTTTATGGTTTATTTTGTAGGTACATATGTGACACAACAAATCGACATGACCTAAAGTGAATGAGGAACGACATTAAGTGACACATAAATAACCGAGATCCCGAGGTATTCCATGAGACACGGTTACAAGCAGCGAGACGTTAGCACCCGAAGTGCCCCTTTCCCATTCCAGTGCTCTTGTCCCCGAGATCGTCACTTTCCAAAATTAGACATAGAGCTTATACAGTCCAGAATCTACTTTTCTAGCACGTTCATTAGTCCGAAATCAATCCGGACCTATAATTACAAGTTGGGTCATTCTTTATCTCCTATCTTTCACTATTGCTTGTATTTCATTTTCGTGATCTTTCTTATTTATTGTTTTATCTATTTTACCAACAATTTCCTTACTTTAGATTTGAATTTTTTTAAATCATTTGGTGAACCCACTCCTCACATGTCCATTATTAGATCTTCCATGGCTTCCCATGCTTTTGATTTCAAGTGCTTCCCATTCTATACCCCGGTTCAACTTCATAATTTCCTTGTTAATCATTTCTTAATTGATCCTGGATCTAATCTTAATGTATGCAATCTATCCTTTCTCTATCAAATAGGAATTTCTACTACTCATCTCAATCCATCTACTCTTTGTATCCATGGCTTTGATAATACACCTAAGCAAGTGTTGGGAACAATCTCTCTTCCCCTTACTATGGGATCTTTCACTCTTGATGTTCTATGTCATGTTATGCCTCATGATGTTCATTATAATATCCTTCTAGGCCATCCTTGGTTATATATTATACATACACTTATTTCTACCCATGCCATATCACACAATTCCCTTGTTACACCTTCTTCCATGGATACTGCTATAGTAGATTCCACACCTCATGTTGCTATTCCTTGTGATATTCCTCTCATACATGATGCTCATGACATTACCTACATTGCACATCCTTCTCCTCTTGGGATGCACCCTAGTGCTATTGATTTACACTATCAATTTTATATTGACACTTATGATACTCCTCCCGATGCACTTCTATTGATCATATGCTTAGTGTTTCCAATGTTACATCTCTCCCTACACCTTCCTCATCACAAGTTAGAGCATTGTATGTTGATTTTACAATGATTCCTAATGCTCTCACTTTCCAAGATCCTATGCATGATTCATTTACTATGGCTACACCTTATCTTTTTATATTCATGGGGGCATCTATTCCCCTCTTTCTACATTTTTGCCTATGATCATATGGGATAGTTCATACTTGCTTTATTGCTTCTAATCTTCCCAAATTGCACATATTACTTGCCATTGCTATTGATGATCCTCCTAGCATTACATATGTTACACATATTTTGACTCACATATTGATCCTTATGTTTACACTTACTCCTTCCACTATTGCCAATGAGCCCAAAGTTACATCTATTATATTTTCTCCTAATGGACACACTCTTATTGATTATACACTTCCTACTCATGTTGTTGGGATCTTGAACTCTATAGGGTTTTCCCCTCACTATGTTGTCATCATTCTCTAGTAGCTCTTTTGCTTCTCAATGTTACACCTATTCTAGTTTCTTTGCATGCATGACTCCACATACTATGGTACATGCACTTTCATGTGACACTAGGTCCTTGCCTCATGTTCACACGTGTTCATATTTTTACATTTACAGATCACAATTTTTTTATCCTTTACTCCTTCAAAGAATCCCATATTCAATTGCTCCTACTCCTAGAACATCTTATCCTATTCATGATGGATCTTTATCCTTGACACCTCATATGGTATTTGGATCCCTTACTCCTCTTGCAACAACGTTTGCACATCCATCTCATTTTCCTTCACACATGGCTACTACTCATAGGCCTTATCGCATCTATAGATCCCATAGCCCACCTCATGGGGAAGCTCTTCATTTGTCACATGATTTACATGCTCCATCTAGACATATTTCATACTCTTTTACTCCACATGATTGGTTTGGACCTACTTCATATACTTGGCCTCATGAACTATCACGTGACCATCAAATCTTGGATCATGTTCACATGCGCAGGTTATTTTACATTACATGATTGTGGACCATTGCCTAGTTTTCTTATTTCATAGATCCTTTTGGAATTCACATTTAGGGGCATCCTAATTCCCCCACCACCCAATGAGGTACTCTTGTTCCTAGTTCATAATTGACCATTGCGGGTTTATTTATATGGACCTCACTTTGCACGCACACACATGGGGGACATCATTATTTCTCTCTTCTCATTGTTTTATTTCACGTATTGCAATCAAAATTCTAAAAACATGTCTACTTAGATCTTGAATGGATGTATTCTTGCTTCCTTATACTACTATATGTTACACCTTTTCTTATCATGTTACTATGGTTCCTAGTATGCTTTATCATTTTTCATACACACATGTGTGTTCACATGGTATCTTGAGGTGAATGCAGGTCACTTACAAGTTGTTACATGATGTATGATGCTTAGTCTTATCCATTACCAATCCCACTGAGGCTCCTGAGGGCATCTACCTTTTCTCACTTACTATCAGGTTCTATCATTACAATATTGCACATTTTCATTCATATATTTAGATATTACATTATCACATACTATTTATCTTTCCTAACATGCTAATGAGTGCTTCATGTGTAGCATTTTCCTTACGGACTCCTTCCAATCATGGTTGTCTAATTGACTTATAATTTATTTGTCATTGTTTAGGGCTATACCTAGGTTTGTTTGATACCTTGTTTGCACAAGCCTTGATGGTGTGGATACTACATCACGCACTTCGGTAAATTTCTAGGTCCTAATCACATACCGCTATTCATAAGATTCCTAAGCAAGAAAACTAGTAATTGACATCTATCTTTGGCCCCTTTTTTTCCTTTTTGGTTTCCTCTTTGGTCTTACACACCCCACAACCCAGTCTTATCCTCATTGCTTTATTTTTATTGACTATGGACACCAACGCCCAACCAACATGCCAACACCCGGATGCCCTTATCCCCTCTGGATGCCCCCGACCTCTTTCTATCATACTTGTCTCTTTTGGTCCTCTTTTATCTTTTGGGCATCTTGTTTTCTTATGGGTTGGCCTTTTAGTTGTCAATTACAAAATTAAAACAAGGGAATCATATAAATACAAAGCTATGTGACCATAATAAATGACCAAGCTCTAAGCATCTACTATCACTACCTAAGGTTGCATCCAAAGGCATTCTAAGAGCATTAAATCATCCATCTAGCTATCATTCAAGAGACAAGGGACTGCATTTTTTTGCATACACTTCATAATAGGGGAAGTTCATTTTGAATTCCACACATCTACTTACATTGCTACTTCTAGCTATTGCTTGTTATTCACTTTATTTTACACAAGAACTTCCTAGGACATGAATCTACACACACACATAGAACTACATGGATTTTGAGATGTAGTGTAATGCTCGATCATAAGTTCACTCTGTCGGGTGACCATCGGGGTCAGTTTGACTCCCCATTTTCATATTTTTCTTTTTAGGATTTGATGTGTTTTGGGGTTTTGTAGGAGATCATTTGTTTTGTAGGTTACAGGCGAACTCTGCTTGATCATAGAGCGACGTACATGCGACCAACAATGAATATTAGTGTACATCTTACAACACTACAAAAATCAATTTCTGAGGTTTTTCATAGTCACGGGTGCTCGAAACAGTCTCCAATTACCCGGATGCCTTGAGTCTAGGTTGTTCCGATAGTTCCGTAATTTTTAAGTGTGGTTGCGATAGAATCCTCCTCTTGTTCAACATTTTTCCAACCCAACAAACTTAATGATTTATTGTGAAATCAACTAAGTCTTTTATTCTCTCTCTTGCACCTAGGGTTTCATTTTTATCTAGATTATTTCTTAGGTTAGATATGTACTTTAATGTTTATTTATCACATGTTACTCTACAATTAGGATTTCAATTTTTTTCAATATTTGTTAAATCATTTGGTGAACCCATCACTCGAACCCAACCTTGCTTCTAGGTATTTTGTCATCTTTTTATCATGGCTCAATCTTATGGACCATTTATTGAAGCCCACCTTCAAGAGCTCAATGATCATCTTGCTAAACATCCCCAAGATTTAGATTTTCTTTTATTTTCTATTCATGAGGTAGCCACCAATATTGCTGAGCTTAAAGTTCCTACATTCATCCCTGCTTCCATGCCTATTTCTACTTAACCCCCTACTTCCACCCTTCTAATTAATTCTAATGTTCCCACATTTGTTCCTACTCCCAGAAACCACTTCACTCCACCTCTTGTTTCTCACATGTGGCAAGGCTCTTCTGATGGCACTCAAGATCTAGCCTCTCTCTTTTAGTGTCTCCAAGTTCAAATTTTTCAACTTGCATCAAGGTATTTCTTGTGCATCTCCATATCTTGATTCCACATTACTACTTCATGCTCCTTTTGCATTCGCCATTTCCACTTATGCACTTCCTCCAAACTTCGTCACTCCCAAGCTATCCATTTTCAATGGCCATGGTGATCCTCAAGAGAATATTCAAGCATTTCATGTGGTATGTCTAGATTATGCAGATGACCATACTTTACTAGCAAATCTCTTTCCTAGAAGTCTCTAAGACTATGTTATGTGTTGGTTCTATGATCTACCTATCCATTCGATAACATCATTCACGCATTTATCGATGTTTTTCTTGCACATTTTTCAATCAATATCAGCTCTAAGATATCCTATGCCAAACTCGCACAAATAAAAAAAGGATCTAGTGAACATCTAGCAGACTATGTTTTACGATACAATAACAACTTCGATAAGATGTCTAATGTGCTCGTAAAAACTGAAATTTAGGATCTATTTGTCCAAATTCTCTTACCTCCTTTGCAAAAGAGTGTCATCTTTGAGACATCTCCTTCATTTGATCAACTTTTCCATACTCTTAAGCTATGCAAAAGCAAACTATTATCTATGGGCAAGCTCAAATATCATGATCAAGCTTCATCCTCTTCTACTCGATTTCAAAGAAAATCTATTTTTAAACCATCTACAAAACCTACTGAAGCTAAAGCTATTATCAACGTTGTCTCCACTCCTAAAAATGTCATTAGAAGCCTCCAAAGCGTAGATTCAAAAAATTGCCTTATGCTCCGCATATTTTATTACTGCAACTTGTTGAGAGAAATCTTATTACGCTTCTACCTCCACTTAATTTGGATCCATCTCACCCTAAAGGATGCAACTATAACAAAAAAATTCGATGCAACTATCATCAATGTGTGGGACATTCTACTAATCGATGTTTCAAAATTCGACATCTTATTCAAGATCTCATCGATAATAATTCCATTAAGCTTCCTAAGCCTATGGCATCTACACCAATCAATGAAAATCACAAGCTCAAGATCTTTAACAATCCTCTTAATAAACATGACAAACAAGTTGTTGATTCTTTATCCAATCATACATATTAGCAAGTGTTGCCTCCTTCATCGGGGGCTCTTGATTTTCTAGTTGCTCACACTAATGCATCTCCACCGTTCATTGCATTCTCTAATCACGACTATCATGCTACATTATCTTCGACACATTACATATCAATGCTTCTATCGGGCCTCATGCTATCAATAATACAATGATTGATCCATCGATTCATATGTGTGTGTGCTCTATTACACTTCTTGTTTGCTATCGATTATTTGTTATCACATATTTCATATCCAATTCCTAAATCTTACGGTTATGTCAAGCTTCTAGTCATAGTTGGTCCTCTTACCATGTTTGTGCCATTTCTTGTGGAACCTTCAATCAAAGGGTGTGACATGCTCTTAGGTATTCCTTGCTCTATGCTACTCAAGCTATAATTTATATGAATCACTTGTGTCTAAAGTTCATTCACAACAAGCAAGTCATTACTATCAATGGTGTTCCGCCATGCACACCATGGCCTGTAACCTCCTCTTGAGGTTTCCATTGCACTCACTAGAGAATCTAGGTCCCTTGGACCTCTAAAATCTAAAGCACAATATTCTCCTATCTCGCCTATTCATGCACTACCTACTCGGTCTCATTGGTCTACTAGTCCATCCCATCAATCTCGGCCACCACTCGGACATCTCCATCACATAGGCATACATCACCTCTGTGGTCTCCTTCACATAGGCGCACATCACCTCCATAGTCTCCTTTAGATAGGCACACATCACCTTTATAGTCTCTTTCACATATACACACATCACCTCCTCGGTCTCCTTCAAATAGGTGTTCATCACCTCCCGGTCTCATGCACATACGTATCACTCATCGATACACTATTTGTCTCATACATCTCACGATCTCAAAGCATGGTCACATGCCTTTATCTCTGTACCCTTTACTTTTGTCAGATAACATATTCATCATCATACACTTGGGGGCATCATGCTTACTCTTCCCCCTCTTCTAGCACTCTCAAGTGTCTCACATTTCTACTTTTCCAATCTACACTCTACATCTAGTCTATCACACACATCTTACACATCTTGATACTCTTATATTGTCATTACCTGATGACGCACTCTTGTGATACAATTCACACTTGACTATTAACACCATTCATAAACCTCACTTCATGCACATGACACATTTCACACTATGTGCATTCAAGACACATATATATGGCATCACATTCTCACAAATTACACTACGCTATGACGCACTCTAGTTCCACGGTTAATACTTGACTACTAAGGGTCTAAATCTGAAATGAAACTCACCGCACTCACTCACTCTATACGCTCTATGCTTCATCGATCATATATATCTAGCGCACAATTCAAACCATTTCCCATGATGCACTCTTGTTATATGATTCATTCTTGGTGATGAGGGGGCATTTATAAATGAACCTCATTTCATACATACTCATTCACATTCGCTCAAGGGGGAAAGTTTATCCTATCACACTCACATTTCAAATCACTCTATCTCACACATTCACAACATACTGCATATCTTGGTTACACATACTCTTTCTTTACTATACTTGTTATATGTACACTTTGTTTCACATGCTTTAGACAAATACTTTGTATGTCATTATATTTTCTATATACACATGCACATTCACTTGTTCTCTAGTTGTGAATGTAGACTTTCTACATGATTCTTACATGTAACATGGATTCTTAGCACTTCGCACTCTTACCAATCCCACCGAGGCTCTTGGGCGTCTACTTTTGTACATACTATAACATTTTCCTTACATGAACTATTTGCCACCATGGTTGTCTAATACTTTTCTTGATATCATTTTTCATTGTATGCCATTGTTTACGGGATTTTCCTATGTATTATTTGTTCCATTCTTGTCTACTTTTGGTTGCTTTGGCACTAATTGTCTTGTAACATTGTGAGCAATGTCCCATGTTTAAAACCCTCTTTTCATGGTCTATATTATCTTCTTGCTTGATAGATTACAAATTGTTTTCTATATGTGTATTTTCTTAATTGCACTAACACAAGTTTCTATCCACTTTGTTCGTATGTGCCTTAGCTTTTACCAAGCACATTCCCTCCCCTACAAGGTATCAATTTCAGATCAGATTTTGGACCTCTCCTTTTGGATGTATCCTCCTAGTGACGTCGCATGCACCCCAAATGAGGGTGAGCATACATTGGGTGAATCATTCACCCCATACATTAGTACACGGTTACATTTTAGGCCTACACGGTATAGGAATAAAATAGTCTACAGTCATAGAAATGGCCCATATTCTGACTTGGGTCCTTAGCACAATACAACGCTAGTACCTATATACCGACATGAGTGTCAGGGAATACCTAACCTTTCCTAGGAACCTATGACCAGGGGCAATTACAATTTTTTTCTTAGATCAACATGGTTCACAGTAGTCTATAGAGCAGTTTTCACAGTACATGCACAATCCTTCAACAATCAGAATGCATTCTATCTCTATTTTTCATATTTCACTACTTGGATCAAACTTCATCGAACTAGAACAAAGCAGGATCACACCATCTACAATGGTGTATAAATTTCAGGAAGCAATCAGTGATGGATAATAACACCAGAGATTTCTCCTCAACACTTCTTTTTCTTTGGCATGAGATCACCCAAAAAATCACACTTGGCGTTAGATCGCCCAAAAACTCGTTCTTCTACAACATTTTCAATATTATTTCTATCCTTTTCACTCATCACCGATCAGGTGTACATGTTCATTTTACTTATTTTTACATTTTTACATACTTGGATCAAATTTTTCACATATACACGAGTTTGATTACTCTTCTTTTTACAGTCCGTCCTTATCAGAAGCAATAGTCACATCATCAAACACATTAAGCGACAAAAACAATAGGTACAAACACGACACAACTTATTCGCTTCACCCCTAGGGTCACTTCCTCTTCCTTAGCTTCTACACTTCATTTTTATCACTCCACACTTTTTCTTGTCTCCTCGGCATGATTTCGCCATTGATCTACATGGTTATTAGGTACGCATCTCTTATCTACTTTATGTTATTGATTATTCACTCAATTACATAATATGGGGGAAAATGTAGAAACTAAATCATCTACTTGTGTACATTTCTAGGTCCTAATCACGTACCATCATTCATATGATTCCTAAGCGAGAAAACTAGTAATTGACATCTATCTTTGGCATCTTTTCTACCTTTCTAGCTTCCTCTTTGGTCTTGCACACCCCACAACCTAGTCGATCATCATTTCCTTATCTTTATTGACTATGGACACCAGCACCCAGCCGGGACGTCGGTGCTAGGCACCTTTGTCCTCTCTTGGAGCCCCCAACCTCTTTGTATCTTACTCACCTCTTTTGGGCCTCTTTTATATTTTGGGCATCTTGTTTTCTTATGGGTCAATCTTTTAGTTGTCAATTACAAAATTCAAACAAGGGAATCATATAAATACAAAGCTATGTGACCATAATAAAGGACCAAGCTCTAAGCATATACTATCACCACCTAAGGTTGCATCTAAAGGAATTCTAAGAGCATCAAAGAATCCATCTATCTATCATTTAAGGGACAAGGGAATGCATTTTTCTACATACACTTCATAGGAGGGTAAGTTCATTTTAACATCCACACATCTACTTACATTTAGCTATTGTTCGTTATTCGGTGCATCTTGCATAAGAGCTTCTGGGCATGATTCTACACACACATGCGCATATAGAACTACATGGATTACGAGATGTAGTGCATGCTTGTTCGTAAGTTCACTCTGTCGAGTGACCGTCGAGGTCATTCGACTCCCCATTTACATTTTTTTCTTTTTTAGGATTTGATGTGTTTTGGGGTTTTGTAAGAGGTCATTTATTTTACAGGTTATAGGTGAACTTTGCGATCATCACAACGACATACAAGCTACCAACAATGAATATTCGCAATGATCGCATATAGGTGACCAACAACGAATACATACGGTGACACTACAAAAATATGTTTTTGATGTTTTTGTAGTCGGGGCACCCAAGCATCTCTGATCAACCCAAGAAATATCCCATTTTATACAAGATTTGACATTCATTTTCCTTGCATATTTAAAGTGGATCTAAGTGTAATCTCTAAACTTATGGTTTATTTAGGATGAAATATAGAGTATATATCATGGTTATTTCTTTAGAATTCATTGTTATCTTTCTGTTAGCTATTTCTAATGATTATTGGGAAAAGATGTCAATTTGTGCATATGTAGTTCATACTTTGTTATCATCATTGAATAAGACATTTTGAGCACTAAGCACCAACTACAACCAACCTTGGAATATCATCTTCATAGATTGTTATTTCATTATTGCATTAGCACCAAAGGTTCTTTCATGACCTTCAAAGATGTTAACGAATTCTATGAATAGATCCTTAAGCATATGTTTGGGAAACAAGTGAAAAACAATCATCAAGAATACACCCAAACCCACATCTGATTGCATATTCAGATTTATCTCGAGAAATTATGCAAGTTCAAAAACAAGATCATCTTGATTCAATTTCATATTCAAAATTTATAACTATTTTAAGGTTACTTCGAGTATCTCAAATTGCTTTAGAGTATCTCAACTTGCTTGAGAGGATCTCATCTTGCTTCAAAGTATCCCATCTCACTTGAGTATCTCAACTTGCTTTGAAGTATCTCATTTCTCGCCGGAGTATCTCATCTTGCTTAGGAGTGATCTGTCTCACTCACTTCGAGTGTCTCATCTCGCTTTGAAGTGTCTCAACTTGTTTCAAAGTCTCTTTGGGATCACTTCGGAGTTGATTATCATAGCTTTAGAGTTGGATATTAGAGCTATGAGGATGAATACTAAAATTGTAGAGATGATCATAATTCCAAGGGTGGTATTATGATCTATTTTGGAATTCATTCTAAAAATGGATATTTCTATAAGTGTTTTATTATTTGTAAAATAAAGAAGAATCAATATTCATTTTGATTCTCAAACAATAAAGTAATAGAGTTAGATTGTTAGTTGGAGTTAGATAAGCTCTCTCCATATTTTGTGGAGATTGATGCTTTTTGGATAGATTGAAATCATAAATAAGATTTGATAGAGATGTATACCTTAAAACAAGGAGTTGGTTGGAAGCATGAAATTATAAATGCAACCTTCCACACCAAAGAATGTAATCACCATTTTTCTAATCAATTCAACCTAAGATTCCATTTTGTAAATACATATTGATTAAAATCCTCTTCCGAGGAATGAGTGACCACTCATTCTAAGGAAGATGGACATGTATATTTATGTTTGTTTTCTTATTATGTAATTATTTTTGTTATCTTTTTCTTTGTACAATGTAATTATCCTTTTGATGTATAGTCTTTTGTAAACCTATAGGTATTTTATGTGTTTATTTTTAATTTTACAATTTCCTTTCCTGTAAAGTGTGTTTTTCCTTTCATACAAGTGTGAATTTACTTTCATACAAAGTGTGATTTTTAAATTAATGCAAGCATTTTTCCTTTCCTACAAGTGTGTTTTAATTTCATGCAAGTGTGTTTTTAACTCCTGCAAGTGTGATTTTGAATCTATGCAAGTGTGGATTTGGCTACAGGACCATTTACCAAGATCTCTCTCTCCTTTTGCATACAACCTTCACACACCACCACTAGATTGACATTATTTAATGTCGAGATTGAAAAACCTCCTCGGTCTCCAATGCCCAAGCACCCCGACCCGTTCAAGCACCACTGGTCCAACTTATTTCGATAATTCTATAATTTTTTTGAATGCGGTTGCAATAGATTCCTCCTCTTGTTCAGTAGTTTTCCATCCCAACACACTTGAGATTTATTGTGAAATCGGCTAAGTCCTTTATCATCTCTCTTACACCTAGGGTTTCATTTTTATCTAGCTTATTTATTAGGTCGATCTCAGTACTTTAATGTTTATTTATCACATGTTACTCTGTAATTAGGATTTCACAAATTTTTAATATTTGTTAAATCGGATGGCTTTGATTATCTTGTGACATCTCGAGTGGTGTCCCATGTATGCAACTAGCTACTTGTTGTGTCCTTGTTTGATTTTTTCTATATGTTTCTTCTTAGTTGTTATTTTAATGTACATTGTTTGTTTTTCAAATGAACACCTATATGCTAGTATTTTCCCATTATTTTATTTGTGCCTTGGTAACTACCATGTGTAATCTCTATTCCCCTTGTAGGTTTCTATATCAGATGTGCAAATCACATTTAGCTTTCATCATTTGGGCTTCCTTCACATTTATTCACCTCATGTACCCCAAACGAGTGGGGAAAACATTGGGTGAAACTTTTCACCCTCCCAGGACTTATAGAGAGCAGCTTAAAGAGTCACAGGACAACATGCTCAAAATAGATATTAGTTGTAAAACAAACCTAGAAAAAGACTTGGTAATAAAACTCAACATGGATAGAAATGCATATAGTAGACAGAACACATGGTCATTTGTATCCTACTTGGTAACTCCCGTCCTAGGGGAAAATAGTTCTGATTAGTTGTTAGTGCAAAATCACAACACCCCCAAATGAGTCATTAGATCTACTTTTCTAAGGTAGATTCATTTGGTGTGATTCACATAACATTGAGTTTTCCCCAAAGTGTGGGACTTCGTAGGTGGGAAAAACTCTCCAGATTAAGGTTGGTTCCTACTCCTCTGTTTAGGTGTATGCATGAAATTGTAGAGGATCTATCCTAAATCCTACTCTAATTTGCCAAGGAGACAAAGTTAAAGAAGGGATGCAAATAAAATAAAACTTAAGCTACAAGGTGATACACCAAAGGAGTGATGAAAAATTGTTTTGTTGGTAGACACAAACCAAAAGAATGTAAGAAAAAACATGCACAAATAACCAAAGTTGTAATGAAGGATCAAAAGACAACAATTAACATAGAAAGGGATGAAGATCACCAACATAACATGTATTATTGCTCTCATGTCTTGATACGATGCATTATAATGGTAACAAAACAAATTTACATTTACAATCTATATGGGAGGTCTGAAACTCCATGAATTCACTTGCCAGGGGAAGAGGGGAGCCTACAAAACAAAAAATGTCCAACCCTTTACAATGAGTCCCGACCTGTATTTATAGACTCAATCAGAGAGAAGAAAGAAAGAGAGAGAAGTGGGAAAAGCAAGTCGAAGCTCAACCACTGCTATTAATGTCTCCTACAAAATCTACCCCCAAATCTACCTTGATTGCATAAATCTCAGGTTCAACACCTCGAAAAGGAGGAAATAGCGAGCAAATCGAATTTGATCTAGTTGTTAGGGAAGATAGATCACACATTAATGGCTCTGAAGATGTTTTCTCTATTTTCCTTTACCTAACCTCCCAAACTTAAATTTTCAAATCTTCATGGTGTGGGCGAGGTCGAGATCTTTCCAACGGTGTCAGATTTGTAATATTTCAAGCCCTGAGTCGAAAGATATGCCCCTTCAAAGTTTGTATCGAGTCCGTACAAAAGGGTGGAAAAACCAGTTTGAAAAACAAGCCCCTTTTTTTAATACGGGACATGTGGAGGACTAGCACTTGTCTGAAGGTGGCCTCTATATTTTTCTCTTAGAAAGGCACAGGGTTGACACATGGATTCCTCTACCAGCCTACTCAATTTCTTTGTTTCTCGGCTAAGTTCTTTGCTTGGCAGGGTCATATTCCTTGACCGGGGACACGAGGCGGTCTGGCGCTTGTTGGAGAACCCTATCTCTAATTTACCCTTGAGTTAGCGTTATTTGGACACTTGGCACTCTCCACCGGCCTGCCATTATGCATTGACTATTCAACCCGACTCTATCCCCTTTGAAAAGACTGGATGCGTAGAGGCTCTGCACTCATTTGAAAGCTCCGTCGCTCAAGATTTTGCCCTTAAAGGAGCATTAGGTTGACACTTGGAAGCCTCCACAGGTCTTGGACTTTTCAACGACCTTTACCCTACCTTTTGGGACCCTGGGCTATGTGGCGAGCTAGCGCTTGTTTGGGCCTCCGCATTTGGATTCAACTTTGGAGATGCGCCACTCTGACATGTGGCTCTCTCCACTAGTACTTATATACTTAACCCTTTTTTAGGCCCGCCTTGTCCCCCTTTTGACCTCTGTTGACCATTTGCTATGTGAAGAGTTGGCACGAGTTTGAGTCTTCCCCTTTGGCTCCCATCTTGGATTTGTGCCGAGCCGACACCTAGCACCTTCCTGTCTAGCCAAAGACTTTTCAACGGCCACACAACTTTTGGGGCTCTGGACGCATGGAGGCGTGACACTCGTTTGAGATTCCTTTCGGGGCTCATGCTTGAGAAGTGACGTTCGACACGTGGCTCTTTCCACAACATCCTCCATACTTAGCCAATTTTGGAATCATTTCGATTTGTTTTGAGCCCAAGGACTTGATTCTCGTTGTTTCTTCTTTTTCTTACTCCCGGCTTCTTTGACACTTTTCCTCCTCCTCTGACCCCAGTTGTTCTATTTCCGAGCCTACTTGAAACCTGTAGAATGGATTTAAGGCTCGGATCCGCTCGATAGAGCCATCTTTTGGATTTCTCCCACACATGGTTGTTTGATCTTTGCAGGCCCTGCCACTTCCATTATAGATTCCCTTTGTAATCTATTTATAGGATATGAATGTGATTTCTCAGGTTCTTTTAGTGCAGGATCATTCTGATTAAATATTTTTTCCCCCGAGGAAAAATATGGATAACAATTTGTGTATCTGCCTACTAGATGAAAAGACCAATTGCCTTGTTGTATCTGTTGGGCATGGAGTCAAGAATGATGGTTTGATACTGATTCTACCTTTGATTCATGAGCTCGATTGTTTGCACTCTCAATCTTCATAAGAAATCTTGCAAAAAAAATTCGACCCAGGGCTTCATCTGTTTCTGAATGAGCTGTGCAGGACCAACAAAACAGCACCACAATTATACACAAACTTTGAAATCATACATATTCCAAGTAGAACATGCAGAGTGTGCAAAGCACTTAGGATAAAAGCAACTAAACTACAACAAGACGATGTGCACAATCACTTAGAGGAATAAGAAACTAAACTAATATATACAAGGTGAGAACTTCCCTTCTAGTAGCAGTGTTTAAGATAGATGCCATTCACTAGAATCTGCAACTCTTTACCATCCAATGTGGACAATTGGAAAGCATAGCTACTTTTACATCCTGTGACCATGTATGGGCCACTCCAAATGGCATTAAACTTGGAATGCCTTCCTAGTTTTACCCGATCTGCATCCCATTTCAAAACTAGGTCCCCTTCCTGAAGGTCCTTGCTCTTTCCTTCTTGTCGAAGCATCTCTTGATTGAGGCCTAATCCTTCTCGATTGTTTGAAGTGCATGTTCTCTGGTCTCTTCCAATTCCATCAGCTCTGCATACCTAGCCTCCATTGGTTCAAACTCGGACACCTCCAGTTGCTTCATGAGTTCCAATGCTAGAAATTCAAGTGATATAGGAAACATTGCCTCTTTTCCGTAGACAAGTTTGAATGGAGAGTTGCCTGTAGACCTCTTGGGTGTTGTCTTATCATCCCATAAGGCTGATTTGAGTTTCGTGTGCTAGGTTCTCTGATTTTCATCTAGAGTTCTTCTGATAATCTTCAACAGGTTCTTGTTTGTAGACTCTGCTTGGCCATTACCCTAAGGGTAATAATTTGATGAAGTGCTTAGGTAAATCCTGTTCCTCACGGCCCATCCTGTGATTTTGGAACCCATGAATGCCAATGCATTTTCTGATATAATGGTGGCTAGCACTCCAAATTTGGTCACTATCCCTTCATAAAAATCTAGTATACTAGACTCATTAGCTTCTTTGAGTGCCACTTCCTTGGTCCACTTGGTAAAATATTCTATTACTTTCAGAATCCATTTGTGGCCTTGGTTTGAATTTGGATTTATGACCCCAACGAAGTCCAATCCCCATTACATGAATGGCCAATCTACTGAAATTGGATGTAATGGTAATGTTGCTAGCTTTTCCTTGCCCCTAAAGAACGCACAGTTCTTGCACTTTTTGATCCATACATAGCAATCACTAAACACCCTAGGATAATAATAACCCGCCTTCATGATCTTAAGCATTGTCACTCATGGAGAAAAATGGCCTCCAGCTACTTTGTCATGGAACTCTTGTAATACTCTCTCAACTTGATTTGTCCCAATGCACCTTAATAGAACGCCATTGATGTCCCTTTTGAACAAGACACCGTCAATGAGCACATATGGGATGGCCTGTAGTCTAAAATGTCTCCTCTTTGTTTTATTCATTTCTGGAGGACACAGCCTGTTTGAAGGAAGTGCACCATGTTCTGAGTCCAACAAGGAGTGGGCACATCCTCATTTTCTTCCTCCTGACTATCTTGTAGGACCAAAACAACTTCTTTTCCATCACTTGCTTCTTCTTGTGACTCAAGGCCAGCTGTTCACACAATCCCTTCCCAT
This sequence comes from Taxus wallichiana var. yunnanensis, assembly GCA_018340775.1. Classification (NCBI taxonomy): domain Eukaryota; kingdom Viridiplantae; phylum Streptophyta; class Pinopsida; order Cupressales; family Taxaceae; genus Taxus; species Taxus wallichiana. Next base: position 468,901,099 of record CM031244.1, on the reverse strand, counting down.
GGACTAGCTTAGTGACCTTGATCTCAATGTCATACTCCATGACACGAGTGATCCATCCTGCACGTTTTCATTTAGACCTTTCTTTGAGAAGGAAGTCTTTAACTCCTGCATGGGAGACTAATAGTTGGATTTTATTGTTCAAAACCAAATGCTTAAACTTCTTCAATCCTCTGATCACTACCAGGACCTACTTTTCGATGAAAGAGTATTTCACTTCATAATCTTCCAGACCCTAGCTGAAGAAAGCAATTGGCTACTCTGTATCTTCTTTGTTCTGTTGTACTAGGATTACAAAAATCATGTCACTGCCACCAAAGGCATACAATATGAAATCCTTAGAAAAATCTGGATTCACGAGAGTTGGGGCTTGTGATATAGCTTCTTTGATGGCCTCAAAACTTGCTTTTCCTTCAATTGTCCACCTAAACACCAAACTCTTCTTCAACATCAACGTGATTGGCTTGACAAGGGCAACAAAGTTTGGTACAAACTTGCGACAAAATTGATTTTTCCTAAGAAGCTTTGAAGAGCCTTCTTGTGGCTTGGCAATGGCAATGCTCTTATAGCCTCAACTCTTTCTAGGTCAATTTCCAAACCTTCCTTTGACACAATGTGGCCTAGAAGTCTGCTCTTATGGGCCAAGAATATGCATTTTTTAGGGTTCAATGATACCCCAAATCTCCTACACCTTTGGAATACACCCTTAGGTGGAAAAGGTGGTCTGTTGCATTTCTGGAGAACACAATAATGTCATCCAGGTAGATTAGTACTATTTTGTTGATCAGCCCTTTGAATGCCATATCCATTGCCCTTTGGAAAGTGGCTCCGACATTAGACAATCCAAATGGCATTTTTCTGTAGGCATAGGTGCCCCATTTGGTGGTGAAAGCAGTTTTGAACTAATCATCTTCTTTCACCATGATCTAGTTGTACCCCGAGTAGCCATCTAGGAGAGAGAATCTCTCTAATCCAAACACCACCTGCAATATTTGCTCCATTGAGGGGAGTGGGTAGTGGTCCTTGAGGGAAGCTTTGTTTAAATCTCAAAAGTCTACACACAACCTAATATCTCCATTCTTTTTCCTGACTGGACCAAATTTGTAACCCATCTTGAGTGTTTGATTGGAAATATGATACTTGCCTCTATCAACTTATTTAGCTCTTTCTTCATCAGAGGCTCAATATGTGGATTGACTGGTCTCTGCTTTTGCTGATGGGCTTAGTAGTTGGATCTAGTTCAATTGTGTATTGGGCTAACTTTGGATTGAACCCTCTGAGGTCCTCATAGCTCTAAGAAAATACATCTAGGAAACTCTTGGCAAAGTTACATGAATTCATACCTTTCTTGCTCAGTGGCCACTTTGCCAATTTGAAGCATTTTGCCTTCTCCAACTAGAATTGACTCTGAATCTTCTCCTTTGATCTATATATTAGCCTTTTCTTTTCGAAACTGATCATTGGGATTGAAGATAGACTCCAATGTCACTAAGCCTTTGGGAAGCTTGTTTGTATGCAGCTGCACTACTTGATCTCCATATTGCTGCTCTAATCTATTTTGATTTCTAGCCGAGAACTTAGCTTCCTCTTGCAAAAATTGATGATCTTCTGATCATTCTTGAACACCTGCTAGCATGTGTTATTATCTGAAACTTATTACCTCACAATCACAAGGATATGTGGTTATTCTTTGTCCCTCTTGATGTTGTCAACCACATCAAATGTTGCTTCAACTGCCGCAAGCCTATCATTAGCTTTGTTCTCCTTTCTGGGTATGGACATAATGTTGAAGGCTTGAAATCCTCCATGAGGTCCCATACCCTACTCTTGTAGCTTTTGGGTAGGTCGTTGTTGACAACATTACGTCCTTTGACTTGATTGGCAACCAACTCATTGTCACCAAACACCCGCAAGTTCTTGATTCCTCGTCTTCTGGCCCAATGTAATCCATGGACCAAAGCCTCATATTCTGTAGTGTTATGTGAGCAGGAAAACTAAAATCTGAAGGTCGAATAATACTTCATACCTTGGGGGGACACAATCATAGCTCCTCCTTTGGCTCCTTGTCTACTCCTTGAGCCATCAAAGAACAATTGTCATACCTCATTGTCATCTTTGCATTTTGGCTTGAGGATGTCAGGAAGAGGATGATTCTCCTTGCATGGTAGTAAACTCCTAGTTCATATTCTTCCATCTCCTTATAGGGATTAAAAGCATGTCTTTTAACCGCCCATTCATCAAGAGTTAGGTCTGGGATACACCCTACTTTGGTATCTACCTCGGAAGTGTTTAGGAGGTCCTCCTGATCAAAAGCTGAACAATTTGCATTGATTGGGCTAGGCACATAGGACTCAATGTGATAATATTCTATGGACTTGGATCTGATTGTGGCCTTCGCTCCATACCTTGTTCTAAAGAGCATATGTGACTAATCAACAGACAAATATCCTCCAATTTTGGCAGTGAAGTCCCTAGACAAACATAATGCAAAATGTGGTGGAAAGTTTATGACTCGATATGTTCTGCAATACAGTCACGTTAGGCTAGGCATGCAAAGTGAGGCTTAGATCCTTGATGATTCCAACAGTGGTCACTAATGTCCCATCCAATTGTACTACTCCTTTAGAGATGACTTCATACTGGAGGCCCAATTGATCAGCTATTTGTTTGGGCATTATAGAACTACTTGCCCCCGAATCAATCATGCAATTATGCACCAATTTTTCTCCAATGATTAATGAAACATAAAATGGAGGAGGCTTCAGATTCTTACCTCATTGTTCTCCATGGTTTCTCTCAGGTTGAGCCGTATTGGTAAGTACTTTCTCTTGCTGGCTAGGGGGTTGATTTGAGTTTGACCAATTTTGCATGACAGTCTGCAATAGATCCTCTCCCTAGAATGGCCAATGACTCCCATAGTGAAATGTTCACACTTGTCCTCTTCATTTGCTCAATGATATTAAATGAACTGTCCTTTTGTTGCCCCTTCCCTGGCACATTTTTCTCTTGCACATGGGCTATTACAACCGGTGCCTGAGTAGGTTTGGAAGGTGGCTTGGATTGACTCTACACATTGGGAGTTGTATTTTGAATGCCAATACCTTGTAGAGAAACAGAGGGTTGAGGATCACTTGAGCTTGGTGAATTCCCTTCTCCAATATTTCTCTTCTTGGACCATGTATTGTGTACATATACTTTGAGAAGGGGTATGATTCATTCCACATAAGTGTTTGGCATGCCAATTGATAAGCATAGTTTCACTTGGGGGTCCTTCTTGCTGAGCTCCTTGCTACTGATTTTCTTCCTGGCGAGGTTCTTGTGACACACCAATGATTTACACCATCAAATCCTGATTTAGAGCACCATTGAAACACATCGATTGATTATGTGGTTGATTGTAAGGGAAACACTAATCATATTCTTATACTATGTTATTCTGCTGCTGGAACCAATGCTCTTAATGTTGAAGTTGTGTTTGGGTCATATGACTCAAAGGTCTAGTAGCTTGAGGTTGCCCTTGGTGTTGACTCCAATTTACAACCTGGGCTGGTGGTCTATTTTGCTGATACAAGGGTCTTGCACGATCGATACCGAGCACGGGGCTGATATGGCCTAGAACTCTGAGCCTGTTGTCTTTTGATGGTTACTAGCTCATTTCCTAGGTTTTGTAGTTATTTCATAACTTCTTGAAGCTCCTTTGAGGTGTTAGATGATGAAGTGGAGGATTCAACTGAACTTTGACTCTGGGGTGGGTATAGGAGCTAATGTGGGTGTTTGGCTGGTACTTGGGTTTCCTAACTCGGGGTATAGAGGCATGGATGGCCTAGGAGCAAGTTTTCCAACTTGAATCAAATGATTCTCAGCTCCTATGGAAAGGCTATAGGCTGCAGGTAAGGTTGTGCCCCCATTGACTGAATCATCAAAGAAATATTAGAATTTAAAGCTCTAAGAAAGTATAAGAAGGCACCTTCATTAGTGGGCTTTACTGTTGTTGGAATCTTGTCCCAGGTCCATTGAAATCTGAGGTTAAAATCTATCAGTTGCTCATTCGGAGCTCTCTTGATTGTTGTCAGCTACTCCAGCAAGGATAGGTTATCTCCCTTTTCTCCAAACTGGTTGTGAAGAGTTGTGCACAGATGGTCCCAAGATTGAATAGAGCCTGCTTCCAGGATCCTGAACCATTGTGAAGTTTTGCCCTTGAGTGAAGAGGCTAGCAACTTGACCGCAATGTCCATCTCAGTGATCTCATGGATTGTCATGACATTTCTGCAATGTCTTGATCGTGGTCACCGGGAGAATTTTGGTTTTCTCTAGTGAAATATGGGATGCTCTTCAATGCTGCATACCGGGATCGGGTTTTGTGCATTCAGAGCAAGTGGGCTGCTGCTAGTGAAGTTGACGTAAGGATTTGGTTATTGGTGTGCCATCCTGATCGGCCTGAGTACTCTCCTTGATTGAAAGAATGGCCTACTAGGAGGAGGTGTTGATAAGGCTCTATTTGGAGGAGATAGAGACCTCTGGGATCTTCTTCGTCTTCTCCTTCTGTCTAGAGACAAGTGTATGTGTACAAATTGTCCTTCTTCTCTTGTTCTAGACCTAATTTGTATCCTTCTCATGAACTTGGGAAACTTGGACTACTAAAACCAGTGGATTTTGTCCCTTTTGGAGTCACCAGATGTGCGCTTTTAAAAGCATCTTAAAAGATAGAGTCACAACAAGTGCACATCGACCTTACTGTAATAAAGATGGAGACTTCTTGGTCCCACTGGGTGTGCCAAAACTGTTAGTGCAAAATCACAACACCCCCAAATGAGTCGTCAAATCTGCTTTTCTAAGGCAGATTCATTTGGTGTGATTCACATAGCATTGAGTTTTCCCACAAAGTGTGGGACTTTGTAGGTGGGAAAACTCTCTAGATTAAGGTTGGTTCCTACTCCTCTATTTAGGTGTATGCATGAAATTGTAGAGGATCTATCCTAAATCCTACTCTAATTTGCCAAGGAGACAGAGTTAAAGAAGGGATGCAAAGCAAATAAAACTTAAGCTACAAGGTGATACACCAAAGGAGTGATGAACAATTGTTTTTCTGGTAGACACAAACCAAAAGAATGCAACACAAAACATGCACAAATAACCAAAGTTGTAATGAAGGATCAGAAGACAACAATTAACACAAAAAGGGATGAAGATCACCCATAGAACATGTATTATTGCTCTCACGGCTTGATATGATGCATTATAATGGTAACAAGACAAATTTGTGTTTACAGTTTATATGGGAGGTCTGAAACTCCATGAATTCACTTTCCAAGGGGAAGAGGGGAGCCTGTAAAACCAAAAATGTCCAACCCTTTACAATTAGTCCCGACCCTATAATTATAGATTCAATCAGAGAGAAGAAAGAAAGAGAGAGAAGTAGGAAATCTGGTCAAAGCTCAACCACTGCTATTAATGTCTCCTACAAAATATGCCCCCAAATCTACCTTGGCTGCATCAATCTCTGGTTTGGCACCTCGAAGGAGGAGGAAACGGCGGAGCAGATCGAATCTGATCTAGTTATTGGGGCAGATAGATCCCACATTAATGGACCTGAAGACGTTTTCTCCATTTTCCTTTACCTAACCTCCCCAAACTTAAAGTTTCAGATCTTCATGGTGTGGGCAAGGCCAAGATCTTTCCAATGGTGTTAGATTTACAATATTTTGAGCCCTGAGTTGAAAGATATTCCCCTTCGAAGTTTGTATCGGGTCCGTATAAAAGGTGGGAAAACCAGTTTGAAAAATGGGCCCCTTTTTTTAATACGGGACACATGGAGGACTAGCACTTGTCTAAAGGCGGCCTCTGTATTTTGCTCTTAGAAAGGCCCATGGATGACATGTGGCTTCCTCCACCAGCCTGCTCAATTTCTTTGTTTCTCGGCTAAGTTCCTTGCTCAGCGGGGTCATATTCCTTGACCGGGGACACACGGAGGTCTGGCACTTGTTTGAGAACCCTCTCTCTGATTTACCCTTGAGTTAGCATCATTTGGACACTTAGCACTCTCCGCTGGCCTGCCATTATGCATTGACTATTCAACCCGACACTTTCCCCTTTAAAAAGTTTGGATGCGTGGAAGCTCCGCACTCGTTTGAAAGCTCGATCAAGTTTTTTTCCCTTGAAGGAGCGTCGAGTTGACACTTGAAGCCTTCACAGTCTTGGAATTTTCAAAGACCTTTACCCTACCTTTTGGACCCCCGGTTACATGGCGAGCCGGCGCTTGTTTGGGCCTCCGCATTTGGATTCAACTCTGAGAGATGCATCGTTCCGATGTGTGGCTCTCTCTGCTAGCACTTTTATACTTAACCATTTTTGAGGCCCACCTTGTCCGCCTTTTGACCTTTTTGACCATTTGCTACATGGAGGGTTGGCGCGAGTTTGATTCTTCCCCTTTGGCTCCCATCTTGGATTTGCATCGAGCCAACATATGACACCTTCTTATCTAGGTGAAGACTTTTCAACGTCCGCACAACTTTTGGGGCTCTAGACGCGGAGGCGTGACACTCATTTGAGATTCCTTTCTTGGACTCACCCTTGAGAAGCTCTGCTTGGACATGTGGCTCTTTCTGCAACATCCTCCATACTTAGTCGGTTTTTGACTCATTCTCGAATGTTTTGAGCTCCGAGGACTTGATTCTCGTCGCGTTTCTTCTTTTTCTTGCTCTTGGCTTCTTTGACATTGTTCCTTCTCTAACCCAACTATTATATTTCGAGCCTACCTCAAACCTCGTAGAATGGATTTAAGGCCGAGGATTTACTCAATAGAGCCATCTTCTTGATTTCTCCCACATAAGGTTGTTTGACCTTCGCAGGCCCCGCCACTTCCATTATAGAATCCCTCTGTAATCTGTTTGCAGGATCTGAACATGATTTCTCAGGTTCTTTCGGTCTTAATGTCATTTCGATCCAATATTTTACCCCAGGGAAAAATATGGATAACGATAGTTTCGAAGTTACATAACCAGCTTTCAAATTGTAATCAATTACTAGTAGGAGATAACTACTTACTTAGGAGCTACAACATGAACTATAGCGGAACCAAATAAGGGAATGGAACCTAGGCATACATATGAAAATGATATGTTTGGAACAATGTGTCACCCAAGGCAAGTTACAAATTAGGTTTGTGATCATTTGTAGTGGCACTTATCCATGGGGAAGCGTTAATGGTTGGAGGGAAAATAGACCACTCTCCCAATACACTTTCCCTTAAGCGTGCACATGACGACTACATCCGATGTTTAGCGTTGGGACACTCAAATCCCTAGATTAGAAATAATACATACAAATCCTTTATATTATTCCAACAAGATCCTAAGTATCGAGTCTACAAGTAGGGAAAAACTTCTATCCCTTCCTCTTTTAGCATTTCAAGTGTACTCTAACCCCTTGGATTAGCTTTTTCCTAATACGCATTTCCATTTTTACATATTTTTAAAGTTAAATTTCAATTGCATTTACCTAGAGCATTGACTACTAATTTAATATAAATTGAATTAAATTTATATTTCAGAGTAACTAATGATATACAAATGATAATATATAGTAAATGGAAAAGCAACAAGCAATAATAATATGAAACCCTAAGCAAATAAGAGAGATAGATAACTTAGCTGATTTCGAATGATCATGAAGTGGTCTCAGACCGAGGTATTGTTAGAACATAATGGGAAGAGTGTCGTCAAAGCTCGTTGGAAGTTATGGAACTCATAAATGTACAAGAAATAATCTCTCATGAGAGGACAAGTGTGCCTTGACGCTAGTAATGATCTAGGTGCTAGTGTCCACTCAGATGCTCGGGTTATGATATTTTCTATGCAAGAGGAGTTTCGTTGTTGATCTATGTTTGTCACTCTAGATTTTTTCCAACATCGTTTCTACTTTTGTAACCTATAAAATAGATACCTAGCTGCACATGCCCATAAACTACATCAAACCTAATAAATAAGATGCAGAATGGGGAGTTGTAATGACACTGGCGGTCAGTCACCGAAAGAGTGATCTTATGACTAAGTGTTACACTACATCTAAGACTCAATATAGTTTCATGTGAATGAGTGTGTAATGATGCCCTAGGATTCCCTTGTGCAAGTTGAAAAATGATAGCAGGATAGATCTATAATATAACAAATGTATAGAATGTGTGAGATGGAATAGAATGAACTTCCCCTCCTATGTTGTGTATACATAGTGATGTAGCCCTTGTCCCTTGTGTGGATGTGCTAGATGGATGATTTGTAATGCTCTTTATGCCTTTGGATGCAACCTTAGGTGATAATATACAATGCTTAGTGTTTGACCCCTTATTTGAGAGAAATAACTAAGTATATATATGATTCCCTTGTTTGAATTTCCTAATTAAAAATTGAAAGGCTGACTAAAAGTATTAAAATATGCCCAAGAAGTAAGTATTACTCCTTTTTCATATTTCATTTCAGCTACTCCAAAAATACAATGAAGTATGAATCCCTCATCCATGGCTTACAAGTGGGTGAGAAAGAAGAACATCAAAAATACGAGACCTTTGGAGATAGTGAGCTGATTGTGAACCAAGTCAGAGAGTTAAATGCAACAAAAAATTATTTACTAAAGTCCTACACACATAGATTTTGGGACCTTCTATAGAATTTTTAAGCTTTCAATATTCACACCATTTCAAGAAAATAAAATGATTCATCCGAAATATTAGTTGATGTAGGAGCGAAATTTGACATTGTTGAAAGTGTAAAAGGAGACAAGTTGTAACCACACATAAAAGTAGTAGTGAGGCCTATTATACCAAACAATGACACAAATTGGAAAGTGTTTGAAAGTGATCAACAAATTGTCAATTTTATCCAAGAAGAGGTTGAGTTTTCATAAAAACTAGGACAAATTGTTGCAACAATATCGGGAGCTAAATTATCCAACTCGGGTCAAATAAACTACCCAAAGGATTAGTGACCTTGAATCCATTTTCAATCCTCGATGACTAGTTTAGAAAAGAAAAAGAAAACATGACACTTAAGGGTGAACCAATCTAAGTGTATGAAGGAAAATTACTCAAAATTGGTAAAGTATGCACTCCACAGGAAAAAAAATGCTTTTGTAGAAAATTTTCAATATTTTTCTAACATTTTTGCATGGATCTATGAAGATATTAAAGGTTTTTATCATGGTTTATCTCAACACACCGTTGATCTAGGTTCAACCGCCAAGACCATAAGACATGAACAACAAGTTGTTAATCCATGGATCGAGACTCTCATGAAAAATAAATTGAGCAAGTTGATTGAGCCAAGCATCATCTTTCCCATCAAGCATTCATCATGGATAGATAATTTAGTCATATTATGGAAAATGAATGAAGAAATTAGATTGTGTGTTGATTTCATGGATTTGAAAAAATCATCTTTGAAGGATCATTTCTGTTGCCCTCTGTGGAACAAATCTTACAAATGGTAGCAAGTTTATAAAGTTTTTCTCTTTTGAATGGTTACTCGGCTATAACCAAATCATAGTAAAGGAGGAATATCAGTCAATAAATCCATTACCACTAAATGGGTAACCTATTCCTACAATAAAATGTCATTCAGTTTATCCAATGTCAAAGAAACCTTCTAAAGAGCCATGGATATGGCGTCTAAAGGACGATCAACAACATTATTATGGTTTATCTTGATGACACCATAATATTTTTTTATCATCTTTTACATCTTAGGTAGGTTTTTGAAAGATGTAGGTAGTTTGGTCTCTCTCTCAATCCTAAGAAATGTATCTTCCTAGCACACGAAGGAAAACTCCTTGGCCATATTGTATCTAACGAGGGGTTAGCAATTGATCAAGAGAGAGAAAGTGTCATCCTTGCATTTCCACTGCCAAGCCATAAGAAAGCACTTCAAATTTTCTTGGGAAGAATCAAATTTTTCAGGCAATTTGTCCCGAACTTTGCCAACCTTGTCAAGTCATTGACATTGATGCTTAAGAAGAATATAGCTTTCAAATGGACCACTGAAGGAAAGAAATTTTTAAATCCATTAAGCAAACAATTACACAGAGGCATGACTCTCATCAACCCCGACTTCACCTTGTATTCTTTTGGTGGCACAAATACAATATCTGTCATGCTGGTGTAAACAAACAGAGAAGGTTTGGAACAACCAATTACATTCTTCACCAAAGTCTAGAGGATTATGAGGTAATATATTCATTCATTGAAAAACATGCACTTTGGATGTCATAAGGAGTTTGAAGAAATTTAGGCATTTGGTATCCAACAACAAGATCCACCTAATGGTTTCAATTATGGTGTTAAATATTTACTTTTAAATAAGGATTTAAACAAGAAGAGAACTAGTTAGATAACTAAAGTAATGGAATATGATGTGGATGTCAAAGTAGAAAAGCTGGTTTGAGGCAAAAGATCGTGTGTGAAAAACTGGTTTTAGACCAGAATATTGATGAAGATGTTGTCCCCATGCTCCAACATGATAACAAACAACCAACTGATGCCTTGCTTCTTATTTTTACACTCATGATATGGTACATTTCCTCCAAACAGGTCAATGTCCCCAAGGCTTGAGTAAATACAAGTCGAGGTATTTCAGACTCCAATCCATTCCATACGTGTTGATTGATGGAGTTTTGTTTAGAAAATATGTGAACAACATCCTCTTGAGATGCATTAAAACAAATCAGATAGAGAAGGTGTTGCATGAGTTCCATGATGGAGAAGCAAGAGGTCACTTTGCTCCAAGGAAAAAAACTCTTAGGATTATGAAGGGTGGTTATTATTGGCCCAACCTTTTCAATGATTGTCATGCATGGATTAGAAAATGTAAAAGGTGTGCCTTCTTTATAGGTAAGGAAAGACTAATAGCTCTTCCACTCCACCCCATTTATGTAAATCAACCATTCATGCAATGGGTTTGGATTTTATTAGAGTAATCAATCCACATTCGAGCTTGGGTCACAAGTGGATTCTCATAGCCACTGACTACTTCACCAAATGGAAAAAGGTAGTTACATTGAAGGAAGAAAATGAGGCCAACATCCTAGACTTCTATGAAGGCATTGTGATAATGTTTTGGCATTCCTTGGCACAAAGATCTCTTACTTGGCTATCAAAATTGAATCTACTTGAGCACCTAATAAAACTATTATCCCCAAGGTAATGGCCAAGATGAATTGACTAACAAGAACCTTTTGAGAATCATAAGGAGGACCTTGGATGAGAATCAAAGAACCTAACATACAAAGTTGAAATCAGCCTTGTGAGAAGGTCACTACCAAAATGTCAACAAGAAGCTCCCCTTACAAATTGGTCTATGGTAAGGAATCAAGGCTGCCAATATCTCTTGAATTTCCATCTTTAAAGCTCACCAGAAGCTAGAAATGTTTGAGGGAGAGGCAATGGAAATCATATATGTGGAGCTCATGGAGTTAGAAGAGTTGATAAATCAAGCAATGCAGACAATGGAAAAATATCAAGCTTATATTAAGAAGCATTTTGATAAGAAAATAATGGCTAGGAGTTTCCATGAAGGAGATCTAGTCCTAAAGTGAAATGTAGATGAGCCAAACTAAGCAGAACTCAAAGTTTGATATGATTTGGAGTGGTCCCTATGTAATTTCAAGATGCAAGCCAAACAATGCTTTCTAATTGTCAAAATTGGATGGAGAGGAGATGTAGATTTTGATCAATGGGATCTATCTCAAGCATTGCTATTGAGCAAAGACCCTCCCTTGTACATAGTAGATTAGTTTCAATTCATCCAAGTGTTGTTTAGCACATTGTTTTATTGGTAGTGTAGTTTCCTTTCCTTAAGTGCCTTGCACAATGTTATTTTTGTCTATGGGTGGAATTTTCCATTGCACAATGGTTCATGGAGGATTTCGAGAAAGATATGTTTCAAATGAAAATTGAAAAGTGAAAAAGATGAGTTACAAAATTAGTATAACAAAGTTCAAACCAACCTATAGGCATTTAAGATGATTAAGAAAGGCACTTCTAACAACCTTGTTCATGGATTTTCCAAGCAATGTGGTGTAAAAGTAAAATTCAAGACAATTTTCCACTCTCATTAAATCCAATTTAAGGACAACTCTCATGATCGAATGACCAATTCAAGTAGTTTTAGATCAATTCTAAGTCCATGTAGTACTTTATGAAGCTCAAGGGTAAGATTTTCAAAGTTTTAGATAAATTTACAAGGTTTTAGGCTAGCTCCATGCCCAATAAATGCTTTGAGGCCACCGATATTCATATATCTAGAAGATTACCCCATCGAGTCACCAAAATGTTATCCAAATTTGTACCCCTTACAAATCTGACAACTTAATAAGTTTTGGACTTGGGAAATATCATTCAACTTCAAAGTAGGAACTAGAAGAATAAAATAAAATTCATGTTTTGGGACAAGTTTAATGATCCAAGGCATTCCTCTCCCTCTTTTTGGGCCCAAAATTCAAAACTCGATCAATTTTTGAGTGAGATGGGGCATAACACAAGAAAATAAACCAAAACGACATTTGGAGGAATAGGAGGAATTATTCCTTTGATCATATTGTTCTTCGCATTTCGCACTTGTCGCATCAAGGGTTTAGGGCATTTTAGTTGGCCGAGTCAGTCTTTATGGTAGAGACAGAAGCAGTTTCTCACCACCTTCGATTCCCTGGTTCCCTACATAGGAAACATCACCGATGAGCAAGGACAGTCATTGATCGGAACGAGTGAGTTGGGCACAACCGAACACAAGGCATTATTCGCCTTTCCCTACATTCTCTTTCCACTCACTTTATCTAGATCCCAATGAAAAATCAACTAATTCAACCTGTCATGACCTGCAAGGAACTCCGTCTTATTCTTTCTAAGCTTTGGAAATCCGTATTGCCATATCTTTTGACCCAGAACTTCAAATCATGCAAAATCAGTCTTGTTGGAAAGGTCTCATCATGAAATTCACTTTGGCATCATGAATTTTAGAGGTTGGTGGAGTTAGGTGGGAGAAAAGGTAAAAATACATGTAAAAAATTGAAAGTGCATTTCTAGGTAGCTCAACCACTAGAATTCATGAGGTATGGTGCCCATACCTTCTCCCCATAAGCAAAAGGACATGAGCAATGGTCTTGCAAGGGTGTTCATGCTTATTTTAAGTGATTTAATGCACATTTTTGGTGGTTAAATTCAAAAATATGAACTTCCCTCTCTCTCTCTCCTATTTTTCTATATATTTGGTAATGATGCCCATTTGTAAAGGTCGGACCCCCTCATAATATAAGGACATCATATCAAGTGTTGCAAAAGTGTTTTTGAGTTATAGGCCACAGATGTGGACTTATTCATTGTGTTTGTGCCTTCTCCATTTAATATAATGGATTGTGCATCCTTTTAAGGCAATAGGATTCATGTTTTGTGGTTATTTTATGCCATAACTTGTGTTATATTGCAATTTCTTACCTCTTCATTCATTATAGGTTTATTGTGTATGTTTTCACTCTTCAAAGTTTATTTTTTGTGTTTTACATGGAAAGTGGAAGGTAAGGTGTTGTTTTGGTCTTTGGCATTTTAGTTGTTTTCCCTCTCATCAATTATCTTCTTCCCATTTTCCCTCATTGAGAGTGTCTTTCCCCTTTTCTTGGTGCTATCAGATCCTTTTAGCTTAGGATTTCCATTTTCATGCATCTCCTCCTAACCCCATCCTTGGATGCTTAGATTATTATTAGATAGTTATATTTCTAGTTGTATGAGTAGTTTAGAATTATAATAGGTAGAGGAACCATCATTCTCTAGAGGTTTGTCTCAAACAACAAGATCCCATGCTTAGAGACAATCCCATTTTACCCAAAACATTGATTTCTTGTTCATGATAAATCAAGGGGTGTTGTTTTTTGGTAATAACACAACCATCTACATGAATTGAAAATATGGGATTAACATCCTCGTGATGAGGAGGAAGAGAGGGTAACTACTTAGTATTGTCCTTCATATCAAATTTGCTTAAGGCACTACCTACGGTAGGGGTAGGGCCAAAGCAGAGAGGATGATCTGTAAAAATGGAGAATTGGGATCTATATCAAATTAAATACTATGTCATCTTGAAGAGATTATGAAAATGATGTAACATTCCTTGCATCCTCATAAATGTTATGGACTGATTAGAGGGATGTAGACACCCCAAAATAACCACTATGCATTATAAATGTTCAAAATATCATTAAACCCATTGTCCCTATCTAGAATTAATTTAATTAATTCTATTTGCACCCTATCACCCCCTTAGCTAATTTAATATCAAATTAATTAAATAAATCCACACATGTCCACTTTCATATTTAAATAAATTAAATATCCTCAAATCCTATCCACCTCCTCAACTCAAGTTGACTAAAGTCATGACTAAAGCTAAAATCATTATTATAATCAAGAGGATGTGTTTAAATTAACTCAAATCATGCATTTGAGTTAACTAAAGATATCTCCCAAGTCATGACAATCCAAAATCAATTCACATTCTTCCAAAAGACAATTATTCACGACATTTTTGGGTGAATAAAATAAAATATATGAAATTAAAATCCAAAAACATGTGTAACCCTTGTCAACTCAATAATGAATCATTCATGTAAATCTAGAATAGCATTCTAAGTCTCCAATAAATCTGAAAACTCAAATAAACAACTCATTTATGTTTAGTTATCTCCAAATCAACTCAATCTAAACTTAGCTTAAGGATTCACTTTCCTCAACTATAAATCAATGATCTTTCCTTCACAAATCATCCACCAAAATCTTGAGAGTTCATGTTGTCATTATGTGCATTTTCTTGGTGAATCAAATCAATATTTCATATTGTTATGCTGCCCACATAATGTCAAATCAATCATCCTCATGTTTATAGCTTGATCTAGTGTCCATTCAAAGTATCTTGGATCATCCACAAATCAACAAAATCCCACAAATCAAATGGATCTAACAAAGATCATCACTAAACCCTTCTTTTTCAGTCAGATCTAATATGAGGTGGCTTTGGGATTTACAATGAAAGGTTTGCATTTGTGTGTGTATTGATTTTCCTATTTTATTGTATTTTCCATGATCTACATTTTGGCATGATCGGTGGGACTCCCACAAATATTGTATCATTTTTAGATTGTTTCTCACTAATCTAACTCTTTCTTTATGTTGTTTAAGACTTACTATTAAAATTTTAGGGTTTTTGGTGCAACAAACAAAGAGAAAATTAAAAAATAGTCTTCTTCCCATTTTTATTCATTTCTGTCCATCTACAAGTTGTTGCGCGCTTAGTGTTACACGTGATCTCGTACTATCATATCACCGCACATGCTAGTGTCAAAATGCACATGCTAGCATAGTCTTTCATGCACTACCGTAACACTAAATTTTGTTCACTTGCCATGTTCACATGCCTACATATCTTTGTACACACTACTGCACGTACCCAGGTTTGTAATCATAAATTGTCTTTATTACATAAATGTGTTTACTTGAGTGCACTATCATAAGTAATTTACTTGATTACACTACCATTAATGCTTGCTAGCACACCTAATTGCATGTTTTGGTGTTCCATGTCCGCTTTTTACTATTTTCTTCATTTTCTACAGTTAAATCATTTCTAATAATTGTCTTAACATTGTTTCTTTAACCTTTTTCCTGTAGGTTTTCATAAATATACATCTAAACACTTACTTTTTTTTAATCCTTATATAATCTAATCTATCCAAGTTTTCAGGTGGTCTTGAGAATCGAAATGACGAAGTTTACTTTTTTATTCTATATCGTGTTTTTGTTGTAGGAAAACTACTAACTTATTGAGTGTAGGACTGCATCATACGAAGACTACCTTGAAAATTTAACTAAACTTTTAACATTGTACACAAATTTCCTTGATCAAGCAAACAAAATAAACTTTATCTTACTAAATTTTATAAACTTGTATTACAAGTTTTGATAAGGGTTTATTTATGTCTGCTTTAACTATGGGAAGTTCTTGGACATAGTCCTAAAACTCATTGTGAGGAGTACCACAGGAACCCCAAAGTAGTTAGTTCCTTGAGGGAACTGGCCAACGAAACAGGTACCCCTACCTACTTGACTAGTACACCCGTGAGATTTAGAGTTTATCCTTAGTAATGGCCCTGTTTTGACCGATCAAGCATAATAACATCCATCCTTTTAACCAAGGGTGGTAAAGTAAAGTCGATGACTAGATTTTTTCTAGTGTACCACGCTCATTCAGATAACACTTGGTATTTAGAGAGAGATCCAATATATAGGAAGCTTGACTAACCGAACCAAGTTCTTTGAAATTTCCCCTACCACCGTTATTTTTATCCAAGTTATTGAATCAAATTAGTTTTTGTTCCACATTCTTCTCTCAAATCAAAATCATATTTTTTTTCCAATCAAAATCATATTCTTTTCCAAATCAAATTTATCACGTCTAAGCCTTACTCTTTGGATTCACTTTCTAAATTTTAAGCACATCGTTTAATCCAAATCGAAGTGTCTAAGTCTTAAAATTTGGATACCCATATCCAAATTTACGAAATTTATTCTTTCTATAAGTCTTATATGTTAAAAATCACTTTGTCAAAAATTAAGCAATCTCTTTTATCTCTAGGTCTTATATTTTTTCATTCACTTTTTCAAAATTTAAGCAATATTTTCCATCTCTAAGTATTATATTTTGACATTCACTTTGTCAAAATTTAAGCAATATTTTCCATTTCTAAGTATTATATTTTGACATTCACTTTGTCAAAATTTAAGTAAATCCTTCCAATTTCTAAGTCTTATATTTTGACATTCACTTTGTCAAAATTTAAGCAATCATTTTTACTATAAGTCTTGTATTTTGAAACTCATTTTTTCAAAATTTAAGTAGTTTATTCCATCTCCAACCCTTATACTTCGACATTCACTTTGTCAAGTTTAAGCACAATCAATCTTCTCATCTAAGTCTTACACTTTTATATTTAATTTTATCAAGTTTTAAAAAGATCACTTTTCATGGCTACGTCTTCTACTACGATATTCTCAATATCAATTTTAAGTGCAAGCATTCTTATCCAAGTCTTATACTTTGATATTCACTTTATCAAAGTTTAATAAAAATCAAAATTTAGTCACAAGTCTTAACTTTTGGTATTCACTTTATCCGAGTTAAGAAAACTTGCAAACTTTCAACCAAAGCCAAAGCCTTATCTTTTAGACATTCACTTTGTCAAAATTTTAAGCATATCACATGTCATCAATCAAAGCCTTATCTTTGGACATTTGTTTTATCTAAATTTAAGCAGCATTCACCTTGTTCAAAACTAATAAACATCCTAATTAGTCATAAAAGACTATAAAACTCAAACCAATTCACGAACCACCACTTCACTTTAGATCTTTACCTTTAATACAATGGTAGGATAATGTAACACATCAAATGAAGCACTATTAAAAAAACTTCATGAGATCTCAAAATAAAGCTCGCATATGGCTTCCTAGATCAGTAAGAAATAAAGCAAACAACCAATCATACTCCCTAGTGAAGAAACTACTCCACGTAAAGTAAAACAATAATTTACACCTCTCGAGAAAGTATCTCTAGTGTATTCCATCAATTAGCAAGTGCTAATATGATAATATATCCAATCACGAGACCCTTCCAAACCAAAACCTAAGTGTTATACAGAATCAAAATATTATGAATACCACTACATCAAAGGTCATTCTACAGATCATTGTACAAATCTCGGCATTATGTCTAAGACTTAATGACCACAGAGCCATCAAAATAAAAATCATGTCAACTACCACAACTTCTAATGAAGATTTAAACGTTCTCCATGAATCTTTACATGATAAACCTCAATGAGATCAAGACAATAAGGGCCAAGGTTCTAAAAACCAAAACCAATAAACTTCCCCTCTAGATACTTTTTTCGTTAGTTCAATTGTAAAATCGAAAGTGTTTCTGAAAACTATCTTAACACATCAAACAAGAATTTGAAAGAGTTTCAAGATCCTTTTCCAAATCATAGTACAAATGACAATGTAAAGAAAAAGGCCAATCATCGAACAATGTTGCTCTCATTGCAAGATCCTATGTCTAACATCCCTAGTTGTGTTGTAATGACACAAAAATAACCAGTTTGGACACTTACACCAATGCAAACTTCCATGTCCATAGTACCTCAAATGATCAATCTTGAATTTATCAATGTTTCATGACACCATCCAATGTAAATTCTTTGTCGGATTCATATGAAATTGTCACACATTCAAAGAAGACCTCTCCACAAATCCCTCTCGTGGATTTGACTAAGACATCACCTCCATTCCAAGACATTCTCGGTTCATACACTTCATGATGTGATTTTTCCTAAGGTTATTAACACACAATCGTTTCAAGATTTAATCATAAATTTGTATTCAAACAATCTAATCTTATCATTTAGTCCTCATGACCTTTTGAATATTAACATCACAAACATCAAATTCTTACACATTGAAGTGCTCATCAATAATCATAAAATCAAAAGAATGTTTATAAATAAAGGAGCAACATTGAATATTTTATCTATAAAGCCTAAAATATGCTTTGAATGCCCATCTATAGATCAATACTTCACTCCTCACATCATTCCATTCACAAATGAAAACTGTATTGACACAAAGAACCTTTTAAAACTCCAACCATCTAATACATTGGAAATCATTGTGAAGGTATTAAAGAATATGAATTTCAACATATTCTCCACATCGACAAATTACCTCTATCCTCACATAGGTTTTTCAATCTCATCAAAAACTTATCCAATCACATACCCGTTGACTTGGACCTTATCCACCCAAGTCTCGCATGTCGGACAAATCAAATCACATACCCATTGACTTAGACCTCGTTCGTCCAAGTCTCATAAATTAGGACCAATCACATCATAGATTTATTGAAAATATTTTTATCTACTCAGTTGACTTTGACCTTGTCCTCCCAAGTCTTGTAAATCATGACCAATCAAATCATAAGTTTATTGAAAATATTTTTATCCAATTCATTGACTTGGACCTTGTCCGCCCAAGTCTCATAAATCAGGACCATTCAACTTTCATAAACATGGACCTCTTTCACAATGATAAGTCCATTGCAAAACCTAATATGCAAAAATAATAAACATCAAAAGTGAAAACAGAGAAAAATATCAAAGAAATTTTATTCAATGGTACTCTTTACACTTTGGGGCATCTCGCTATACAAATAATTTTAATTGTTTCAATCCATTGGAAGATATCACTATCATTTCATCATCATATTTTCACACGTTTCACCTATAAGACGTAGGTTAACATTGTTCTCGTGGGGTATTTTGTATCTCATCCATGTTTTGGATTTTTCCATTCCAGATGTTTTTACATATGGTCTTGTTTAGAAGCTTACTGATGGTAAATCCTCCTTTTGAAGAAGCTCTTTCCTTAACAAAAATTACTAAAATTATTTACCTAGATCTTTTGTCTTCCCATCTTAGTCTAAGGTGATGATCCCTTGCATCCTACTAGTCACATAGGATTGATATTTAGGAAAATTATCTTTCCCAAACAATCATAGTTCACAAACAAGCCAAAATCAGTCAAAAATACAAAAAAATCAAAATTGTTACACCTTTTGTCCTTCAGAATTTTTGGTGTTGAGCCCAGTTTTTTACCTTGGTAGCGTGAGATTGGGAAAAGAGAAAGGTACCCTTACTCTCCTATGTCTTGTCTTCGATGTTGAATCCTTACCTCTTACTTGGTGGTATGGGACACAATGTAGGGGTTTGTTTAAAAAAATACAAACGAAAGCCTTCCAAATCCAAATTGCTTAATCATACGAAATCCCAAAGGATCAATTTAATTTCTCATGTTAAGGGAGACAACTGTCCCTTACACCTGATCTTTCCAATCAACAGCCACCTAACAATCTAAGTCTAATCGTGACCTATAATGTGAAATCATCGGGAATAAATCGATAATCTTAATTGGAGATGAGACATATTTTCTCAAATGTACCATTGTTAACCTCGTGTCTTTGTATCCATCATCTTCATTTACACATCATTATCTCATTTGTCTTACATCCTTCTTGGCTTTCATTGGTGAGCCCTCACATCTTACTAGTTGTGTGGAGTCAAGGACGAGTCAGACATCCTAATCACTATATCAACATTCTGCCAATGGAATTAAATGTTTATAATTGTTTGAACATAGGTTCAAATGGTGCACACTTTACCAAGTAAATACTCCACAAAAATAATATATTTCAAAATCCAAAAACAATACAAAATTTTGAAAATCTAAAAAACAAAACAAAAAGTCAAAAATCGTAAAAATTCAAAATCCAAAAACATTTTTAAAATGTTCCAAAAATCTTGCAACTCTTAATACATCAAACAATATCAAACTTTTACTCATATCTTAGTGATCATTTCAAGCTATCCTACAATTGTCATATCCAATCAAACCCTCGCATCATTTGGGGAAATCTTGGCTCTCGTGTTCTTACTCACATGTATCCTTTCTTGGAAAATTGACTCAATCAACTCTCAGATCAAACTTCAATATGATCCAACAAGAGTGTCATTAGGAGTCGTTTGACTCCTCTCTTTAGTCCAATCAAATTCCCTTGCATATATCCTTACTTGGGGGCATTCAAATATGCTTAATCTTCACTATGGAACACATTAGGGGCATAATTATATGTCATTATTTAAATTTGTGTTGCATTGTTGCTATTATTGACCAATTATAAGTAATTTTGTTAGCATTTTGGTTTGTATATAACCTTGGTGTGTCGTATTACTATGTATATTGGGTTTGTTTTGTGTTTTTGTCTTTGTTTTTGACCAATTACAAGTATTTTGTTCTCATCTTGGTTTATTCATTACTTTGGTGTGTTCAATTACTGTGTGTATTGGGTTTGTTTTAAAATTTATCTTTATTTTTGGACCAATTACAAGTATTTTATATGCATCTTGACTTATTCATAATCATGGTACATATATCAATTATT
Source organism: Taxus wallichiana var. yunnanensis (assembly GCA_018340775.1). Taxonomy (NCBI): domain Eukaryota; kingdom Viridiplantae; phylum Streptophyta; class Pinopsida; order Cupressales; family Taxaceae; genus Taxus; species Taxus wallichiana. The sequence continues at coordinate 468,880,025 of CM031244.1, read as the reverse complement.
ATGTATATAGGGTTTGTTTTACTTTTGTGTCTTCATCTATGACCAATTATAAGTATGTTGTTAGCATCTTAGTTCATATATAACTTTGGTGTAATCATATTATTGTGTATATTGGGTTTGTTTTGCATTTTTATCTTTTTTTTTACCAATTGCAAGTATTTTGTTAACATCTTGGTTTATTCATAACCATGGTGTATATTGGGTTTGTTTTACTTTTTTTTTTTTTCAGTGTGTGTTTTTACATGCGTATGGGTTTTCAATAATCATGGTGCTAACTCCAATGTGCAACAACATAATAAGTTGCTCTAAAATTACAATCTCTGAATGGAAGTTAAGTTACGAGCAAAATCACTCCCATCCTCTTTCTACTTCTCTTACATCGATGCCTTCTTCTTCTTTCTACAAACAATTGTCCACCACTTTATTGTGTCACCCACTCGCTTGAGGGGGAAATCCTTAAAGCATAACCCATACTTGTTTCCCGACATTCAAATGCTTCACCGGGAAAAAGCATCCATACTCGTTGGGGCATCCAAATGCTTCACTTAGGCAAATCAAGCAGATCCATCATACTTCTTCATCACTTTTCACCAATCTTCATGTGTTCTTTATTTAAAGTGTTATTACTCCGTAATAACACTTTAAAGAGGGGAAAATGTAGACACCCCAAAATAACCACTACGCATTATAAACGTTTAAAATCCCATCAAACCCATTGTCCCTATCTATAATTAATTTAATTAATTATATTTGCACCCTATCACTCCCTAGATAATTTTATAAGCTAATTCAATATCAAATTAATTAAACAAGTCCACATATGTCCACTTTCATATTTAAATAAATTAAATATCCTCAAACCATATCCACCTCCTCAACTTAGCTTGAATAAATTTGTGACCAGAGCTAAAACCATTATTACTATGTAGATTTAAAAGAGATGTTAGTATGAATGCAAATAAGAAACCAAAAAACTTGATTTATAATCTAAGACTCCTAAGCACTACTTCAAATTGAGCTAGATGGATGGGAGAGCGAATGATATACCTTCACTTACCAAATGAAGAGCTCCTTGATGCTTTGGATGTGCTCAAGATGGTGTATTAAGTTTGCTTGCTTCAGATTTTAGTGGATACACACGGAAACACCTCCCTAGATTTCCTTGGATTGTTTGATGAAGGATGATGGATTGATAGATTGGATTGATGATTGATGAAATAAAATGGAAGAGATTTATTATGGATTTTCTAACTTAGCTCTCATGGAGGAAGAGAGCTCAATTTATAGTTGAAGGGTGGAGGATTCAATGGCTAGGATGAAGCCAAGTTCGATTCGGATCAAGGGTGGAGAATGCATGTGAGGATTAGAGGATTCTAGAGTGGAAGATTCGAGAATTTGAATTCAAAATTCATGGAGGGAAGAAGCTTCCATTGAATTAAAAATCAATAGAAGGATAAGTGAGGCTTCTAGAAATAGAAGCCTCTAGATTTAGAGGTGGAGCATGTGATTAGGATTAGAGTTAGATTAGGTTAATAAAATATGATTAGGGGTGAGGTTACATGGAAAGGCTAGGTGTAGGGATGTGTAGGGTAGGTGGGTAGGTAGATATAGGAATATTAAATTCCTAGAAAATGTTAATAGGGATTATTAGCGGTATAATAGGATATTATTAATGAATTAAAGGGATTAATGATGAGATAATTATGGGATATTAGATAAATGATGAAATTAATTAGGATAAAGGGTATATGTGGTATCTTATAGGAAAGTGATTAATTAGATAATGATGATGTTAGGATATTTACGGGACAAATTAATCATAATTAATTATGTCAAAATTTTAGATGTCTACATTTTTCCCCTCTTTGAATGGTTATTGTGTAGAAATGACCGTTCAAAGAAAAAAAAAAGAAGAGAAGATGTTAGGATGGTGATATGATGCCCTCGAGGGGTTATGAGGGAAGGAATGAGTTAGGTAACCACTTGAAAAGAGGAGATGCCCAAGTTAGTAGATGAGAGAGGATTAGAGGATGAGAAGATTGAGGATTATAGGAGAGGAGAGAGGATTAGAGGATTATAAGATTGATTGAAGGGGTTGGATTATAGGATGCCCCATTCAAGGGGTTGAGATTAAGGATATTGGATTTGAGGATTATAGAATAGAAGAATTTTTTTATGTTGATTAGGACATTGATGAGGATGCAAAATTAAAGGAGTAGGAGATATTGGATTTTAGAGTAGAGGATTCCCACCAATGATGTATGACAAGGGTGGAGCTTTAAGATTATTGGATTAGAGGATGCCCTAGTCAAAGGGTTAGGTTGGAAGATTTGGGATTTAGATTTGATGATGTTGTATTATATGATGTTAGATGTGAGGATTGATGTGGGAGTTATGAATATTACATTTGAGGTTTTTTTGACTAGATAGGAAGATGGGATGTTGGATTGGAAGGATTAGAAGATTGAAAATGTTTAGATGAGAGAATAAGGATTGGTCTTTGGATTGATTTTTATGATAGGAAATTGATGAGGAGAGGATTAGGATGATGATTGAGGAAGTGATGAGAAATCATGCTTGAGTTTTATTAAGAAAAGGATGTTAGAATATGCCTTAGCCAAGGGGTGAGGATTTTGGATCTTAGATTAGAGGATAAGATTTGGATGTGGATATTGATTGATTGATAAAGGATGGATTGGACAGGAGGGTGAAGAGGTTAGATAGTTAGTTGGATGATAATGAGGATTAGATTTGGATGAAGAGAAGGATAAACAATGCCGATAGAAGGGGGTGTGCTACCATAAAGTGCCCACTGTTATCATCATTAGCAATGCTATTAATGTGGCATAGATAAAGATGCATCAAGGTATAAATACCGTGATGATTGAATTACCAAATGCCCTTGTCATTATATCATTGGAAAAATTAATTTAAAAATGGTCTTCATATCATTGGACCGTCTTAAAGAAAAATAAACAAAAGGGGCCTCATATCATCGACCAAAATGTAAATGCATAAAAGCAAGAAAACACACACAAGAAAAAAACACACATTGCATTTTTGTATTTTTTGGTGTAAATTTGTGAATGTTTTAATTTTTGGATGTTTTGATTTATAGATTTTGAATTTTGGATGTTTAGATTATTTGATGTTTGGATGTTGAGATTTTGGATTTGGGATGGGGAATGGTTAAGGATAGGTAAGATGAAAGGATTCAGATGGGATAGCTCATGGGGGGTGGGAAGGGATGTAAGGTGGGATGTGACTTTATCCTATAAGTCCCAAAGCATGTTTGGGTAGGATGAAAGGGAATGATTGAGGGAAATTGGATATGTTGGATAGGATAGGGATTGGTTGATAGGTTAGGATTATATGGGATGGGGATGGGAGATAGATAGATAGGATGAGGAATGTGGTATAGGATAAGATGGGGATATGGAATATGATAAGATATGCCCCCAAGTATAGGGGGTTTATTAAGGGATAGATTTGATGTGCCCCAAGTGTAAAGTAAGGTGGCATGTGTGGATGGATGGATGGGTTTGATTTTTCCCGGTGTAGGGTAGGATGGGAAGTGAGGGGTATCTAAAATGGATGATGCCCCTAGCGGATGGTAGTAAGGCTGCCCCCAGTCATGATGATGACAGTTGAAAAGGGACATGAAGAGGATTGGATGAAAAGGAACAAATCATCAGCTACCCATGGATGTTTGATCATAAAGGGAAAGGATGTGGATGTGATGGATGGAAAATGTATTCATTGATGAACAAAATATGATCTGAATGACACATGTTGTAAGGAAAGAGTTAGACTAAAACAAAAGTGTGACCAAGGTCTAAACAATACCTAGAAACATGTGAGCCTTATGTCTCTGCGAGATCAAAGTGTGTGTGATTGTGATGGTTAATTACCGCTTGAAGTGAATACTTAATGGGTAGTATGTGAAGACAAACTAGCTAATGTATAAGGAGTGATTAAGTCAAATATGTGGATGGAGAGTGATCGGAAGACTAATCCATGCATTGCTCCATGTCAGCCAAGTGTCCATAGCCCCGACGGAGATGCATATGATTCTTGTCACAACAATTGTCTACTACCACCAGGACATCCATAGCCCTGGTAAAGATGCTAGAAACACCCTAGAGAGAGTCTTGAGGTGGATTTTATTTGATATTTTAATTTTTATATGATTTTTTTGCTTTTTGATATTTGGATTTTTTTGCATAAAGAGGTTCCACTCTCTTGAGAACTCTCAAGGGGTTAAGAATCACTAGTGGCTTGATGGGGGATGGAAATGAGTGTGAAGATGACATTGGATAGAGTGTCAAAAGACACACCCAAGGGTCTTCACCACAAGTTGATTAAGTGTGTTAAAGTGTGTGGATCTCTAGGAGGACAATTGTGCTTGAATGTTGGAGGTAATGATAGACCAAGGTCACATGATTGTAGTAGGTACTATTGTCTTACAACATGTGTGAGCAAGTTGATCAAGTGTTCAAATGAATGGATTAGAAGAGGATATGAATGGATGTGATGATAAGAATGGATTAGATGCAAAGGGATTTGGATGTTGGATGGAAGGAGGATGGGTGGGAAGGAAAGAACATTTGTGTGCAAGTGACAAATTATGTGCTCAATCCATTTTTAGGTGTTTGGTATTTGTAGGGGATTAAATGATTTGTGATTGGGTTGAGTGGTTGGGATGGTAGGATCAACAAGAGGAGTGGTAGAAATGGGTTGTGATGGAGTAGTGGGAGGGACGTTGTTAGTGTTAGGTTTATACCCTAAGCCTAAATGACTTGGATTTTGATGAAGGGAGATGGGTTTGTGAATGCCTTGTTCATGGATACCTAAGCCTTTGCCTCGATGTTTCATATTAGTGAACATATTTTTGGCTATAGGATATGAAGTGGATGGGGAAGATGATGTCATGTGGTCATCATGAGACTAGGGGGTTGTATTTTTTCATCCGCTCAGAGGCCGACTTAACAAAGGATGGAGGTGAGATTTGTTTTGGTTTTTAGTTAGTGAGGGATGTTTGGATGTACAATGAGATTTGGATGGCTGACAATGTTTGGATGTCAAGTGGGATTTGGATGGTGGACAATGGTTAGGGAGAGGATTGGGATGGAAAGGTGGTGGATAAAGAGGTACAAGGACAAAAAGCCCTTAGTTAATGAGGTTTTGGACATAAGACCTAAATTGCATGCAACGATTGGTCGAATGTCCATGGGTGCGATAAAGTCACAATAATAGTGTTCTCGATACCAAGATGGTTTGGGTTTTGATTGGGGGATGGATGATCATGTTGAAGGTTTTTAGATGATGGAAGATGGTGGTCAAGGATTCTCCTAAAGGAGTGAAGTAGTTTGGGTTAAATGGTTTTGGGGGAGTAGGAAGTAAAGGTGCGGGATTGGGTGGATTATGAGATTTTTGGTTGATTTGGATTTCGGATTAGATGGTTGTGGCTTAGAAGATGAATGGGATGGATTATGCCTGGGGCTGAAGTGGATGGTTTGGGCTTGGAGGCAAAAGTAGATGTGGTTGATTTTGTATTGGTTAGAGTATGTGATTTTGAGGTAGATGGTTTTGACATAAGATTAGATTGTTTGCGATTAGTAGATGGAGATGAAGGGGATTGGGTAGATTTAGAGGAAGGGGATGAGTGTGATATGGGGTCACATTTTATTTGAGTGATGTTAGGGATAAAGGAGATTTGGGAGATAGGTGTGGTATAGGAACCACATTAGATTTGGTTGATTTAGGGGATGAAGTAGACAAATGTGGCATAAAAGCCTCATTAGATTGGGTAGGAGATGGGTAGGGGTGGGGATTGGTATTGAATTATGATCCACATTAGATGTTTTAGGATTGGGGGATGGTATATTTGAAATAGGATCGAGGATATGATAGTGTTAGGTTTAGGTGATGAAGGGGGTAAGATAAGATTAGGTGTAGATGAAGATGATGAGGGTGGTGTAGGAGCCACATTAGATGGTTTAGGATTGGGGGTAGAAGGGGATGAGGGTGACTTAGGAGTCACAATGGATGAGATAGTTTTGACAGATTGGGCGTAGGTGATGGAGGGGATGAAATAGGCTTAGAGGCTGAATTTGATGGTGGATTAGGGGATTTGGGACTATCTAGGAGAAAGTCTGTAGGATCGGATTGGGATGATGAAGATGACAAGGATGGAGGACTAAGATGAGATGTGGGGATAATAATTTTGGGTTAAGTTGTTGGGATTGTTGTGGATATGTGAATGGGACTCAATTATAGGTTTTATGATGATTGGATTTAGGAGTTGAGATTTTGGATGGTGGTGGATTATCTGCGCATGAGTTTTGATGGGAGGAAGGTGTAGGTCATGATGATTGATAGGGGATTTGGAGGTTGGGGTTTGGGATGGTTGTGTGGGCTTGAGATGGGTGCCTAGATTAGCAAGGACATAAAGAGGTCCTCTTGGTCTAGGTCAAAGTTAGTGAGGTAGTCAAAGTCAATGAAATTGGATTGTGGGGATAGTGGTTTATGTTTATTAGGTCGGGGTATGGATTGAGATGATTTGGGTTCTTAAAGAAGAATTCAATGGGGTGAGGGGTAGGGATCTTAGGAAGGGGAATTGTGGATGGGGTTAGTTGGGAGATGATGATTTAGGAGGTGATTGGTTGATACATGATTTAAGATTGTATATTTTTTGATTTAGTTGTTGGATGGTTTTAGGATGTTAGGATCAACATGGGATGGTTGATTCAGATGGCAAGGAGGGGATTGGTTGAGGTAGGATGTGAGATTTGAGATTTGTTTATTAAGGTGTTGGATAATGTGTGGGATTTCATTATCAAATTGAGATGGTTGACTTTGATGGGTGGGGGATGATGGGATAACTTGGTTGATGGATTTAGAAAAGAGGTAGGGGTTTGGATGTTGGTTTAGAGAGGATGGGGATTGAGGATCAAAGGTCATGGTTTGATAGGATGTGTGGGTGATTAGATTTGGATTAGGTTGGTTGATTAAGGATGGTGATGGGATTTGGATTGGGATTTGATTAAGGATGGTTAATTATGATGATGTTTGATTGATTAAAATTTTAAGGTGATAGGATGGTTAAGGGTGTTCACAAGAAAGAAACAAACATGCAATACACACCCTAACTAGTCAAGTGGGATTATAATCAAACTATAGCCCACTTTCAATACCACACATCGACAATGGTGCCATAATTGGATCTCCACCTATGTGTCAATATGGGGTCAACTAGCGAGTGATCTTAGGGAGTGTGGCCTCCTTGCACTATAGCTTGATTGTGGCCAAAAGGTTACCTAGTATAGGATGTACAAGCTCACTAAGGGAGTCCCAATATACCTTGTAGTACGTGGGGCCCAAGTTCATGTTGCAAGGATGTTGTCTAGAGGCTTGGGTATTGGGATGTGGAATCCCCTCACTTCACGCCACTCTTAAAACAAGCAAGCGCTTAGCTAATAACAACAAATCTCCATGAATTTTTATACCCGTTGGAACACGGGGTGTGTCTACGTGTGTGGAGATGAAGCACACGGTCATGAGACCTCTAAAAATAAGGTAAGTGCATGGTTTTCACTTCCATGTCACTCTACCCCCTAAAAATAAAAAAGAAGAAGGTTAACCACCGTTTATCCTCAAGATCATCCTAGGATGCAAGAGGAGAACATACACGGTTTCACCCTATGGATTAAACAAGCAAAAATGCAAAAACACAAGAAATATGATAGATGCAAGATAAATTTAAACGATAAAAATTAGGTGATTGTGTCTTCAAGAGGAGGCCATGCAACAAAAGGTTATTAATTTGATTATAACCCCAAATGTATTGGGCGATAATGGTACAAAACAAAGTGTAAATAGCTTTAGACTGATTTTTATCTTTGGTAAGTGTAGACACCAAATTCGTGTCTCACGACCCCTTGTGACCCGCATCCCATTTCACAACCTAACCTCATTACCTAAACCTTACACAATTATTTATTAATTACCTCATAATTGATAAATCCACATCGCCTTACCTACCACCTCACTTGGCCACCTCACCATGACCTAGCCCTAACCCTAAACTAACCTAATTAGGACCCATGACTTGGTCTAGACTCACATCCATAACTAATGCCTCCTTACTCGCACCCAAAGCCGACCTTCTAGCCACTTGACCAAGCCCGCAACTGATCTCTCGGGAGAAAAGCAGGGAAGGCGGGCTATTTTACTAAAAATAGCCTACTTTTTCCTTACCGATGCCGGTTCCTACTCGACCGCCGTCGGTTACGTAACCGCCATCGGTTCCCTGTAAATGGGCTTCCCAAACCAAAACAACGGATCGGAATTTCATTTTGAGAGATCAGTCAAAGGATTTCGGGATCAAGCGAGGGCATTGCGAACGAGGAACAGAGTCCAGATCTTCACTTGATCAAGCAGAGACGAGTGAAAATATTAGACGTGTTTACAGCAAAGGAGATCAACTGGCACCTTCATCAAAACCAGTAAGTTACATCTTGCATGTCCTCCATTATAACATTTCTTATGCTTTTGGAATTACAGTCCTCCCAAATCCGTTTCTGGATCCATTATCCAACGTACCATTGCCTCTAGCTGTCATTCTTTTGTTTCTAACCATCCCATTTCCTAAAAACTATCCAAAAACCAGCCATTACAAACTCCACAACCAGCCCAGAAGATCCTAGAACCCACCGGTATCGGTTATCAGTAACCGCCATCGGTTATAGGTAACCGGCATCGGTTCCTTTGATCAAAAACCAGGAAAAACAGCCTTTCCCCTACCCAGTTCAGCCAAGCAATTTAATTGATATTTTACAGTCTTTTGTGTTAATTCATGTTAGCAGGGAAACTGACCACCTTCGAAAGGAAGTTTTACATTTCCTGGGCCCAAGGCAGTTTCCTCATTTATTGTTTAATCAAATCTTGTGGTCTTGTGTTCTTATTTGCAGGTAGTCCTTCCCAGACAAAAAGGAGTTCTCCGCAGTCAACCTGATCTTTCTCTACGGTACGCGCACATCATCTCGACATTCTACAGGTATTCCTCCTAACCCTAACCTTATCTGTTTCTATAAGGAACGAAGCATTTTCCGAGTGAAACATTTTGGCACGCCCGGTGGGACCCATTTTGGGTTTCTTTCTCTTGCTTATTTTCATTTTAGGAAGCATATTTGCTGTTGCTGTTTTTGTTATATATTTAGTAAAGAATTTGTCTTGCTTTCCTGGTTTCGCATTAGTGAAAGTCATCTCTCTTGCTTCATCGAATATAATTTTCGATTTGGATATAAAACACGTGCATTGCATTCCTGCTTGTTGTTCTCCAATTCTAGTGAACATAGATTAAGTAACAGGTCGTACACGTGGGGGTGATATCCACGGTATTGACAGGAAATTAACCTTAGTTTCACTGCACAACACATACCGAATCACTTCACAATTAACACAACAGCTCAAACATCCCCCTTTTCCGCGGTATTCCTCCGCCCGATTGAGGTAACCTTATAAGCCAAAACAAACTTGACATTTCCCCTAGGTCTTGTTGTTTAGGATTCTGACATCATCTTACGTCTAAAGGCATAAGCCCACGATAACTAAAATTAACCCTAGGGTTAGTCTCTAGATTTGCGTGTGCCTCTTGCTTGTTTTCAAATCCTGTTTTCTCTGTCATACTTTGTCTTCTGTGATCAATAAGTTGCTAAACATACTCAACGTTACTAAAATCAAATCAGCAGCCTTTTATATCTTCTTATCCTAGACTTTTGACACCGCCATCGGTTAAGGGACCGACGTCGTTTGATCTGTGACCGACACCGGTTACTAAACCGATATCGGTTACTGTCTTCATCAGCCCCTGACAAACCAGCAGCTTGCCAAATTCACCATTCAGAGGTTGTTTTTGTTCTTGATAGATTGAAACTTTCCTGGGTGTTCTAGTCTATGGTTGTCATCACTCGGAAGCAAGCCGCCGCCATGGTTTCACATGCCTGCTCTGTGTCTTTGCCTGAATCACCCCCTTCACATTCTATAGGGAACCCTACAGACACCAGTGAGATCCCCCAAATTCCTGTAGGAGACAAGGACTTTGCCAAATTTCTGGATGCTAATCCCAGTATTGTCAAATACTATTTGTCTCATACCCACGACCGTCGCTTTGATGGTCAGCTCCTTATGGGCATGCCTATTAGTATAGCTGCTCATTTAGCTCCTACTCCTCCTGATAACAATACCTTACTTCCTGCATCACTAGCCCCGTCTCCCAATCCGACAGCTTCAGAGGTTCATACGACCCCGATTAGCTTTCCTTTGGTTAACCTTGGACCCCACGTATCGCTACCACCAACTGCCCCTATCTCATCTCTCTTTCAGACCACTCCATTCATGACTTACTCTCTGCCACCTATTCAAACGAGCTTTCCTTCTCAAGCTCCGCCTACCTTTTCATTCCCATACACGTATCCAGTAACCTCAACACCTTATATGGGACATCCCTATTCTGTGGCACCATCATCTCATCCAACCACAGATTTCATCAAGCAAATGATGGACAAAATGCAAAACCTGGAGGCTTCCGTTTCAGGAAGTCGTAGCGCCTTGACATACGAGCAAGTTTGTCGGGAGCCCATTCACCCTTCTGTCCCCCTTCATTCATATCCTCCTCAATGGGAGTTGCCAAAGTTTACTCGTTTTAACAGTAAAGAGGATCCTCAACAACACTTGCGATCATTTAGACATGCTTGTTATTTGATTGCCCATGATGATGCCTTGTTACTCCGCACCTTTCCCATGTCCTTATCAGGGCCTGCCTTGGAGTGGTACAGTGCTTTAACCCAGCACTCAATCTTCTCTTTTAACCAACTAGCCCAATCTTTCTTGGATCATTTCTCCATTAACATTGCCAAGAAAGTATCTATCACTGACCTCTATGCCATCCGACAATTCGAAGACGAATCTATCGCAGATTTCGTTGGACGATGGCGGGGCCTTATCAACCAACTTACGTATGCCTTGCCTCAAACCGAACTTATCGAACTGTTTACGCGGGCCTGCGCTAAGCACATCTCCCCTACCCTCCAAATTCAAACTTTCCGTACATTCGACGAGGCCTTTACTATGGCTCGAAAATTAGAAATTCGAGCCTTAGAGGAAGAGAAACTGCGGTTGCGCAACAAGAACTCCACTTTCCGAACTCCTGATTCTACCAATAAACCAAATACCACCACTCCTCACGCGTCCACCTCTTCTAAATCAAAAGGAGCTGTCCACGCGGTGATGGTCAAATCCCAACCACCGTCCAATACTCCACCAAAAACCACCTATAAATACAAAGCCGAGCCCATCAACTACACTCCCTTGGGAGAAACCTATGGTGTGATATTGGAGAAATTGCTCAAAGCTGGGGCTATCACCTTGCCCCCTGTTAAACCTCACTCTGGGTTTGACTCCACCCGCGCAATACCTTCCTGGTACAAAGAAAATGACTTTTGTAACTTTCACCGCGTAAAAGGACATAGTCATGAAAACTGCAAGATGTTGAAAAACATAGTGCAGGAAATGGTTGATGCAGGGGATATAACACTCGATAATCCTAACGCCCCTGCTAACCGAAATCTGAAAATTTTCAACAAGCCATTCCCGAATCACTCGTCCAGCAGCAACGTGAACCAAGATATCTTAGCTGAGGAGAGTGTTCATGAGATCCATGCAGTCTTCGATTCTCAGCCAAAAGCCTCTATCGAGAAAATTTTGAATCAAGCCTCTTCACTAACACAGGAGCCCGAACCTCCTTTACCACCATCAAGCCAAAGCGAAATCGTTCCTTTACCCATAGAAGAGTTAACTGCCCAGGCTTCTCTTCCCATCAATGAGTCTTCTTACACCACATCCCTACAAGACTGTGAGCGGATGCTATCTAATTTATCTATTTCCCAAACGTCCCCTTCTACCACTCTTGCTACACAAGAGGAAGGCTCACCACTCCTTTTGACATCCTTAGACGAGAAATCTCTTACACTAACATCACCACATTCTTTTAACATGACAGATCTCCTCGAACACGCCCTCCTACCTATTAGTCCCTCATCGCCTAAATCTTTTCAACGACCGGTTGACCTCCTAACATCTATTGATACAGTGCCTCATCTGCCTCCTGTGTCACACCCACAATGGACTGGAATTACAACTCACTTTTCTTCCGTACTACAAAATTACAAATCACACTGGAGGCTTGTCATTCCACGAGAAGATGAGACGGGCCCTATGGGAACGTTTGAGTACCCCTTTTTCTACTCAAATGCAAATGACTGATCCTGATGTCTCCACCATCTACCCGAAGTGCTTACAGAAGCTTAAAATGCCCCTGTTCTCGCCTTCACCCCCCTCACCTCTACCAAATGCCCCGTCCACTTCTATCAACTTAACCAGATCTTCCCCTACGCTTGGGACCTCACCAATGCCCAATCTGACACACCCGCCTAAGCGACTCGATCTATCCAAAAATAAATCCGTTCCGCCACCTAGGAGACGAACGCAATCCGGGTCTCTATCACAATTAAAACCTCATCGTCACACCCACCTTCCATATTGGGACCTCATCCCTCCACATTACACCAATATATCATACCTCCTTTGTTTTCTGCAAAACGACCTACGCCTTCTACACCTATACAGAGATCAAAGGGTATCACAACATCGTTACCCCGCGTATCCGGTCCACCTATCAACCCTAAACCAATCCCATCATCAAAGGATTTATTTTCTGTCACTCCCCTTTCTCCGTGGTTGTTTCCCGCTACCATGCCATCTGTAGCCTCATCATCTAACCAGCTGAACGTAACTTCTGTGTCCAAGAAACCACGTTTAGTGAAAAACATGTGTCAGCACCCCTCGGCTAAACCACCACCCATACGAACTAAACACGCCCAAACATTACCACAACCCACACAATCAATACCCTCATCCTCTTCCGATTTTGACCCACTCAAAGGATCTTACGCCAAAATCCTTGCTATGTTGGTGGAGAATGCGACCATCTCCCTACCTCCACTTAGACCTTATGACCCGTCTAAGCCCCGACCTGTGGATTATGATGAGTCTAAAATCTGCGCCTATCACCGCACACCTGGACATGATGTGGAAGGATGCAAAGCTCTAAAAACCATCCTTCGCCAGTCACCTCTTCCGGATAGAAAGATTAAGAAAGACAACTTACGAAGGGAGAGACCTCTAGCGTCAATTCCCTCTACTATACCATCTGTCCCCGCCTCACCAAGATCTATCATTATTACAACCCCACCTCTTGAAGACCATGAATTATCCCAACCATCTTCCTCATCTCGGATCTACGAGATTAATATGATTAGTGTCATTACTCGAGGACGAGAAAAACAATGGGAAACGAAAGAAAACACACTGCGGCATCTCTTTCTCCTTGACCATCCCAATTACACCACCACCTAAAGTGGTTATTCGCGGACCCGCCTATCCGAGTCTCTAATGGAGTTGCCCACCGAACCATGATCAAACGGCTTCATCAATCACCCGTAAAAATGACACTATATGATCTCATTCGGACTTACGAATCTCATCGACAAGCTCTCGTTGAGATCCTTGAGGATAGAGGTTTTACCCAACGAAACCACTGCCCGTTGCCTCCATTCTAACACCTAATCACGTTGCCTCTCTCACCAAACAATCCATCTCCCCACCATACGTCTCAAAACAACAAGCGCTGCGGTTAGTTTCTCGGAAGATGAAATTATCGACTTTGATCGAGAAGACCACGACCTGCCCTTTTCATTTCCGCTTACGTCCGAGACATTCGAGTACGTCGGGTTATGATTGACGGGGCGCTTAGCCTAAACATCATCTCTTGAAAAGCCTTCCAACAAATGAACATCCCTTCTAGTTGCATGTGTGCCAACCCCATCATGTTGCGATCATTCAATGACGCTATTACTTCTACCTTAGGCACCGTGATCCTCAACATTCGCGTAGGCCCACGTACTTTGCCCGAACTCTTCTATGTCCTTGAAGGAGAGTTTCAATATAATATATTGCTGGGTCGTCCTTGGATTCGAGCCATGGGATGTGTTCCCTCAACATTACATCGATGCATAAAATTTGAGTACGAGGGGAAGTCCTACACTGTAAAAGCTGATCCTCCCCCCTTCAAAACTTGCAATATGTTATACCGCCCAAACAATGTGCTTATACCAATTAAGACACCCATACATTCAACCCAACCTTCCTCTTGAAATGTACCTCAACCATCCACCTCAAGCTGCACCTACGCCTTGGTGATGAAACCACCGTCGCACAAACCACTTCTCTTCCCATGCTAACATCCCAACCTCAGGCCCTTAGTAGATGTTTTTCATCGCCTCACGCTGGGGGAGTACCACCTATATAACGTTAGTTCTTTCCCTACCCCGCAGGAGTACGGACAATTACATGCGCATCCCACCTACGACCGTCGCGTGGGGGAGGTAATCTCTTACGGACCACCCCATTGCCGCACTAACCTAACGTATGGGGGTGTTGACACATCCTCCATTACCCCTGAACCTCCTCTTGGTGTGGTTCCCTTCCAATCCGATTTTCAATACTTGACAAATCGTCGTTTCGCCCTCACCTTCTTGACTCGCTGTGCGTGGAAAGGCTTTGGTTTTGGCCTTTACGAACAAGGCCGACATACACTCATTCCCGTGACCACACGCAAACATAATGATCGCAGTGGTCTCGGTTTTTCCGAAACACCTACACAAGAGACACCTCCTGTCAGCTGTATCTTGGAAGAGGAAGACGTTGCCCCTACCGAAACATCATCACCTACTTTGCCATCATCACCCACAGAATCGATGGACCCTGAATCTATCCCTCCTAACTTTTTTTTTTCATAAATGCTATCTTCATAGGTCCTCTCACTTATCAACGCGATAATGAGGACCCATCTTCTCTTCCCCTTCTGTATCCAGACATGATCGAAGAGGATTCGCCTTTGATTAATGTTGTTGAATGCCAGGATGACGACTCCATACTCACTTACCTGGGCGCGGATGATTCTTATATTCAACGCGCCCTACCATCTGAAACCCAAACTATGCTGAATGAATCTACTATAGAAATCAACATCCACACGGAGGAAGATCCTCACATAGTGAAGATTGGACAATCCCTTAACACATCAGAACAAGCCGCCTTTACTACCTTTCTCTGTGCTTTCATGACAAGCGTTCGCATGGTCTTACGCCGACATGCCAGGAATTGATCCTACCATTGCCGTCCATAACATCACCCTAAACCCCGATTCCAAACCAGTCAAACAAAAATTGAGAAAAATGCATCCACGCATTGCTCTCTTGGTCAAAGAGGAACTCCAACGACTCCTTTCTGTTTCCTTCATTACTGCCTATTGACTATCCTCGATGGATTTCCAACATCGTACACATCACGAAAGCGGCGGGGGGACTTCGGATATGCACGGATTTCGGGATCTTAACCTCGCTTGCCCTAAGGATGACTTCCCCCTCCCAAGTATTGATCAACTTGTTGATCTCACTTTGCTGAGTCATGAAATGCTTTCTCTCATGGATGGCTTTTCGGGATCTGACCAAATTTTGGTTGCCCTGCCGATCAACACAAGGCGCCTTCATAACTCCTTGGGGAACCTTTTGTTATCGTGTCATGCCATTTGGCCTTAAGAATGCTGGTGCTACCTATCAGCGGGCTATGACCTACATTTTTCATGACATTATGCACACTATCCTTGAAGACTATGTCGACGATCTTCTCGGCAAGTCTAAACATCGTAGTGAACATCTCGATGTTTTAACCATTATTTTTGATCGCCTGTTACAATATTCTGTCCGCCTTCAACCGAAGAAATGTGTTTTTGGTGTTCTTTCGGGAAAACTTCTTGGCTTTATCGTCTCTTTGCGTGGCATTGAGGTCGATCCATCGAAAGTCAAAGCTATCCTAGAAATGCCCCCACCCAAAAATCTCAAACAATTGCGTAGTTTACAAGGTAAGCTCCAATCTATCCGACGTTTCATCTCCCAACTCTCGGATCGGTGTCAACCTTTCCACCACCTCCTTAAAAAGGATATTGCATTCCAATGGAGCGAAGAATGTCACCAAGCCTTCGAAGCTCTCAAATCTTATCTCTTACAGCCACCCGTGCTTATCCCACCCCAAGACAACCGCCCTTTCTACCTTTACCTTTCCGCCACCGACCACGCTGTAGGAGCCATGCTTGCACATCGTGACTCTGAGAATCACGAACAAGCCGTTTATTATATAAGTCGTACTTTGGTGGACTATGAGACTAGGTACACACATGTAGAAAAATTGTGCCTTGCCCTATCATTCGTTGCCACCAAACTCCGACACTACCTTCTAAATCACAAGACTTTCGTCATCACCAATCACAGACCCCATCCATTACATGTACGCCAAACCTCATCTGAACCAACGCATTGCTAGATGGCTCATGCTTCTCGCCGACCTCGACCTTGAGTTTATCCACCAGAAATCAATCAAAGGACAAACCATCGCAGACCAACTTGCGGACGCTCCTTTGTCCGGGGGAACAATTTACCAATTTCACATTTCCCGACGAACTCATCGCTACTCTTTCCCTCACGGAGGAGTCGTACCCAATGACCCTCTTCTTCGATGGATCTAAATGCCAGTGCGGCGGAGGAGCCGGCGTTGTTCTCATTCCTCTCAACGCTGAACCTATGCCTCTTTCATTCCGACTTGATTTCCCTTGCACTAATAATACAGCGGAATACGAGGCCCTTGTTCTAGGTCTCCAAGTTGCGTTACACTTAGGTATCAAATCTATCAACATTTTTGGCGACTCTCAATTGGTAGTCAATCAAGTTATGGGCGTCTACTAATGCAAAAATGAGGAACTTCAAAAATACAAACACTATGTGGATTCACTTCTAGCTTTATTTACCCACTATTCTATACAAACCATTCCCCGCTCCACTAACAAATTTGTGGATACTATGGCTTGCTTAGCCTCGCAAATTCCCGCCATGCCAACTGACTCTGAATTATTCGTCGTGGTCCAACAACTTTTTGCCCCATCCTATTCAACCCCGGTAGTTTGTATGATAAATACTGTGTCTACTAATTCACAGGATACCTGGTACCACCAATTTCACGACTACCTTACAATCTCTGTCCTCCCACCTGATCTTACTAGTAACGGAAAACGTGCTTTTCTTAAAAGTGTTTCGCGTTATGTTGTCATGGGGGGACTCCTCTATAAACGTGGCTTTGATGGTATCCTCCTTCGCTGTCTAACTGGCATGGAGGCCACTCATACCATCCAACAGGTCCATGACGGTATTTGTGGTGGACATTTTAGCGGCCTTGCCGTGGCCAAACGAATCCTTCGCCTTGGTTATTATTGGCCTACTCTCAATAACGATTTCGCTACGAATATGTTAAGCGTTGTGTTATGTGTCGAAAACATGCCAACCTTCAACATACTCCTAGCCACCCGCTCCGAGATCGCTCGAGATCTTTGGCCTTTCTCACAATGGGGTTTAGACCTTATTGGTGAGATTCACCCAACCTCTTCACAACGTCACCGTTGGATACTCACAGTGACCGAATATTACACAAAATGGGTGGAGGCTATTCCACTCATTTCAATCAAAAAAGAAAAAATTGTCGAGTTCATTAACCACCACATTATCTGTCGTTTTGGTGTTCCTCACCGCCTGATAACAGATAATGGAAAATCTTTCAAAAACAAGTTGTTGCGAGACCTTTGTGACAACTTTGGTATCAAACTTAGTTTCTCATCACCTTACTATCCACAAGCCAATGGGCAAGCCGAGTCTTCTAATAAAACACTAACCAAAATCCTCATGAAAGTTGTCAATGAATCGGAAGAAATTGGCACGATCACATTCCCTTTGCCCTTTGGGCTTATCGTATTATAGCATTCGTACTTCTACTAATGCCACACCTTTTCTTTGGTATACGGCACCGAGGCTGTTTTGCCTCTCGAAATACAAATACCCTCCTTAGAATATCTCTTGGGATATTCTCACCAACGATGATTTCCGCCAAGAGCGGTTAGCCCAATTGGAGCTTCTTGACGAACGCCGTCTTACAGCTCTTGATCACCTTCAAATCTATCAAAAACGCATTAAACGTGCTTATGATAAGCGACTTCATGAGCGTACCTTTAAGGTTGGTGATCTTGTCCTCAAAGAGAATCAACATGTAACCAAACTAGAAAAGAGCAAACGTGGAAAATTTGCTCCCAATTGGATTGGGCCTTATATAATCACTCACATCTATGGATCGGGTACTTATCGTTTAGCTTCGCTTAATGGTAAACCTGAGCCTGAGCCCCTTAATGCCTTGCATCTTCGACCATTCTATTGTTGAAATTAGTGTTATATCACTTCTTATCCGCCTACTGCTCGTCCCTTGAGCTCTCATACCACCACATACACTTGTTTCCTACATCTCGAAATAAAATCAAGCTCACCTCTCACCTCCCCTTAACGATGCCTTCCCCTTTTTAGTCTAGTCCATGACTTCAACGTATTAAAATAAGCCATACTCTTATGGGATTTTCTTGAGTCAAACTTCCTACTAAACTAGATGCTTCACGCTAAAAAGAACATCTAGTCATCTAAATTAAATATAGACTTGCTCCCTCGAAGGACAGCTATATGCCAAATTATTCTTTGCTTATTCTCTATATGTTGCTCCCCAAGGACAGCTATGCATTAAAATCATATCTCTTTATATAAATGAGATTGCTCCCTCGAAGGACAGCTATACACGATCGACCTCTTAGAAGCTTCTCGCATCGATCGACCGTGAGAAGACCTCAAGAATAAAACAATCAATATCCCTGGTAGACTTCCCGCATCGATCAGTCTATATTCAATAAAATAAAAGCCTCATTCAGAAGAACTTTTGAGTCATGGACTTGTCTATTTAGGGTAGGTTCTCTTTCATCAGAATAATCACCTTGTCAAAATCTCTCAGCCCCCGCCTATATCAACCACCTCACCTCACCATTTGTCAAAGCAACAAACCTCAAGGGACGTGACGTATATCCGATATGATGTGATTATACAACTCTTTTCACCTATCGACTTCTTGCCTATGCAAGGTACCTAGGGATTCAAGCTCATCCTATGTTAATATGTGGTTTGTTTGGCTCTTCTCAACTACGGGACACCCTTTCCTCTTTGCCTCGCATCTAGGATTGTGTGTTGATCTTAATCAGGACATGGTTCCCTTCTCTTTGGGTAAGCTACCTTTCGCTTTACCTATACCTACATCAACATCGCCCATACCTTACCAACACCAACAACATTACCCTACCAACATCAAATTTTTACCAAACGACAAATTGCCTAAACCATACCAAATTGCCTAAATTCACCCCTCCCTGATCCTACGGGAGAACTACATCGGTCTGAGGCCCTTCCTTGCTTTGTGCAATGGGCTATGTAGGCAGCACTTCGGAGACATGGGGTCTCCCAAGGTTAGCTCGACCATCCCCTACCATAACCTATCTTGTGTGGTGAATATAAATATTTTTGTGTATTTTTATTTTAATCACATTTCTCTTTATCCTTTTTCGAAACACCGAAAATCAAAACACCGACAATCTTATTATTATCATAACTCAAATCAACATACATATTCAGTTTTATTTAGATGTTAAACAAATACATCTTCTCTATCATCGACACGCAGGTCGGCATCCTTATTTATTCTTATACCTCGCTAACATATACTCAGACCATCACAACTCATCCCGAACTAGGTGATGATCGTGATCGTCGACCCCTCTCGCCGGGCCTCTCTGTCCTCAAAGGTACCGCGGCTATTGGTACCGCCCACTGATCTGCCAATCTCTCCTGTAACATATGAATACGCCCTCTCGCATGGAGAACTCCAGCCTCTAGTCTCGCCGCCCGTGACTCCGCAACCACTAACAATCCTCTTGTCTCATTCACCTGCGTTTGGAGCTGCTGAACCAAACGCTGCAGACGATCCCTCTCTGCTGTGATCACCACTGTGTCAGGGCGCTCACGTACACCTCGCAGTTCTGCTACCCACCATAATCTATAGGCCTCTGTCATTCCTGCATCCATTACCCTGCGATCGGCTGCTATCTCCTCAGGCCCTTCTGGAGGTGTTGGCCGGGGTGGTGAGAATGCTGCCTCGGCATCGATCCTCATATATGGTCTATAAGCCGGGTATATCTGCACAAATCCAAATTGTCGCGCACGCGATCTATAGGAATCCTCTCATACTCACCCGGCTTTGTGCCTGCGATCCACCTCAACCGCTCAACACCCTCGACTCCTCGGCTATGTTCTCTGTTACCATATAGTTTCCGTAGGGCCTCCAGCCAGATATCCATGACCGTCACTCTCTCCCATACCTGCCTGTAATACTCAATGTCACCCGGCACGGCCTGAGATCTTGCCTCTTGTTCTGTCTGGACCCATCGTCGGAATCCCAACCTCTGTACTCCGGTCTCTCCTGCCTGGATGGATCGGCCTATTGGTCGCACACAAACAATGTGCTCATAGGCCCAACAGTGTAATAAGTATGAGCAATCCAACGTTGTCCTGTGACTTCGCCTACAAGCCCATAAACCCCTGTATAGCTCCGCCAAATATGCAGGTGCCCATGCAAACGTAACGTTCCTTTCTATCATCTCCCAGATAACACACATCAATGCCTTTGGAAATTTTCCCCCTTCCGCCCTCGGTAATGCATAATACCCTACTGCTATCATTAATATCACTGCTAACCTTGTCTCCTCAGGGTGTGCTGCATACATTACCCCATATGTAAACGATAAACCTCGCTGTGTCAAATCTCGTGCGTATGGACCAAATACTGCTGTTATCGCTCCCCGTGCCACGCTAGGTAGTGCCTGATATACTGGTTCTCCTGTAATAGGAAGTCTCAAAATCTGAAACACATCTTCCAATGTTACTGTCATTTCACCTGTTGGCAGATAGAAGGTATTTGTCTCGGGATTCCATCTCTCAATCAGCGCCTGTAACATACCATGGTTACGTGCGATTCGTGAATAATAACGGATTCCACTTAACCCCAAACGATTTATCAATGTCCATTCCGCTGGTGTTACATCCGCTCGGATTCGCGACAACAGCGCTGGCACGCTATCATTCATCCTCAACCCTGCCTCTGCCTGCATACACCAAAACAACAAACAACCATTCAATCCGTCGGGGTTTTTTCAAACATTCGGAAATTCCTCCGATGCTTAGCACGGTTATACATAACCGATATATCGGTTGAGTAACGATACCGGTTCTCCTAACACATTCAGGTCCTTTATCGATTATATACACCTCCCTAAAAACAACCACCTACGACAATAATTTGCTCGTTTATTCCTTTTATACATACAAACATACAAACCCCGATTGCCTACCTGTAACACTTACCTCACCTGCAACCCTTGTTATCATGTTTTCTTTCTCATATCTACCCACCTACTCTCCCCATCTTATTCACAAAACATGCAGTCATTAAATCACAAACAAAATAATACCTCTTGGGTTGCAGCAGCTTGAGGTGGCCCTTGTCTTCCCTCCTGTCCTTGCCTGCTGGATGCTTCTCCTCGTTCTGCCATGATCACCACCCTTTTTAACTTTGTCTTTCTGCCTTCTAAATCTCGGATCACATTCACTTTCCTTGTCTCTTTTCTCCTTCTCACCCAAATCTCTCATGCAAATACCTATCTCAGTCGTCAAAAAGCGTCGCGTTCGCGTATTTAACCTCTTGCATGGCTCTAAAATTAAAACTTAAGTTGCCACCCTAGCTTTTCTATTTTTAGAAAAGCTCATACCTAAATAACCGGTATCGGTCATATAACCGATATCGGTCATAACCTACCGACATCGGTTACCAAACCGATACCGGTTACGCACCTGCCTTTTTGAAACAGGGTTCTTTTCTTCACTTCTCATCTAAATTTTTGTCGCGCCCGCCTCTTTGCCTGCATAAACAACAGAATTTACCACATTTGTTTATCCACCACACATAGCATTATAATTTCATTAAACATCATTTATACCAATACACAACCATCAACTACGAATATCAAAAACTATCAATCTATACATCACTTGGATCCAACTCATCGATTACATATATCACGATGTCACAAAACCACCAATTTATCACATAACTTGACATTCATATATACGCACAAACAAACAAAAACATCAGCATCATCTATCTATCAACATGTCAATTAACCTCATCACACATTCTATATATTACCAAACCATTAACAAAATATTTAAACACATTTTTGAACACTACATATGGATCAAAACATCATCTATATATATATATATACCCAGTTTTCAAAAATACAATGTGCCCTACATCGGGGCCTCTGTGATCTCATAATATACCAAAGCCGGCACGCAGGCCGCAATACCTACCAAAAATCTCGACTCGGCTCGCAGGCCGGTCTCTCATATCAAAAATATACTCGGCTCGCAGGCCGGTATCAAATGTACAACCCGTACTCGGCTCGCAGGCCGGTATATAATAAATAAATGAATCAAAACAATGAATAAGTGTAGGCACGCAGGCCTCTATCAATCTGAACTGGGGTTCGCGAGACCGGTGCCCATGTCCCTATACAAAACCATGTCGGGGATCTATCAGCTCTCCCCACCGCCCTCGGCACCTCTCCCCACTGGTCCCTGTGGTGCCTCTCGCCTCCTGCCCGTCACGGACACGCCAGTGTGGCTGCCCTTCCCTGAGATCTCTGGGCATGCGAGGTCTCGCCTTACTCTTGCTGCATCGCGATACTCGACTCCGCTACTATCAAGAATATCCTGATAATAACGGGCCTCTGCTCTAACCTCCATATAACGATCTCGCGCCACTGAAGGAACTGGGGCTGGTCCCCTGGCACCTAACACCAATATCCCCGAGCTTGCACTGCTTTGTGTGGTGTGGTCTTTGGTGGAGGTCTTTTGTGCTGTGCACTGCACTGTGGCCGTGGTGGTATCTGGGGCCGTGGGTGTCTTTCTTCTTCTTTGATCTGCACGGCACTGTACTGTACTGCACTGCACTTTTGGGTTGTCTTCTTTGGTGGTGGTCTTTGCTGTGCACAATACACGAGCTGGGCTAAATTGCCCTGTAAGACCCCTATACGTGCTGTGCGTGACCAATGTCCTGTAATAGCTGCACTTGGCCCGGAGCTGATCTCTCTCTGTGATGCTGCACCCAAGTCAGGCTGCGCGCGATGGTACTATCCTCGCTGCTCTCTGCCCAGCCCACCATACCCTGTATGCTCCCGTGCACCCGGCATCATCCACACCCTCACCTGCTTTGGTCTCTCATTGCTACCCGAGTCTGGATCCCAAGGCTGTGGCGCTGGCAGTGGGGCCTCTACATCATCCCTCTGTGCTTGAGGGAAGGGAGGTGGCTCGTCTGTGGCGGCCCCATCTGCTGCGTACCCTCTCTGGGGTATCCGCTCGTACTCTCCGGCCTCCGTCCTGCTTTATCCGGATGTATCTTTGGATCGGGCACGGTATCTGTGGGCTCCTCTGCCAGGCTGGTGACCTCTGTAGGGTCTCCATATAATGTCTACTGCTGTAAGGCCCTCTAGCATATGTCTATAGTAGGCCACATCCCGACCTGCAACAACTGCTCGTGGCTGGCCCACGACCCCCAACCACCTCTGAAATCCATATCGGTATACAACCTGTGGCCCTGGCTGCTGGGGTAGCCCTACTGGCCTGATGCATACGATGTGCTCGTATGCCCAACAGTGCAACAAAAATGTAGAACAAATACCAAATCGCCTCCTCCGGCGATAGCCCCATAACTCCCTGTATAATTGCACCAGATACACTGGTGCCCATGCGAAACAGGTGTGCTCCTCCACCATCTCCAGTAGCACCCCCATCAATGCCCGTGGGAAGCGGCCTCCCTCTGAATCCGGGAGGGCGAAGCAGGTGATCCCTATCATCATCAACACGGCAAGCCGTGTCTCATGTCTGTGTGCGCGGTACATGTCACCATATCCAATGCTCGCTCTATGATATGTAAGAAGCGGTAGGCATCCCCAAAACTGCAGGTATGCTATCCATGGCAGTCTCTGAATCTACCTGGAAAACGGCCTCTCCCTCGATCGGTAGCCGCAGGATGCGATACACATCCTCTAATGTGACGGTCATCTCCCCGGTCGGCAGATGGAACACATTGGCCGCCGGATCCCATCTCTCGATGAGGGCGACCATCAGGCTGTGATCTCTGTCTATCGCTCTGTACCTCTGGACCCCGCCAAGTCCCACCTCGCGCATGATGGCCCAATGCGCCGCAGATATGTGTGGCCTCATCCGACTCAATAGTGGAGGCATCCTATCACGCATCGTCAACTGCTGACGTGCCTGCAAAACCAACCCACATTCTTAGACCCACTCTTTATTATAACACCTACTTTACCATCTAAACCCCCTTTTGTAACACCCAAAATCTAACCCCACACCTCACCCTTCTCCACCCCAAACTCTAAACCCCACCCCACACACCACCCACCCACCTTCAAACCTAAACCCTAAACTCTAAACCCACACCCCAACACGCCACCCAACCCACCTTCCAACCTAAACCCTAAACTCTAAACCCACACCCCAACACGCCACCCAACCCACCTTCAAACCTAAACCCTAAACTCTAAACCCACACCCCACACACCACCCCCTAACACGCCACCCTTCCCCCCTTGACCCAAAACCTAAACCCTAAACCCTAAACCCACACCCCAACACGCCACCCAACCCACCTTCAAACCTAAACCCTAAACTCTAAACCCACACCCCAACACGCCACCCAACCCACCTTCCAACCTAAACCCTAAACCCTAAACTCTAAACCCCACCCCAACACGCTACCCAACCCACCTTCAAACTTAAACCCTAAACTCTAAACCCAATCCCATCCCAACTCCACCCTCAACCTCCCCCACCGATACCGGCCGATACGCAACCGATGCCGGTAGCCCCCAAATCAAACTCACCCTATACTTTTGCGACCGATGCCGGTCGCCTATTGACCGACATCGGTCACTGTCTCCTGCCCAGAGCCGAACCCCCGCGCGGCCCCCAAAAACCATTTTTCACCTATTTTTACCCATCTACCCACCCAAACACCCCCAAATTTTACACACCTAGCCGCCTTAGCCTATCTAACCTATCTACCCTCTCCCTTTCTCGAATTACCTCCATTTACCCATTATTTCCTACAAAATACCAATTCCTACCCAAATCCCAAAAACAACATAACTCAACCAAATCACCAAATTAAAGAGTTTAGAACCTACCGGTACGACGACACGTCGTCGTGGTGGGATGGGTGGTGGCGGTCCAGCTGGTCCAGCTCCTCCAGCTCCTCCTGCCTGTGCCATGGCTCCAATCCTGATCTGCTGGGTCCCCGGCCAATCACCTGCTGCCTCCTCAACTATTCGGGCCCCCTATCAACTCTCTCCGCCAATCAAATAGCTCCACCTCACTCAATACCCCTCCAAATCAACTCTCCACGTCAGACAAGTCAATTTGGATTACAAATAACAAAAGTGACAATGACAGGCCGTATTTTTCTTTTTATAGGTTTTTCGACCTTAACCGATGTCGGTTTCTTTTTTGCCCTAGGAAACCGGTATCGGTCCCTTAACCGATATCGGTCATGCAGAATCGACATCGGTTCGATACCCAACTTTCACCCCATTCTTTGCCCTTATTTACTCCTTGCCTCTTTTTCACCAATATCGCCTCTGTCCACCTTTGCTGCACAACATTTGTTCACTTGTCCAGCCTGACCTACGGCCTCAACCTACCATTTGGCCCGACCGAGGCCTCGGCTACTGTTGGCCCGACCCAGGCCTCGGCCTACCTATTTGGCCTGACCCAAGGCCTCGCCCTACCATTTGGCCCGACCCAGGCCTCGGCCTACCTGTTGGCCCGACCCAAGGCCTCGACCTACCATTCGGCCCGACCCAAGGCCTCGCCCATACCTGTTTGGCCCGACCCAGGCCTCGGCCTACCTGTTGGCCCGACCCAGGCCTCGCCTACCAATGTTGGCCCGACCCAGGCCTCGCCCTACTGTTGGCCCGACCCAGGCCTCGGCCTACCTGTTGGCCCGACCCAAGGCCTCGCCCTACCCGCAGTGGCCCGACCCGAGGCCTCGCCTACCTATTTGGCCCGACCCAGAGGCCTCGGCCTACCTGTTGGCCCGACCCAAGGCCTCGCCCTGTTGGCCCGACCCAGGCCTCGCCCTACCTGTTGGCCCGACCCAAGGCCTCGGCCTACCTGTTGGCCCGGCCCGACCCAGGCCTCGCCCTACCCGATTGGCCCGACCCAGGCCTCGCCCTACCACCGGCCCGACCCGAGGCCTCGGCCTACCTATTTGGCCCGACCCAGGCCTCACCCTACCAATTGGCCTCGGCCTACCTATTTGGCCCGACCAAGGCCTCGACATACCTGTTGGCCCGACCCAAGGCCTCGCCCTACCACCAATTTGGCCCGACCCAAGGCCTCTCACTCTACCGTTATGGTCTCGACCCAAGGCCACAACCCAACAACTTGACCCGACCCAAGGCCGCATCACTTCCATACCATACCCACAATCAACGTTTTATTTTATCCATCCATCATGTACCTTGTGTTCAATCGAGCTCACCTGTTCATGTTTTAGCATGATTAGGGTCCTTGACTTGATCTGTCGACCGACTTTGCCCAGGACCTGGGCCGTGGCGTTTATCTCAACCAAACCAACCACTTGAACTCTTTGCCGAACATGCCTAAACGTTCCTGTACCTCACCTGTTATATACCCTGGAGCTACTTCCTCTGCCTTGGATACCAGGATTATATCACCCTTGTTTGGATAAACTATCGACCTTTGCCTACACATTGCTGGTTTGCTTGTCAAATCATGTACCCTCGTCGTACTATTGCATTTCAACATGCGTCTGCTTCCTTGGACCTACCCCACCACTTTACCATCCTCTCTACCACATATACCCTTTATCAACCCTATCCCTGATTTCCCGTTCACTCAATCTGTGATAGATTTGAGGGGGATTACCTATATCTTTAACATGAGAAACCACTTCATATTATTGTCCGCGCAGCTTTACAGAACAAGCTACACGACAATAAGGGGCTAATGTAGACACCAAATTCGTGTCTCACGACCCCTTGTGACCCGCATCCCATTTCACAACCTAACCTCATTACCTAAACCTTACACAATTATTTATTAATTACCTCATAATTGATAAATCCACATCGCCTTACCTACCACCTCACTTGGCCACCTCACCATGACCTAGCCCTAACCCTAAACTAACCTAATTAGGACCCATGACTTGGTCTAGACTCACATCCATAACTAATGCCTCCTTACTCGCACCCAAAGCCGACCTTCTAGCCACTTGACCAAGCCCGCATGGCGATCTCTCGGGAGAAAAGCAGGGAAGGTGGGCTATTTTACTAAAAATAGCCTACTTTTTCCTTACCGATGCCGGTTCCTACTCGACCGCCGTCGGTTACGCAACCGCCATCGGTTCCCTGTAAATGGGCTTCCCAAACCAAAACAACGGATCGGAATTTCATTTTGAGGGTCAGTCAAAGGATTTCTGGATCAAGCGAGGGCATTGCGAACGAGGAACAGAGTCCAGATCTTCACTTGATCAAGCAGAGACGAGTGAAAATATTAGACGTGTTTACAGCAAAGGAGATCAACTGGCACCTTCATCAAATCCAGTAAGTTACATCTTGCATGTCCTCCATTATAACATTTCTTATGCTTTTGGAATTACAGTCCTCCCAAATCCGTTTCTGGATCCATTATCCAACGTACCATTGCCTCTAGCTGTCATTCTTTTGTTTCTAACCATCCCATTTCCTAAAAAACTATCCAAAAACCAGCCATTACAAACTCCACAACCAGCCCAGAAGATCCTAGAACCCACCGGTATCGGTTATCAGTAACCGGCATCGGTTATAGGTAACCGGCATCGGTTCCTTTGATCAAAAACCAGGAAAAACAGCCTTTCCCCTACCCAGTTCAGCCAAGCAATTTAATTGATATTTTACAGTCTTTTGTGTTAATTCACGTTAGCAGGGAAACTGACCACCTTCGAAAGGAAGTTTTACATTTCCTGGGCCCAAGGCAGTTTCCTCATTTATTGTTTAATCAAATCTTGTGGTCTTGTGTTCTTATTTGCAGGTAGTCCTTCCCAGACAAAAAGGAGTTCTCCGCAGTCAACCTGATCTTTCTCTACGGTACGCGCACATCATCTCGACATTCTACAGGTATTCCTCCTAACCCTAACCTTATAAGGAACGAAGCATTTTCCGAGAGAAACAATAAGTGTGTAGGAAGTTGCACACAAAGTGTTAGTAGTTTGGAGCAAGAAAAATATAACTCAATGTGTAGTTAAAATTATAAGATTTAGGAAAATGAAAACCATGATTAAATTATCCTATAAAATTATAAATTAATGCTTTTATTGCATAGATCTTTTCAATACCTTTTTGGGAAAAAAATCAGATTCATTTTGACTTCGGGATCAAAAGTCATGGCTCTCGGAAGGTAGGCTAAGAAAAGCAAATCAAAGGCGCCACAACACAATGCAAAGGCACCACTTTGCAAAGGTGCTACTTCATGTAGCAAAGGTGCCAAAACATGAAAAAACAAAAAATATGAGCAAAAGCACTAATCTAAGGTATATGCACCAATAAACATGTCATAGGTGTTGTTTCGTGCTAGGAATGAAATTTGAGCCCGAAAAATTAAAATTTGAAGGTGTAAACAAAATTGAATTTTTTAAAACTTTGATAACTTGTTCTAGGGATAGAATAAGATTAGAAATGATGAAAAATGGGGGTAAACCCCACGGTGGGTTCCAAAATGTAGATGCAATAAAGAGATATTAGTGCGAATGCAAACAAGAAACCAAAACAAATTGATTTCTAATCTAACTAAACACTACTTGATTGATCTAGATGGAAGGGAGAGAGAAAGATATACCTTTGCTTACCAAATGAAGAGCTCCTTGATGCTTTGGATGTTCT
This sequence comes from Taxus wallichiana var. yunnanensis, assembly GCA_018340775.1. Lineage (NCBI taxonomy): Eukaryota > Viridiplantae > Streptophyta > Pinopsida > Cupressales > Taxaceae > Taxus > Taxus wallichiana. The sequence continues at coordinate 468,850,861 of CM031244.1, read as the reverse complement.
CAAGATGGTGGATTAAGCTTGCTTGCTTCATATTTTGGTGGAGACACGCGAGAAACACCTCCCCTTGATTTCCTTGGATTTTTTTATGAAGGATGATGGATTGATAGAGTACATTGATGATTGTGGATAGTTGATGAAATACAATGGCAAATATTTACTATGGATTTTTAACTTAGCTCTCATGGAGGAGGAGAGCTCAATTTATAGTTGAAGGGTGGAGGATTCAATGGCTAGGATGAAGCCAAGTTAGATTTGGATCAAGGGTGGAGAATGCATGTGAGGATTAGAGGATTCTAGAGTGGAAGATTCTAGAATTTGAATTCAAAATTCATGGAGGGAAGAAGCTTCCATTGAATTAAAAATTCAATAGAAGGAGAAGTTTAGAGAGACTTCTAGAAATAGAAGCCTCTAGATTTAGAGGTGGAGCATGTGATTAGGATTAGAGTTAGATTAGGTTAATAAATAATGATTAGGGGTGAGGTTACATGGAAAGGCTAGGTGTAGGGATGTGTAGGGTAGGTGGGTAGGTAGATATAGGAATATTAAATTCCTAGAAAATGTTAATAGGGATTATTAGTGGGATAATAGGATATTACTTATGAATTAAAGGGATTAATGATGAGATAATGATGGGATATTAGATAAATGATGAAATTAATTAGGATAAAGGGTATATGTGGTATTTTATAGGAAAGGGATTAATTAGATAATGATGATGTTAGGATATTTGTGGGAAAAATTAATTAGAATTAATTATGTTGACATTTTAGATGTCTACATACTAAAGTATAAAATCCTTCACCAAATGTTTAACCCTAAATTAAATTTATAGTTCAATTTAATTAGGTGTATAATATATAAGAGTTGATTGTTGATCTAACAAAAATAATACAATATAAACACTAAATCAAATTTACAACTCGAGATCGAGATAGAAAGAGCTAACATATGTTGATTAACCTAGCCATGCAATTGAAATCACAAACAAGATGGAAATATTCTCGTATCTTTTTAGGTCAAAATAGAGGACAATTAGATGTAAAAATAGATAAATAAGATATTCGACCTTGAAGATGTTTCGTCTCTCGATTCTAGAACCTAAAACTACTACAGTGTAGTATAGTACAAAAGGTCGGTTTGTAATATACAGATATTGAAATTTTGTATGGGCGCGAAACCCCTTGTAATTGGAATCCATAACTTCTTATTCCCTTTGGTGGATTGGAAATATGAGTTTTTATCAAACCCTAGTTATTGCACATACACTTTGAGGAAATTTGAATTGATTGATCATAATCTCAAACCCTAACCATGGATGAAGTCCTGCAAAACAAACATTATTTGGGTTGTGGGTACCCCATGCACCACTAACATTGGCACTAATTCAAAGAGGCCTCAAACCACACATTGTTCTACACCTAGCATGTGATATCTACCTACAAGTGTAATCCGATTTGATATTCTTCCTTTAACATGCTTGACTTGAGTTTCTCTCTTGAAAATATACTTGATTGAGTGACTTTGAGTGCTTGCAAATGTGATAATTCATCCCCTAGACCTAATGGGAAGCTTTAGACTTGTAGGTGGTGCTACCCTAATGAATGTGCAAAAGTATTTTTAGAATGTATGGAGATTTAGGTGTATTTTGTGCTAGATTTTGTAAGAGTGGTCCATAAAAGTGCTAGGTACTAAATGAGGTGAGTTTCACTTGCTTATATACACTTCCAAAGGTGATTTTAGTTGAAAAGGCCAACTAAGGGGAATTAATTGACCCAAAGAAGAAAGTGTAGTTGAAAGTTTTGGACTAAAATATACCAGGGAAAAAACCGTATAATATGGCTAGGATATAATATTACAAACAGACCTAATGTACTTTTCCACCCAAATGAGGAATTTTGAAGTATGAGTTTTGGGAAACTAACAAGTGGAGTTTCTACAACGCTTTTATGCATTCAATTCCCGAGAAAATATCAACGAGATGAGTGTGTATGAACAACCAAGCTAGATAAGAGACCTAAAGATGTACCAGATGAGAGTGGGTAAAATGAACTTGTTGGAGCAAAAGAGAAATGACAAGGAAAACAGTGTCAAAGATTAGAATTACCAAATTTGAGTGTCAACAATATGCTAATCTATCATTTACATTGTTATATTTTACTTTATCTTTATATACATTGTTATCTCTTTCTTTTGAGATAAATGATACAAAAACTTATACCCTTCTCTCAAAATGGGGGCATACAAATTTTAGAGATTCTTATATTTTCAATCAAAGCATCCCACTCCTTGAAAGATTCATAGACAAATTTATATGGTTCAAATGTTTTCATATTCAATTTCTTAAAACATTTTACATGATTTTGTAGAGTCTGTGTTTAGATTCAAGGGCATTTGATTACATTAGATAATGACTTCATCCATACCCATACGTTATACATGTTTATGAGAGATTATATTCATGTTTTTGAGAAGTTATTCTTAGTATAGAGGCATTATTCATGCTTTTTAGAGGTTACATTCATGGTTTTGAGAGATTATATTCAAATTTAGGTACAAATGATCATGTATAAAATGGATTTTCATTCATATCCAAACATTATATTACAATTGGAGATCAATGGTACTACTTATTCATACTTTTGTGCTTTTTCTATAACAAAATAACCATCCATGGCCTTGGTGAATGAGTGTTGGGACCCCTTAGTTTGTCATGTTCGTTGAAACCCTTGTTTGTTTATTTGGTTAAGAAGGGAATACAAGTAGATCAAATTCTCCATTATATTTGGGTTAATTGAAACCCATTACATTCAATGAGTTACTCTACTTAACTAATAGGGGCATCACTCTCTAATTCAACACTTACATTTGAGGAATTTACATTTGTCATCTCTTTGGTTTAATAGTTACATGTAGGGCCTCTACATCCCTCAACTTTCCAATTCAATATATACATCTTCTAGAGCATGTTCACACCATGATACTTTTCAATAAGTAAAATAAGTGAAAACATGGTTTGTACCACCAGTGTATTCTCTCCTTTACTATTTCAATTTTATAAGTTTGAATTCTTCAATGTTTCAATCTTTTAAATTACATATTTTATTGATATAGTGTCATTTCATGTATTTTCATATGCAAATGTGGTATAGTTCGGCATTCCAACTACAACACTTTATGTTCATGAGCTATGCATGCATGCATTTTCTTTATCCCTTTAATATAATATTTTCAATTCTAGATTAAAGGGGCATTTGTACTCCCAGTCTTTGTCTTAGATATTTGGAAACATTAGTTTTGACACTATTTGATTTACTTACACTATTAGCATACATTTGACTCATTTATCATACCTTTCCCCCATTTGATTACCCTTACATCATCTTGGTAACCTTCGTCTTCCAATTATATTGGGATCATCTCCAATATACACAAGCCTTATAAAAACCTACACATGCATTCTCTATTGATTGACACTTGATTCCTAACCCCGAGACATAACAAAACACATTAGAAAATACTATTCAATGGTAATGTATACCTATAATGACATTATCCCTATGTGATATGGGTATTTTTAGTGTCTAATATTCTCCATTTGGCTAAAAGTATATTTTTCATTTTTAAAATGGCTAAAAGTAACTACATATATATTATTTGAGTATCCCAAATTTTATTCTATTTCCTCAACTCTTGTTTTTGATCACCATATAGAATAATTTCCTATATACTTTCAATCTTGGTCTTGTCATTTAAACTATTTATTTATGGGTTCAATTTTCCCCCAAATTATAGAGAATGATATTGTTTATTGTGAATACCAACTCATTATATATTCACACACGCACTCATGTACACACACACATGCACCACACACACTCACACACACACATACACACTCGCACCCACACACACACTCACTCACACTCACACACAAACGCACACTCACATGCACACGCACACGCACGCGCGCAAGCACACACACACGCGCACGCACACACACACACGCGCACACACACGCACACACGCATGCACATGCACACCCGCACGCACGCACGTGCATGCACACACACGCACACGCACACGCACACGCTACAAGCGCACACACACACACGCACGCACACGCACGCACACGCACACACATGCACGCACGCGCGCACACACACACACGCACACGCACACGCACACGCACAATATTCTAGATTACATTCATGAATACCAAAGGAAACATAAAAATATAATATACACTTAATATAATCTAATTGAATATTTGATGTACAAGCTCATCCTCCACAAGGATAAAGTTAGAATGTGTATGGGTCAATTATAAATGTTGTGATTAGAAGGTAGAGGGTGATCACCATAGATTCAAAATTTCACTCTCTACCATAGACCATAAGTACACCATAAATTAGAATGGATAAGTATCGATACCCTATATGATTGCATTGAGGACAAGAAATCACCCACTCTTATTTTTCTCCATTTATTAATGACTCAAGAAGGCTTCTATTGAGGTTTAGGATTGTGTCTTATTCTTTAAAGCTATGATAAATCTTGGATCAAATCCATTAGTGACTATATTTGTACTCCTAAGGGAATATGTGGTTTCCAAGGTCCTAACCTAGGTCATAGAGATGATGAGGAGCCGTGACCTTTATCCACAACCCTATTTTATTCTATCCCAAACATGTATGCATGTTTGTGTATTCTATTTCCTTTTAAAGTGTCATTTTTGGTGGTGGAATTCATGGACATTGACCCACGACCTATTGTGTTTTGTTATAGGCCCTTACATGTAACAAGGCCATGATATGGCAAATACTTCCGAAGGTGATGTTTTTGGGATGTGGAGAAGAAGTGTATGTAAAATTTTGAAACAAATGCAAAAACAATGTTTGTTAGAATTTTGATTTGTTTGTGAAGTGAATATCTTACATACACTTAAGTGTCATGGAGACAAGTTAGAAGTTTTTACAAATGTAGTCATGTGTGATCAAGTAGATATTTATGCAAAGTGCAGAAGCACGCAGTTGGAATGTAAACTATTTGAGTATGTGTTACAACAATGGGCATTAGTATCGACATCCTTTTTTCTAATTGCAAAATGTAGATATCCAAACCCATGCCACTTCTGGAAATTAATTGTATAATATTGTTTGATTCTTGCTCACATGAAGTCAATAGGGTGACCCAATTACATTTTTTTGCAAAATGAAGAATTGAGTAAAAAATCATACACCATCATTTCTACTTATCCTAAAAATTGATGCCTTAGAGGCCATTTTTACGATTTTAGTTGCATAAGATGGGTGACACATTTAGGCAATAGTAGATAATTATAGGCTAGAAAAAGACAAAAACCCTAAGAATTCATCAACAATAGTTCAAATTATTGTCCACAAAATGAAATAAAAAGTTTTACATAAACTCTGACACATTTCAAACCATTTCTTTTGATTATTCTGAAATATCTCCAAGGCAACTTAAAAGTTAAAATTCCAATGAAAATTGAATCTTAGAATTTAATCAAATACAACTAAAAACACACTTAACAAAATGCAACATGAAGATGAACACAAAATGCTTCGATTAAAAATAAAAATGAATTTTTATGTGAAGCAGCTCAAATCGACAAGAAAAAATTAATAATGTTACTAAATATAAATGTTCTAAACTTTTTAAGGCTAAATGACATAAAATCAAATAATTTGAGCCCAAGATAGATAGTTATTCATAAACCAAAAATAATAAGCAAAGGTAGTCAAACTACTCAATTTCCTTTAACTACATTGCTTATAATTGTAAATGAAATTGAAATAGATGCCAATTTACATAGATAGTGTAAATTTTTGGAGAAAACACTCTTAAATACTCTTAACAAAATGTAAAGAGGAGTGCATTAACAGAGGTTACTTCAATTTGTCGGAGAAGTGAATTCTAAAAGCAATTGCTTCCATTTTGTTGCAATACTTTGTCAAAACTTTCGAATAAGGTTCAAGTTGTGAGAATCTTAAAAGGAGGACACTACTTACACAAATTTTTGCGCATAAAATCAGAAAAATAATGGTTTATTGCAAAGAAGATACAAAACAAAATGGAAAATGCAAACTTGGCAGTGTAGTTGCTTTTGGTCTAAACTTGTGATTTAAACAACACACGGATATAGGTCTTCTCTGTTTTGTTTTTTCGAGGGTTCTAACGAAACTAAATTTGAAAAGTGGAGAAGGAGAAAATTGTGGAAGAAGGTCTTCAGACTAACATTTAGCACTTTCATGTACATATCTGTTAGATCTCTAAGGTTCAGGAAAAGATGACTTGTTCTTTTTGTGAATTTGAATCTTCATCCTGAAAATGTGTATTGCAAATCCCATCTTGACATAGTGTCATTCAATGGAAGACTCTTATGGGAGGAGTTGACCATGAACCAAGAAATTGATAAAAGAAGAAATAGTGGATATCCATTTAGACGCATAAAAACATGTAAAACTAAAGCAACAAATCTACTATATAACTACCCACAAAAACTTATAACCTTAGAAAGAACAACCATGGTTGGGACTTCCATAAAACCATGGAGAAAGGATCTAATGCATACTAGATATCTAACCATGGAGAAAGTATCTAATGCATACTAGATATCTAACCATGGAGAAAGGATCTAATGCATGCTTTATATCTAAACAATATAAAGTAAGTGTCAAGGACCAATTTGTTACCTTGGGAACTTAGAAGTGTAGAGGGAATATTCCACTTTGCTTTTCACACATGGAGTTTATAGCGTATAAGGAATATTCTCTTTCCTTTAACTTCATTAAATGTTTTATGAAAAAAATAAAAATAAAAATTATGCGCCTTTTTACACTCCTTACTATCTTCCAATAAAAATAGACACGAGTAAAAATGAAGGCATAATGGACAATTTAAATATAGGAAATGAAAATGTGAAAGCACTTTAACTATGGAAATAGTGAAGGGGGCTCACGACTTACATAAGAATGAGGAGGAGGTCGTCACCAAGTTGAAACACATTGATTTCACATTCCAATTAAAAACTAGGACAAGTTGTTGTTTATGATCCGCGCGACATATAATTTCGTTAGGTTTTGATTTGATACATGTTTTTCAACTCCAAAAATCCCAACAATTTGCTCATCAACATTTCAACGGCATAAATGAAACAAGTTTACAATCCTGGTTGTTCAATATAACAATATATCTATGTAACAATCCACAATAGGCCGATAACATAAGACCTAATGCATATTGGTTTGTCCTTACAGCCTAGAGAAAGTGAGAAGACCTAATGCAAAAATCAAATAAAAATACCATCGAGTTGTTGTTCTACAAAAGAAAAGTTCCATGCATCCGACTTTTGCAAAAATATGAAAATTCAATTTGAAAAGATCGTCTCTTCCCTTTCCCCACTGAAAATTCCAACAAATAGCCTGATGCAAGATATTTCTTGACTCCAATTTATAAAATTCCATATATAAATTGGACCCAACGTTATTCCTTCCAAGGAAAGATAATAAAACATTTTATGCACTTTGTTTTGAACCAGAGGAGTGGAGCTGACGCTCTTGCTACTCAGGCCTGCACTTGCACCCAGCAATAATGGACTGGTTTTAGAAGGGGAGTCGTTTATCGACATGAGACAATAAGAGAATTTGTTTCCTCGAGTTGTCAATCTGCGAGATGAACGATAAGGGACCCCTTCGAAGCCTATGAGCCCCCCTCCTTGTGAGAACCTACTTCCTATGTTTGTACACATTGCGAGAATAAAGGGGGTAACTAATAAAATTGCAACAAATCATAAAAATTTATTCTAAAACTATAGTCAGATGTGTTTTAAATATAGATGGCATTGTTTGATTGCATTTGATCAAAGTAAATATTTGTTGGTGTGAAGCCAATATTACTGCCTTCAAAGAATATAATAAAAAGCCATGAATGTTGTATATGAGTCAAGGACTTTATCTCTTTTTTTTTGGATCTCATTGCTTGACATGGATATGGAGTGAGGTGTTTTGGGGTTAGGTACCTTAAGGACACCTTTAAGGGTCGATTCCTCAAGAAGGAAAATATTAGGCTTCATTGTTGCATTATTTTTCTCAAAATTGTTATCATGTGAGTCTTGATTAATGGACAAGACTATCTCTTGGGCAACCCATCCTTAACATAGTGAAGAAACATTATATTGTCTCCTTCACAACTTAAATTAACAATATATTAAATATCTACGAAATATATATTTGTTAATATCCATTTCGATCTCCAATGCAGATCTTCAAGAGTGGCTCCAATCTTTATCAATAAAAATTGTTATTTTGACATGTCTCTTGACATGAAATGCAAGTTGACTACTTTGGATTGTTTCAAGAGTGTGTGAAAGATTTTAAAGAATTGGGGTTGGGTAGACTTCGGCATAATGGTCTAAATAGTTATAATGTACTTTATAATAGCCGATTATGCATATAGAATTTTGTGTAACAATAAAAAGAAGAAATATCGAGAGTGCTCTTACAGAAACCTAGAATTTCTAAAGATAAATGTGAATAGAATCTGTGGATAATTATTTTATGTTAAGGAACTTAGCATTCTACCATGGAAAATTTTGGTGTGCTTTTGTTTAGTAAAATATGAGCACGTTATTTTCCAAATTAATAGGAGTGTGGAGTAAATGGGTTACACAAAGAGACTAATGTGTTAATATGGTTTTACCGCCAAAACTCTAAAGTGTAAATGTATGTGAACATCATTCACAAGTTATAGATCACTTAATTAATCCAAACCACTATTGTCCACCAATAATATTTTACTATGTTTTTATTGTCTAGATGTAATTTTAATAAGTGTAATTTCTAGGATTGCTTGATGACACTCCTCTAAGCCAAATTACGGTCTCTATGTCCACTTTGCAATAATTTTTCATGTTAGGATTAATGTTGCATGTTAAGAATATTTGAGTGAGTTGTTAAGAATAACTCATGTATAGATAGACTAAGATAATAAGTTTTTTTAAGAGTTGTTTTAACAACTCTCATTAAATAGACTAATGGGGAAATTTGTGGGATTTTGTAACAAGGCTAGACTCAGTAAATTTAGGAGAACATAATTCTATAAATTTGTAATTGTTTATGTGAAAATTAACAAAGATATAATAGATTTATTATGTATGAATCAAATAGCATAATGAGTTTACTTGTATTTTATGTGAATCTCTCACTAAACTTCACATTTGGTATCATAGCACGGTGTGGTCCAGAATTTTGAATGAAGGAAATTCCATTGGTATTCATAGTTTCCCACACATGACTTTCATTATCATTTGAAGAAGCCTTTCAACATATAATTTTTCATATAATAAGGACATGGGTGAGCTGCAAGAAGACATCTCATTCAGTTTCTTGTGGATTAGTGTTGATTGTGTTAAGGCATGGAGACATTTTTCTTGGAGGAGGTGTGATAAGAAGTCATGTTGCAATAATCATTTAACACCATTCTATGGACCCGTGTGAATTTTGATCAGGTCATTATAAATTCAAGCTCACACTTGGCCAATAATGAGGTTTCAGTCCTCTCGTAGATTTGAATGCATTTGTTTTGAAACCAAGAATGAGGTGTTAGACCTCTCACAAATCTAAACACATTATCGAAGTATCCGACATCCATTGAGTTAAGTTTGTGGGGGTCATATGTGGGGTCAAAATGGACAAGTTGACTTGAATTGAAAATTTTGAAGGAGAAGACTTCCATGCATGGAATGTTCAAACTCAATTGATGCAAATCAATAAAGATTTGTGGGAATTTTTTTATGGTAAATTTCCAAAACCAAATGATGTAGACGAAGGTACCAAATGGGAGAGTAAGGATCAAAAAGCCACAACAATTATTGGATTGGGATTATCTTATGCTTAATTACATCATATAGACCTATCAAATACTTCAACATTCATTTAGATAACATTAAAAATATATTTTGATCGTAAGAAGGAGCACAACAGCACTAAAGAAAAATTTATTCGACTCAAAATGAAGAAGGTGACAATATGGTTCAACACATCAATAAGTTTCATTCTATTTTAAATCAGTTAGCTAGAATAAAAGTTGATGTGCATGATGATGATGCAAAAGACATATTTCTAAATAGTATGCCACCCAGCTATTCTAATATGGTCTTCACATTAAGTAAAATAAATGCTAGTTTAGAAGACCTGATTTCTTCTTTGATAGAGGAAGAAAATAGAACTAAGAAAATTGATCTAGAGGAAAGTGTGATGTATAAAAACATGATAGATCATATGCTTTAGAAGAATATCTAAATCTTATTTCAAGTTGGGGTTAACTTCTTAAGATACAAATAAACAATTATTTTATTACTATTGTAAACGACATGGTCACTTGTCTATAAACTATGGGAAAAGAGTAAAAGATTTACTTGATGGAAAATTACAAGAAAATTTCATGGTCATAGATGAAGAAGAGGAGAAAGAAGTGGAAGAAAATACTCCTCACGAAGAAAATCTAAGTGATGAAGACTACCTCTATTAGACGATCTTCTACCGGAGGATGGAGGAATTGAAGGTGGAGGACAACCAATGTCATCTCACAAATCGATAACGACGGGGTCACATTTTGGTATAGTGGCACTAGTTATTTTTCAAATTTTTGTGTAGTGTGATTAAAAATAAGAATAGAAGTGCATTCTTGTTTACATATATAATAAGTGAGTAATTCTCGGGTAATTCCCTTATCTAAAATGCAAGTGGAAAATTTAAAACACGATGTATCATACCCTCATGATACTTGAAGAGGATGAACTCCCACACCTAGATAGGGTTTAAGACCTCACTCAATATATTCAAAGGGATTTGTAACATGAATGGTAATTAGGGTTTGAAAGTGACACAAATTTCTAGGTATGTGACAGATCACAAAAGGTTACAGAGACAGATTCTAAGTAGGTTAAAAACCATATTGTAGAGGTCAAAACCGTACGGATGGTCCTAGAAGATTTGTATGGTTTTGCACCATGGTATTTTCTAGTCATAGTTCTAGGAATGAAACGTCCTCGAGTTCAAATCTCTTAGTTCTTACACTCTACACATAGAAATCCCCATATCCACCTACAATCAGCTAGGTGCACTCATCCCCTCAGTGTCATATATTACTTTGTATATTAGTTGTAAGAATTTATGTGTTGTCTTAATCGTACATAATTAATGTTGGAATTTGATTAATCGAATAACCTCTTATAACTCCCCTTTACATATTTTAGTGTACTTAACTCAATAAATATAAATGTTAAATATAATAAGGGTGTAAACACCTTGTAAAATCATTTCTAGAAAAGTCACGAGTTTATCCTATCTCAAAAATACTAGTGAGAATTAATATTGTAGCATCCACGATGTAGGGTGAAATTGTCTCTTCTCCCCGAAATATATCTTGTTTGTCCTAAAAGAAGATATTCATCAATCATTTTCTATTCTTATAGATTATCCTCAAAATAATCAATCTCATTCCATATCACCTTCACCTTTCATTCATCTCCCTCATCCCCTCATCCTTCTCTCATACCATTACAAATTTTTTCCCCTCACTCTTCTTCTCCCCATCCATCTTTCTCCTAGGTCTCATATTTTATTAAAGAGAAGAAACAAACAACTACTAAAATTATCACTTCAAATTATGATGCAACTACCCAACTCTTGGAACTATGTAGGACTATAAAGAAAGCCAAAACTAGCTCAAATATTGCATATGATGCTTTAGGAGTGTAGTTCATGGAAATTACAAGTCCACTTGTTGAAAATGAGTAAGAGATGACAATAGATTACTATGATCTCTGTAGAATCTTGTTGGGAGCGTCTTCTCTCATGAAGGGGATGTGCACAATCTTAGAGGATTGGCTGTGATGTATGTGTTTCCTTGTTCATACCTAGGTTAGTGGTCATCTGTATAATACCATTTGTGTAGGTTGAATAGATGTAGAATTCATGTTCACACTTCCCACACTAGGTTGGTTGATGAGATCCCATCAATGCATGGTTGATAAGATGATGATGAGTTATTTCTCTAGGTCTTTAGTTTGGGTTGTGGACTAAGATCATGAGCAGGAAGAGGCAACACAATGTAGTTAAGACGTGTGATTTTTCTACCATGTTAGCACTAGGGGGGATGTTAGGATTAGTGCTCCATCGTGAATAATTATATGAGAATATTTGAGTGATTTGTTAAGAACAACTCACACATAGATATATTAAGATAATAAGTTTGTTTGAGAGTTTTTTAATAACTCTCGCTAAATAGGCTTATGGAGAAATGAAATATTCCGGGCCAATTTCTCGTTTTCCTTTTTTTTTTAACAGATTTCAACATTACAATCAAAGTACCCGTTAAGGTTAGAAGGTAAACCAAAACGTACGAAAGCAACTCTAACCAAGAATGGCGCCGATGATGGCGAGCAAATGGTCAGAAGATCTTCTACCCTAAATGTTGAATGGGAACTCAACGCCAAATATGTGCTACCCAATCTAGTATGGAGTGAGGGGCAACCATCTGACGGAGTGTTACAGAATACTAATCTTCTACCCTAAATGCTGAATGGGAACTCAATGCCAAGTATGTGCTACCCAACCCAGTATGGAGTGAGGGGCGACCATATGACGGAGTGTTACAGAATACTATGCTTGAAAAGAAATGCGGAAAGCTGGAAATACTCAACACCCAGAATGTGCTTGCTAACCCAGAATGGGATAGTAGCTACCATAGGGCGGAGGTCAATTAAAACAATATCAACTACTGAAAGTAAGAAGGGCATTACAGTATGATAAGCAAGAATCTAAGTTGCTGCCAAGATTACTTGCCCCTTACAATATAAATGGTGAGATCTTGCTAACAGTGCGAATTAGATTGAAGATGCATATTTCTCCGAGCTGTTATGACAGTACTGTATTTTTTCCATATAACCAGCAGCATACAGATTTCTAGAATAGCTCAGAAATTCCTTAAAACTTATTCAAATAACATGATACTGATTACAAATCACTACTAGCAAGAGGGCGCTCAGACTAACCCCAAAAACAGTCTCAAAATGCAGCATATATTAAATGCACGAATTCCAAGACACCATGAATGGTACGGCCCAGCACAGGGGTGATTTTGCTTTTAACAATCAGATTGTCTTCCAAAAATTCTACAGCCTTGCATACATGGGCACCTAGCCAAGAAGGAAGGAATGAAACAATACCCACCATGAAATTTTTTGTCTTTTTGGATTTATGAATAAAACATTGAATCTGCTTAAGCAAAAATGCAGAAACCAGAAAACTCTAATATGTAAAATCTGAACCTAATTAGACAAATGCAGATTACACAGCACTAATTCCACTGAACTCACAATCTAGAGTAAAATCACCACTAGTTGTTGTCTTACAAACAAGAAGCGATGCCCGAGCTAGGAGGCCTTCATTCCTCGAAGCAAACCCAGAGCCAAACCGGTAGCATAACAATATTGCAGTCCAAAAGATAATGAATGATGCTCAAAGTCTTCCTTTTATAACTTCCTGTTGACTTCACGAAACCCTAAAAAACACTTCAACATCCAAACCCTAATCCTTTCTCCAAGATGGCGTCCTTTTCCTTTCAAGCTTAATATTGATATTTTAATTAAATTCAATACCTTGATAAATGCGCCCACCTTAAGCTTGCTTTGACTTTGGAAATTAATAAAATAATCTTAATGAAGGCGCCACCCTCAAGAAACCCACTTTTCAAAACAACATAAAGTCAATAGACTAGGCCAAGGGGTCAACGTTCGAATATAATATTAAAACGTGACCTTTAATTAAATATATCAACTTAACTCTTCAATCATGCCTCAAGCCAATAATGACCAAATCAATCGACCAAATCAAGTAGGAAGTCAACCAAGTTGAACCCAACTGAAAATTGCCAAAAATAGAATTTACTAAAAATAGTAAATTCCAGAAAATACTCAGAATGCCGAAATGAACATACCACTGCGAAGCTTTCGGAAAACCCAGAAAGAATCCGCCTTTGAATCCACCAACTCCGAGCAAAGACATCCTCAAAAATAGGAAACCCTAATTTACCTTCCGACTAGCCTTTGGGTTTCCAGAAAAAAGGCCAATGGTCACTGGAAAGATCAGGTCTGAGAAGGGGACATTACAGTCCGCCCTCCCCAAGATTGCTTGTCCTCAAGCAATCGCAAACCAGGATGCTGCAGAATCTCATCACTTTCCCAAGTCGCATCCTCCATCGGCAGGTTCTTCCACTTCACCAGGTATTCTCTGATAGTTTTTTTCCTCAAAGTACGCTCTCTGAAATCAAGTATCCCCTCTGGAATTAGAACCAACTGTCCCTCCTCATCCAAAGGCGGTAACTGTGATGAAGCAACCACATTATGTCCAAGTGCCTTTTTGAGGCGAGATACGTGGAAAACATTATGCACTCTGCTATCAGAAGGTAGCTCTAACTCATAAGCTACTGCCCCAACTTTTCTGATGACCTTGAATGGCCCATAGAAACGAGGTTTGAGCTTCTCAGCTCCACTCTTCTTGAGAGTAGACTGTCTGTAAGGCTGCAATCGGAGATAAACCATATCCCCAACCTCAAAAGAACGCTCAACACGTCTCTGATCAGCATACATCTTCTGCTGATTCTGTGCAATCTGCAGATTATCCTTCAAGGATTTCATGATGTCTTGACTTTGCTGCAACAAGTCCTTGGCTTGGGGTGCTCTGCTCTCACCAAACACCAAATCGGAAAAGCTAGGTGCTTCATACCCATAAAGAGCCAAGAAAGGAGACATCTTAATCGACATATGAAAAGAAGAATTGTAGCAAGATTTCGCCTATATGCAGCCACTTGACCCAAGCTCTCTCATTGCTCAAACATAGTTTCTCAAGTAGCCTTCCAACCACTTGTTCACTACTTCGCTTGTCCATCTATTTGGGGATGGTAACTAGTGCTTGGAGTGAGCACGCATACCACTCATTCGAAGACTTCTTGCTAGAAAGTTCTTAGGAAATTGTTGTCCCTATCACTCACAATGTTCTTTGGCAACCCATGCAGCCTAAACACCTCTCGAAAAAATAGATCTGCAACTTGGGCTGCGAGAAAAGTGCTTGTAATGGCAAAGAAATGAGCAAATTTGGTTAGCCTATCCACCACTACATAAATACAATCCTTCCCTTGGGCCTTGGGCAACCCTGTGATGAAATCCATCGAAATGCTTTCCCATTTTTGATTGGGAATAGGGAGTGGTTGCAGCAAACCGGCTGGTAATGTATGCTCATTCTTATTCACTTGACAAACAGGACACTCCTGAATGTAGCGTTGTACTTCTCCTTTCAATCCTTTCCAAGAAAACCTTTCTCGGATCTGCCTATATGTCTTGAAAAAACCTTGGTGACCAGCAACTGGAATATCATGAAAAGTCAAAAGAATCTTCTTCTTAAGCTTTGAATCAGCCACCAAAAAGATTCTTCCCTTATAGTGTATCAATCCCTCAGTCACCTTGTACCTTTCATCATGAAAAGTACCCTCAATAATGCTGGTTGCAAACTGATTTTTGGCATAATCAGCAAGCAACATGTCTCTCCAATCTGCAGTAAGCTCACATAATGAGCTAAGATGAGGTCTCCTGGATAAAGCATCAGCCACAATATTATTTTTCCCTTTGACATATTCAATGTCAAAGTTGTAAGCTTGAAGCTTACTCACCCACTTCTGTTGCCTCTCATTCAGGTCCTTCTGGTGCATGAAATGCTTGAGGCTATTGTGGTCAGTCTTAACCACAAACTTGTTCCCCACCAAGTACTGCCTGAACTTGGCTAATGCATGCATAATGGCAAGCATTTCTTTGTCATAAATTGAGTATGTTCTTTCCACACCCCTTAATTTTCGGCTCTCATACACAATAGGGTGTTTGTCTTGCATCAGGACAGCCCCAACTCCTTCACCTGATGCATCACACTGTAGCTCGAATGGCTTGGAGAAATCTGGAATAGCCAGAACTGGACACGAGCTCATGATCTTCTTGAACTTGTCAAAAACAATTTGAGCCTTTTCTGACCAACAAAAGGCTCCTTTTTTGGTGAGATCAGTAAGGGGAGCAGCATTCTGTGAATACCCCTTTACGAATCTCCGATAAAAACCACAAAGACCCAAAACCTTTCAACTGAGTCAAGTTCTCAGGAGGTGGCCAATCAACTACTACTTTGATCTTTTCCGGATCCACCTTCACTCCCTCAGCACTGATTATGTGGCCAAGGTACAGTAACTCCTCCATTCCAAATTCACATTTGGATGCTTTTGCGAACAAACTCTCATATTCCAAAATACTAAGCACTTCCTCCAAGTGCTTGAGATGATCCTCCCAAGTCTTGTCTGTAAATCAGAATGTCATCAAAAAAAATCAACACAAACCTCCTTAACTGATTTTGAAAAACACGGTTCATGCAAGACTGAAAGGTAGCCGGAGCGTTAGTCAACCCAAATGGCATGACTAAGAATTTGAAATGGCCATAGTGACATCTGAAAGCTGTCTTCTCCACATCCGATCCTCTCATTCGAATCGATGGTAACTCGATCTCAAATTGATCTTCGAGAAGAACTTGGCCCCATGTAGCTCATCTATCCCGGGAATGGGGTATCTATTTTTTATGGTGCTTTGATTCAAAGCACGATAGTCCACACACATGCGCATGGTACCATCCTTCTTCTTCACAAGAACTACGGCAGATGCAAAGGGGCTCTTGCTTGGGCGAATGAAGCCCATCTCCAAGAGTTCTTGAATATTCTTCTCAATCTCATCCTTTTGCCTCTTCGGGTACCGATATGGAGTTGTAATCACCGGTTTAGCTCCTTCCTTGAGCTCTATGATATGTTCTGAACCCCTTTCAGGTGGTGGTCCAGGAGGCAAGTCTGCAAAGACCTTGCTCTTCTTCGTGAGTAGAGACTGAACATCAGGAGGATGGTCTCGTTTAGTCTCAACCGGACTAGCAGGAAGGATCATGCACTCTGCAACCCACTCGGCTTGATCGTGACGGATCAGCCTTGCCATACTTTTGAATGACACTACCCGAGGGCCCCCATTGGACATTCCTCTTAGGACTATCTTCTTCCCATCAGATTGAAACTTCAGCTCCATAGTCTGCAGATTCAAGGAGATCTCCCCAAGAGAACGCAGCCATTGAATGCCTAGGATGGCATCAGTATCTCCAATGTGGACTACATAGAAGTCATCCTTGACTTCGTAATTCCCCAATTGCATGGTCAGGTTCAAGATTTTCTTAGTACATGAAATATGGAATCCATCGGCAACCATGACCTTGAACCCTTCAAACTCCTCTGTTTGCAGCCCCTTCTTCGCCACCACAACTTCATCAATGAAGTTATGTGTTGCTCCAGTGTCGATCAAGGCAACGATTCGCTGCCCTTTGATCATCCCTCGAACCTTGAATGATTCATTTCTTTGGAAGCTAGAAAGTTGAGCTAAGACTCCAACTCTTTCTTTCTCATCTCCGGACTCTTATGGAGATCTATCCACCTCACTTTCTTCAAAATCAGATTGCTGGTCAGAAAAATCAGAACTACTTTCACCAGCAGAATAGTACTCAATCTGATTGAATTTAACTCCCTTAGGGCAAACATGATCTTGAGACCACTTGTCCCGACACCGGAAACACAACCCTTTTCTTCTGAGTTCATTCAGGGTTTCAGGATCCAACCTGGTGACATGGGGATTGTGATGTTTGAACTCCTTGTGCTGAGGTCTCAAGGAGGTCTATGCTGAGGTCTTTTCCCTTTATCCCTTTTCTGAAAGGGGGAATTTGACTGAAATTTTGCCTTAGGAGCAGCCCACTCCATGTTTCTTGCTTTCTTCATGGCCTCCTGCAGGGTTGGTGGATCAAAGGCCTTAACCCAACCTTTGAGTGGTTCTGTCAACCCTTCACTGAAAAGGATCACCAATCTCCTCTCCGTGATTCCAGTCACCATGACTGATAGTCTCTGAAACTCCATAATGTAGGCATCAACTGTGCCATATTGTCTCAATTGTGCCAGTTCCCTGAAATGAATTTCAGGATCCTTTTTTTCAAACCTCTCGATGAGCCTAGTAGTGAACTCATCATACGTTGTGATAGACCGATGACCCAAGGTAACTAGGCCATGGTACCACCATTCATGCGCCACCCCATCAAGGTGTAGTGTAGCGAACTTGATCGCTTCCTCTTCTGCCATAGGTCTGAGAGCTAGATAGTTATCCAGCTTCTGAATCCAAGCTCGGGCTGAACTAGTATCATTCCCGTCAAAGTGTGGAAGTGACACCTTGTTGACAGCTTGGTACAAGTCTCCTTGATTTGATGGTCTTCTTTGATCATAGTGTCTCCCGTGTCCTTTGTTTTTCCTTTTATGATCCATGAAATCGTTATAGGACATATCCATCTTGATGTCGTCAGGTAGAGAGTCATACTCTGCACGACCAAGTCTCAACTGCTCCACGAATGAAACATTCTCTTCAGGATCTGGCTGAGTGTTTACAGGTGCCAAAAAGGGGGGTTTGAAAGGCCTGGAAGAAATATAAGTGTTGTTTGACACAGTCCGGGCTGCATATCCATCATGCTGGTTGGAGGCACTATGCTCTCCTCTGTGCCCTAAGTTGTTCTGTGGAATGGTATTCTGACCCACTTTCCCCATCATGAGAGATACCATGTCCATCAAGGCATCCATCTTTCTTCCAAATCTCATTCCGGGACTCATAGACCTTTCTCTTCCTTTCCCATTGTCATCTCTGTTGTTGGTAACTCTCTCGTTACCCCCAACTGATCTCTCACCCTCTGCCATATCTGATTCCTGAGAAGACTCCCAATGAGCCCTCAAGATCTTTGAAGTTGTCTGACCTTCTGGAGCCTGGTAAGGCTGGAACTGTTTTCCAACCTTCTTGTCTTCCCTTGCAATGTACCTCTTTTCTCTGTCACTCATAAGCATTGTTCACAGGATGGGAAGATCTTTGCTCTGATACCACTGAAATATTCCGGGCCAATTTTTCGTTTTCCTTTTTTTTTTAACAGATTACAACATTACAATCAAAGTACCCGTTAAGGTTAGAAGGTAAACCAAAACGTACGAAAGCAACTCTAACCAAGAATGGCGCCGATGATGGCGAGCATATGGTCAGAGGATCTTCTACCCTAAATGCTGAATGGGAACTCAACGCCAAGTATGTGCTACCCAATCCAGTATGGAGTGAGGGGCGACCATCTGACGGAGTGTTACAGAATACTAATCTTCTACCCTAAATGTTGAATGGGAACTCAACGCCAAGTATGTGCTACCCAACCCAGTATGGAGTGAGGGGCGACCATATGACGGAGTGTTACAGAATACTATGCTTGAAAAGAAATGCGGAAAGCTGGAAATACTCAACACCCAGAATGTGCTTGCTAACCCAAAATGGGATAGTAGCTACCATAGGGCGGAGGTCAATTAAAACAATATCAACTGCTTTGAAAGTAAGAAGGGCATTACGGATGATAAGCAAGAATCTAAGTTGTTGCCAGATTACCGCCACCTTCATGATATAAATGGTGAGATCTTGCTAACAGTGTGAATCAGATTGAAGATGCAGATTTCTCCGAGCTGTTATGACAGTACTGTATTTTTTCCATATAACCAGCAGCATACAGATTTCTAGAATAGCTCAGAAATTCCTTAAAACTTATTCAAATAACATGATACTGATTACAAATCACTACTAGCAAGAGGGCGCTCAGACTAACCCCAAAAACAGTCTCAAAATGCAGCATATATTAAATGCACGAATTCCAAGACACCATGAATGGTACGGCCCAGCACAGGGGCGATTTTGCTTTTAACAATCAGATTGTCTTCCAAAAATTCTACAGCCTTGCATACATGGGCGCCTAGCCAAGAAGGAAGGAATGAAACAATACCCACCATGAAATTTTTTGTCTTTTTGGATTTATGAATAAAACATCGAATCTGCTTAAGCAAAAATGCGAAACCGAAAAAGTCTAATATGTAAAATCTGAACCTAATTAGACAAATGCAGATTACACAAAGACTAATTCCACTGAACTCACAATCTAGAGTAAAATCACCACTAGTTGTTGTCTTACAAACAAGAAGCGATGCCCGAGCTAGGAGGCCTTCATTCCTCGAAGCAAACCCAGAGCCAAACCGGCAACGCATAACAGTACTGCAGTCCAAAGATATGGAATGATGCTCAAAGTCTTCCTTTTATAACTTCCTGTTGACTTCACGAAACCCTAAAATTCACTTCAATATCCAAACCCTAATCCTTTCTCCAAGATGGCGTCCTTTTCCTTTCAAGCTTAATATTGATATTTTAATTAAATTCAATACCTTGATAAATGCGCCCACCTTAAGCTTGCTTTGACTTTGGAAATTAATAAAATAATCTTAATGAAGGCGCCACCCTCAAGAAACCCACTTTTCAAAACAACATAAAGTCAATAGACTAGGCCAAGGGGTCAACGTTCGAATATAATATTAAAACGTGACCTTTAATTAAATATATCAACTTAACTCTTCAATCATGCCCTGAAGCCAATAATGACCAGTCAACTGACCAAACTGAAGTAGGAAGTCAACCAAGTTGAACCCAACTGAAAACTGCCAAAAATAGAATTTACTAAAAATAGTAAATTCCAAAAAATACTCAGAATGCCGAAATGAACATACCACTGCGAAGCTTTCGGAAAACCCAGAAAGAATCCGCCTTTGAATCCACCAACTCCGAGCAAAGACATCCTCAAAAATAGGAAACCCTAATTTACCTTCCGACTAGCCTTCGGGTTTCCAGAAAAAAGGCCAACGGTCACTGGAAAGATCAGGTCTGAGAAGGGGACATTACAAGAAATTTGTGGGATTTTGTAACAAGGATCAACTCCTTAATTTTAGGAGAACATAAGCCTATAATTTTGTAATTGTTTCGTGAGAATTAATGAAGATATAATAGAGTTATCTTTATATGAATCAAATATCGATTGAGTACACTATATTATTATGTGAATCTCTGCACCAAACTTCACATTTCACTCATAATTAGGTTGGATCTTTCCGTTACTCTCTCTCTAGGCTTATCAACATATCCCTAATTGTTGTGATTTGAATTGTGTTAAGTTTTTAATTATTTTATATCCTAAGGTGTAAAATAGTTAAAACATATGGGTCGATTTTATCTTATGATATGTACCTATCTTCCATTGTTTGTCCTTAGTGAATGTATTTGGATTCACAACTATTTGATATCATTATAAAAACTCTAATTCTCTAATCTTTTCAAAGATTTCGATGATTTTGACTATTTTCAAATATTTGTATTCTCCTCATTTAGTTATTAATATCTATCATTATGTATGTTTTCTTATTTTTTATCATTTTTCAAATATTTCGACTATTTTTAAATTTATGTACCCTCCTAATTTATCTATTGATTAAGTATGATTTATTAATTTGTATCTATTTTCAAATATTTCAATTATTTTGACTATTTTCAAATTTTTATAACCTCCCAATTTATCTACTAATATTTACGATTAGGTATGATTTCTTAATATAATTACAAGTATTGGTGGGATTTTTCTCGGATAGATACCACTTGCTAATTAAAATATCATTTTTTTAATGTTATATCATTTTGTTATTATTAAATCTAAATCTTGTACGAGTTAGGTGCCTAAAATTCTTAGGCCTAGTTGTCAAAGATTGAGGGGTTCTATTCTGCAAATTTTCCTAAGAGCACAATCTCAATCTCATCATTGGTTCCATTCCATCAAATTTACCCAAGGCAACCTCATTCCTTATTAATAGGCATGTTTTAAAATGTATACTCTCATAAGAAATAGTTAGACAACACGACACCATTATACACATCATCAAGCTATAACCCATTTAATAGGACCTTGTTTTTTTGAAGTGACATTAGAAAAGACAAATAATAAATAATAATAATTTATCCATTCATTATCTTAAGCTGACATTGGTGGCAGTTTTTTTCAAAGGTCCACCCTAATCACAAATCACATGCAGCCCCATGCAACAACAAAAAAAAAGAATTCAAAGCCAAACTTCCTACAAAAACTCACGGCTGGTGTACCATTTTTCAACGTTAATCCATTTTCATTTCCAAGACGGGTCTTATTAAAATTAGTACGATGTAGAATTTAGCGAGATCTCCGGAGTTTTTCTGCCATGTGTAGCGAGATTACAGTTGGGAATGCAAAACAAGTTACATTATGTTTATAACAGTGTTTTTTTGGGCAGGATATCTGAGGTGGTAAGATTTTTTCCATAAATTTGATGAGAGTCTTTTCAAAACTAAGATCGCCATGTGTTCAGATTTTTGGTTTCAAATGCCAAGATCTCATTTTCATATTGTAGCCTAGTTTTAAATTGTCTGGCCTGGTATTTTGATTATTCATTTTGCTTTTCTCGGTTGATCTGAATAGAGGATAGAGATTGGAACATCAGGAGGAGCACCCCAATGGCGTCTTCACAATGTATTGCAGCTTCTGTTGCAATTGGGAACTTTTGCAAGGCTGGGATGGTGCTGCTATAGCAGGTAGGACAAAAAAAAAAACTTCGATTTTTATTTTATCTTCATAGGCAGGGTGTTATAATTTTCCTGAGCAATTTTTGTTTGAAATCTGTATCTTGTTATTTGGGTTTTTGCCACTTCTGTGCATTTGTCCATTAATCACTGGTTATGGAACACATTTCATCATAGTCTAATGGTGTACTAGGTATCTGGTCGCCCTTATAGAATCAGGTATTGTCCGTTAATTATAGTGGATTTCATTGCATATTGGGAACCCATACCCAAATCTCAGATGACTATGTTTAGATGCAACCCTTACTTCTGTATGTTGTTCTAAATTGATGTTTCATGATCTAGTCATTCTGATAGAGTTGGGAATTTTATAGCATTATTAGCAATCACTGACAAACTTCTCCCTGCTATCTTGTATCTCTGAATCAGTCATCCATACCTACATCTCCTGGTGAGTCTATTTAATTATGATATAACTATACCCTTATTCATATACTATTTCAAATGAGGAACTTGGTATCTAACAACATATTAGCAACGGTACTCAGACAATTAAAAATTTCTCAACACTGTCCATCAATCACCCTGGATTTTGCTATATATTTGTTACCCGTACCCACATTGTCTGGTAAGTATATTTAAATGTAATATGGTTGTTCCCTTATTCATATACTATTTCAATTTGGTGATTTGGGCATTATTCCATGGTACCCTCTTTCAATCATTCTACATTTGAATATATATTCCTTACCCATAACCACATTTCCTTGGTAATATAGCTATACCCTTATTCATATACCATCTCAATAGGAGGCATCGGATATCGATAACATTTTAGCAGAAACATTGGTAAAATAAAATTCTGTATTTTGCCCATCAATCACTCTAGGTTTTGATGTTTATCCATACACACCTCCGCTTGACCATAATTACATGTGCTATAGATATACCTTTATTCATATACCATGGTACCCTATTGCAGAATGATAATGCAGGACCTGGTTACCCTTACATTATTAGGTATTTGATGACATATTAGAATAGTCTCTTAGAAACTTCTCTTTTTCTATCAACCACACTGAATTTATAATATATTAGGTACACATACCCACATCTCCTATTGACTATATATAAATTCATTCAAATGTAAGCTACCCAGACTCTTCTTCATAAATTTTTGTACCCTATTCCAAAATCTCCATGATCTTGCCACCTCTATGGATTTGGCCTATTAGTTATTTAATAATAAATTAGGACAGTCATTGGAAAACTTATCTATGTCTTCCATCAATCACTCCTGATTTTTCGGTATGATAGTTACCCATACCCACATCTCCTCATGACTATCTTTGAATGTAAGATAGACATGCCCTAATTCATATATTCATGTAGGCTATTTCAAAATGACACCCATGTCCCTCTCTATTTGTAGCCTATGTCTCCAGATGACTGTATATTAGGTATATCTGGGCACACTTGTAAAATTAGGTGTTTGATAATATATTAGGTATCTGGTCAAAATTATAGAATTTTGATAGATGTTTGTGAATATATTAGACATCTGGTCTCCTTGAGTTTCTGTAAATAGGGTTTGAGTTCAGTTTTTGCATCGGGTTTCAACCCTTGAAAATTGCCCATTATAGGTTATCATTCAGCCCATTTAGCAGTATAAGGTCTGTTCTTTCCTTTTAATCTCTTCCGAAGTATCCATTCCTGTCATTCTACCTATTCTTATGGATATATTACGTTTCAGATCCAACCCTGGTGCAGCTATTATAGTTCGGTTATCATTCAGATCTTTTACAACTCACAAGGTTTGATTTTGTCCTTAAATCTCTTTGAAGTATCAGTTCTTTCTATTGTATCTGTTCTTATAGATATATGGATGAATATTCAAGAACCAGTTACCTTTTTATCAATATCAAGTACTGACTTGAATATTACCAGTTGGATACAAAGAAAAAAATTATTTACGTTCTTGGGAGATTTGTGTGATCTATCAGACATAGTGCAAAGTTACAACAGAATTACCCTATGTTGCCAGGAAACGGGTACAGGTACAGGTACGGGTACGAAACGTGGAAACGCCAATTTTCAAAAAACCTTGGGTACGAAACGTTACGGGAAACGTCTGTACAATATATATATATATAGTACTCATTTTAAAATTGTACTCCATAGACCATAAGAGATAAGTATAACTGATAAAACACTCAAAATATTTTGTATTCATTGAAATAATACATTATTATCATGTATACTTATCTCTAGGATGTTTCGAAGGAGTTTCTGTTTCGGAAACGTTTCGAGGGCGAAACAGGGGGCCTAGGCGTTTCCTGGTAACAGAGGAATTACCCAAATATTTTTTGCAGCTTAGCTGCCATTTTTACCCCAAGGTTGTTACTACACATCACATGTATTTAATGAAAACCTTTCTTCTTGCATTCAAAGACATCTTTAATATAATTGCCTACTCACTTAGCCAATGGACTTAACAAACTATGAAGATTACTCAAATATTCATGTGTTAAGTGATTCTGTCTTAATCATTTATACATAGGGAATTGCAGCATCACATGCATCTCATCCTAAAAATTTCCATTCTTTAAGGCAAGCATAGGCACTTTTCCCAGTTTGTATTTTTGATCTCCCAGTTTCAACTGCTAGGTGATGAGACATTAGTCTAAGCTGACAAATGATATGTGTTTTATGCATGGAAATTCTCTTTGAGGTAATGCCATTTGGTGTAGGTGATTGATGGATCGATCTCACATTGGTAGAATTTCATTTTCTTGCTAGGATCCTACTAAATCTTCTCCGTTACCTTCCTTTGTACAAAGTGCTGTATGGCTATTGGTTCTTCACACAGATCTACATCTTCAATCCCTATTTTTTAAACCATTTCATCTTATCACATTACCATTCTGTCTCTTGAGTGGCAAGCATTTCTAAATTCTCGGTATGGTAATCTGTTTATGTTCGACTTCATATACGTCATTTTCGCTAAGCATGTCACAAATATCATAAGGCTTTTCTTTCTAATGGTAGCTTACCTGTTTCTGCTAACTTCAAAGTTCAAGGGATAATTGTTTTGGACTTTTACTCCCAGTTGATCAAAAGTCGATATTGGGTTGAGCTGTATGTGTACCAGTGCAGGCATATTGCCAATGGATTGACAGCCATCCATTACCCACTTGGGCATCAACCCAGGAGCAGAAATCAGAAGCCTTCACAGTAAAGATTGTTAGAGGAGGTTTGGACTTTTACTCCCAGTTGATCAAGTTGATATTGGGTTGAGCTGTAGTTGTCCCAGTGTAGACATATTGTCAATGGAGTTACAGTCCTCCACTAGCCAATTGGGCATCAACCCAGGAGCAGAACTTGGAAGTCTTTATGATAAGGATTGTTAAAATGGGTTTGGACTTTACTCCCAGTTGATCAAGTTGGTATTGGGTTGAGCTGTATTTGTACCAGTGTAGGCATATTTCCAATGGATTTACAGTCCTCCACTAGCCCCTTGGGCATCAACCCAGGAGCAGATGTTGGATGTCTTCACAATAAAGATTGTTAGAGTAGTTTTGATATCTTTTGATTGCATATAATACTTATGGTGTACCTCAAAATGTTTTACATTTTTCAAGAAGAAATATGTAATTTAGCTAAAGAAAGTCCATAAGAAATCCTATTGATATCTCACATATGATAAGCCATAAGACATTCAAAACAGGCATGTTTTGCAGGTACTATAGTATATACTATATATCACTCAAGATTTTTAGATTGAATGCAGCTACAAAGGGGTTCCTAATCCAAAACTGTCATATTTTGCAGGTGCTATGCTATATATCACAAACGAGTTTAAACTGGATGAAGGCACCACAGGGCTGTTAATTGCTATCAGTATTATAGGAGGTCTATGCAGCACTTTGATGGCTGGAGTTTTTGCAGACACATTTGGAAGGCGCAAAATCTTATCCATGGCTGGAATTCTCTATCTGCTAAGTGCCTGTGGAATGGCAATGTCTCCTACTGTTAGCATTCTAATCACAGCTCGATTTTTGGTTGGTTGTGCTTATGGTTTATCTTCAACTGTAGTTCCTCTTCTCATATCTGAGACAGCTCCTTCAAATATTCGAGGGCAGCTTGCAACTTTCCCACAGTTAACCAATTCATTAGGAACTTTCACAGGCTATTGTGTAGTATTTTTCATTTTCCCTTCTAGGGGATAAAGCTAGTTGGAGGCTTATGACATCAGCTTTAGGTGCTCCTGCTGTTGTCTATATTGCTTTGTGTTTTCTATACATTCCAGAATCTCCAAGATGGCTTGTAAGAAAGGGCAGAATGACTGAGGCAAAACATACGCTTCAGAGGCTTCTCAACAAAGAAGATGTTTCAGGTAAATAAAGTAATGTTTAATTCAATAGACTATGTAGCATATAGGATAGCATCTGTTTATTTCTAGATCTGTGAAACTGTGTTTAGTTTTACAATACCTTTGCAGCTAAATAGATCACATTTTGTTGTGGTCATCCAGATGATCTTGCATTGGTGGTAGAAGGATTGGGGAGTGGAAAAGGGGTTACTATAGAGGAGTATGTGGTAGAGCATGCAGAAACTATAACAGGAAATGAACAAGAGAAGCAAGATGGCGATACAATTCGCCTATATGGTCTTGAGGAGGAGTGGATAGCTAAGCCAGCTTCTTGTGTGGAGTCAGCACCAATAACTTCATATCGTTTAATGGATTCTACAGTGGCACTCATTAAAAGTTTTCAACAAATTCCGCTTTCGGAAAATGTTGATCAAACTGATGAGGCTCATGAAAGTTCACAGTGGGATATGGAGAACCAAGTACATGAAGCTCAATCTGATTCCGAAGAGGAGGAAGAAACTCCAAGCATTTTGGAAGAATCAGTACCCAATACTCCTTTGTTAGACCATGATTGGGGGCTTGAAAGGTCTAACAGCAATCAACCTGATAGTTTACAGACTCCTTTCCTTCCACAAGAAAACTCAAGTTATGCTGAGCGTAAAACTCCAAGAGGAAAAGTGAATTGGAGTACTGAATATTTAAACAATTTGCAATCTGCCGGAAATGTGAAAAACTCCAGTAAGAACAGTTGTCATATGAGCAGTTCCTTGAATGGTTCTTTTCCTGAACAAGGCATGGGATTGGGGGTGGCTGGCAAGTGGCTTATCAATTGCAACAGTCTCAATCCAATCAGAGTGGAAGTTTGAAGAGAGTTTTCCTTTATGCTGGATCTGCCTCTCACATTGCTTCAGATATGAGTTCTATACGATCGTTAAAATCATTTCATGGTTTAGAAGGACGTGAAACTGTGCAAGTTTCTGCTTTGGTGGGTGAGCCAGCCTTGTGCTTGACAGAGAATAATTACAAATCATCAGGAGGATCTGTTGTTGGACCTGCAATTATGCACCCATCACAGATGTCTACAGAGGGTATTTTGTGGTCTGATTTTCGTGATATAAGAGTGAAAAGAGCTCTTACGGTGGGGATGACTCTTCAAATGTTACAACAGGTAAATTCACTTTTCAATCATACACACACACACACTTTGTATGCTATTGAATACTATATATTTTATGGTAGGCACCCTCACAAGTTTTATTTTTGTTTTTGTACAGTTTTGTGGTATCAGTGTAGTTCTTTTTATACACCCAGTATACTTAGGGAGGCTCACGTTGATACAGTGCTAGGTGACTTGATAAATATTAATGTTAACTCTGCTGCACTTTTGGCAAGTGCAATAAGCGCCATGCCAATGTTGATCTTTATAGTCTTGGGAATGTGGTTGATGGACCGTGCAGGAAGAAGGTAATCGTAAATGCTATGCAAATTATGTCCATTCATGTGTATTTAAAACAGTGTTTGAATTGTAAATCTGTTGTATAGGGCCTCAAATGCACATATGAATTGGTTTTTCCTTCAATTATATGCAAAATTAAAACTCCCATTTTCATTTCTTGTTAATTGGAAGTTCTGAAATTGAAACTAATTTCGTTATGGTTGCAGGGCGATACTACTTTACACCACTCCAATATTATTCATTATAATGATTATAATGGGTTTGGTGAAATTGATTCATCTAGGGAGTGCTGTTCGATCATCTATCTTAATTGGGTGTATAATGGCATTTTTGAGTTTCTTCAATATGGGTTTTGGTGCAATACCAAATATTGTATGTTCGGAAATTTTTCCAACAAAAGTTAGAGGAGCATGCCTGGGAATTTGTGGACTAACAATGTTCCTTTGCACCACAATTGTGACATTGTCTTTTCCTACACTCAATAAACGCTTTGGAGCACCAGCTGTTTTTGGATTTTTCGCTGCCATTAGTTTAGTTTCCTGGGTTTTTACATTTCTCAAGGTCCCAGAGACTAAAGGAATACCCTTGGAAGTTATCACAGAATTCTTTGCTGCGAAGAAAGTGGGAGTGAATGAAGAGCACAAAAGCTGAAGGAACTCTTAGAAAAGGAATTCTTTTAAAAAGTGAAACATGTTGGTTAAAGGAAAGTGCATATTGTGTTACAGTTCCAAACTTTCTCATGTAAGAAGAGGGAGGAACTTAACCAAATATGGCTTTTGAGATTGGTATTTATTTGTATTCTTTGGTTCGATGAAATTTTGTTTAACTGTAAATTTAGCAAAGATATCCTTGACAGGGATCTTTGGACATTCAAGGGGTATTGTTTACTTTGAAAGGGATCCTTATACATTTAAGGTGTATTATTTGCTTTGGATTAAATTTAACAAGAAGATTTACTCCTCCTCCTTAGCTTGAAATAACATATGTAACGCTCTAACATTATTGAAGAAGCATCATCTGTACGTTTTTGTTTTTTAGTTGATGTAGCAGCAAACGTTACAACTCATTTTACCTTATACTACTAGAAAAAGCCAGTATCTGAAGAGATTGAACATTAGGAGATAAAATCCATCAAAAAAATGAACCATTGTGTATTAATTGATTTCAACCTTGCAAGAACAATGCATTGTCTAAATGAAGTTTTAGAAAACCATCATCCTGCATCTTTTTACTTAAAAAGACATCTGCAAGCCACATCTGATTTTGTTCTCATGGAACCCATCAAATGAAAACTCAGTGTACACTTCTGATGAAGTCTATAAGTGAAGGCGAGAAGATTCATATCTGAGAAAAGATAAGCATACTAGTATTGTAATCTTGATTCCAACTAAAACAGACAAAACAGGCCAAAAAGTGAAGCAAGAAGATTACATTTTGAGAAAACATAATGCATCATAGTTCTATGCAGAGACCAATACAAAAATATTGATCAGCATCTATGCATACCACATCTAATCTGGTTTGTCCTTGAATTTATAAGGCATTGCAAACTCTGGTTGGATTAGAGTAATATTTGTACTAGGTGTGAAAAGTGGTTTTACATTAACAATTCACTACACTACAATTAACTAAATACATTGCAATTAGGATCTAAACAAAAATAAATCAACAAATTAGACCTAATTGCTTGACAGAAATATTCCTGAAGTTATCATAATGTGTGCAACAACTAGTATAGGATGGAATGAACCTCTAAATATTCAAATTGAATTTTTGCAGAGGGATGATTTAATGCAACAACTAGTATAGGCTGGAATGAATCTCATGCTTGAATTGAATTTTGGAAAGGAGATGTTTCAGAAAGAGAGAAGATTATGTGCTTATAATTTCAATATCACTTTTGGACAAAGGAATAACTCAATGTATGACTCCCTTGTGTCTTCTAAATGCGTTAATGCACCCATATTTTTATAGGCATCTTGAGTTCAAATTAAATAATATGAACACTCGGGTGGAATTCCTACATTTTGGTCTTAAAAGCGGGAAAAGTGAGGGGTAAATGCAGGTGCGCTTGTCTTAAAAGGGAACCGCACAAGGGGTTTAAAGCATAAGGAGAGATGAGGATAAAATGAGACTTTTAAACTAACTCGAGATAAACTAAAGGCTATATAAGAGTGGAAAATTAGTACATTGAAAGTCTTTTTGGGGGATACAAGTGCACTAGTACTAAAGCAATTAATGAGTCTCGTACCAAAATTAGGTGACTACATAATTCCGTACTTTGATATGAATGTGTGCATACATATCAAGGAAACAAACACCTCCCTAAGAACACATTTTGTTGTTGTCATGGCATAATCTATTAAGAGTTCTTGGAGTTAGTGTCTCATGTATTTAATTATTATTTGAAAATTAAAGAAGGAGAAATATTATTGTCATGGAGTCCAATTCCGTTGACCTACAAAATATTTTGGAAGAAATCTTATGCTCCTTGAAATCTAGTACAAAATATTCATGCGCTTGTGTCTAGAAACATGTGCTTATGTAAACACGTAGAAACATGTGCAAGTAAATTGTGTCCATATATATAAATCAATAATCAAGAAATTGTTGAAATCTAGAAAACACAAAATAGGAATGAATCCATGTAGTTGTGTTAAAACTAGAAAAAAATGGTTTTGGGGTTTGTGTTGAATTTAAATCTAGTTGGGTGTGTCTCATGATGAAACCAAGGTATTTGAATTCAATTCGGTACATCATGCATCATCTTGTTGGAAGTGAAGAACATTGTCTTGGGGAGTAAAATTGGATATTGAAGATAAAATAATATAAGTACATCTACCCTTGTTTTGACTTAGGGAATGAACTTGTGAATCACATACCTCATAAGAAAGGGATTTCATGTACTATGTATGATAGAAAAATTAAGCTTTGATGCAAACATATAAAGAGATCATCATGTAAGCATGTATGTAATATGTAAATAACCCCTTATGTCGTACAAAATATTAGCAATGTAACACAATAGGGTCATGCCCGAGTGGGCGGATGCAAGTCATGTGAGAGCGCATCGGATAATGTCCCAAAATGGGCAAGATATAACATTGTAAGCTAGAAAAGGATGATGTCCTAAGGTAGGCAAGATATAAAACATGCATGATACAACTAAGCATGGTAGAGATGCATACTATGTATAAAATCAACATGAAGAAGTGTATGCTAGCTTTTTAAGATGCAATTTAATCTAAAACATGAAATAAACTTACACCTACAAAGTTCATTTTAGATTAAAGTTTATTAGAAGCTAAGTACATCAAGAATGAGACTTTCACAAGGACAACCAAGAAAAACACAAAGCACAAAAGCAAAGAACCTCAAGCCTCTCCCATGGACTTTGATATTTGTCTCCGATTTTGAATATCCTTGTTAAACCAAATGCAAGATAAGAGCAACAACGACAAGGTTGCTTAAGGGATGGGTTTTGATGAAGCAAAAGATCCATTCAAATTGGCGTGAAAAAACACAAAGCATAAAAGCAAATAACCTCAAGCCTTTCCCATTGACTTTGAGATTTGTCTCGGATTTGTGAATATCCTTATTGAATCGAATGCAAGATAAGAGCAACAACGACAAGGTTGCTTAAGGGAGGGGTTTTGATGAAGCAAGAGGTCCATTCAAATTGGTGTGAGCCATATTTGGATCTCCTCTTTGTTCTTCAACAAAAGGGGTTTCTTCTCACTTTTGCCTTGATCTTTCCACAAGTAGAAATGCTTAGCATGAGAATTAGGTGTGTTTTGGGAAGGGGTGGATGGTTGTTTATATAACTTTATTTTTTGGGAAAAGAGTAATTCTTAGTGAATGTGGAATAATGGAGATGTAAGATTAGGCTTAGTTAATTAGGATTAGGAGTAATAAAATGGGATTAATACTCGATGGGAATTATATGGAAAAACGGGGCTTAATTAATCATTTATGAATTAATTAATATTCCTAGATTATCTTGTAGATGTTATTTGAGAGGAATTTAGAGGGAATTATTGAGATTTAGAGATGATTAAGAGTGGGATTTAATTAATAATTGGTTATGAATCAATAAGTGAAGAGGATTTTAATTAACAAAATAATGTTAATTAGTATTCGAGAGGAGAAAATTAATTAATTAACGAAGGGTCGTTAATTAATAATCAAATACGAGATTTAGTGTACTTTTTTACAGTTTGCGTTTAAATTAGCACAACGGGTTGTAGGTGTCCCATTTGCCCCTCTTTAGGATGGTGTTGTGTAAGCGACACCATTGTAAAAAAATAGAAAAATAATAGACAATTTTATTGTTGAAAATAAGAAAAATTAGTTTAGTGTGTGTGATGCCCCCTCAAGCGACTATGGGGTGAGAGAAGAAGACGACGAGTGCTTGAAAGGTTAAAAAGGTGATTACAAGTGAAGGAAAAATTCATCGCGGGAGTAAAATGGCCATCACAATGAGGGATACGTATATGTTGTCATGCAAAATGTGTAGCATGAAAATTCAAAATTTTGTCATGAAAACCTAGACCTCATTTGAGAATCCTTTTCCCGGTCAATGTAAACGTGTCCTCCGACCAACTCAATTGTTGTGTTATCCTCATATTGGCTGAAAGGAATGTGCTAATGTGATTTTCAAGTGTGTTTCATGTGCGGGAAGTGATTCATGGATTCATTCATAACCATTAAGCAAGAATTGCTCCCGAGGCCTGTTTTCAACCTTTTTGCGCTTGGTGAACACCCTCGGGAACATTCAAGGAAACATTAAGGCACATGAGAAGTGTTTGGCAGAGTTATGCAATCATCCAAGGCATTTTAGGAAATTTCGGAAGAAAATTCAGGTTTAGGAACAAGTTATGCATTGTTGGGCTATTTATAACATGGTATAAGGAAATGAAAGCGGCGAAAAAGCTAGTTGGCTTGTTTTGAATGTTTAAATAGCCTTGAGTGGAGTTGGAAACACATAAAATACTTGTCGAGAAATATAAGAATTCCTATTTCACATTTAAAAATATTTCAAGGTACTTTTAGGAACGGATTTGTATATGTTGACCCGACAAACAGTAGGTAAAGGTCTTTGATTCTCGTGAAGATTCAAATGGAATGCTTTAGGAGTTCTAGAAATATTTGAGACCCGATTCAAAGTCAAAAGTGGAATATGTGAGGCCCTCTTCACACCCAATGTGTTAGTTATCATTTTTATCATCATAAACTTCGGTGATGGCTTTCCTTCACCAATAATAGGCTTGGGAAAAATTGAAAATGGGGTAAATTTAAAATTTTAGGCAGAATTGGCTCCTAAAAATGGTGGTAATGTTCTCATCATCCCTTTTGGATTCAAAATCATATAAGTTTTCCCTTAGAAATCCACTCCTAGCTCTGGTGGCGAGAAAATATGTTCATGTGTCTATTTCGGGCAATGTTCGGTGAAGGCAAGCATCTATTTTTGGATTTTTCACACTTGGAGACCCCTGATGTCCCTTTTTCCCTTTAAAAAAAAAAGGGACATGGGGGACACAAAAATTTTCCACCATGGAGGAGGGGAAGTTTGCGTCACTTAAAAGACAACTTGGTGGTTAGAAAATGTCATACACTCACCTACCACTTCTCATGATGAATCCACCCTTGGCGCATTTTTGAGGGGGTGATGTCCCTTTTTCCTCTTTCCAAAAGGGACATTTTGGACACTATAATGCAGCACCACATGAGGAGCTCAAGTTTTGTCACTTAAAACACCAACTGGGTCGTTAGAACATGTTTTCAACCTCACCTTTCAGATATGGCCCCTTCCTCATGAAGATCACACCCTTGCACATTTTGAGAAGGCTGATGTACCTTTTTCCCCTACTAAATTTTGTAAGGGACATGGGGATAACCAAAACCCATTTATAAATTTTTCACTCTACCAATGAGTCTCTAGTTAACCCGAGTTAAGCAAGGTGAGTCAAGTCATGAGTTAACTAGGCTTATCAGTGAGGGAAGGTGTGAAGCCAACACTTAGTCATTTATAACTCATTTTTGGTCACTTTTTACTTATCCATTGCACGCTACCTTGTTTTCATGTTGCCAAAATGATCCCAAAATCCCTCATGCTCAAAAACACACTTTTTCTCATATCTCATCAACCCTTGCTTTGATTTCCATGAAATTTGAACTGTAGATTCCTTGGAAAAACACCTTTAAGGGAGTATTTACTTGCCCCCATTAATTCACCCTTATATTTTATATACCCCTTTGAAATTTTCAGCCAAAAATATTCATTTTCATATCTACACAAATGTGACAATTGCGATCCTTAGAAATTGGAACAAATGCATAAAATGAAAAACAAAAACTTCTACAAATGGTTTCGTTCAAATTCGACACTTTGGGAAGACCAATTTATATTTTTAGTAATCCTTCATTAGATCACTTACTAATAATAGTAAGTCTGAGAAAAATGCAAATTTAGACACCTCATTGCATTCCCCCATGTTTGAGACACTCAAAATTGGCAAAATTGGCAAGATTGGCAAAAATGGCTAAAATGGGACAATCATGATGAACATGCTAAAAATAGTAAATGGATGAAATGAGATCAAAATGATCACATATAATTCCTTCATTAATTCTATGATGGTCTTGGCACTCACATGAGCTTCTCTCTTAATTTTCAAGTCAATTCCCGCATTCCCCGATGCGGTGAGCATAAATTGCCTAAGTGTGAAACTCAGGTTGTGTCTTGAGAACTATTTCACTTCATCTCACATGGAGTGCATAATCATAAGGTGGATGAAATTGAATTTGGTACCTTTATTCTTCCATTTATATGGAATCGGAAGGATTTGGTTTCATGCTTCATTCACCATTAGGGCTCCCACGGTGGCGAGAACCATAATCATGTTTGTGTGAGAAAAATGCATCAATTTCTCCCATGTGAATGAGTGTTTATAAAGATTTGGCAGTGTCTCAAGAAGCAGAAGATTTTCTCTATGAGGAGGTCATTTCTCAATACTCTTGGTGACCTATATATCCAATGTTCATCACTCCTCTTCTCGGTGTGTTCAAGTAGTATTACAGAGGTTTGTCATTTCAAGAGTCTTCAAAAGGGGGAAAAGCATTCAAAGGCCTTCATTGGATCTCTTCATCAAGATTGCATCACAACGAAAGGTCATCATGGATCAATTTTTCATCTTCAACATCATCGAGTTGATCTTTATCAAATGCGAGGGCATCTTCATCCTTGATTTGGAGCATATTTCCTCTCTCTTCTTCATCATTTTCCTCTTCTCTCCCCCTTTCTAATTCTTCATTGTAAACAATCATTGTATTTTGTCTTATTCACTTAAGTGACTTTCTAATGTTGCATTGTAAAAGTCCTTTTGATTTATAAAAGGAGACTTATTTTCTCACTTCCTAGGAAAGTGAAAAGTTACAAGTGAAATAAGAACTTGAAAAGTCATGTGGGAGGTAGATGAAGAGTTGTATTGTAAAGCTATAAATTGGGAGAGCCTCCTCACTTCAAAGGATGGTTATTCTTGTTTACTAGCTCTCATACTCTCTCTAGGAACAAGTGATCAAATTTCCTCTATTTCCTTTGCTTATGTTTCCTCTCCATCTCAACTATACTCCATGAGCATGTACTTGTTGAATATTATGCATTGAGACTTTGTGTTTTTTGTATTTTGTTCCTTGTTCTATGTGAATGGTGTCTTCTCATTGATTCATGGATATATTCTGGTTTTGAGACAATAAACTTTGTTGTACTATTTATTGTGCAAAACCCCATTTACTATTCTCTTCACACCTCTCCTTCAAGACTTTTCCCTCCCTTGTAGAATCTACAAGCACTTTGCCACATGTGTAGGGAAGTACTCTTGTGTGATTCTCGGTCGAAATACCACCCCAAGTAATTAGAATAGTGTAAATATTTCTTGTTTTCAATAAATGGAGTTGCCTCATTCAAGCAGAGAGGAACTTAGTCCCACACATTGTTGGTGAGAGACCCCCAATTTATCCAAATGAAAAATTATTTCGCCAATAGTTTTTGGCGCCCACGGTGGGGAAGATTTTGCACATTTGCACCTAATATTGATTCCAAAAATCCACAAAAAAATTATATTCCAAAAAATAAAATCAAAAATCAAAAATCTAAAAATCCTAAATCCCACAAAAAGAGTAAACATAAATCTACCTTGAGTTGAATCCAAGCTTTCCCAAAACTAGCTGAAAGAAGGTATACAAGATTGAATAGATTAAGAGGAATTGTTGATCCTACTTTTGAGGCTTTGCAAAATCAGCAAGAAAAAATCAAAGATAATCCATATTTCTTCTCTCAAGCTTCATCTCCATCTGATTCATCAAGTGGTACCCCTGGAAATCCTATTCAAACTCCTACAAATCCTCTTGATTCTCCTATCTTTCACCCACCATTGAACTTTTAATTCCTAGAAGGAGAAGAAGAAGAACAAGAAGAGTAATTTGAGATGGCAAATGAAGAAGTCCAAGAACCTCTCCCTTGGGGAAAAACACAGGTCCTTTGTCCTTAAATCAAATTCATGAACTTCCTAAAGGTTCAAGGAAAATTTTTCCCAAGTTTAGAGGTGATGGGAAACAACACCCAGATGAGCATATTATTGCATTCATAACTACATGTGGTGTGTTAGGAGTTTCTCATGAAGATGTCTCATCCACTTGTTCATTGAATCACTTCAAGATGTTGCAATGCTTGGTTTTATAATTTTCCAAGAGGTTCCATTACAAGTTGGGCTCAAATGAAGGATAAATTTGAAGTTAGATTCAAGCCGGCCGAGGACGCTCATGCCCTCCTTGCCCAATTGACTCAAATGAAGAAAGAGACTTCATGGCAAAATTCAACAAGTTAATCAACAAGATTCCCATAGTTGCTCATCCTACTGTAGATAAATTGAAAAGGTTTTTCATGAATGCCTAGTTGTGTGAAGTCAATTTATTTCTATAGAGAGTCCAGCCAAGAGATTTGGAACATGCTCAAAAAATTGCCATTGAATTGGAAGATGACCTCATCTTGTCAGGAAAGATCAATAATTATTCAATGAAGGATAAGGCCCAAAATCCCAAGGATGAAAAACTTGATTCGTTGTTGCGAAGTTGGCTAATGACTTGAAAACATTGAAGAGGGAGGTTGCTCAACGAATATCCCATCAAAATGAGAATAGGAACCTGATTGGTGGTTTCGAGGTTGTTTTGGTGTAGGTCTTTGTCTGAAGTGGGTTTGGATCATGATCCTGAGCCTCCACTATGATTTCCTCCACACGGTGGAGGACCTAAGCCTCCTGAGCCTCCTACCACGACCTAGGGGCCTATATAAAACTTTGCCTTGGGTCCCCGTAGTAGTGTTGAATTGCACACCAACCGTCTAACTTTGTTATCCACCTTGAGTACTTCCAATGGGCAACATGCCAATGGTCTATCCTATCATCGTTCCTACCATATTGTTTCCAAACATACTTTGTCCTATCAATGGACTCATCACGTGTGCGCAACCTAAATTTGTTGTGTTTCTTGTATTGATATCAATACTTGTGCCTACTGTGTCTCCTTCCCAATGTGGAGATCCACTATTTCCTTCTGCTTGCCTTCATTATGATGATCTTCTATGTGAAATTTTGAATTCTAAGTACCATATGCGAGGGCCGGGGTATGAGATGGGTCGGGGGTTTGGTATGGGTCAAATGCGTGCAACCATTCTCAATGTTTCCCAGGACTCACTATCATCATATGTTGAAGGGGTCCTTCTATTGCACTTTCCCAATACTGGAAGGACATGATCCTATGGCCCCTCACCTTCTGCAAGGTTCTTATAATCTCCACCTTAGATCATTCCTCTCAATCTCAACGACTACTCAATTTCCCTCTCTCACACATCATTATACCCGCACGCTCTCTTCTCTATCTATACCCTCCATCCGGCTCAATGCAACCCTTCCCAATCTTATTCCTTGCCCCTATATACGACGGTGTTTAGTTATTCATAGGAAAGTTCTCCATTCCCAACTTAATCATCAATATCTTTTTGGCGCGTAAATACGATCCCCTTGGCTCACACAAAAACTGGAATTCTACTTCCTCTGGGCACAAATACATCGAAATTACGTACTCCAAG
This sequence comes from Taxus wallichiana var. yunnanensis, assembly GCA_018340775.1. Lineage (NCBI taxonomy): Eukaryota > Viridiplantae > Streptophyta > Pinopsida > Cupressales > Taxaceae > Taxus > Taxus wallichiana. The sequence continues at coordinate 468,812,265 of CM031244.1, read as the reverse complement.
GTATAATTGTGTAGCACCCTTCCCACCAGCGATCCACATCTTGGGTCCACGATGCATCCAAGTCGAGAGTGTCTCGGTATTTTTCATGATTCCACGCTTGCTTTCTTCCCAAACAATGTCCTTAATTATGTGTGTATGGTGCTAAACATTCATACAACTCTATTGGGAAGAAACTGAAGAATGTATCATATAATGAATCATATAGGTTGTCCTCTACCCATTTGTGTAGGTCAAAGTTTCTACCTGTGGTGTATCTCCGTGCAAACTCGGCATAGCCATCATCCACCCAATGCTCAATACTCTCTAAAGACAACTGAAACATCATGCACACACCACATTTTGCGAGATAAAAATATAAGGCCCTAATGTAACGGAACCAAAATGTTAGAGTCTAGTTTTCAACACCTTACTAAATTAGGCGCCGACACTTCACTTAGACAAATGTCTAAGCGAACACCAAGTGCGGACAACCCACTTTGAGTTCCTTCTATGTTTCACTTGTCAATATGTGGGTCATATAACCATTATCATAGATGAAAGATAACAACAAAGTATAGCAAAGTCAACATGTAACAACAAAGTTGATCATTCATTAAGATAGACAATTAACAACATAATCAAATTCCCATTACACCATGCACATCTCTATTAACCTTAGCAATCCACACACAATTGTCCATTATAAGAACATAATCAATTCTATTACGGACTTCAAAACATATTTACACTGATTAAATATAACTCATGCACGCATGACTCATACACTAGTTAGATCAGAATTCTCCCTCTATTACTATGTGTGTACATTTGTCTATTTATATCTCTTAAAGGAACACAACACCTATTTATACACGGTGGGAACTTGTCCTTCACCTCTTACATGCATTAATCCTAATAATAAGCATCATAAATATAGGTTGCATGCTCTTGGACCCCGCTTTAATCTTAACTCACGTTATAAATAGCTATTGAACTAATTTTCTCGCTCATATTTCATATTAGTGAAATGGTAACAAAGAAAACAAGAAACTCCAATGTTGTGAGGGTTTAAGGCTACCTATGGATGAGATCATGATGGATACGGGCGCAAAGATCCTCCTCGTAATGAGCTTTATTACTGCGCACAACAAAGAAAAACTCAACACAAAAATGGATTAGTAGATAGGATGGTAGGTTTCCGATAATGCCGATTAGAAGTGAAAACTTCCTAGGATGGATGTCAACCCACTTTGATAGAAAATAAGGATAAAACAATAATGGATAAATGATATGATGCTTTAGAGAATCTAAATTGAAACAAAGAATCAAATGAACTAGATAAGACCAAATGCAGATCCGTAACAATAAATGATGAAAAAGCTGAACCAAACTTGATCGTCAACGATGACCCAAGACTACAGGCGATTCGATGGCAACCGAGGAAGTAGGGGACAAAAAATAAATGTAGAGAAGGCAAACACGAAGGCGGTTGTTACGAAGGCGATGTATGACTAATATTGATGCAGAGGTTGTCGCAGGAGCTTCGATCCGATGGGAACAAAAAGGATGCAAGAAAATTGATAAATCTGATGATAGAAGTGATAACTGTTGATTAGGTTGACGACGATCGGGGCGATCGACAACGACTAGGTGTGATGCAAGTGAAATCTGAAGCAACAAGTGTGCAAAATGGAAAGATTGGGAGATTTGAGGGAATGTGGGATCATAAAGGAGATAGGGGCGGAAGGGATGACATAAAATCAAACAAAATTGGATCGGATCGACGACGATCGAGGAGTGATATAGGGTTTAAGGGATGAAGATGGGTGGAAATGGCGATCTGCGAAGAAATAAAAGATGATTGATACATGGTAGAGCTCGAGATGGTTGATAAACTGCGAGGATGATGCAAAATAATGATAGGATGGCAATGGGGGCTCCAAGCATGCAAAAGAATGATACCAAGCAAAGAGAGAACTTCAAATCTTCAAAGGTGATGCAAAAGATTTTCCACAAAAATGCAAATTGAATTAATCGATGTTAATTGATTAATTAATCTATTTCAACCCCTAAATTAAACCCAATCTTCCCCACATGCCAAATATTCCCCATGTCCCCCACTTGCGAATTAAATATTCAACTTTAATTCTGGACCATTCCTCATGTCTCCCACTCACCTAATCATGCTTACTTTCCATAATCATGATTACTCTAAACCCCCGAATTAATCCTACTTCTAGGCTATAAATAGAGCCTCACCCCTCCTCTTTCAAAATAAGCTTGAATATCTTGTCAGAGTTCTTGCATCCTTTGAGCATAGAACATCCCTCCACCTCATCCTAATGCCCAAATAGCCCCACTTGAAGCATCCAAAATCCATAATCTCTTTATCTATTGGTGCAAAGTGAGTCGATCTTGTTATAACGAAGGCCTTGCTCCAGTTCGAAGGAAGCACCTACATTTCACACAATCAGGGCTCATCCACACTTCATTGCCCATTATGAGGTTTGTGACGGAATCACGAAGGAGAAGGTATCGGCTAGTTGTTTTACTTTCTTGTTAGTAGTGTATTTTCCTAGCTCACATTCTAACAAGGATAGAAATCTAAATTATTTATATCCTTGTCTAGAGTATTTAACACGAAAATTCGAGTTTAAGATTAACACAAGGTAGAGTATTAATTGTTGCAGATAGCAAAAGTGGTTTTACACTAATAACCATGTGACCTTTATACCTAATCAACCACATAATAATAATAATAATAATAATAATTGTTTTATAGTCTACGATGTTAGGTGGCATCTTTTTGGGTCCGGAGACGGTTGAGAGTATATATGGGACTATTTCGTACTCCGAGTAGACAAGAAGCACCAAGTGGACTTCAAATACAAGATGTACATACCCTACTCCCGGAAGATTTAAACTAGTGACCTCTCTTTGAACAGCACAAATTCTTCAATCTCCGACTTACATGTCTAAAGAGAATTCATATGGTTGAATAAAGAGGAGATGATTATCAAACTCACCAAAGATTATCTGCATGCCTGAGAAATATTTAACGAGATCTGCTGTCGCATAGCTGTTTTTCTTCAACTATTTTTTTTAAAACTAAAATTCTAAAAATTAAGTTTGACGGAGTAAAAACTTTGTTTTCATCCCACCATTTAAGGGTAAACAGCTCCAGAAATCTCCGAGCAGCAGGAAAGATAGCAGAACATTGTGGGTTTCAGCTTACAGTCTATTCTATTCTGTGGGTTTATTGGGTTAAAGAGAGGATTCGACCATGTATAACTCTCCCTTCAGGAGCGCGTGGGATCGAAACGCGGGAAGGACGTTCACTGTTCCAGTCGCAGGCTCTTCTTCTCCCTCTGTCGCTTCGATTTCCCCGCGCTTTGTGAATATAGACACCCCATGGCATGTCACGGCTCCTCCTCATCGGATGGACGATACCGTTGCAGCCGTCAAAATACAGTCAGCTTTCAGAGGGTATTCCGTTCGGAAGACTAAATCCCTGGAGAGTCTCAAGATTATTGCGAGGGTCAAGTCGAGTATGGAAGAAATGCGGCGGCGTATAAGTGATCCTCATTGTGTTGAGATTATGCGTCAAAATGAAAAAGAGCGCCTCAAAATCGCAGAGGGGGTTATGTCGTTGCTGCTCAAACTCGACGAAATTCAGGTATTTTGACGCCCTTGAGAACCCCAATGACTTTTTTTTTTAAATATTGAATATGAGTAAGTAGGATTCAAGAGTACTGACCTAATGAAAGTTCGTAAAATGAAGTTTTTTTTTTAAATATTGAATATGAGTAAGTAGGATTATAGAGTACTGTAATTTGTTGCAGTAAAATGGAGGTAACTAATAACCCCAATGAAAGTTCGTAAAAGAATACTGAATCTGAGTAAGTAGGACTGGAGAATGTTGTAATTTCGGTAAAATAGAGGGAAGATTGTGGACTATTACGCAGGTAACTAGATGGTGATGTGGAAGGAAAACCCTCAACAACGATATTTTATTTGAGAACAGGAATTTTTATAATGATGTTGACATTAGAAATAATCATATGGCAAGGAGACCTCAAAATCGCAAAACCCTCTAAATTCTTCTGATTTGGTAAATTCTCTTATAGATAATCTTTGTCTTACAATAATTACCAATGTGAGATTAACCCAATTACAACCTAATCATGTTTTAATGTTAAATTTTAGTTTAACTATACCATAGATTTCGGATTTCGGATACAGTTACAGATTCTAAGAATCCAAAGTGTGGATTAGGCACATTCTCTCTTCCCCCGATTAGGCAGTCCAAAAATATATAAAAATTTAAAAAAAAAAAAATTTAGCCTGATAAATAAGAATTAACCGCATAAATGATACTCTACATATAAAAACAAAATAACCACAGAACACTACTGATAATCCATATAATGCCAACCAAATGCCAAATGAAATGTCACAAATGTTATAATAAATATTAAATTTTATTATTACATAAAAATGCAGCAGGGTCTGAATCTTCACGTGATCATTAAAACAGAAGATGCATGTATATCAAGAGCTACTGATCTTATTTTCTGGTTTTATAGCAGCACAAAACTGAAAATCAGATTTGTGGTGGGATTTAGATTTACTGTCACAATCGTTCCTTGTCCAGAATTGAATCTGCCTGTAAGTGATCAGATAAAGAGTATTTGGGTCGATTGTGCTTGTTCCCTCCTGGTCAGATTTGTTCCCAAGATCAGACCCTGCTGGTTTTTAGAGTTTTATAATGTTTTAAAAAAACTCAGCCATTTTATGTTTTAATGTTGAAAAAATTTAAAAACTTGTTTTTGGCTCTGGATACACCCAGGATATGACCTGGATGGTCCGCATACGTCTGAGACGTATCCAGCTGTATACAGACCGTCCAGGCATATCCAGCCCTGTTTTCTGCCATATCGGTATCTGAGGTTTTGGCATATGTACTTTCTCATTTTAATCATGCACTTTCTCACTCTACTTGGGGCTCTGTTTTGAAAACCCATTTTGTTTTACTTTCTGAGCTAAATCTCATTCAACAAATGTTAAGATAAACATCAGGGGAGAGGATAGGCTTAGGACCTTAGTTTCTTAATATTGTTACACTCCACCCCCTACCTCCACGTGTCCCATGATGATACATTCAGTTGGGCTTAGCTCTATGCTTGACATAAGTTGAAGTGACTTGAACCTGTACCTTGAGGTTCCCCATGGCTACTACAAATCTCCCAAAGAGCCTGTGATAATGCAACCTGCTTACAGTGTGAAATTCATCATTTTGCCCCATTTGCCCCAAACTGATTGAACCCAAAAACTCCTAAGCCTTAATAATGTCACTACCGTGAAGCAGGAGGACGTTAACTCGTTAACAGATGTTAACTATCACAACGAAGGAATTGGCAGACGTCTCAACCCCAGGTGTTGCTCCCTAAAGATTCCTTTGGAATTGGCAAAGCTTTTAGTGTACCTGTATCAAAAATAAGTATGTTGGAGTTTGAACTGAACTCTGTAGGAAAGTGGCCACAACGTCATAAAGCCTCATTTCCATATCATAATAAGGCTGTTCACACCACAATGAGTGGCACACAGTCTCTAGAAAAAAAAATGGACGCCGCCTCATTATTTTTCAATGTGTAGAAATTGTAGAATTTCTAGCTGTTCTTCTTATGATGGCTGGAATTCAAAATTGGGATAACTGAGAATCTGTTGCTGCTAGAGCTCTGGTTAGGGTTTCTGGAAAGATTTATCTGCCATTTCAACATTGTTTTCAAGATATATGCGGCTGCTTTGCTTGCTTTTATTTAAATTATTCTTCAAGTTTTGTAATTTTTGCGTCTTTTAGTCAAATTTGACCAAATGTAGGTGTTTTGAGCTTGGCCCCAGTTATGGTTAGTCTTTGTTGAAAACCTTTTATGTTATGTTATTTTAACAATATTTTTACACGCCCATAGCTGTTTTTTTTTAAATTTCAGATCCCAAAAGTTGTGTAGAATTTTAGGCTGGTCATGCTAATATTCATTTGCCATGGATTTCCTGTCTGCATGCAGGGAGTGGAGTCTTTTGTGCGGGAGGCGAGAAGGGCTGTAGCTCATGAACTGGTCAGCCTTCATGAAAGAGTGGATGCCATAAGCACCTGTAAATCTACAGAAGGGAAAGGTATGGAAGTTCCAACTGATCTTCAAACCAGAGAGGATGAAAGTTGTAATTTAGGGAGAGCGCAGGAGGGTAGGAAGGGTGCGGGGACCCGATGCTGGCTGAGGAGCTGTATGAGGAAAGTACTGAGGAGGAGCTACTGGACTGATTGATTTTGGCATTTTTAATAACTTCAATTTAAATGATTTTGAGCTGGTGAAGCTCAGTCCTCAAATGCTAATCCTGCTTATTAAGAAGCCCGGTTCAAAGTTCTTTGGAGGTGAAATTCCTGAGCAGGGAGTTGTACTGAATTGTGTGAGGAATCATCATGTTGGTGAGCACATGAAAAGTCAATAGTTTCCCCCTTCTGCTTTCCACTTTCAGGAGGGTTTATTGTACCAAATTATAAGGTGACATCTAACAAGACGCTAATAGATAGATGATGTTAATAATATAATATGGACTTCGAACATGCTAACAAGGTCATGGTCGTGCAAATTGCTTGACCCATAGGTTGCTGAAGACATTGGAAAAGGAAGAAAAGCTAGTGACAAACATCCAGATAATTATATCCAGGGCAGTTTCGTTAAGCAGATACCACATTTGTCCATCAGGCTGTGGTCTAACAGTAAGTTGGAGAGCTTTTTGCTCAAATGACCCAGATTCAAAAACGTTCTAGTACGCTCTCCTTGCTGGCAATTTATTGAAAGTTCTATTCATTTTTATTAAAAAAGGTAGATAGTAAAATTTGTTTGATATGGGGTTGCAGCTTAACAAAAAAATGCCCATAACGTTTAAAACAAAATGCATGCTCTGCCTTTGATTTGCACTTAATGAATGGTGTAAATTTACTCCTTTATGATGGGAATAAACTCTAATCTTTTTAATGTGCAAATATGAGGCAGCATATTCTTCTCCCCTAAAGTATCTAATACATGCAGATTTCGACTAGAGAAATATCAAATACAGGTTTCCGTTCTCAATAGAACAATGTTGGATGGAATGGTACTGATGGAAATCTGCTGGTGTGAGTTAGAAATCATTGGTTAATACATGCGGGAGAATGATGGTATACGTTGGAAAACTCCTTTTGAGCAGTATGACCAGCTTGACATTGTGGGAATTCATCTACCGACCACTTCTTCACAAGACAACATGCCTCCTGTTATGGTTGAAGCTTTTGGATGGCAAAGATGGAATGTTGGAGTCCTAATTAGCCTTGTTCCCTCTTCTCTCTGGAGTTATTTTGTTTTAATACTATCACTTATCAGTGTTTGGACTCTATTAACATGTACTCAGTATAAAAATATATGTCAAGATAATTACACAGTAGCATTTTTCAAACCCTTTTATTACGTTGAGGAGTTCTATAAACATATTTGGCATGGCTGTGGTGATGGGGAGTTGCCAACCCTAACGAGGTCAAGTATCTTGCCTAGGCATGCATGTGGATCTTTATGAATTTTGTTGGTTTGCCTCTGTGATGGAGCTATCCAGCCTAAAAAGGTGAGTATCTTGCTTGGGCATGTGCATGCTGGATATTGAATCCAAACCTTGCAAAGTGTCCCAAGTAAAATGAATTGGGAATAGATTAGTTCAAGGAGACAGCAACGTAAATGTTTTACTATGTACTTTCTACCAAATCACTACAAGAGTAAAACAATGCAATTAAAGAGAGAAGTGAAGCAACAAAATGGGAAGAAAACATAAAATTGTTATTTTTTTTTTACAAGGTCTGTTTTAGAGATGATGTTCGTTTTGAAAATCATTTGACACAAACAAAACTAAATGGAAAACAGATTGATAATTTTTTTTCTTGTTGCAATTTTATCTCAACAGGATTTATGCACTGAAATTTGTAAATATCAAAAATGCTTCATAAACATGCAATAGTTTAATAAGATGTATTTTGTGAATTACATATGATCATTCCAAATAATTGTATGACACATTGCTCAAGCTTCATATTCTCGGTTGCTTCTTATAGATTCCCCAATGGAGTTTTCCATCTTTACAACAGGATTACATTCTTCTCTCATTGCCTCTCGTCTCTCTCAAGGACATTCTGCATGTTGAAAAGGAAAAAGGAAATGAACCTTTACATTTTGTTTCAAATTGTGGATCCCTCATCCTTGTCAACTGGTGCAATAACGATGTGTGCCTGAATTCAGTTTAGTAGTTTCTACACAATATGAGGGCACCTTGCTTAGCTAGGTGAAAGTTTCATTAATAAAGTACCTGCTTAGTATGCTGTATGCTTTCTTGCTTCCAATTACAAATTACAACTAAGGTAGAATGTTTGATTATATGAACTATGTCTCTCCCTGAATCAGCTCTAGATCATTTCGTACTTGTATTATATCAGCTCACTATTCATGGTATATAGCAACACACCCCCAACAAATTGGAATTTAGTTCTAGTAGACTATGGTGAGCCCCAGTATCTAAGTTCTTACATCCACATTCTAGCGTGCATGGAGCATAAACCACATTTGTGAGGATGATGTTCTTGGAGGCCTCGCTTCTAACAACCATACCCCAGACGACCCTTGATTGCTTTAGGGAAGACCATTTTCATTGTAGAGCTTGAAGAGACTTGTGTCCCTACCCTAGTCCTTGGGATTCTTGTTTCAAAGAGGGCCTCTCTTAAGAAATTGCCACATGGACAACTTGCCTCATGAATGAACACTTGGATCCCTACCAATGTGGGTAGTATGATTAACCAATATGAGGGAATGGTAGCTATGACACTCAAGCGGGTGGTGGAAGCCACCCCACAAGTAGCCGATTCTACAAAGCCTTTCACAGAACCCCTTGGCTTTGCATATTTTAGAGATCCTCCTCCTTTGCATATTTTAGAGATCCTCCTTCAAGCTCTGCTCAAACTCTCAAAGTTCTAGCAACACTTTGGGATGAAAGTCCCTTGGAGCACATGAATGCCTTCATGATGACATGCATGGATTGGGAACACAACAATGTTCTTATGCTAACTTCTTCACCTAAACTCTAGAAAACTAAAGCTCTCATTTAGTTCCAAAATTTGCCTTTGAATTCTCTCTATCATTCACCTCTTAGTTGATGATTTCATTCTCTTCTTCATTATTACTAGAAGATTCAAGTTGGATATCTAATCACTCACCTCCATGATGTAAACCAAAAGTAAGTTAAACTTAGGCTTTGTCGATGATGGAGCATGGGTGTCCACTCACGCAGAAAAGGTTCAACAATACCTATCTATTTTATATGTTCACTCGAGCATTGAGGCATGAGATTCACCTTCGGTCCTCAAGCGTGAACCCTTTCACAGAGGGGCCTTGAAAGAATGTCAAAAGCTTAATCCCAATGAATTTTGCTTGGCCTTTGACCTCCTCTTGTTCAAGGTCATTGTCCCATCATGATTGCAACTATAATTTGATAAAATAAAAAAAAGGTGCCTTTTATTCTCTCTAAGATGAGGAGGACAAAAGAATACCTGTGAGGTTAATCCCTTGACCACAAAGGCTTCTTGGAATAATAGAGATGTGAAGGAACTTGAGTACATGTTTGATTAGTCCAAGAATTGGGGTGCCATAAGATGAAAAGCCACTCTACAAATGAGTGTTTTGCCTTCAAAATCTTATGAAAGAGAAAAAAATAAACTTATTGAAGACTTGCCTCCCGTGACTCTTAATTACAAGGTATACTTCTAACAAAAACAATCATGATCATGGAAAGAAAGGGAAAAAGGACAAGGAAAAGGAGAAGAAAAAGAAAGGCAAGACTAAACCTAGACACTCTCATTATCACTCTTCACATTCTTCTACTTCTCATCGATCTTCATCAAATTTGTCCGATGATAAATCCAAGCTTTGTGGTGGAAAACTTACGGTGTTTATAAACATAAATGATAGTCCCACCTATGAATGATTTGATTCCACATGTTTAGGTTTTTACTCCCATGGAGATAGTAGTGGTGTGGGACCTTTAGGCCAAGCCTTAAGGGCAATCAACTCGTGTTAAATTTTAGTGAAACAATTTGCCACATTGGAGGCTTCGGTCCTACTTTGTCATAGAGAACCTTTAGTCCCTTTACGCTTGGATCCTCTTTTGGGACCTCATATGTCTCTATACTGATTGGAGGGTGTTCATCTTTGATGAGCTCAATCTCTCTAAGGAGGTTCAACTATGGAGTGCACCCAACATCCTTTATAATTCTCACACTCCTAACAATAACTCCTCTCGATCTTTAGTTCGTCAAAGCTTATCACACCATGTTCATTAAAATATTTTGATTATTTTGCACACAATGGTCAAATGAATCAAAGTGTGGCATAATTAAATATAATTATAATAAAAAGCAATAATATGTACCCAAATGAGTGTAATAGTGATAATGTTAAGAGATAAAGCTAGATAACTAGCAATCGCACGTGAGGTGTGCGATGATAACGTCGAAGTTGGAGATGGAAGTGAGGAGAAGGAAACTGCAATATATAAAAAATGAGTATGAGAAATGCATGTGGGTAGACAATAAGAGGAACAAGTTGAAACGAGTGTGGAATAACACAATAAGAGATGAGAAGATGAGCAACAGAGGGAGAGGGAATCAACAATGCGGTTCAATGGGAGAGATGAAGGAAGGGAACATAGGTGGGATTCTCTCTAGTAGGTGGGATTCCTCTAGTAAGTGTGACTGCAGTAGAGGTGCGGAGGACATTTAAGAGTAACGACTAAATGAAAATGGAGGAGAAATACGAACGACTGACAAAGAGGAAACTCTTGATATACCCATGAAGGTTAGGCCTTGTCTTTCCGTTCCTCCAATGTCAGTAGTGGCTCGCTGCAGAGTAAGCCCTTGGGATTTGTGGATTGAAAATGCCCAAGCAATTTTAAGTGGTAGTTATTTTGGTTTCTTATGGAAATTGGTAGAACAAGAAGATGGAAGGCGTTGTCTGCATCCCAAGGAGGCCCTAAGTATCGATCTTATTTGATGACGACAAATAAAAGAAAAGCAAGTGGATTGAAGGAACCTTCGTAGACAAAATAAAAATAGATTTTCCCCCATATGTGAAAGTTGTGGCCATGATGCAAATTGCACGTGGAATGCCTTATAGTTCTGCACAATAACCAACAATAATGTAAATCACATAAGTATGCTACACATGATCTGAAACCGAAACTTGTAACCACATGTAACGTTTAAAAATATGTAAGGGGAAAATGAAGCGACATTTCTAGGCTGCGTTTTCTCATGGAAACATCTGTATGTAGATAAGATATGTTACTAATAACAAAAGAGTTTTAAACTATTCAGTGTGTTAATAAACCTTTAAAACATATATTATAACTATTATAGTTTGTTGGACGCTCGCAAAGTGTTTGGCAAAATGACTCAAGACAAATGTCTTCTCATGGAATATGATAATAGCAGTTAAAAGGAAGACATGGGATTTTTCAATAGACATCGACACATATTTACCAAATTCAACGAATGAAATTCCAACCCAATCACATGACCCTCGACATCAATTTTTTCAGATTGTGCCAAACTAGGAGCATCGAGACAGGGTTTGGGAACCCACGAAAAAGTAATTGAAATCCATTGTTTGGATGTTGTAGTTGCGAATGCGCTGATACACATGCATGCAATATGTGGAAACATTCAAAAGGCTTGTATATTGTAAGTGAAGACACATAGTCGAAGAAATAAAAATCACAATGCATAGGTGTCCTTTGCATGGCAAATGTAAGAGAGAAATATCCAAGGATAGCAACATAAGAAATGTTATCCTTAAACAAATTTAAAGAAAAGCATTTATGGAGCAAGTAGTTATTATACCATATATTGTTATAATTGTATTTTTTTACCGTAAACAAGAATTATCAATAATTTATTATATATAATCTATTAATAATTTATGTTTATATATTCGAATAATAAATAAAAATTTGTAAACTATTTACTCTACTAATCTACTTGTAAACCATATATTTCAATTGTTAGCTCGTTTAAATATGTAATTATTAATTAATATAATATATACATATATTTAATATTGTCGATAAACAATAACAATTGACAAAATATTATTTACGCAATCTGATAATCTTGTGTGTGTGTGTGTGTGTCCTACAAATAACAAAAGAATGTTAAACTATTTAGTGTGCTAATAATTTTTTAAACCATATATTATAACTATTATAGTTTGTTGGACGCTCGCAAAGTGTTTGACAAAATGATTCAGGACAAATGTCTTCTTATGGAATATAATAATAGTTGTTAAAATGAAGACACATGCTTTCTCAAAACATTTACCAAATGCAAAAAATGAAATTCCAACCTAATCACATGACCTAGCTCGACATCAATTTTTTTGGATTGTGCCAAATTGGGAGCATTGAGACAGGGTATGGGAACCCATGAAAAAGTAATTTAAATCCAATTTTTTAGATGTTGTAGTTGTGAATGCGTTGATACACGTGCATGCAAAAGGTGGAAGCATTCAAAGGCTTGACAACTATTTGACAAATTACATAATACAAATGCATAAATTGTTGTACATGCACGAAATGTTTTTTTTTTTTTAAGTCTTGGAGATATAATAGGTTGCAAGGTTGTAGAACATATTGTTTCAGAATTGAACATTGCAAACTTGTTTTGTGTAAAATTGGAGCACTATGGACCATACCATGACCATGTACAAAGAAATTTCATTCGTACAAACAATTATTTTTGTTTCTATCAATTCATTTTAGCCATAGTGTTATGTATGGAAAGGCCTATACCTTACCAACACAATACAAACTTATCCATATATATCGATGGTTGATTCTTTGATATAAATTGTATAGTTCATAATGTTTAAAAAATGTTATAGTTATTTATAAAATATATTTTTAAAGTGATACCAAGATAATTGTTAATGTCTTCTTAGATTAAATTGATCTGTGGGATTAATTTTAAATGTGAAAAAGTGTTTTTAAGATAATATTATTCTAATTAGTTTTAAACGCATATAAATCAATAAATTAAATCTAGTTATAGAAAATATTTTCTATGAGTTTATTATAATGAAAATATTAAATTATTAGGAGAAAATATACTTTCAGATTGATTTGGGAGTCTTCAATCATTAAATAAAGATTATGTAGAATAAGTTTCACAACAAAGCAAAGTAAAGATCCATGTCCTTAACACTACCCTCATAATCTCGATCGGCCACTCCTTTTCATGCTTCACCACTTCGTGTCATATATAGATCTTTTTCACTATTTCCATTCCCACTATTTCCTTTTGTTCTTTATTTTCCAAGTACAAATACCATACTATCTTGTTGTATGTTTCTTTTTTCTTCTAACGTCTCCCCCGTTTCGCTTTTCGGATTATTTTTATTAATTTTTTGTCATTATGGAAGTATTAAAACACTCATAAAATATTTGTGTATATGGTCCATCTATCCATGACAACATATTTTTTGTAACATATTACTTTTCAAATAACTTCTCTACTAAATTTGTTTTGTCTAAAGTGTAGTCTTTATAATTTTATACTACCATGTTCTTCCACTTAAACATTTTCTATTTGTCATATTATTTTAACAAATACAATTTCTTAACCCATAATATTTTCTCTCATTCCCCACTCTCACTGATGTACTATTTTCTTAGAGACTCTATGACTCTTTTAGAATTGAAAAAGTTTAACTTGCAAATTGATGAAACTTATGCCATCTTCTATTCTAAATACTTCAAGTAGTAGTTCTTTAAAATGAATGCAACTTTTTTTAATACTTGTCAAATACTTTTTCATATGAAACGCTACATGCATCCTTGTTTCATGGATTTTATTTCATATTCGCAGAAATGAATACATATGACCATTGCATGTTTTCCCCCATGCTTTGCCCATAGGAGAGACCACCACTGCCGTACCTGTGCAAAACACCTCATTTGCATAAAACAATTCATCTACAAGAATCAAGCGCTCTTGGACCTGCACAAATAAAGGGGTTCTAAGATTTAAATCTCAACAATAACACTTAAAGTCTGTACAGACAAGTTTGTTTCATCATTGAGATGCAAATTTATACTACACAAGTTCCATCCACAATGGCATTTAAAAATTCTATACTGACAACTTTGCTTTATCATAATTGACTTAAGCTGATGCACACAGAAGACCACTAGGAATATTTTTTTAAAAAAACATTTAAACCCGAATACATATAAATACCCCATAACCTCGGCTATGAGCCACATTAATTATACATTTCATTGTAATTCCAGGAAGTATGGTTCAGTGCAGTGATGGAGTAGAAACATTATTATCCTGTAGTACCAATTTTTGTAAAGAACCAATGGAAATAGAGAAATCCACTTAAGTGATTGTTAACATAAGAGATTATTTGCACTAAAAGTATAGAAAATGGCTAATTTGCACATAAACAAACTTCGAATTCACAAATGTGTAAGTAAACAAATCAAAAAAAGTTATACATTCACCACAAAGATGTTGCAAGAAGAGACCTCCTCAAGGTACTTCTTGTTGATTGCATCCAGATAGATCACATTAGAAAAGCCGTTTTCTTTAGCTCCAGTTTGTACTCTAAATACCTGTAAGAAAAAGATTGTTCGTTCATTTATGTATTTTGCAGGATCAAGACAGCTAACAGAAACTATATGGTCTCTGTGTTGAAAGTGTGTCTAACTATATATTATATTTAATATCTACACTACAGTTATACATCTACCAATAACATTAAAGCCATAACAACAATCGATTTACTTTCCCTAGCTATCAAAGCTACAATATATGTTTTCTTTGTCATCATTAAATCTCAAATGACCATCTCGAGGTTTGAAGTCTTCAAATATGTATTTCAATATTGCTACGTAATAATTTTACATAAATATTCTTTAATATGCTACCATAGCTACTTGGAGTTCCTACCTTTTGTAACTAGTCTTTATCCTGATCTATAATATGATCTTCTTGCATGGTTTATTTTTTCTGGTAGTTGTTCTGCTTAAGCTCTTCACTCTCTTGTGTCCTTAGTACTGCTCCAATTCTAATATGTTTCGCATATGCTAACAAAATTCCAATTCTCTCATACATTACGGGGCCTTAACCCTTCCAATCTCCATCAACAATTGCGACATGCCAAATATAAATAAACTTACTTTATAGCTTTTCATGTATGGTTCTAAATAGATTAATTGTGCTAATCATGTTCATGATATGAATAACTATTATAGATAATGTTTTTTCTTACTGATGCAATGGATTGCTGCCAACCCTTCCTGATACAGAGGACAATGCTGCAAAATTAGTATTCTACGCATGGTAAAATTCAAGGAAAGAAAATAAGAACACACTAAACTCACATATACATCCTTTTTTTTATCATAATAGTTGTATTAGAGATTCGGTGCACATATGATATATAGATAGGTTTCACACAGTGCTGAAAGTGTAGGCTCTACCTTCAACCTGAGTCACATCCAAAGAGCAGTAGACACTTCTTTACTAGAATGATCCGCAATGGACACAGACAAACACAAAAGTCGAAACCCTGCAGAAGAAGTTTTACTTTTTTATTTTTCTGCTCATACGTACTGGAAAAATAGTGGGAACCATACTCACCACGGCTCATACAAACTGGGAATACAGTGGCAACCATACTCCTGTGTTCATGGTTACGACAGAGGTATGACCACCGTACACATGTGACTCCCCACTTTTGGATGTCCGTAATTTCGATCCGCACAATGTCTCTCCCTCCCGATTCCTTCGTGTATGGTGTTGCGTTGCTAAGAAATTTATTGCCAAGAACAATAAATATTGCTCTGTCTTCATCTTCCACATCTGCATGTCTTTATCTCTGACATTCCTACCTTTCGCAGACACGTGTAGGGGCCATTCAAATCCGTGCTTCGTCGACCATGAAATCTCATCCGTTGATATCTCTGTCATTGTTAGAGGGGGTCGGGTTTTCTCACATAGAACACGCCTATTGGCATAATAAATATTGCACTAAATAATATAATTTCCCTAAAATCAAATTTCCATTCGTTGTAGGAAAGAGTTGGGTAATCTTAAAGATTTATTGAAGGGGCCAATGTAGTAGTATGGGTTGACATTGAATAGTACTATACCTACTTATGTGAGAATTTTTGAAAATGCAGTGCCTTCCTCCACAATGACAGGTTCAAATAATTTAAAATCGCTTCTACAAGAAACGAAATGGTGCAATAGTGCCTTGTGCATGATACCCAAAGTATGATATACCTTCTCCTTTTAAGACCAAAAAACATATAAACGACATCATCTCAAGTATGAGATGCCACGTAGAAAATGTTGTGTTTATAGGCATGAAAGCGAACAAAGAAGTAAATAACAAAATGCAAGAAAATACCAATAAAAATAGTAGTCTCCTTTTCCGTCTCCCTCTAGCTCTTCGTGGAATATAACGTTGCGATATGGAAGACACAGGCAGAGGACGAGTCGGATCAGAAAAGTAAAGGGTATTATTGTGTATGGTTCCTGAGGTAGGAGGGGACTTGCTTTGGAAAGTAAGAATCCTTGATTTGGGAAACATTGTCATGAGAGAGGTGCTTCTGTAAACTTCTTTAGATAGACATGGAGTGTCATGGAAATGCCGCTTTCTTTTTCCTCATCATTCGAGTCACACGAGCTACATCGAAATCCATCGAACCTCTGTCGCTCTACAAACACCACAACCATTAGCATTTTTCCTTCTCCATACTCATCATTCATATTCCTAACAGTAAATACTTACACTAATGTGCCCGACTGTGAGCCAACCCGCCATGTTGGTATTTTCTTGCATGGGTACCCATATCTTCCTCTCTTGGTTTTATTTACCTATATGTCTCAAGCATTTTGTTTCGATCGAAAGAAGGCATAAAAAATGACATGGTCAAATGTTTTGTGCCAAGGTGTCCATATCATACCATTTTCTTTCAGATGAGTAACAGAACGTGTGCCACCATGCACTACAACGCTTCATCAAATATCTCGCCATTTGCTACACGTTACTCACGGAATTTTAATATAATCACTCCCACACAGTGATAAATATTCAATGTGTATACATTCATCAGAGCATTCTCTCATTCTCGTGAAGGTAAAGTTGTATAATGTTTCTCATTTTCTACGATCGTGGCCATCAATGCCTTAATCGATCATTGTGGCCGTAACCCCTTGCTTGGTAGGAGATAGTGCCATGAATGTTTGCAGTCCGTAAGACCTGTTTGGTGACTGAAAACATGCCAGAGTCATCTTCTTTATGGTTGATACGACATTTCCACAGAAACTCGCCCATTTTCCACCCTCCCGTCATTGACGCAGAGATTTCAAAGGCTACGATAGGTATATTCAATCAATCACTATTTGCATGTCTTTATCTCTGACATTCCTACCTTTCGCAGACACGTGTAGGGGCCATTCAAATCCGTGCTTCGTCGACCATGAAATCTGATCCATTGATATCTCTGTCGTTGTCAGAGGGGGTCAGGTTTTCTCACATAGAACACGCCTATCGGCGTAATAAACAATGGAAATACCTAACTAGATTTTCCTTGAAGGAGGAATGTAGTACATACAAGGACTTGGATCTAATTCAAGTAAGTGTTGTCAAGCTCTCTAATGAAAAAAATCAAAACTATGCTTGGGCGCTACTATTATAGGAGGATAAGTACCGTCCAAATGATAATGATTGAGGCCGTTGACAATGTCTTGGGATGTTTGACAACTATATAACTTTGCAGGTTGTTCACTAATATTTGCAATGGATTTAGGGTGCTCAAGCATTATGAAATGATGCGGTGAAGCTTGTCTTAACTCTCATTTGTTCAAACCCTAATAATACACTTGAACAAACCTCAAAACTCCTTGATATAGGTGAGTAATCGACTATGTACTAATAATCGAAGAGGGATTAAGCTAAACAAAGTTCTCCCACTTCCTATGTTAATGTATTACTATGAAAATAATGTGTAATCTAGAATGATCCTTGCTTAAATCCTCGACACTCGCACTATGTAACTCTTACCCTTTTACTTCAAAATTTAACTCAAGATTGCGTTCGGTCTTCTCTTGGAATTTTTGAGATGTGTATATGCCTTTTGTAAAGTGATCTCCAAGGTATCTCTCACGTGTGTGGATAGATGATGACTTATGGGGTCATTCATAAATATAGATGAATATTCATTAATTTTTGCCCATATCTCGGCCCATGAATCAAACTTGGGTTGACTTAATGAAAGTGCCCATATTTGAACATTAGTTGGTGCCCATGCAAGGACACTACCATTGGAGGAGGACAATACCAATGTATGGTATTGTTCGAAGGCAACTAATAAGATCACGAAAAAATGAAGAATGTTTGTATAGATTTTGAAGATATGTATATATAGGATTATAATATGTATATATATATATATATATATATATATATATATATATATATATAGATGAACATGAGTAAGTATGCATGGTAGATAGAGGTGGTTGAGATGATGTAGGCATAATTTTAGACGAAGAAAATGTAGAATTTTGTGTGTTAAACCTCAATTTATCACACAATATGACTCTTGCACATAGGTGAGATCTATGTCATGGAGGATATTGTCAACCCTTTGCCCCATGATGCGGAGTATCCTTGAGTTGAAGTGGAAATCCACATCACCCCAACAATACTAATATGTAAAGTTACCATGTATTTTTTGGTGTTTCCATAGAGTCTTTTGTCTTCCTAAATTAGCATTCATACCATTGAAATACTCACCATAACTCATTGTTTCCTTAGCATGTTTGTAACTTTGGGGTTGAACTCCCGTAAATGTCATGTTGGTCTAATGAGTGAAAGTATTACATTTTACATTAATATCTGAGGTTGTTAATCCTCCCTTTCCATAATATCTCTTCATAGTAAAAAGATAAAATTGTTTCTTTTCATTCAAGTAATGTTTGTCGTCGCCATCGCCGCCGTCATTGCCATCATCATCATCATCATCATGTGTTTGGAACAAGACCATTATGTTCCAATTCAAATAATTTTTGAGTTTTGTATGTAAGAGGTTGATTTTTCAAGTGTTACCATTCAAACACTTTGCATACACTTGAATGGTTTATTATGTTAGAAGCCAACTATAAAGAAACTAACGATGCATCATTTGTAAGTTTTGGATGGAGATGGTGTGGAAAAAGAGTTTTGGGAAAACAAAAGGTATTCATGGCTTTTGAAAACACAAAAATCATCCAAAACTCTATATGGGAATTCAAAACTTCATTTTCATGTTTCTTGTCTAGATTTCATCACTAGGGGCATCCAAAGAAAGGCCATAAGATGGGAAAACAAAGGGGAAACCTTGGTTTGAATCCAACAACAAAAACAACAAATGTTTTCGCCAAACGAAAACATATATCAAAACAAATGAATTCAAACCACCTAAAGGTTGAGAAGACCGAGACATTCCCATATAGATCTACAATGATGGAGGACAAGAAAAGTGTTAGATATGATTTAAGGTGTGTAATGAGGGTGTGAAAATCACCCTTAGTGTCTAATAAAAAGCATTGTCTTTCATTTTCTGTTGTAACACTCGAGGAAGGGATGAAAATGATGTTTGTGATTTTTTAAAATCCTTTTATGTAGTTTGAGACCCAATGAATACATTTAAAGAGGTTAAAAACACCATTTTAATAGTAGAATCAAACCTTATTCTAGTTGAGAAAAATTAGCGAGGTTATGACTTGGAGGAATTTACAAGCATGCATAAGCATTGTGCCTTAAGCATGACCTATTAAAAAAACTTTAGATGGCCATTGTATGACGTTGTAAATATTCTAGAATTATATCATGAGATATATTGTGAGTACTCAATCTAGGCTTGATCTTTCCTTGATCAAGAATCTATTTATATTTGACACCGGACTTCATCATTCTCATAAATTGACTTAATATAGTGGACTATTTGGAAGAGGGGATCTAGGAACCAAATCAATTTGATGTCATAATGCCTAATGTGTTGAAAGGCCTTTCAATTCTACAAATATTTATTTGTAATTTTGGCATAACTTCTTGTCTTGTTGTTAATGTGATATAATATTTGCATGTTTTTTCCTCGCTACCAATACTTTCTTACTCTCACGTGTAGGTGCTTCTTGACATATAATGAACAATATGAACTTATATATTTTTGAGATGAGATTGCATCATTGTTTGTTGAGACCAATGCAAGTTTGGTCATTGGAGTAGAATTTATGAGGTTAAAAAATCAATATTTGAGACGAATTATATGTCGCAGTCTTGCTTGATATGTAACGTCTCAATTATACACATGACCTTCCAAGTAAAAATTCGCAAACTTCTAGTGGTGTGATGTTATAAATGACTATGTTCTTCATGGAATTGACTCTATATTGGAAAGTATAATGTTCCCAAACTTTTATATATTTTCCTTACCATAGTCATCGAAGAAAGTATGGTCATGGATGTGATTTGGTGGTAAGACCTAGGCATTGAGCTACATCTTGTGAAATGATGTTATTATAGATTTTACTATTGATGATGACAGATAAAGGTTGACCTTTTACCTAAATATTGGGGTGGAAGATACAATCACATTCTTCCAATTTTTTGGTGAAAATGTCTTGGTGCTTAGACAAGAAATATTTGGATCAATGTCATATATTGGTGCGTGACCTTATTTAGATTGTACAATCAAGGATTTTTGTGCACAAAATTCATGATCCTCGTGGATGCGAGTGCAAAGTGTTGGTCACACCATTCATTACCTAAGTTTATGATGGAGGAATCTCTAGCTAAGTTCTCTCGATCTTGCTTTTCCTTTCAATGTCAAATAGGGTTAACTTGCAAGACAAGGATTAATAGTACTAACCAACTATATCAAGATCATTACAGGTGATACACAATTATCACTCTTGCTCAAACATGTTTTTACTCTTCTACATTAATATGTTTCTCTTCCTTCCTTACTTAAGACACTCACCAATGAGTATAAGGAAAAATGTTATAGAACAAAAAGAAAAGTGTTTCAAGTTGTTCTTCCTCCTCTCGCATCTATATATGTTTATCTTTCCCAATGTACACTCTTAGGCTTGAGTTTTTTTCCCGCATTCTAAGAATTGAAATATTGTTCCTTTTATGAGTTTCAAAGAGGGTCACAAGAAACTATCATCTAATTGAGGTTGTCGCCTAATGAGGAATGAGGTTGCAATGATTTTTGATATAATTATCATACTTACAAGCTCAAGGCTCATTCCTTCATTAGATGGTATTGTTCCAACCAATCTTGATGTTTATACCTATAACACATTCCTATTTACCTTCCCAACGATATCTCTAGGGTTTCAATAGTTTGTATAGTGTGATTGTCACTATGATAGGACTGGAAAATGAGGTTCAAAACGTTTTAGCTCTTCACTTTTGTAGCGGATCACAATATCCCGATGGAGTCCATGATGGTGAATAATCAAATGCCAACACTCACCCTCAACAATTTTTTGGTTATGGTTCCTAACCTTACAACCAAAATATAATGTTCTAGGTGGCTGATAATGAGGTTTTCATGAGATTAAGTTCTTCATACTCTTGAACCAATCCAAAACACATTTTACCTCACTAATATAAGCCCATCTCAAGACATTTTCACTTCATAATACACCCACAACCTTTCAAATTCATAGCTCACACCTTAATAGTCTCGTAAAAGTGGTTTTATTCCCAAGTAAGGGTTTTCTCTTTTATGACAAGGCAAGGAAACACACATTCAATGGAGTTAGTCCTTTAACACCTAATTTAGGTCAAAACCTCCCTCCATGGTAGTATGTGTTAGGCCAAGCCATTCCAAAACCATGATCAACTAACCTTTGATACAAGAAACAAGATCCGTTCAATGACATTGTGACGGATATGCAAGGTGGTTATTTGGGCTTTAGATTGATAGTTAATCTCCAATACCTACATCAAATTTCTTTCACACTTCTCTAGCATCATTAGTTACCAATAAGTCCTTCCATAAAACTCGGACGCTTGTACCAATGTGAATATTTCAAATAACCTCATAGTCATTATGTTTTTGTTACTCATAGGTTCACCATTAACTATAACATAGTATTGCTCAATTATTTATCTTCTAAGCATGCATAATAATTTCTCGCAGTGATACAAACATCTATACATCCATGTAGTCTCACATCAATTATTTATAAGAGGAAACCAATAATAAACACTACACAAGCTGGATTCATAGATCATACCAAGTTTGGACCATTCAAGATGTAATACAAGATTTAAATAGAGAATACTTGGTTAAAAACTTATCTTCACTTGTATTAGCTTTATGATATCCTCGGAAACATTTCATAGAACCTTTTCCACACAAAATTTAACACAACTCTATACGGTGATCATACATCAAACCTTTGATAAGAAATAAAAGAAAACTTTTAAACTTTCATCTTCAAATTTGGTCCACCCTTCCTTTTAAGACTAAGTCCCCATTAACTAATCTCTCTTTCCAATGAATAATGAGCTATCTTATCTCCTTGTAATTCATTCCTCTCTCATTAGAATAACTTGGTTCTTAACATTTATAAACAATTGATTTTGCATAAGGGTAATGAGATCACTTGGACAAGTGGGATCATCTTGGGAAGCTTAATTTATTTACATTAAACTTTCACAAACCCTTTGTCATGTTTCATAGCTGTTCTCTAGAACCTAGACACCTAAACCATCTCAAATCATTCAAATGTTCAAATATAACATTTTGGAGGGAAAATCCTAAGTGAGAAATTTACAATCCACGGAGGAGAACTATTGGTTGAAACCCATCCCCAATGACTCCAAATAACAATCTAAACCTATGGAAACCAAAAAAATCCTAGACACACTAAAACTCCTAGTTGTTTCTAGATCTCCCGCATCAAACTCCATCAATGGGAAATTTGAGCTCTATCTCAAATGGATAAGTTTATCAGATCCATTTCTTCATCCTTGTCTTCCAATTCTTTCCTTTCTTGTCTTTTTGTCTTCCTCTTTTGCTTTTCTCGCTTATTCATTTTTTCCTTCAGTTCATTTTATCTCTTCATTGCTTGTTGATCCTCTTCAACTAGTTGATCATATATATGAACACGTTTAATTGATCCACATGTATGAATATTCTTTGTTGCCTTCTCTTTTTCTACACCTTCACATATAAAACTTAAAAAAACATTATATATAAAATGTGGAGACCTTTAGGTCTCATCAAGTGTCTCTTGCAACCAAACTTGTCCTTCCAACTTGCAATATGATTTATTAATTTTTCTTCTTCTTTTTCTTCTTCACTTTCTATCCTTCCAAGCACTAACTCAGGTGTCTCTCCCTCATACTCCACTACTTCCTTGTTCAATACATGCTCTAATGATTCTACTTTAGCATCTAAGTTCTTTGCAATCATATAGATAAACAAGTGATTAGATTTCAAATCTCGCGTCCTCTCCATGGACACTTCTTCCTTCAAATAATCCCTTTAAGTATTCAATGAGGTTTATTAGATGGTCTTCATCTTCTACATCATTATTTCCTAACATTTATCTACCTTCTAGATGGTATATGATCTCTTTTTGTCGTTCTCTTAAAAAAACTCTTCTCTCCTTAAGGCAATTCTCATTTTTGCTTATTCTTTCTCTCAATTAGTAGCTTCATAGGACACTTCACCTTCCTTATCATCCTCCAACAATATACTTGGTTCTCGTCCTCTCTCCTCAACTCCTCCACCATCTTCTTCAACTTTGTAATCTCTTCTTTTATAACCAACTCTCTCTTCTCGTGTATCACCTTGCATCTTCTTGTGTCACTCCATATTAACTAAGCCCTTCACTCTATCATCTCTTCTCAACTTCTGTTCTCTTCCTTCGAGACTCAATGTGTTCTTCTTCACTTTCCTTTTTTTCCCTAAGAAACTTTTTTCACCTTGCTTCCTCTCTTGTGCCTCACCTTAGGCTCTTCCTCTTACCTTCTCTCTTAACACTTCTTCCAAGTATTTTTCACCTTGGAACTATTTCTTGAGCTTCTACTACTCCTCTCACTTTCTCAATCCGCAATGGGATATATGAATTCTCATGCCACAAACTACTCCCACTCTTCTTAACTCTCTATCTTTCAATCTTTTTAACTCTTCCTTCGCTTCCCAAGGAATAAACCATCTTTGATACTAATCGATGGAGGAATATCTAGCTTTGTTCTCTCGATCTTGATTTTCTTTTCAATGCCAAACATGGGTTAACTTGCAAGATAAGGATTAGTAGTAGTAATGCTTTATTAATGTCAAAAGTTGTGCCCCTGAATACTCTCCAATGAATATTCAAAACTTCAAGTAACATGGGATGATATTGCAAGTGTAGGAGTTGAAAAGTGAGATCAATCTCTAGACAAGGTTGGTTCCTTTTGTTTCTAGCCCACTAACCTATAACCTAAGAATGCAACTAAGCTAAAAACTAAACTATGTTTAAGAGGATCTAGGATTGAGAGGGAAAGGGAAAGAGGTTGCAAACTATAATAAGGTGATGCACTAAACTAAAATAGGGTTCAAACATGGATTTTGTGGACACATCTAAAACTATCACGTAAGAATACAAAACAAATTCGAGCTCAGTAAAGAATGAATACATAGATTTGAAGAAATCAAGAGGGTCAAGGATTCACATTCAATATGTGATGTATGAAGAAAAACCACTATTGTACTTCATTTAAATTCTATCACTTGCATTTACGAAGAGGGTTCAAAAATTCAAACAAAATATATTTGCAGAGGAACAAAAGCATGGAATCCTAAGGAAAACTTACAACTCCATAGGAGGAAACCTTTGAATGTGTGAAGGCACTTCCATTTATACTATTTCGCGAGATGGAAAGAGAGGAAGAAGAGAGGGAGAAAAGGCCATCGAGATGGAACCGATTATTTCTTAAAATCACATCTAATGAGTGTGGGTGCCATAATTCACTTTCAGAGCTTACTTATAGTACAGGTATGGACACCCCCAATGTCATCCATTAACCAAAATGTGACCCCTTAAGTATATCACACACTATTAGATTACGTAGCACGACACCATCCTTCATTAAATGTGGGTGGTTGAGGTGGTTGGCTCTCTGGTTTTGAGTTGGGCACGACTTTGTGACCTCCTGTAATTTTCACTATATTTTACGGCTTTCACCACTACCCTTTTGAAATTTTCTTACTTTCATGGATATTCAAAACCTTTCATCCCATGTGCCTTAAAGAGTGGAAGTAATTGCACCACCCACAAGGGTCTAACTCCTTGATATGTGACTTTTACCCATGTGACTATTTTCCAACGTTCTTCGGTCTGCGAGAAAACCCGCGGGACACTATAGTTTAGTGAACTCCGTGAAACACTAGGCTAGTATTCATTGGATTTTGAACTTAGTCAATTTCTTCATTTTACCATGGATAAACAATTATGCGGCACTTCATTTGAATTTATTTTGAAAAGGACTTGTTTCCTTAGCGTTGCCAAAGTTTCCGTGCAACAAAACTAAGTTATTGCATTCCACAGTAGACTGAATTAGTCTCCCATGGATTTTCTAGAGCATAAAAATAGTAAAGTCCCTTTGATAAGTTATTTAAAATTACATGGGGTGTAATTTTAGATAACAATTTAGTGACCTACAGAGGAAATCGATTGCTAGATGACAAAGACCATCCTCCTTGAAGTGTTCATTGGCCATGAGTCAATCACGATCTTGAAAAAATTGATCTTACATTGAAAAACTACCTCCCGAATTTGTAGACTTAACTTTGAACTGATCTTTATATGTGTAGTTGAAAGATAAAACTTTGGAACCATCTCAACTATCTCGATATGCCATGAACTCGCTTTGGAATGATCTCGCATATGACGCATGTGGTTGTAAAACTTACGTACAAAAGAATAAAAGTGTACATGTTTCTAGTAAAACATGTTGAGAGTGCAAAGCATTTATTATAAAGCAAACCTATATTACTATCAAAACATGTGCACATGAGAGCATTTGAAGGAATTAAAACTAAACTACTATGTACAAGGTGAGATTTCCCCTTCAAAATTAATGCTTCAAATGGATCCCATTGAGAGGTATTATACGATCTTATCCATCCAACTTTGACAATTGGAAAGAATTACATGGTTTGCAGCTAGAGATCACATAAGGGCTGCTCCACATGGTGTCAAACTTTGAATTCCTACCATG
Source organism: Taxus wallichiana var. yunnanensis (assembly GCA_018340775.1). Lineage (NCBI taxonomy): Eukaryota > Viridiplantae > Streptophyta > Pinopsida > Cupressales > Taxaceae > Taxus > Taxus wallichiana. Next base: position 468,785,872 of record CM031244.1, on the reverse strand, counting down.
TTTGGATCTATCTTGATCCTACTTAAGTGACAAGGCCTCCCTCTTAAAAGCTTCTTGCTACTGCTTTTCTACCAAGTCATATCTTGACCTGAGCCTAATTTAACTCCATAGCTTGTAAGCCTTTGTTTCTCAATTCTTCAAGCTACATGAGTTCTATGTATCTAATTTTCATTGCCCCAAATTCAGACAATTCTAACCACTTGATGAGCTCTAATGCAGACAATTCAACTGATATGGGTATCATAGCTTCTTTACCATAAACCAATTTGTATGGTGAATTTCTGTTGAGCACTTAGGGGTGATCCTTCACCCATAGAGCTAATTTTAACTTTGTGTGCCAAGTCCTTTGATTTTCCTCCAAGGTTCCTTTTATGATTTTCAATAGATTCTTATTAGTTGATTCATCTTGTCCATTCTCTTGGAGGTAATAACTTGATGAGGTGCTCGATGGATGCCATTTTTGATGGCCTGATAAAATATTTTTGTACAAGAAATATCATAGTATTGTCTGAGATGATTGTAGACGGACGTCAAACCAGTCACAATGCCTTCATAGAAATCTAGAATGCTAGTTTCATTAGCTTCCTTTATTATAGAATCGCCTCATCCACTTGGTGAAGTAATCAGAGCGCGGTTGAGATCCATTTGTGACCCAAACTAGAATGTGGATTGATTACTCCTATGAAATCCAACCCCCATTGCATGAAGAAGGGTTGATCTACTAAAATGGGGTGAAGTAGAGAGCTGCCAATCTTTCTTTGCCTATGAAAAAGGCACATTTGTTGCAATTTTAAATCCATGTGTAACAATCCTTGAAGAGACTTTGCCAATAATAGCCACATTTCATAATTCTTAGTGTTGTGGTCTTTGGAGCAAAATGACCTCCCGCTTATCCATTGTGGAATTCATGCGAGTATTCTCAACATGATTTGACTCAATACATATCGGAAAACACCATTTACATCCCTTTTGAATAAAATCTCATCAATAAGTACATAAGGAATGGATTGAAGTCTTAAGTACCTTCCTTTGGTTTTACTCGTGCCTTAGGGACATTGACCTATCTGGAGAAAATTTAGTACATCATGATTCCAACAAGGAGTGAACAAAGCATTATCTGATTGGTCTTGATCATGTTGGAGTACGAGGACATCCTCTTTATCAGTTTGTTAGTTCGAAGCTAGCTGCTCGCACAACCATCTGCCTTTAACCAACTTAGTCACCATGATATCAACATCATATTCCATCACCTTGCTTATCCAACCAACTCTCTTCTCATTCAAATCTCTATTTAGGATAAAATATTTTATCCCATAATGAGATACCATAAGGTGGATCTTATTGTTAGACACCAAATGTTTTAATTTCTTCAAACTTCTTACAACGTCTAGAGTATGTATCTCAATGAAGGAATATCTTACCTCATAATCTTATAGATTTTGGCTGAAGAATGCAATTGGTTTTTTCAATCCTTCTTCATTTTTTTGCACCAACATGGCGAGATATTGTATTTTTTCCACCAAAGGTAGTAAGGTGAAATCTTTGGTAAAATCAGGATTGATGAGGGTTGGGGCCCGTGTTATAACCTATTTAATAGCTCCAAAGCTATTTTTCCTTTTAGCATTTCACTTGAATATCTCATTCTTTTTCAAAGATGGATGTCAATGGCTTAACATGATTTGAAAAATTCGGGATGAACCGTGCAACAAAGTTAATCCTTCCTAGGAAACTTTGTAACATTTTCTTATGATTAGGCAATGAAAGAGCTAGTATGAAACTCGCCCTTTTTGTATCTATTGCAAGCCCTTTTTGGAAACAACATGGCCTATAAGCTTACCTTCGTAAGCTAAAAAGATACATTTCTGGGATTGAGAGAAACCCCAAAATGTCTACACCTTTCAAATACTTTCTTGAGGTGAAGGAGATGGTCTTCTGCATGTTTGGAGAATATTGTGATATCATCCAAATACACAAAAACAATGTTGTTGATTAGTCCTTGAATCCTATATCCATGGCTCTTTGAAATGTTTCTCCTACATTAGATAGACCAAAAGGCATCTCTTATAGTCATATGTTCTCCATTCATTGTGGTAAAAGCAGTCTTGAATTGATCTTCTTCCTTCGCCATGATTTGGTTGAATCCTAAATATCCATCCAATAGGGAATACCTTTTTAAACTGCTATCGTTTAAAGAATTTGCTCCATAAAAGGCAAGGGATAGTGATCTTTCAATGATGCCTTGTTCAAGTCTCTGAAATCAACACATAGTTTGATTTCTCAATTTCTCTTTCACACTTTGGGACTAAATTTTCCACCCATGTTGAATGTTTGATGATATTTGCTTCAATTAGCTTGTTCAATTCATTTTTCATGAGCGGTTCAATCCACGAATTAACAAACCTCTATTTTTGTCTAATAGGCTTAGCCACGAGAATCCAAATCAATGGTTTGTCATTCTAAATCAAGATCGAAACCTCAAAGGTATTCATAGTTCCATGCAAAAACATTGACATACTCTTGAGCAAGTTGCAGGAAGTCATGTTTTTCTTGAGGAGTGCATACCTTGCCAATTCCGAGTAACTTGTCTTTGTCAATCAAATGATTTCATAGTCCACTTCCTTGATTTTCACGTTCACCTTTTCTTTCCGTAGCTAATCATCTGGACTGAAAATGAATCCCAAATTAAATAACCCTTTGGGCAACTTATTTGACCTTAGTTGGACAATTTGGTCTCCATATTGTTGTTTTAACTTGTTTTGGTTTCTTGAAGAAAATTCAACCTCTTCTTGGATGAAATTGATGATCTGTTGATCATTCTCAAAGACTTTCCAATTGATGTTATTCTCGTGTATAGTGGGTCTTGCACCAATTGACATATAATTATGCATTGCCTCTTTTGAATTTTGTGGCAACATCAAATCTTGCCCTATCGCGGCCAATATGTCTGCATGATTGTTTTTTTTCTTGGTATGGTGCGGATATTAAAAGCTTCAAAATCCTCTATGAGATCACATACCCTATGCTTATATGTTATAAGTTTATGATTCTTAGTTGTATTTAGTCCTCTAACTTGATTCACAATCAGCTCTCTATCCCCAAAGATCTATAATTGTCTAATATTTTACATTCTTTCCCATTGGAGACCTTGTATGAGAGATTCATACTCTGTTGAGTGTTGAACAACAAATTGAATTGAAATTTGAAAGAAGATTAATGTCTCATACCAGGTGGGGGATAGTAGCATTACACTTCCTCGTGGTCCTTGTCTACTTCTTGAACCATCAAAAACAATTGTCATGGGCCATTGCCTTGTTCATGTGGTCCTTGTCTACTTCTTGAACCATCAAAAAACAATTGTCATAGGCCATTATCTTGTTCATCTTCTGATTTCACAATGTTAGAAATTAGAAAACTTTCTTCTTCTTGCGACAATAGACACCAAGGCTAACTTCTTCAATTCGTATGTATGGATCAAAACTATGATATTCATTTCCCCATTCATCAAGAAAAAGTCTAAAATGTCCCCAATTTGAGTATCCGCCTCTTGAATTCTTGGGTGATCTTCTTGATAAAAAATAGTGCAATTTGCATTGATGGGGTTGGGAACATAAGGTCCAATATGATATGCAACAATGAGTTCGACCTTATAGTGACTTTAGTTCCATACTTGATTCGAAGAGCATGTGTGACCAATCCATGAATAGATACCTTCCAATCTTTGCAATGAAATCCCGTGAGAGACACAATGCAAAGAACGAAGGTAAATCAATTATGAACACATCATGTGGAATTAAGTAGTTGGGACACACATGTAAGGTAAGGTCTAGACCTCTTATGACCATGATAGTTTCCACCGTGGTTCCATCTAACTACACCAATCCTTTGTAAAGTGAATCGTATTTAAGATCAAGTTGATCTACAATTTATTTGGGCATCACTTAACTTGTTTGCCCCTAAGTCTATCGTGCAATTGTGAACCAATTGATTTCCTAAAAAAAGGATACATAGAAGGGTGGTGGTTTTATTGTTTTACCTTGATTGGTCATGTGTTTTTTGGAGTGCATTAGTGAGCACAACATTTTCTAATTCCTTGGGCACTTCACGTGGCATGGGAAGATCAACTATGGAAGATTGGAGAAGGTCTCTCTATCTAGGAATAGCCAAAGATTCCCACACGGATATTCTCACATTAGCCTTCTTCATTTAATCCATAATATTGAAGGGATGACTTGCGGGTTTTTGTAATAAAGGTGTGACACTCTCCTTCCTTGTTTATTCAATCCATGACTTTTCTTTTATTGGCGGAGGTCTTTTGCATGCCATGAATATTTCCTCGTCTGTGTGGACTCACAATGTTATTACACATATTGGTTTATTCTTGTAGATTTGTTGCATTCCGTGGTTCCCTTTTTGAGGTTTGAATTCCATCTAATTTTGTAAATTACTTTACTTGAGGATGCGGGCTTAGAGGGGGAAATGGTGGAATGTTTGCTTCCAATTGTCTTATTTTCATATTGTGTTTACAAATACACTTGATGAAGGTATTTGATCATTTCCTTGTGGTTGAATGATTCTACACAAATCTTCCATTTTCCATTTTACAAGTGAAGTATCACTCGATGACATTTCCTGCATTATCTCTTCTTGTGGACTTCCTTCCAGGTGTAACCTATGGAAAAGAAGCATTTTGCACTACCAATTCTTGGCTAAGGATACCATTTATGCAATTTTCTTGATTATGTTGAAGATTACACGTGAAACATCAGTCATAATCTTAGGTAAGATTATTTTGTATTGGGACCAAGGCTTTAGATGAACTAACCGCAGCATTGAGTTATAGGATTAGACTGGTCTTATAGGAGTGATTTGATTTTACATATATGCTTAGAATGACAGTTTGGTTGGTGATAAGGAGGTCTATTGGGTTGGAATGGAGATTGATAAGGCCTGAAGTTTTGAGCTTGTTGCCTTTTCGAGATACCAACTCATTTCCAAAATTTTGTAACTATTTCATAACCTCTTGTAACTCACTTGAAAGGATAGCATAAGTGGAGGCTTGACTTGAAATTTGGCTTTCTAAGGATGGGATGGGTGTTAATTCAAGATTTTTTTAGAATATGGGTGTCTCAATCTCTGGGAATATGGGAATTGAAGGTCTAGGGGAAAGTTTATTAGCCTAAATAAGACTATTTTCAGCCCTAATGACAATTTCATAAGCATCTTGTAACGTTTTACCCCCCATAGACTGAATCATGACTAAAATATCACTATTCAAAGCCTTTACATAATAAAGAAATGTATATTAAGGGGAATGCATTACCACCTGTGGAATTCGGTCCCATGTCTATTGTAACCTGATGTTGAAATCAGACATTGGCTCATTAGGTGCTCTTTTTGTTGTTGTTAGCTTCTCCACCAGAGACAGATGATTCGATTTGTATTAAAAATGGTTGCAGAGAGCTTCCCTTAGCTCATCCCAAGAAGTGATAGAGTTTATCCTTAAACATATGTACTATTGTAGGGATTTTCCTTGAAAGAAGTTACAAGCAACCTAACTCGATACATTGTCTTTGCGTCACATGATATATCGAGCAGATGTTAGCAACATCTTTGATATGTTCAACAGGGGTTGTATTATTCTCTCTGGTGACAAAAGGAACACTCTTCATGGCCACAAATGAAATATTATCGTATTGGGAATAAGTAAAGGACTTTCCCCCGAACGTGACAAAATATTGATTCTTTGTTCAACTACAAATCTAATGGGTCTCAAAACCCTTAAAGACAATAAGAAGGGCCTATCGGGGGAGGAATAGATAGCACTCCTTCCAGAGGTGACGGAGATTGTCTTTTGACCGATCTTCCCTTCTCTTTCTTATTGGTGATAGTTGCAAGTAGTCGAAAGATTCTTCTTTTGTTGTGTTTGATCTTATATGTATTCTTCTCATAAAAACATGCACTAGGATGTTTGATTTACATTTTGAACAAATAGAGTCACCATATGTGTTGAAGAATCACCTCAAAGGTTGAAATCACTAAGTTACACACCAAAGCTAGGTGAAAGAACAAGAAAATCCGGTCCCATCAGGCATGCCAAAATTGTTAACGCCAAAAGGTGTACCCTTGGATATTCTCTAGAAAATATTCATAACTTCAAGTAACATGGGATGATCTCACAAGTGTGGGAATTTCGAAGTGAGATCAATCTCCAGAGAAGGTTGATCCTTTTGTTCTAGCTTGTCGCAACTAACCTAAAACCTAAGAATGCAACTCCGCTAAAAGCTAAACTATGTTTTAACATGATCTAAGATTGAGAGGGAAAGGGAAAGAGGTTGCAAAATATAAGAAGGTGATACACCAAACTAAAACAAGTTTCAAACTCCGCCTTTTGTGGACATAGTTGAAAATATCACACAAGAAGCCAAAACAAACTCAAAGCTCTATAAAGAATGAATACAAAAATTTAAAGAAAACAAGAGGGTCAATGATTCACATTCAATACGTGATGCATGAAGGAAAACCACTATCATATTTCATATAAATGATATGACTCACATTTACTGAAGCGAGGTTCAACAACTTCAAAATATATTTCGAGAGGCCCAAAAGCATGGAATCGTAAGGAAAATATTACAAATCCACATGAGAGAACCCTTTGAATATGCGAAGGAACTTCTATTTATACAATTTCATGAGATGAAAAGAGAGGAAGAAGAGAGGGGAAAAGATTGTCAAGTTGAACCGATTGTTTCGAAAATCACATTCAATGAGTGTGGGCACCATAATTCACTTTCAAATCTTTCTTGTAGTAAAGGTATGGACGTCCCCAATCATAGCCAACAACCACGATACGAACCCTTAATTTTATCACATGTCATAAAATTACGTAGCATGATGTCATCCTTCATTACATTTGGGTGGTTGGCTCTTTGGTTACGAAGTTCAAGACGACTTTGTGACCTCCCATGGTTTTCACTATATTTCCCGCTTTCACCGCGACCCTTTTGAAATTTTCTTACTTCTATGGATCTTCACAATCTTCCCTCCCACATACCTTGAAGAGTGGAAGTACTTGCACCACACACAAGGGTTTAACTTCTTGATCCACATATTTTACCCTTGTAACTATTTTCCAATGTTTTGCGGGTCTGAGAAAACCCACGGGACTCTATAGTTTAGTGAACCTACGCAGTAACACTAGGCTAGTGTTTAATGAATTTTGAACTTATCTCGATTTCTTCATTTTACCATGGGTAAGCAATTCCAAGACACTTCATTTAACTTTAAATTGAAAGGGACTTGCTTCCTTAGTGTTGCCAAAGTTTCCAGTGCTGAACACTAATCTTCACTAATTTTTGCGTTAAGTCCCCTTGTTGTTCATTCCTTTGTTTCGCGGGTTAGGAGAATCTGCGGATCACTAAGTTCCAAAGTATTCCACAATTGCATTAGTCTCACGCGGATTTTCTAGAACATAGCAATCATTAATTCCCTTTGATAAGTTATTTAAAATTACATGGGGTGTAATTTTAGATAACATAACAAATGTTTCAACATCATTATAGGTGATACGAGAATGATCACTCCCTGCTCAAACATGTCTTCACTCTTCTACATTAATATGTTTCTCTTCCTTCCTTTCTTAAGACACTCACCAATGAGTATAAATATAAGGTAAACTATTGTAGAACAAAAAGACAAGTGTTTCGAGTTGTTCTTCCTCCTTTGCATCTCAAGATGTTTATCTCCCCAATTTACACTCTTGGACTTGAGTCTTTTTCATGCATTCTAAGAATGGAAATATTGTTCCTTTTATGAGTTTCAAGTGTGGTTGTCGAAGAAACTATCATCTAACTAAGGTTATCACCTAAGAAGAAGCAAGGTTGCAATGATTTTTGATACAATTAGCATACTTACAAGATCAAGGCTCATTCCTTGATTAGATGATAGTGCTCTAACTAGTTTTGATGTTTATATCAGCAATACATTCTTATTTACCTTCTCAATAGTATCTCTAGGGTTTCACTAGTTTATACAACCTGATTGTCATTATGATAGGAATGGGAAATGAGGTTGAAAACGTTTTAGCTCTTCACTTTTGTAGTGGCTCACACTATCTTTCTTCACAATATCTTGAAGGAGCCCATGATGGTAAAAAATCAAATGTTAGCACTCACCCCTCAACAAATTTTCTTTTATGGTTCTTAACCTTACAACTAGAATTTGATGTTCTATGTGGCTTAGAATGAGGTTTTTATGAGATTAAATTCTTCATACTCATGAACATATGAAAGACACCTTTTCCCTCACCGATATAACCCATCTCAAGACATTATCACTCCATAGTACACTCACACCATTTAAAATTTAGGATCACATCTTAACAGTCTATTGAAAGTGTTTCTACTCCCAAGTCATGGTTTTATCTTTTTTATGAAAAGGCAAGGAAACAAGCATTCATTGGCGTTAGTCCTTTAACACATAAGTCAAGTGAACACCTCCCACAATGTTAGTATTTGCTAGGCCAGCCCATTCCAAAACCATGATCAACTAACCTTTAATACTTGAAACAAGATCAATTCAATGACACTTGACAATATATGTAGGGTGGGTATCCGGACTTTAGATTAATAATGTAGTGTCAACTAGTTTCCTACTTTATTTTATTCTATCAAACTTACACATTGTACTATTAATTATTGAGACATTGGACTTATTTTTATCATGTCTATTTGATTTAGATAATTATTATTTCATCTTCACATTATGTTGTATATGTTAATCGGTTGTGGTTGGTTATGGTATTTGGTCCATGAGGCCGAGTTCATGGTTAATATCACTTTGCTTTCAAATTGAGATGAGTTGATTTTGAATTTTGATGGAGTTATAAATTAGCATGCATCATGTATTGGTTCATGAAATAGTGTCGTGGAGGATTATAGTGAAGGTTAATATTTTATATGGTGGATGTTTGACTTTGTAACTATTTGAATTAGCTAGCGTATGTTTGTCTTAGATTGTTTGGCATGTGGATTATTGCTCTATTTAGCAGCTTTGTATCAAGCATGTATGATGCTTGCAATTGAGTGCGCAAGTGACAAGTTTATGCCACACGAGAACGTGGGTTTTAGGGGATGCACCTTCAAGTAGCACAATAGTCCAAATTTTAACCCATGTTTGATATCAATCCCCTTGTTATTTTATTTTTTAGATTAAATTTGGAAAAGGGAAAATACACCAGTGGTATGTGATTATTGGTTTGCTTCCTTTTCACTTATGGTTATTTGGTTTAACCTCTTTGCCTTATGTAATTAATTTACTTAGCCTTTTATTACCTTGTTTTTTATTTCTCATGTGTTTATTTAATTTAATCTTGGTTATTACTAGTTAGGTTATTGTTTTGATTAGCTAGTTGCTTTCCACTTGTTCGGGATGACTTAATTTGGTTTATGCTTGATTAAGGGGTTTTGGGTCACCTAATCATGGATTAGGTGGGCCCACCACTCCCTCTTAAAGGGCCACTTTTCTCGAATCTCAAATTTAGGAAAAATGAAAAATTTGAGGAGTGTTTGGAAAGTTGGGGGCTATTTTTACTTAGAATGAGCCCCATGGACCATACTTATGGGTAGGGGGCTCTTCCCAAGGCTCAAAAATATTTTTCCCTCCCTTTTGACCCCTCTCTTGTCTCCATCAACATTTATATTTTTGATCTTGTGTGATGTTTGGGATTTAGGGATGCATGATTATTTTGACTTATTGTTTTTGAAATTTTCTTTTCATTTATTATTTTTGTTTTGTTTATTTATGGGACACTTAGATGACTTGGATTTTGAAGGGGATGGGTGAAACATGTCACTATCCCATTGGTTTGTTGTTTTTGAGATATTTCTCTTATTTAACCCTCCATTTTGGAGGGTAGAGGGGCTTTTTGGTCATTTTTGTTTTGGAAATTTTGGAGAGAAGGAGATTTTTGGGCGAGCTAGTTTTTGACTTGGAGAACTTGGAAAATTTGGCTTAGGAGAGCTTGTTGATGGTTTTGGAAGCTTGAATATCTTTTGTGATTGTGAGGTAGGCAACTTTTCTATTTTGGTAATTTCATTTGGAAAATGAAATCTTGTTTGTTTTTGTTGAATTTTGGTGTTGGGATTGTTTTGGTTTGTAAGTGAATTGTTTCCTTTGTCTTTTGCTCCATCCATTACCTTTGGGTATGGATTTTGGACTTGTAATGGGAAGAGGGAAGAATCCCTTATTTTTACTTACAAGGTTTGATGGGAAAACCTTGTTGGGATTTCTATTTCTCCCTTCATATGGTTGAAGTGGGAGTTTTCTTTCCATATAGTTTGGAAAACATATCCCATATTTGCTAAGGAAACCTCTAAGGTTTGAAAAACCTTGGCAAGGAGGAGGCAAGGAGAAATAAAGAGGTATAGGAGGCATATGGAGCCATGTAAGCTTGGAAAAGTTTGGAAAAACTTGTGGAAAAATTTGGATTCTTACTTGGTTATGTTAATGGGATCTCTTACCTCTCTTCCCACTTGGTTAGAAGCATGGAGCTTCTTGTTGTCTAGTGTTGAATTTCACACTTCTAGTTGCTTGAGTGTGAGTTGAAGTGTGAGTTTACTTTCCATATAGTTTGGAAAACATATCCCATATTTGCTAAGGAAACCTCTAAGGTTTGAAAAACCTTGGCAAGGAGGACTCAAGGAGAAATAAAGAGTATAGGAGGGTATATGAAGCCATGAAAGCTTGGGAAAGTTTGGAAAAACTTGTGGAAAATTTTGGATTCTTACTAGGTTATGTTAATGGGATCGCTCACCTCTCTTCCCACTTGGTTAGAAGCATGGAGCTTCTTGTTGTCTAGTGTTGAATTTCACACTTTTAGTTGCTTAAGTGTTGTGTTAGTTTTCATTCCTATATAACTCTTTGTGCTTTTTGAGGCATACTTCTCCTATCTCCCATGGGCTTGGAGGGATACTATCATGTCATCATTATTTGGAAGGTGCATGTGATAATGCCATTTTATTGGGTGGAAAACCAAGTCATTCTTCTTGTTTTTTAGATGTTTGCTTTTTGAAGATGAAGCTTGATTTTGGAGATTCCTTAGAGTTTGTATCTTGCATGGAAAATATAGAGGTTTTTGATTAAAATTTGACCATGTTGCTCCCACTTTGTGGGAGGTTGTTCCGCTTATATTTTAGAGTGATTTCGTTCTTAATTTTGTAAGTTCAAAAAAAGTAGACTTGTGTTGCATTGGAGTGGAAATTTCATTGTTATTCCTCTTACAAATCTTGTGATTTCAAGGATTGGAAAGAGATTAACTAGTTCATTTTTTTTTGGAAAGGATGGAAACCACATTTGTAAATCTTTTTCTTGGAATGAGGAAATATACATTTGGTGTTTTTGGTTGTTTGGAACCATATTGAATGAAGTTGTAAAATTTGTATGTTGAAATGAGAAATTTTTCTAACTTGTGAAAATATAAAACCTCCAATTTCTTATAGTATTACAAGGGAAATTATTGATTTAAACATGGTTTTAGTGAGCTTACTACAATACTTACAAAATTATACTTTTGCAATTCAAATTGGTATGTATAATGTATGCGTTTAACTAGTAGATCTTGCAAATAATCCTAGATTTGATTTTGAAATGATCAAACTTGTTTTTAGTTGTAAAAATTATACTTAGACTTGTTGGTTAATAAACTTGTAAGAAAGGGGGAAATGGAATTAGTTGTGTTGTAATAACTTTCAAAAGAGGAATTTTGTGTCTATTAATCTCTCTAATTCATTGTTATCCAATTTTTCACCCCTTGCAAATTGGCCAACTTGACAACTGTGGACTAAGGCAATATAATGGAGCTTCAAAGAAGGAACTGGAAAGAACAAGTAAATTTCATGATTTGGGGCAGGTGCAATCATTCTAGGGCATCTCTCTCCCTCTTTGTAGGCCTTAAAAGTCCAAACACTTAGAAAAATTCATCAAAATTGGGCAAATCCAATCAAAATCGATAAATCATGCTTAGGAGGAACATGAGGAACTGTTCCTTCGTTCCTCATGTTTCGTGCATTGTCACACTGGCCGCATGAGGGGTTTCAAGACTTAGATGTAGATTGATCAAGTCTTTTTGGAACATGTGGAACAGTTCCCATGGGCCTTGTTTTTTTGTAAGCATTTGAGTAGATGCATGGGAGTGGAGTTAGTATTGTGGGCAAAGTGGGAGATGCGGGCAGGGAAGGAACGTGCGGAACAATTTTTTTGGGTCACCAGTTTGCCAATTGGTCGATGCGATCAACTTATCGCCAAGAAGAATAGAGCAGGTAGGGAGACTATGTGGAAAATGCGAGATAAAGCGGGCCTCAATAGAATAGGTGGAAATTTTTCACAGTTCCACCTTGGACCCGATTCACCACCAAGGGAAGACTTGCGGTGATTGCGGATGAAGCGGAGAAAAGAGGAATAAACATAATTATTCCACCCTTGTTCTAGTTCCCTGATCAGTGATGTGTCTACACTTGGAATGAAATGATTAATGCAGATCGTAGCATCGTGTGTGGAGCCGATCACGACCTCCCTGAGCTCATGAACTTCTGAGGGCCATAACTTTTTCCCCATAACTCCAAATTTCACAAACTTGGTACCATTAGAAATCTCTCAACATGTATTATACCAAAGAAACTAGATTTCTTAATTTAGGTAAGGGTAAGTGGGTGAAAAAGAGGAAATACAATCCAACATTAAAAGAGACAGTTCCAGATAGTTCAACCATTCAATTTGATGAAGTATGGTGCCCATTCCTTCTCCCACAAGAAAAGTATCATGAGGGAATGGCCTTGGCAGGGTACCCATGCCTATTTTTAGACATTCAATGCATGTTGTTGGTGGTTGAAAGTGGAAATATGAGTTTCCCTCTCTTTCTCTCTCTCCCATTTTCTATAAATTGTAAAAGGATGCTCATTTGTAAAGGTTGGACCCTCTTGTAATGCTAGTGTATCCTTCTACAAGTGTTGCATATGTATTTTGAGTTGCAGGCCTTAGATTTGGACATTTACAAGGTGATTCTTGCCTTCCTCCTTCATTATAATGGATTGTGCATCTATTTGAAGCAATAAAATTCATGTTTTATGGCTATTATCTACCCTAGCTTGTGTTTATTGCATTATCTTGCCTCTCTATTGCATTTTTGGTGTATTGTGCATGTTTATTCTCTTTTTGTAGGGTTTATTTCTATTGTGCTCCATGGAAATGAGAGTTTGAATGTTGTTTTGGACTGTGGCACTCATGTCTTCCCTCTCCTCCTTCATTTTCCTCCCATTTCCACTCATCTAAGAGTTTATTTCCCCCTTTCTTGGTGCTATCACCTCTCTTTAGCTTAGGATTTCCCCTTTTAATGCACCTTTCTCTCCCCTTGGTCCCTTGGATTGTTAGAATAGGATTAGATAGTTGCATTTCTAGTTGTAGGAGTAGTTTAACATTAAGATTAGGTAGAGGAACTAGCCTTCTCTGGAATTATGTCTCAAAGTAGCAAGTCCCACAACTTGAGAGACAATCCCATGTTACCCAAAAAAAATGATTGCTCATCCATTCATTCATGAAAATCAGAGGGTGTAGTTTTTTGGAGATAACATTCACCTCATTACTTAATTACCTTATAGTTTGCATATATTCACTTGGTTTATCTAATTTGCTTGTAAGAAGATTTGGAACTCTCTCCTATTATTATACAAGAATTGAAGATTTGATTTAAACATATTGTTATGTCTTTATAGATGTACAATTATTGATATATACATAAATAAAAGGTTTTATGCGCACACACGTGTGTGTGGTTATAAAAATTATATACATTATTTATGTTAGAAAATATAAAGGACAGAGTTAAATATGAAATCTTTATTGTTGCATATAACAATAGGGTTCAATATTTAATTTGAATTCAAAATCAATGTATATGTATATCAGGTTTGTGTGTGTGTGTGTTAATTAAAATAAATAATTTTAAAAAAATGGAGGGCCGCATCCTGCCGCAACCCTCCCCCAAACCCCGTTATGCGAGATCCTTTTGGCATAGCCATTGGTTGACTTGGGGGCTTGACCCAACACCAACCCATCTCACATATGGATCATCCACTGATGGTCTACTCCATGCTCCCTTCACAGGCCACGCCCTTTTTATCACCGCCAACCTCATTTCTATAGTGCCTCGTAATATATATATATATATATATATATATATATATATATATATATATATATATATATATATATGCACAACAATAGATATATTTGTTGTGATCGATCTTATATGGCTCATGTTTGTGTATAAGTATGATTGTGTGTCTATATATATGAGAGAGAGAAAAAAAAGAGAATAGATTTGAATGTATACATATCTAAGTATGTATATAAACACACTTTTGTAAATATATTTAGATGTATATACATCATTTCCACTAACCTTAATGAGGGTTATTTTGAAATACACAAAAACACATGCAATAAAGAAGAACAAATAGATATTTTGGCTTCCATGAGAAATCCTTCCAAAACATGCAAACAAAAAAAAGCAATGAGAGGGAAATGTGGAAAAGAAAAGAAAGTAGCTCTATTGGTGAAATAATTTGTCGCAATGCAGATTATTGATTTTCACCAACATCATGGGGCTAATCCCCTCCTTCTTGGGTATGGGAGGCTCCCATTATTGAATGTAAACTAACTAAAATTTTGGGGTGATTGTTAGGCCAGGATCACACGTGTATACTCCACTAAACTTGTGGCATACTTGATTGTCACAATATACAAGGGAGGAATTATCTTGGAGAGAGGTAAAAGGGAGTAGGAGAAATATGGAAAGAGGGTTAATGCCGCGAGTAGGAACTAGCATATTCTTTCCAACAGTAACCAGACTAGGTCCACATTCAATTAGAATAATTCAACCATGCAATTAATAGTAAGACTAATAAATCGGAGACACAAAGTTCTATGAATTCATTAATCAAGGACACAAATTTCCTTCTTGGTTTTACAAAACTACAATGCTTGCAAAGTTAGAAAAGAGGGCATGGAAGAAAATAGAAAAGGAAAGGGGATAGAAGAATGTAGCTTTTACTACTTGCAATAGTAGTGAAATTCAATGACTTACAACAATCAACAATTGCAACCCTTTGGAATAGAGAAGCCATTCCAATTTATAGCTTACAAATTGTCTCTTCCTCTCCCCTATGCGAATTTTCATCTCACCACCATACATGACTCTTCAAATTCCCTAGGAATGAAACTAAGTCCTTTTCTTATTTTTGAAAAGGGACTTTTACAATGCAACATTAAGTCACTTAAGTGAATAAGATGAAAGAGTGAAAAAGTACACTTTTAATGAAGGAATATAATATTAGAGAGAAAGAGGGAGGAGAGAAAAGGAGAGAGAGAAAGAAGTGATGATTCAAAGATGGGAAAGCTCTTGCTGATGAAGAATATGATTCTAATGGACCATAAATGAAGTTCATTTCTCTTTACCTCCTATCGAATTAGAACACCGTGATTGTAAATGTTTCCTCCTGTGAGACATAAACACCTTTAGGGTATTGAATAAGTGTTCAAAAACAATATTATGAGATCTGCACTAAGATGGGAACATGATGACCTTATTTGATCACAAGGTAGGAGTTAGGACATGGAGATCACTACCTTACTCCTTTCGGCCTCAAAATTCATCTCGGTGACAAAGATGTCTCCTTTTTAATGTAGTCAAATTCAAGATTCCCGAAACCTTCTTGCTCATTTTCTCCTCATACAAATAGAAGGATTTCTCCATGGATGGAATTATTTTCTTCTAACCTCTTTTGGACTGAAACATTATGGCTACAACCTCCTTCTTCAATATACGTGATATGCAAACACACTCTAGGGAATTGAATGAGTGTTTAGACAAATTTTTACGAGAAATTACACGGTGTGGACCCGTCATATATTCTTGATCCTGTAAAACATGATGGTCTTGGGTGCCTCGGTATCCTGTGGTTCAAGTGACAATCCTATACATACACTGGTTCGTTTTGACCTGGTTTTTACCACGTTTTGATTCACATGTTTCCCTTCCCTTTGGAAAGATAATTGAACACAATGTCGAAGTTACAAGATGGTGATCATTACCTTCCTCCTTGTGACCTCCTTAAACTTCACATTTTTCCTTCGTGATAAATTCTGAAGGATTCAACCATGATGATTTTTATGTGACAATTAGGATGAGTTAAAGCATCCATCTTCTCACATCAAAGTGTTCCATACAGAATTCACCGTGAGACTGATGTTTTGGGAGCTTGCGAGGGATTTACCTCTTGTTTGAACCATGAGACAATTTCGATCCTCGCAGTTGTGGAAAAAAAAAGTATTGATAAAGGAAGAATGTGAGTTGATACAAATTATCTGAGCCTCATTGCAAGACTTTTTATTTTTAGCAGGTCATGACTAGGATGTTTGTTTTTGTAAGTTTTCCCATTTTCACTTTCTCATGCTTTTGCTTATTTAGAGTATCACGAATGCTAAGAATCTCCATTTTTGAAACTTACTATACTTGGAAATTTAAAGCCTTACAAACTTACTATTTTTATATGTAGGTCTTCTAGATGTCGGATGGTAAAAAAATTGTTTCAAAAGTTCATTTTTACTTCAGGACTTTTTGCTCCAATTTTTGAGGTTTTTCATTCACTTTGAAACTATGTAGATCTAAAAGGAAACTTCCTAGGATGAAAATTTTGAATGGATGCTAAAAATTACATAGAGAATCAATGGAAATTCTCTTATAATCAGCTTGAAGGCATTTTTGGGAGGAGTGCACTAACAAAGTTAGATAGAAATTGGGTGCACAGATTAGAGAGTTATGAACATTTTCATTTTGTAATCTTGATGTTCTGGGAAAAATGTGGCATCATACTTGTGTAACAATTGAGGGAAGAACAATTTTTTTAAAAGTTTTAAAATGATTAAGTGTTGAGAGGAATTAGTCATTTTCCATTGCAAAATCTTAACCCACCACTTGACCCAATAACTTACCCATGGTTAGGGATGGTTGAAGTGGAGTTGCACCGGTGCAAGAGGGAAAAATGGAAACAAGGGACACCCAAGTTTACTTTTCACCAAATGGTGATAAGTGGTATCTTCCTATTCAAGGTGAATGAGATGCATGGGCTAAAAATTCATTTCTGGGGGCTTAAATTTAGTTTTTAATGCGTGGTTGAATGATTAGATGGGGGGCACAAATTTGGGTCCCCATTTTCCCTTTTTCACCTATTTCAATCCAAGGGGACATAAAAAACTTTAAAATTCATCATGAGGTGGGGGCATGAAGTTATGTAATTTGCAAGTATGGAGTTTTTATAGGTGCAAATGGCGTGCGTTGAACAAGTTACGAGAAGTTTTCCCACGTGGGGAGTGAAAATTTGTTGCCCCCTTGTCCCCCTTGCACAAAAAAATAATGATACAACATGTGTTCATGAATGGGCCATGGGGTTTAGGTATCGTGAAAAGTGGGCCTTGTGACTTAACTCCTCTATACACCCTCCTAACACCTCAAGTCAAGTTTTTAAGTGAAGAGACTTCCAAATGAATGGGAGAGCACACTTTTGTGTCTAATTTGTCCCCTTCTAACATTAGAGACAATCCAAGGGGAAAATCATTCTCAAAATCCCACTCATGTTGTTTTAGGATGTTGATGTCACCCGCCGAGTGCATTTGAGTACACCGGGAGTGTTTTTCTTGCCCATGTGAGTATGGAAGAGTGTTTTGGGGTCAAAAATTATATGATTTTGAATCCAAATCACTTTTTTAGATCATTCCATCCATTATAAGGATCCAATTATTCCTTAAATTTTATTTTTAGGGCCTATTTCATTCTTGACTCAAAAGGGCAAAGGCAAAGAATTGAGCTATTACATAAAACCTTGAAGACCTAGGAAAAAAATTACATTGCCATCATGTAGAGGATTACAATAAATTTACAATGACTACTTGCTTGATTCCCAAATCCTCTTGGAGATCCATTTGAGCCTTCATTCCTTGTGCCCAAAATTACCCGATCTTGCTCAAGTTGTTCTTGACTTCAATTTCTTCCACAAATTTTCCGTAAACTACCTTGGAAAAATTCATTTCTCCCACACACAACTCTCATATGGTTTGAATCTTCCCTGTTAGCTTCTGGAGAAGGGTGTTCATCTGTTGCAAAATGGCCAAAAATGGCCCTTTCTAGGCCTTCAAAATAGTTATTTATCCTCAAACTCAACAAATTCTTCAATCACCTTAGGAATACATCCATACACATTAAAAACATTAAAATATCATTAGCACGTTCCTCTGGGCCAAAATTAGGGTAAAATTGAGGATATAATGACTAGAGGAAGGGTTCATAGTGATCGTGATAGAAAATTTTCAAGTGGGGATTAGTTGTCATGGCCAAAATTTTCAATTTTGCATGCTAGACATTTAGCATGAACAAGCTCATACGGATGTTTAGCATTTCAAAACTTTACATAAGATCAACAGTGTAGATTCCTTTAATCTTAGGGACCTCATTTAACCTAGATAATGTCATTTGCACATTAGGGCATTTGAGTAGACCTTGGAGGGACAAATGGGCTCACCTTACCCCTCTTAAATATGGGTTGACATAAAGTAATTTATATTAACATAAAATAATTTTATAGGTGTAAAGGCGAGATGGGTCCATTTGGATGGGTTCAAATAGGACATGTGTCTAACTTGCATAGTTAAATTCTTAGTTAAATATTAACTAATTTGAAAAATGTGATAAACATAATTAATAATAACCAAAGTGTTAATAAAGATATTATTACATTCATACATCTTGTTTTAGTTTATTGGCTTATGTTAATAATGATATCACAATTAAGAGATGTCGATTTACCTAACAACCTTACAGTGAAGCTAACACTATGGTCATGATCACACTCTGCAACAAATTTTACCAAATTAAAATGAATGTATTCGAGTTCAAGTCACCTAAATTGGAGCAAGTAACACTTGGTGTATTTCCAGACATCCCTAATTAGTACTAACTTAAATGTGTGATATAATATGACGATGTTTGGTGAGAACTCATTGCACTAGTAAGTGATGAAGATTTGAATAATGACCTCAACTTGCACAATTATATCCAATGATATCTATTTACACCCTTGGTTAAAATTAACAATGAAGATAATGATTAATTTATCCCCCTTCTTTATTTGATGAGGTCACGTGGTGGGAGAAACGTAATTGAAACCTAGGTAAATTTAATCGTGTAAACCATAGTATGGTCTATCTGCATATCCTATAACTAAGTCTATAGGACCCACAAAGTGGAAGCTTATAAAGTCCACCCACTAATGAAACTAGCATACCCTACACTCTCGTTAATTTTGTATACGTAAGTGATCTTACATTTCACAAATGGAACTAAGATTATTTCTTACCACATTTAAATAAAAGCAAGATGGATTAATAATTTTTTAATTATTTAATACTTGATTAGTGTTTTAAACAAAAAAAATTGTCATAAATTTTACAGGATATCTAGATGGTTGTTTTAGGTCATGAAAATCATGGGCACGACAAATAGTTAATCTATAATATCTACATCAAATTTCTTACACAATTTTCAAGCATCATTAGTTACCAATAAGTCCTTCCATCACACTTAGAAATCTTCCACCAATGTGAAGCTTACAAACAACCTCACAGTCTTTATGTTTGGTACTCACATATTCACCATTAACTGTAACATAATATTGGTCAATAATTTATCTTCTAAGCATGCATAATGGTTTCTTGCAATTATACAAACTCTATACATCTATGTAGTCTATGAAGAATCTATTTGTAATTCTTTACAAGAGGAAACTAATAATAAACCCTACACAAATTGGATTCATAGATCGTACCATGTTTGGAACACTCAAGATGCAATACAAGATTTTAAAGAGAATACTGGTTAAAAATTCATCTTCTCTTGTATTAGCATTTTGATATCCTCATAAACATTCAAAAGAAGCTCACCCACATATAATTCAACAAGAAACTCTATATCATGAGTATACATCAAATATGTGATAAAAACTAAAAGAAAACTTTTAAACTTTCATCTTCAAATTTGTCTACCCTTTCTTTTAAGACTTTGTCCCCTATTACATGATCTCTCTCCAATGAATAATGATCTATTTGTTAGTGTAGGATATTCATTTTCCTTGTATTTTTAATTTACTTGGAGCTTTCCTACACTCATGGGATATGCTTGCTTAGGTGTACCATTTATGTTGAGTTAGCTTACCAATTGTGTTGAGTTAACTTACTAGTTGTGTGGAGTCAACTCTACTTCTAGTATCAGTTAGTGAGATTTATTCACCACTGATCTGGGAGGAGGTTACACATTCACCTCCTATATGTACATGACTTGCATCATTCTATCCTATGGAGCATATGGAACATTGAGTTGATTTGGATCCATTATTGCCTTGTGAGTTCTTGATCATATTGCATATTATTGTTAGTTATTTCAATTTCTACAATTTCTCGTGCATTTTTTTCATCGTAGATCCAAACTCTAATATGACATTCCTCTCCATCATTTGAATAACCTGGTTCTTGGATCATCTTGGGAGGCTTAATTTCTTTACATTAAACTTTCACAGCCTTTGACAAGTTTCATATCCCTTCTCTAAAACCTAGACGCCTAAACCATCTCAAATCATTCAAATTTTCAAATATAGAATTTTGGAGGAAAATTGTAAGTGAGGAATTTATAATCCATGGTGTAGACACCTACAATCCACTTACGTAGGCTTTAATGCTAAGATTGCACTAATTATCCTCTTTCTCGTCATTTCCGTAATAATTAGCACCTTTTCGCTAATTAGCTAAAATTCCTCTTCATATTTGTTAATTAACGACCTTTTGTTAATTAATTAGTCTTCTTATCATTAATGTCGATTAACCAACTTTTTTTAATTAATAGCCGCTTTCTACTTGTGTTAATTAATTATTATTAATTCATTACACTCATGAACTCTAAATCAATAAATTACCATTTATTGGATCAAATTCATCTCTTACATCCCACAAATCATACTAATTTTTCTCTAATTAGCTTTTATAAGCTTACCTCTACCTATCAATTAATCACCTTTGATTAATTAAAACATCCCCAACTCCCATGACTTACTAATGAAAAATTAAACTCTTCTAAATCAAGATTACCTTTTATAAAGAAACATTATTCATTCCTAATCTTGTTTTACCTTTATCCCATATTCATCAATTTATTAGCCTTGCCTCTTCAGGAAAACTATATAAAGAACCTTCTTTCTTACCTTTCTTCTTGCACCATGCTTTGAATAGTGAAAACTATAAGCATTTTTATCTTGAGCCATTCTCCATTGTTGGAAATAACTTCTCCATCTTGCATCCTTTCACTCAAAATTGAGTAATATGGGAAGATCCAAAATGGCCTTGTAGCCATTCTTGGTGAGATTCCATTCTCAATCCTTAAGATAAAACAATAATCCAATTTGATTGCTTATGTTCTTCATAGGTTCATAGTTTAAGTTAGCAATCATAGAGAGTAGGAAATAACTTAACATGTAGTTTCATTTATGCATTGAAGAAGCATTTCCTTTAAGCTCTTATCTTGATGGTTCATTGTTTAATTAACATTTACTTTTGAAGCTATGTAGATATTAGTTTCAATTTATAGCTTAGTTAATTATACATGAGCACATTTGACATGCCCGGTGGGACTTACTCCATTGTCTTTTGCACTTAATTTCAAGTTTTTGTAGTTAAGTTTCAATTTTGGTTACTAAACCTCTTTTTGCATATATTGACATAATTTGTTTTTTTAACTTGTTTTGTTGAGTTTGTATGTGTTGGGTCTTTCTTGTAGGTATAAAGGACACGAAGTGCTATCGAAATTGGATCTTGATGGAAAAATTTCAAGATTTCTCCATGTTTTCATTTTTAGAGCTTACTTTTTTAACATTTTATGTTAGTTTTGTCAATTTCTTGAAAATCTTAAATTCTTGAGCATGTAGGTTACTGTTTGATAGTGTTGAGTCTTTTATTTACATATTAATGTGGCGGGTTGCTATCAAAATTGAATCTTGGTGAAAAAATTTCAATATCTCTCAATGTTTTCATTTTTAGTGCTTACTTTTTCAACATTCTACATGCTAGTTTTGTCAATTTCTTGAAAATGTTAAGTTTTTGATCGTGAATGTTAATATTTGACAAAGATTGAGTTTTCTATCCATATATTAATGGGATAGGTTGTTGGAAAAATTGAATCTTGGTTGAAAAAAATTGACCTTTTGCAAATTGAGGGACGTTTTTTTTTACTTTTTTGGGTACATGTTAAGTGCATACCCATAAGCATAAGAGCATATGCGTAACCCATCTTCCAGAGGCCATAAATTTTACTCCTGAAATCGAAACAACTCCACATTTTTTGCGTTGGAAAGGTATTGAAGTGAAATATGCAATGAAAACATACGTTTGGGATTTATACTTATAAAAAGTCTAGGGTTTTCATTTATTATAAAACTAGTCATTTTTGTTGCATGCTAGATTCACTTTTGATCAACACCACGCATGCTCTTCTCTTGTACTTTTGAGCAACCTTGAGAATCATAAATGGATATGATTATCCATGATATTTTTGTAATAAATTTATATCCTTTGATGAATGTTGTATTTCAATGCTTTACTTGATTTAGACCAAAGCTTGTGTATGCTCTTCTATCAGCACCTTTTGGTGATCTTGAGAATCAAAAACAAATTTGATTTCTATCTTTTAACATTTGGATTAACTTGGAAATTTCATTATTCATTTTGCTTACGGAAATGAACCTTTTACAAAGCTTTTTTATGGTCCTTTGATTTGAAGTCTTCCATTTCTATCTAGTGGGCTAAAGTTTGTGTATGCTCTTCTTTTCGCACCTTAGGGTGATCTTGAGAATCAAAAACAACTTTAGTCTTCATTTTCTAACATTTGGTTAATTAGAAAATTCATCTTTCATTTTTGGCATAAGGGAATGAACATTTATCAAGCTTTTTATATGGTTCATTAATTGTAAGTCTTTCCTTTATTTTTTAGTTGGATTATTTGTTGTGTATGCTTTTCTCTTGCATCTTTGGATGATCTTGAGAATCAAAAGCAACTCTTAATCCTCTTTCAAATAATGTGATTTACTTGCAGAACTACTAACGTTTGAGTGCAGGACCTAATTGTTTTCCAAAGACTTAATAATCGAAACAAATTTTTCTAACTACACGTGTGTTGGAGGGTGCCAAACAAAGCAAACGACTAAACCACATTAAGTCTAAAAGATAAAAAACACATCACATTCATAACAATGTATTTGTAGGTTCGGATAAGGGTATGCCCCATCCACTTAACTAGGACATAAACCATTTGACATAAGCCTTAAGCTACAACAATGAGGGTGGTCTTAGGAACCCTAAAGTAGTCCACACAAGAGGGAACCTTGTGGATGAAATGGGAAGTGATCCACACACCCACTTGACTAGTTTACACTTGTGAGATTTAGCGTCAAAGTTATCTCGTACATATCACGACCCCAAAGTGAGAGTATGTTGTGATCATCATGTGTGGATTTCACTAATGCCTCGGGGTTTTGGTGTAATGGTTCGTTACATTTGGTATCAGAGCGACCACCTAGGTTCGAGTCCCGGCACGGGTAGCTACGTCGGATTGCAAAGTGTTTACCCGGGCTCGTATAGGGTGGTGTGGTCCCGCTATATATGGCGCAAATCTAGCCCTGTCCGGCTACTGGGCGTGGTGGGATGTTATGATCCTCATGTATGGATTTCACTAATGCCTCGAGGTTTTGGTGTAATGGTTCGTTATAGAGTACACGATGAACACATTAATTGATCGTTGTACTTGAAATTTGGGATACTCCAAAACTAGTCAGTGTGACTTTCTTGGTAAATCAAGCTCACATTAGATAACTTGTGACACCTAGTTGAGGGAACCACCTAGGAAGTTATCTTGACTTGGAGCCAACTTAAGTGTACCAAACCAATCGTTATTAAGAGCCTTCACAAAGGGATAAATTTTTGAGTTGAAACCTTGTTTATCAAACAAGGGAGAGTCCATCAAAGTTCAAACTACACGTCATTCATCACAAAATTTGTGAAGCATAATTTTTCTTAGTTTTTCACTTGCCATAAGACGAGGCAAAACTTTGCCAAAGTGAGGCCAAACAATTTTCAACCTCACTTGATCTACTTCCTTTGCTTTATTTTGAAACTTTGTTGATCAAAAGGAGAGAAACCATACATGTGTTATTAATCGATTGTGTCCACCACTTTTGCACCCATTTACATTCATCCTTGCTTGAGACTGGATGGTAAACGTTGAAAGTGTGTTGGTACGTTTTCATATCTTGATAGCCATTTGATCTTGATACCCAAGTCAAGATCGTCATTATAGTTAGGATTGATTCTTCACTTGATTCTCCTTTGAAGTGTTATGTTGTTTGTATCGTATCACCACAATTTTGATACTTACGTCTTATTTCTTGTAAACTCGACCTAAGTGTCTAGATTGTAATGTTACACTATGCGCATCTTAACAATTCCTTGGTATACTTTAGCCTTGGTTTGATTTCAAACATTACCTCAATTTTTGAAAGTGTTGTTGTTACCTTGTGCGCGTCGTACTAATATTATTTTGATATTAATACCTTACTTTTCCATAAAGTTTGGTTAACGTATCTTAGTGGTATTGTTACGTTGTTCATATTTGTAACCTCCACTTTTTGAGATTTAGGTCTTGCTTGGATTTGAGCTTGTTTTAAGTATACTTTGATCGGAAATCATATCAACCTCTTGTTATTACTTATGCCTTGTTCATTATGAACTTGACATAAGTGGTGACATTTCGTTGATCATCTTAAAACGCCAAACTACCATTTGGAAACACTTAGGAAGTAAGTTCATTGATTGATTGGTTTAAAACAAACCTTGTGTGATTGTGTCTTACGATTATTCATCATTTTGACTTATCCATTTAGGACAATCACTTTGACCCATTGATTCTTTATCATTCATTATTCTTTGGTCATCATTTTTCACTTAAGTTTGACTTTATTCTTAGATTGGCTTTGTGTTTTGACCTTGCATGATTGTTCCTTGTGATTGTTCACCTTATAGACTTATTTTTCTAAGGACAATCCTTTTGATCATTTGCACTTGCAACTTGTTATCCAAACCTTGTTAGATTATCGCAATTGTGTTATCACGATGTATGTTTTCCTTAGATCCCTTTTGGAAAATCACACAAGCATCCCCATCTTTACGAAATGTCTAGTTGGTTGTCATTATGCTACCCAAATCGACATGAAACCTTCTTCACTTTGAATAAGTTTGATCATACAATCTAGGTCTAGGCTTTTGAACCCAACACACGCCAACAATGACTGATTATTGCAAGGTCCCTTATACATACGACAATAAGGAATCAAAGTTTCAAATTCACATCAAAAGACGCCCACCATGACTAAGCCTCGTTTGGTTCTTCACGCTAGAGAACCCATTCGGGTAACCCATTCCCCACCTTCATCTCATAGTTGGTGGTATGGTTTGGACACTTCTGATCCAAATTATTATTCGGGTTCCCCCACTCTTCTTTTGATTCTAATCCAAACATTTCCTCTTCTTCTGAGGATTCCAATCCAAATATTTCCTCCGATTCTTCTGATGATTCGATTCAAACTACTATTTAGATTCATCTAATTTGACTCCTAAGTCGCGATCCTCCCCTTCTTCGCAGGACCTCCTTCATCATACTTCTACTGCAATTCTTGAGTCCCCCTTTCTTTGCGAGACCTCCTTTATCATTCATCCAATTCAAATCCTAAGTCATGGTCCTCCCCTTCTTCGTAGGACCTCTTTTATTAGTCACCTCAACAAACCCTTCCTCCTTTTAAGATTCATGTGACTCAAAGTCCTTCTAGTCAATCATCTAATTCGACTCCTACGTCACAATCTACAAAATTTTGGATACGAAATCCTCCTATTCTTCCTCCACAACATTGTCTTATAGGAAACCTATACCAACCAATTCTAAATCCACATCTTCTTCTACTCACGAGACATCTAGCCCTAAGTCTACTTCGTCTCTTGAGTCATCTTCTTCTATCAATCATCATCAAACATATTCTAAGTCTTCCACACTAGTTGGACCTTTTTCTTCCAATCAAACCCTTGTGGTTGATCAACAACCCATACCAGATTGATTTCTTTCATAAGGAAGGAGCGATCATGGCATTTATAGGGGCACATGAAGATATCCCTATAACAAATTATGAGCAAGGATTCTTTTTAAACCTCGATGTTTTTGCATATTGTGGGGAAAAGGTTGATTCCTTTTATCAAGAAACAAAGGAAGAGACTAAGAGCATGCAACTTGATCCTCATCTTATTCTTCCATACTCACATTCTTCGTTATGTGACGAACTTATTGGGTCTAGTATTGAGCCATGAACCATCTTCTCATTACCCAATTCTTCTTTACATATCACAATTCATCAATAACAATCACAATTTGGGTCATTGCCAAGTAGCCCATCGACTTCTTCTATATATGGGCCACCTCCAAGTAGCCCTTAATCATCTACTTGTGGGTCTCCTCCAGGTAGCCCATTACCTTCCATTATGGGGTCACGTCTAACTAGCCCCTTGTCTTTTATATATGGAACACCTCTCGGGCAGCCCCTCATTTTCTATTCTTGGGCCACCTCCTAAGAGTAGCCCTTCTTCATCTATACTTGTCGCATCCAAGTAGCCTTCCATCTTTTGTTTGTGGTTCACCTCCCGGTAGTCCATCTTCTTCAATTCTTGGACCGTATCCTTTTAATCCATCGATTATGCTATCAATGATTGTGGAAAGCCCACCGTCATTCCTCTCATCAATTCTAAACGTCCACATTTTTCTCGCCACTTCTCGACCAGCATAAGTCAATCATTAGCTTATAAGAAACCCATACAAGTTCTTTATCATGCTAAGATCAAAACTACGAAGAGCTCCAAAGCTCCCAAAACTCAAATGATTATAAAATTCAAAATCAAACATGATTCCAAAATGCACACCAATGTACCCATAAAGTATGGTGCAAAGTGCAAAAACCTATGGATAGGGAACTCAAGCTCCTACATACAAAACCCATGTTTTAAAACAAATCACAGTCATTTGTTGAGTGTGAACTCACCATGATCATCGAGATAGGGGATAATATCACTCTTGATAAACAAATGTGCTTAGTCTCTCTTATCAAGGAAATCATGAACATCATTGTTGGATCCTATCACGTAGAGTGACATGGTTGCTATCGATCTCCCAAAACACTTGAAAAATCTTTAAAAAGTAAAAAAAAATCAAAAATACAAAAAAAGAGAAAACATTAAAACATTACAAAAACAAAATCGAAGGTACAAAGATAAAACACTGCAATCAAATATTGCATACACATAGATGTTCTTTCCTCCCTTTCTTTCATATTCCTTTGCAAGTCATCCACCATTTTCATCCCTTCGATGTTATTGTGGTTATCCTATTCGCACGCATTTTGCGAAATTTATCTCTATGGTATTTGTTTGACCCTAGTCTTTTATCACCTTGGTAAATTAAAGAACAACTGACCTCTTATAGATCCTATCACAATTCTCATCTAATAAATTTTTTGTGAAGAACTTTTGGATGTATTTTTTGACACTAACCAATGTTGTCATCATAATCACTTCCACATCCTTCCATCAATCCATCGTGATTCTTAACCCCTTATCAAACAAGAGAGCTGAAATAAGTTTTCAATAAACAAAGCAAAAGAATCAAAATCAATCAATCAAAAAGCAAAAGCTAAAAGCAAAAACAAATTGATATATAACTCTCTCTTGGGGTATTTCCAATAATCTCTACCGGGCTATGGATGTCTAGCTAACAACGGAGCAATGCACGACTCTCCTTCCATAATCCATTCACAAATCATCTTTCAAAATAAATCATTCCTACACATTGGCTAGTGTTTTCACTTGTTGTCTATCAAATCTTTCCTTCAAGAGGTAATTCATTTCCACGTGCACACACGGATCTCAATGAGTAAACAAGATTAGTATGTTACCAAGTGTTTATTTTTGGACCTTGTTCAAACTCTTGCTTTAGTACATGTCTTGTCTCATGATTTGTGCCTTGGGCTAATCACTTTTTCATCGACCACCTTCTAAATATTTTCATAGCATCCTCTATTCTTCTAATCATTTAGAACATCCATGTGTATAGGATGTCCTCTTTGCCATGTTTGCAGACACTTTTGTCCCCTTTTAATAAGACAATTTTCTACTTCCTTTCTCTCATGTGTTTCTTGGCCAACTTACACTGGGGGCATCCTTGCTCCCTCATGATTGAACCTATTTTATATTGGCCTTGATCCCCCTTCTATGTGTGAAGAGTTTTTCTTTGAATACTCCCACCTAATCATTGGGGCATGTCGCATATTCACTTTCTCATACGCGTGGCATTCTGCCCTTGTACATCCCATCTATCGTTGGGGGCATCCATGTTTCTTGGTTTCTGTACATAGCTTCGGAAAACTATCAAAAATCCAAAAACATTCAAATATGTTTCAAGAAAAATAAAAATAATATAAATCATCCTACAAAATGCCGCTCTTTGGTTTCTACCTGTTCTTTTGCACGACTTGTGAATCATCTTGATCTATGTCCATCGACAAAGCTAGTTTCCTTACTATGTCTCAGATTACCGGGCTACAACGAGTTGTTTGGCATCTTTTTCATAGTGCACGATTGCTTTTCATAGGACCCAAGTGTCCTCCGTTATTCCCCTTGCATGTATCCTTGCTTGGGGCACCACTTTTAGCCCTTGTCGTTAATTCACACAGTTGGAATCGAAGCTTGATAACAAAAACATTGCATTATGTTTCTCTATTAGGTTAGCTTGTTTACTTTCTCATATTGCATTGCATTATGTATGTTACAGGGAGTTAGGCATCTTTTACTTTTTGTATTACATTGCATTTTGTATGTTGCATGGAGTTGGTGTTTTTAACAATGGAAATTTGTTCGTATATGGCTTTTCATGTCATACTACACTTTTGTTCATTCTTTTTAATAAGGACCGATGACGTCGATCATAAACAAAATGATAAAATAAAGTTGGTTTTTACATCAGCAAGATGATAGTTATATCCTTCTCTTTTCATATTCATTTTTCTTCCATATCACTCTCCTTCTATCAACACTTTTCTTCAAAAGCAACTCGGGGCAATAAGGATCAATTCTTCTACTTCTTCTATTTCGTTCTTTTATATTTTCGATCGTCGATCACCCTCTTTCATCACCACATCAACACTTGAGGGGGCATCCTTCATTCTGTTAATTTTTCTTCGATCTCTTCAAAAAAATTATTTGTTTATACTTGTCTACTATCTTTGAAGTGGCGTCACTTACGCCACCCCAAAGAGGGGTAAATGTAGACACCTAAAATTCGCTTACGCAGCTTTAATGCTAAGATTGCACTAATTATCCTCTTTCTCATCATTTCCGTAATAATTAGCGTTTTTCCGCTAATTAGCTAACATTCTTCTTCATATTTGTTAATTAACGACCTTTCGTTAATTAATTAGTCTTCCCATCATTAAGGATGTCGATTAACGACCTTTCATTAATTAATTTCCGCTTCTACTTTGGTTAATTAATTATTATTAATTCATTACACTCATGAACTCTAAATCAATAAATTACCATTAATTGGATCAAATTCCTCTCTTACATCTAGCAAATCATACTAATTTTCCTCTAATTAGCTTCTATAAGCTTACCTCTACTTATTAATTAATCACCTTTGATTAATTAAAACATCCCCAACTCCCGTGACTTACTAATGAAAAATTAAACTCTTGTAAATCAAGATTACTTTTTATAAAGAAACCTTATCTATTCATAATCTTGTTTTACCTTTATCCCACATTCATCAATTTACTAGCCTTGCCTCTTTAGAAAAGCTATATAAAGAACCCTCATTCTTACCTTTCTTCGGCACCATGCTTTGAATAGTGAAAACTATAAATATTTTTATCTTGAGTCATTCTCCATTGTTGGAAATAACTTCTCCATCTTGCATCATTTCACTCAAAATTGAGTAATATGGGAAGATCCAAAATGGTCTTGTAGCCATTCTTGGTGAGATTCCATTCTCAATCCTTGAGATCAAGAAACAATTCACTTTGATTGCTTATGTTTTTCATAGGTTCATAGTTTAAGTTAGCAATCATAGAGAGTAGGAAATAACTTAACATGTAGTTTCGTTTATGCATCAAGGTTTGATGGTTCATTTTTTAATTAGCATTTGCTTTTGAAGCCATGTGTAGATATTAGTTTCAATTTATAGCTTAGTTAATTATACATGAGCACACATAGAGGATAACTATAGGTTGAAATCCATTCCCAATGACTCCAAACAACAATCTAAACCTATACGCAACCCGAATTTTCTTGACACACTAAAACTCCTAGTTGTTCATAGATGTTCTTGCATCTGTTTCTCTTGCATGTGTCTCATGCTTTGATTCGGTGTGGCCTTATAAGGCCGGTCTCCTTATAAGGCATTTATACTATTGCAAAATGGGTGAGATGGTGTGGTGTGCACGAGTTAGATCTTACGCATGACACTAGATGAAGAATAGAACCTTTGCTCTTCGTATTTTCCTTGTCTTTCATCTTGGTTGTTATATGATATGTTTTCCTAATGTGTCAAAAGTTAATAACTCCAACGTCACATGAATATAAAGTGAGAATCCATTTATGTACTTCAACAACTTACATTGCTCTGTGAAGTCGTCCCTTAAGCTAGGGCAAGTACTAAAACTTAATGCGCTCATCCTCATAGTTTTTGAGGGGTTAAAATCCTTTGGCAAAACACCGATAAG
This sequence comes from Taxus wallichiana var. yunnanensis, assembly GCA_018340775.1. Taxonomy (NCBI): domain Eukaryota; kingdom Viridiplantae; phylum Streptophyta; class Pinopsida; order Cupressales; family Taxaceae; genus Taxus; species Taxus wallichiana. The sequence goes on along the minus strand of CM031244.1, from coordinate 468,754,862 downwards.
AGCATCTCAAGTTTGAGTTAGATCCAAATCTTACTTTTGATGTGTGTTGTAGGTTTCCCCTAGTGAGATACTAAAATGGACACCTTCAATGCTACAAAGGTGATCTTCTCTTCATTATTGAAGCAATTGACAAAGAATGATGCCTCAAGTTGTTGAATTCATTTATCTAATATTAGGGGGTTGATTTCTCCTTTGGCGAGATATCAAGATGGACTTGGACCTTTAAAGTTTTGGGTGTTAAAACATTTGTTGTGTAGGCTACAAAAAGAATGAGAAATTGTCTAACCAAGTTACATCATTATTTCATAAAATCAAAGCAAAGATTTTGGTTCATTGTGCATCTAGGGCATCTTGAATGGGTTTTTGGATGTTTAGGGATACCTTAAGTTCTTTTTGGGTGTAACCATCTTGCTCTTGCTTCGCATTCTTTTGGTTACATTAAAAAAATCTGATAGGTATCCTTTATGTTGTTTTGCATGTGTGTTTATAACGTGTAATAATTTGCGCTAATACTAATGATTCGCATCATGGGACCCATGACACCCATGCAGAGGACAACCTTGCACTTAGAGACAAAAGGCACGTTAAGGAATGCACACCGAGAGTTAAAGAACAAAAACAAAACAAATGCATTCAAATGCGAAAGTCTTATTGTAGAATAATGCATCTTCAATTCAAACGAAAGAATAAGGAATGTGCAAAGGTGTATAAAGTTTAGTAAGGCTAGGAATGTGGTTTCATCCGATCAATAAGGGGGAAACACCGCCTTCACCGAATTTTTTATATTGGAACAAATGCAAAAGAGTATACACGATACAAGATACATCGAGCATGCAAGTATTTACTACTATTTAGTTGGTGGTGGTTCGTTACTCTTTAGGTTAAACACATGATACATTATCACAATGAGGTGGTTATAATAGACAACGTTTATAAGAACGAATGGTTACGAAATAATTCATCTTCCCATTCGAGTGATGGTTGGTCTTATAGCTTGTAGTGTGTTGATAGATTCTACGACCTAAGAAGATTGTGGAGAGTGCCACCGACATGTTGAATGACAACGAGAGTTTGACACATGATTGTTAAATACCGAGGACCTATGCACGATTATGGAGAAGTGTAAAATGCTACGAAGTAAAGCACCAACATTCCAAAATGCTATAAAGCTACAAAGTGTTCCAGACTTTACAAGGTGCGGTGAGACATTATGGGAAGATGTGCATACTCCAAAGGTTAGGTACAACATACATGAGATTATGAGATGCAACAAAGTGAAGTATTGTGAGGATTTGCATATGGTGCAAAGTGAAGGGTGTGTTGTGAGTCAATATGGAGCTATGGAGTATGTTGCAAGGAGTCCATCAATCTGTAAACTATCGTGAATCCATGCACGTGGTATGAAATGTTGTAAGACGTTGAGGAACAAAAAAACAAGGAGTGTGTAATCTTACACACGTGTGAGGTGTTGTGAGATTACCTACGAAGCCGCAAACATATCACTTCTTATAACCCTTTGTTATTGTCTTCATTATGATATGTTTCACCTTCACGTCTTCAAACTTCTCTAAAGCTCTTCATTATGATCTCTTTAATTTCCTTATGTTCTTTGTTTGAGATTGTTTGCACTCTTTTTATAATTCATATTTATTATCTTCATTAACCCCTTCTTCATCCCCTTTGAAGTGTGTTAAGTTGCATCTTTAAACTCTTCAATGAGTATTTTACCATTGTCCTTCATGTCTAATTTTCTTTCCATTCTATTAATTGTTAATATATATCCTCCATCATAGTACATAACTCATCGGTACTCTTCTACCATCGCCATCTATGCCATCATACTTTGATTCACTACGATCCAACCTACTTTAGAGTGTTTTGAATGTCACTTAGGTTTTACTCCGCACATCTTGTAGTAACTCTTTATTACTCCAATCGACATCATTCTTAAAAATGATTCTATGGAGAGTACAATCGCTAATTTCTATACAAATGCTAAAATTACATTTTAGGATTTTTTAATTTTTTAAAGACTTTTTATTATTTTTTAATTCTTTCGCTCACAATTTTTCTTGAGACTTGACACATGTGGTAATTTTTTTTTACATTAAGGCAACGGTCCTTGTGGGGAGCAACCACAAAAATTATAGGTGCAGGGGTCCCGATATATATATATATATATATATATATATATATATATATATATATATATATATATATATATATATATATTGCAGACTGCATAAAATAGAATTTTCACCAAAAAGGTGGAGCAACGGTTCCATAGGAGAGTCGGTTTGAGCGGTTGCAATGGGTGGGGACTCTAATTTTTTCCCCGCATTCCTTTTTTCGCGTCCCGTCAACCGAGTAGTGGTTCAAGACTATTTCTTGGATTCAAATCTGCTTTCCTTCAAATTATTTTTGCACATTCTGGGTCTACAAAAATATTAAGAGTACATGGGATTGTAGGGTGTTAATTTTTCCAAAGAATCGCTAAAAATCTATTGCCTTGCCCCTTACATTGGACGCGGCTTAAGTGTGATTCCATGCCACCCCTTACCTAGTGGTCCCATGAGCTTCCTGCTAAAAAATTTCAGCGGGTTATGATGAATAAATTCAGAAATATTTTAGCATAAGTATGGTCCCATGCTTTCCCTAAATTTTCTCAAAAAAATGGAGAGATTTTTTAGGTCCTATAGCAGTTGAATGGTCCCGTGAAAAAACTGAAAAACAATTTTATTTGCTGCAATTTTTTACACAGAATAGTTACTTCTTGGTTTTTGGGTACTCATCTCTCAAAAAAATCTTTTAAGTGGGTATATTTTTGAAACATTCCCGGGACCGGTTGCACACTTGAATCACATGTTCGATGGGACCCCTCCCTTATTTGTTTATGCTTATCTAATTTACTTAATAAAAATATGCTTTTAAATTAAAAAAACTTTTCCGACAAAATACAATTTTAATTAGGCTCAGGCGTCACTTAGATGCCACGGGGGACCCCGAATTTGCACCGCTGGATAAGCCAAAACGAATCCCCGCAGACGTGGAATATCGTCACGTAGCCATTTGGCAGAGTTACTTGAAACGTGTCACTGGAAAATTAATTTAAGCATATGCCGCCCTAACTAAGTTCTATTTTATATAAATACAAACAAATTTGAATTAAAAATAAATAAATCATAATTCCTTTTAACAGCCCGCCGAAAAAAATTCTGTAACCTCGGACCGCCATAAATTCCCCTTGTTTTGCAGACCTAAAATTTCTCCTTCCGGTCTCTCAGAATTTCACCCGTCAAAATCCATATTCAAATTTCTGTCGATTTCAGTGTTTTCGAAGGTCGCAGGTTCGAACCATGGACTCGCCATTTATGAAAGGCTGTTGGGGCAATCCTGCAAATATGTCGCCGCCGAGAGCGCGACGCAGTTCACACGAAAAGAAATGGCCGTCAAAGCGTGACAGCCGGGATAAATCTACTCCCTCAAGACATGACGGCCCAAACAGGCCGTCAAAATCACGCGTCACTATTCCTGTAGAGCCCGTGGCCGATTCTTCATCTTCGAAGTCTAACTTTCTGGGAAAGAAGAAAAAGAATTATAAATTGCGGCCAAAAATCAACCCTGCGGTTGCGGCCGTCAAAATTCAGGCGGCCTATAGAGGGTTTGACGTCAGGAAGTCTTCGCCGGTGAAAAATTTGAAGGCTATTGCGCGGGCGAATGAGAGTATGGAAGAAGCGAAACGGCGGATTAATGACGAAAATTTTGTTGAGTTGATCCGTCAAAATGAAAAGGAGCGGCTTAGATTTACGGAGGGCTTGATGTCGCTGCTTCTTAAACTTGACGCAATTCAGGTATTTAGACCCTCACTTCCCTTTGCTTTGAGGTTTATGGCAGTAATTTCTCAATTTCGGTTCACTTCCTTTTGCTTTGAGGTTTATGGCAGTAATTTCTCAATTTCGGTTGTTAAAGATGACGGTAGCAATTTTGTAATTTATGAAGGCAATCTTCCATAATAAGAAGTTGACAGCATATAATCCACGGCATATAATCTTTTATTTTAGGAAATTTTTGTCAAATTTCTGTCCTTTTTTTTTTTTTTTTTTTGATGTCGACGGCAGCTATTCTTCATAATATGAAATTTGCCTTCGATAAATTTTCAAAATTCTATTAATTATTTGAGGTTATTTATGGTATTTAAAAAAATCAAACATATACAGGCCTACTTATCGTATTTTTTATTAGAAGTTTGTTTTGTAATACAAAATTATTTATAATTTGAGGCTGATTTCGGTAAATTCTTATTTTGGCTCAAATTTCTACCTGTAATTCGACGTTCATGGCTGTATTTTTATCAAAAATATAGTTTTGGTTGAAACGATAAATTCTCTTTGGGACATGGTGTTCATCTTAGATGCCACGATCCAGGGTGTCTTTTCTGTTAAATTCACTCAAAATTTCTACCTGGCCTCATCTGTTGGGGATGGTACACCCAAAATTGAATGTGGATTTTTAGACAATTTCAACGCTGTACATTTTTAATATGCCTCCTCAGGGATTTGAACCCTCGTGTCCAACATGAAAAGCCTGCTCATGCCATTGGTCTCGAACCTCTTTTTATTTATTTATTTTCAGTAATTTCAAATAAGCTTCTTACAAAAACTTAAGCTGTACCAGCCAACCTGATCAACAGACGAGGAACTATATTTGACTTAAACAGAAACAAGGTAACAAAAATTAGCATCCGCTGCCAATAATTTTTTTCATCAATTTGAGAGTGCAAACCTGAGACAACATTTCAGGAAACATAACCAGTCCATAAATACCAAAAACCTTGTAAACCCATACATTAACTAGGCCAAATTTTCTAGAACTACTCCTTTGACAGTCACAAAAGCCATTGAGGCCATGGTCCCATGGAGGGAGGCTCCATAAATATCTCAGCCGGTGCTGCTGAAAAATTTAAGAGCATTTTAGCAGTTTTAAAGTCTCTTGTTTTTTTACTACTTTCTTCAGCAATACCCGCTGAGATATTATAGGATCCCATTGGATTTATATGATTATTTGCAGGTAAATAAAAATTATATTTTTCTCTAAAATCACCAACAAATAATGGCAGGATTATGTTCCACATGGACAAAAATCAACGTAAACTGTATGGGGAAATTGCCAGCCCCTCTCTCCAGCCACCTCTTAAATTTAGTGGGCAAAAAAGTGGAGCTCCTATTTTTAGGCCTAGATTCTATTAATTCTTGTAGCTAGCTTTAAAAAGAAGCATGGGACCTTCTTTTGCAAGAAAATAGGAGCTGAAGCCCCTCCATGGGACCATGTTATAAAAATTGCGGCCAGACTCTCCTACCCCGGGGAAAACATCTTTTACAAGGTCATTTGGGATCCTTCTCAATTGGCCTCCAAAGCCTCAAAATTTTATCTACTAGCAATCGCATGTGTACATTGCAATGTGAACGCCGAACGGTTTAATTTATTTGATTTAGAGGGATAGGTAATTACTTTTGTAGTTGATGTAGTTTGTAATTATTTGGGGTGAAATTTTGTTAGTGTTGCAATGTATTTGAGACGGTGGTTTGTAATTATTTTGGTTATTTTTTTGTTGAAAAAGCCTTAATTGTACTATTGATAACTTGTTGATAAGGGGTGTGATTGATAGTGGAAAAGTAAGAATATAGATGAAACATTACATTGAAAGGTGTGATTCAATGGAGTAATGCCAAATGAATTGGGGAAACTACTATTACTAGAAAATCAAAAACACAGAACCTGGTCATTGTTTACTTGAAAACCGGCTCATCCATTGAGAAAAGCAGACCCTGGGATAGAGAGGACTCGTGGGGATGCATTTTTTTCTGCCCCACGCTTGATAATATCCTGTAAATGAACAAATCCATTTATGATAAAAGCAATTTTTATAGAATTCAGTAAAACAATTAAAATTTGAATATGCATATATGCTTCCCCATTGAAAGTTAAATATCAAATATGTTATATAATTAGATAGCCACTGCCCATTGATATAGTTGAACCATTGAGATACCAAGGCAATATTACAGATTGAAATCATTAATTATATTTCAACTTTAAGAAAAACATCTCATACCAATTTATATAATCCAGTTAATGAAATTGATAGAAAAAATGAACACTGGGATGTGTCCCGTGGGTATGGGACGCATACCATGCATCATCAACATTTTGAGGCAGGGAACGTCCCTAAATTCCTGTGACATGCTGGCAACATCCCATGGATGTCCCTGCCTATCAGAAGTTGTCGATACACTCTCAGAAGCCAAGTTATCTCCTTCAATTACCATTCTTGAAGCGATTCTCAATTTTGACCATGCCGTGCTTTGGAGGCAGGTTAGATTCTGAAGTCTTAAAACTCAATGATTTGCATTGAGAGGAATAGGCAATGTATCAAATTCTGGCTTGATATACAGCAGGTTTGGAAACAAGTGAGAACCAAGAGTAGAACGTTCCAAGAAACAATAGAAGTAGTAACAATCCCACAGAAGTTCTATCTCAGCATCCTTACAAATTTGTTTCGTGTCAAGGTCTAATTCAAACAATTGTCCTTGATTCCATTTCACTGGAATGTTGTAATGGTGAGAAACACAATGCATGTAAAATGTCTGATTACTGAAATTTCACCTAAAATATCATCTACTAAGAAATTGTTCCTTGAGGAAGAAACTGAAAAAGAAGTCCGATGTAAACATGTAAGCCGGCATATAAAGATTGAACAAATTACTATTATTTTGTAATTGAATTTGGCATTATTATGCCAGTACAATTGTAAATAACATGCACATCATATACTGCCGACCAAGTGAAGCATTGCCCAAGGCACTACTGCTGATGCACAAAATAGACAGTATCTAGAATAGTTCCTTATATACTTTGATGGCTAGAACAATGAAGTCAAGTTTTGCAAATGATATGTCATGCTTCCATGGTGTATTGTATGATACTTTTCCAGTCAGTCCATACTTCATTGCAATCAACCTTAGAATATCATACCCTTATCCATATGAGTACATTGCTCTTACAAACAGCTAGTCTGTTTCTCTGAAATCCTGCAATTAAAACATTAGTTGGAATTCTTATTTTGCAATTAAGAAGTTAGCTATATCTTTTGAAGGTAAACAGGAAAATTATGTCTTATGCGCCAAATATCCACGAGGACATGTAAAACAAATAACAGCTGAATTTCAGTAGGGAATTCACCACACCATACCAACAAAGGATTACCAAACATGCATAACCTCAATAAAATAAATTGGTGCCTTGTTATCAAAACTCATTTCTACAAGTATTGCATACCCGACCTTGAATGTTTTCATATATTTGATGTCTATATGTCAATGCTGAATTTTACAAATCTGCATCAAAAGTTTTATCATCATCCAACCTCGCTGCATATTGAATAACACCACTTATTAATAATTTTCATCTATTAAAAGAAAATTGACGATGAAAATAATCTGAGATAAGTCTTTGAAACTCATTTGTTAAACAAACACTAAAACAAGGCTTCTGATTAAGAAGAGAACCCCGTGTGTAAAAAGATGGTATTCAATGCTAAACAGAGCCCCTGTTTTATCAGGTTAAGTACAAAAAAATCGTGAATGAAATCAGCACACACCAAACGAACATATAGAACGATAGATGCATTTCTAAACCTGGAAGTAAAATAAGTCATTTTTCTTTGCAGTTTGAACTCCTCAGATGCCACTATAATGTTCTCTCTTTTCTTATCCTTCGCCAGCATTTACAATCGTTGCACTTATGCCATATATTAGCGATTGTGGAATTAAGGCTATAAGTAAGCCTTTAAACCTTAAGGATTTGATCAAATAACCTTCCAGCATGTTCATGCAAAGAAAATGGCAGAAGATTGGTTGTGAAAGACAAGTACTATTGCTTGTTACACTGGGGCAAGGCTCATATTACAAAGTCATTTATTTCAATCTCTCTTCAAGATATTGATTTGTCCACCACAGCGGAAGTTCTCACCCATTCAAGAGTTCATCATGCACCACAATATATGTAAGACTTGACTTGTCTAGCGAAATAATACTCTGAAAAATTAAATGATAAATTGAATCTGCGGAAAGAATTTAATGCTCAAGAGGCAAAAATGGTTCTGTTTGAAACTAATGATGTGAGACATCTTGATCCTTGAACTGCCACACGACAGCTAGATGTAAGAGAGTGTAAAATATCTTGTAATTGTTCTAAATCTACAAAAATCTTTTGTGTCTTACCATAATTCATGCACTGCCTAACATAAAAACATCTCTTCCAGCCTACAAGAAGTGCATATAGCCGCATCTGAAAAGGCATGCCCAATCTTTCGGTTGTCCAAGTTCCATATAACTCCTTTCTATTGTCAATGGCAATGCGCAAGTTTAAATATAATGGGTGATCCAACTACTGTTGTCCCTCTACTTTGATATACACCCTTTAGCAGAATTAGAAACATCCATATGCATATGGATTTATTTATCTTTATTTGAAGATAGGGTAGCTGTAAATTGACTACATTATGTTATCTTAAATTAAATTAGTGTTGCTCATGCATGTTATTTTTTCAGACAAAATGTGATTATTTCAAGGGTCGTCACAAATTTTCCAGCTCTTCAAACATTATTTCCTATCCCCAGGGACATTGCTAATCACTCAAAATGCAGAGCTCTGCTGATGCAAAATCACAGCACCCCTGGATGCTGATAAGATTTCTAGGTTGACCACTCTAGCATCCAGTGTGATTGCATAACATTGAATCCTTTCTCCAAGTGTGGGACTTGCAAGAATGAGAAAGGAATCTCCCGAGAAGGCTGGTTCTTGCTCCTAAACTACCTGCCACAAGCTATTCCAAAGGTCACAGCAAGCTAATCTAAACCTAATCTAACCATGCCAAGGAGACAGAGAGAGAGAAAAGGGAAAAACAGAGCCTACACTAAAACGGTGATACACCAGAGAAGGAAAATGTTGAACATCTATCAAAACTGCCATGGAACAAGGAGAGGTGAGCAATGGGAAGGATGGACAGATGCATCACAGGCCCAAAGATAGATTTCACACAGAAAATGTCCCAAAACTCCATGAACACAGCTCCAAACTTGCAATGAACATTCAAACGTGCACAAATACCTGCAATGAAGAGAGGCAAGAAGAAAACAAGCGAAAAACGAGCAAGGATGGATGGATGCATCACAAAACACGTTTTTGTTGCTTTTAAGTTTGCACGAACATCATTTCAATAGTAAAAGGCAAAAACACCATTACAGAGCAAGGGACGAGGTTCGAACTCCATTTTCAACCCCGGAGAAGAAAAGAAGGAGCGGCAGAGTTGAAAAGATGAACCCCTTTTTAAGAAATGAGCCAAATCGCTTTATACATACATGGGTCGAGCCTGTGAGAGAGAAAGCGTGAAAAGACGTGGGAGCCATTCCTCATTGAATGCGATGCATTAAAACAAAGATGGGCATCCTTACGTACCCATGCCCCGACATTTCGACCATACTCAAGAAGAATGCTACCCATTTCGCATTAAAACCGGGTTGTTGAAACGCCGATTCGAGTCGGACCACGCGCCAGAGACGTTTCTTGATTTTCTCTCTCCAAACTGAACCAAAATGCAAGATTGACCGAATCGTGTAGAGAATTTCACCATCTTTCCATTGATATAAAGAACGTGAAAATCCGAGCTCTGGATCGAAAGTTATGGCGATCTGAAGATTTAGGGCAAAAAACAAGCCAAAACGGATTTTGAATTTTTTCCTGCGCTCTGCCACTTGGATGACATGTGTCGGACTCTGATTCATCCACGGGTTCATCCTCTAGAAAATTCCTTTGGGCCCTTAAACTTGGACACGTGGCACTATTTTATTGGTTCGGGCCTGAGGGGCGCACTTAGCAACTTTTCAACCTTTTGACACGTGGCACGTTCTGATTCGTTGGCGGCTCTTTCGGCTTTTCACGTCCTGCTGCGTACTTTTGGCCCGGATGTCCCAAACTGTCTGGGACAAATATCTCCGAACCGCCCGATTCGGGCTTCCTTGTCCCTCTTTGCGGCGAAGACACGTGGCAAGATTTCATTCGCTCTCGGCTCTTTCGGCTTTTCGCCCCAGCGTACTTTTGGCCCGGATGTCCCAAACGAAAGTCCTCTGTTTCGGCCGAACCGGCCGGTTCGCGTCCTCCGCGTACTCTTGTCCCAACTGTCCCGACTGCCTGGGACAAATATCTCCGAACCGCCCGAAATGGACTGACTTGCGCCAAACCGGCCGATCCACGTCCTGCGTACTTTTGGTCCAACTGTCCCAGACCACGCGAAACAAGACTTAGGCAATTTTCTTCATTTTTTCAGCCGGTTCGGCTTTTCGCGCCCCACGCGTCCCGACGTCCCAACTGTCCCAAGTGCTGCGCAGACCGCCTGGCGGCTTTTCGGCCGATTCGTGCCCCGACGTCCCAACTGTCCCAAGGACCGCCTAGGACAAGACTTAGCCGATTTTCTCTGTATTTTGGCACCAAGCTTGGCTTTTGCAATTTTTTCACATTTTTAAAACTTGCTGGGTTTTCTTCTTGGACAGGAGAGTTAGAAAGAACCCGAGGGGACCCCAGAAACACGATTTTTTGCCTTGAATCAATACACTTTCTCGGACTGAATATTCTGATGCATGTTATCAAAATTACCCTGGGGTGAATTTTGGATAACAGAGCCTACAAACTTCATTAGTCCACCACATCCTTTAAGAGCCTCCATTGGATTATTTAACTTTTAGATGTTGATTCCTTGATGATTTTCATGGGGGAAAATCAAGTTAATTAACTCGAGGCTACTAAAATCGCTTACATCAGAGCAGTAGCTGTTACTTTTACCACTTTAATTTTTTCTACATATTAAAGTTGGTTTCATTACAATTAGATTTCATCTAAGATTCTAAAGGAGTACTTTGAGTAATTTCAGTAATCTAAGCAATCAACACCAATCCATTCTGTTGCAAATGGTTTTGAAGAAACTTTAACGCTTCTACATTTGACTGATTGACATGGTCATTACAAAGGGCTTCCTTCTGCCATACACCATAAAATATAGACTGTCATCAGGTTAAAGACTTCTGTAGGTTGACCAAATCTAAAGGGAAGAGCAAGTTGATTATCAACAGGATGTTTTCATCCAAGGTCTTATTTTGATTTGAAAAAAAAGTTGCAGCAGTCAAACTTGTTTTATTTGGGTTCGAGGAAAAACAATTAAAAGATATCCTAGTAAAGATTTGAACCATGACACCTCAGAGGTGTTTCCAGTGGTAAATCCTAGGGGCCTTACCGATGCTTGCACAAGTTCAAGTCATGGCCCAACTCCCCGAGACAGCACCTCTTTTGAGTATCCATAACAAAAAAGATATATTTGAATCATGGCAAGAAAGTCCAGAACTATATATATTACATGGAACAAATTCTGAAGAAATAATACTTACTTCATATTACAAGGCCATGACTCTGATAGCAGATATCTAAGTAATCTCCAACTACTGTGCAACTTCGTTTTATTGTACTCCATGTCCCATCCTGATTCCATGGAAAAATGCCAAGCAGAACGTCAATAATCTCTAATAAAGAAACTTATTTCTTGAGCCCTCTAATTGCTTGGACAAAGTTTATTTAGGCAGAAATTGAAATCGAAAGTTGAAAACAAACTATTTCCACAAATAGCCAAATTAGGTTGAATATGACAAGTACATGACCAATAACAGTTCTCACACAAGTGCAAACAACAAAAGAGCTTAGTGATCATGAGGTTTACAGATTAGTGTGCAACACTATGCATATGTACAAATAAGTCATTTAATAGGGTGTTAACATAAACTCTATACAAGGGTGGAAAATAAAATACACAAAAGCTTTGGGAATAGAATGAAACAATATACATAACTCGCAGCCAAGGATTTGTTGATTAAAGAAATTCGTGATTATCTTATGTTACTTCAATCCTGGTAAGTTGTCCAAATTAATGTGAAACTTGATTTTGAGGCAAGCTCTCTGGCATTGAATAATATAAACTTATATGCTCACCAAATTCAAAACCTTATTGAATCCAAATACCCTCGAGTTTCAAAACCAAGACTGATGGGTCATACCCAACAGGGCTTGAAACTGGTCATTGGTCATCATCATAATTCATGGCAATCAGTCAACCAGACCACCTCAGCAACAAGTAATGGCCCTTTACCCCTCAACACATCATTGCAGGTATTTCCAAGGCAACTAACAGGATCATCCACAATAGTTGAATAAACAAGCATACTCAAAATATGCATCCAGAAAATAGGCATCCAGGAAGATCTCAAAAGACAGATTCTTAAGGAGAATTTGTATCCTTTCATAAAATAACAATCAATAAAAAAATAGGAAACATGGCTACAGACAAGTAATTTTATGATTTTAATTTTCACCAAAAGAAATTGTCAAAATCAGATCTTGCAAGTCTAGTTGTGGCAAAATCAGGTAAATTCATAACAGGAGCCTTCGAAGATCTAAACTAAATACATTCAACCCATTTCTTTGGAACCTTGATGTGATAACAACACCTAAATTTTTTATGGGCTACAATGCATTTCAATCTGGGACTTCCATTAAATCATTATGACCATTAAGAAGGTAGTATGGAAAAATATATGGTTTGTCGAAATTTCTGAGACAGGCATAACAAATAGATGGTATTGAACAAGTTTAGATAATAAGATGAGAAAGACCCAAAAAATAAGCAAATAAAATAACTTGACAAGATGTGCGTCTCGTGACGGCGAATATTTTCCCGAACCCTACCTTGCGTTACGTAGAGGAGTCTCTTGCTCGACAATGCGGTGAAAGGTGGTGGGTGCGGCACCTTCACAGAGCTCGTGAGTGACCCGTGGAATCATGGTTCTGTGAAGGGCAACGAACTGCTGGAAGCCTTGGTGGGCGGCGGATTTGGCCTGCTTGAGCACGGTGATTGTGTGAGCATTGATGTATCCTTGCGCCATGGATCTCGTAATATTAGAATGGTGTTTGCGATTTCCAGGGGTTTGGACAGCGGGGATTGGAGGACTCTGCTTCCCTGCTCGCTATCTCCACACCAAACAGTCAAATTCCAAAAATAAATTGTATTGGAAAAACGTCAAAACGGACGTCAAATTTAACATAGTCGCCGAAACGTCGGAAGGGCCTTTCCCATAGGAGAAACGCCTTCGGCGTAATTAGTTTCAGGTTAGTTTTCATTTCTTTTTCATAATCTGAAGTTGTTTTCCGAATTTGTTTGCATAGTTAGGGTTGAAGGTGATAAATTTTGACACTTAATTCTTTAAACTTCGAGATTGATGGTAGTAAGTTTGCAATTTTTTTAAATTTCTGTTCGGAAAATGAGGTTGCCGATAGTAATTTAAAAATATTTTATTTATCTTGTGAAGTTTTGTCTCCAAATTCTATCTATAATTTGGGGTTGAAGACGGTAAGTTTTCTTAAACCAAAAACAGTCTTAAAGTGGTTGTCAGCATTTAAAGGTTTGCCTCTTTCTATCATGTTCCGACCTTTTTACTACAATATGAAAAAGTTAATTTGTTTGAAAGTTTTCTGTGAATCTCGGGTGCTGCAGTTTTTTCTTTTCATGGGAGATTTCTTATATTTTCCTTGCTAGTACAATTCACTATCTTTCGAATTTATTATGTATTTAATTTTTGTACATTTCTTTTTTATCATTTTTTTGCGAGGGTTGGTTTGAAGTGGCAAGGGACTAGTTCTATTCATCGGGGAAAGACTGCAACTGTTTAACTGAAATGGCTATGGAATGACCCTCAAAATAAGCCACCAGTTGGGAAAAAGCCAATTTTAACTCTTCCATGGTGTTCTCCTAGCTAGGTAGATTGTAGGGAAGTTAACACAAGGGTTTCTCACTAAGATGCATTTGTTTTTGAAAAAGTCATTTCGGAGAACTTTCATAAAATTGGAAATCAATACTCAGTCCAACAGTGACAAAGGGGGTCCTAGGTAGGCTAATGGAGGGAAAGTGGTAGATGTTCTAACAATTTAAAGCTAGGGACAACACCTTTGAACCATCAGATTCCCCAAATGGCATCCATAGGTGCTTATGATGCGTTGATTCCAAACAGGTTTTGAGAGGGTGGCTTCAAGACTGAGCCCAAACATATATCTGTCAAAGGGTAAAATTCATCCATCTATTGATTCTTCTATTTAAAGCTAAGTTTTAGACGAGCAAGTTGTTAGATTGTGAACAAAGAAGGTCGTAGCAAATTTTGAACACATGGAAACAGAGGGGTTCTGTAAGGGTGAGAGAATTGATTATACTTCCTATAGGACGCAGAGGGGTTCTGTAAGGGTGAGAGAATTAATTGTACTTCCTATAGGACGTAATCTCACGGTACTTGATCTACCAACACATCGAGGTAAACGTTCACCAAGAGTGAATTAACATTCCCTACTCATGTGTAGCCTACATGGTCCATCCAAGCACAAAACTCACATAAAACTAGAAGTTCACCAATATGAAAATCACAGGTAACTCTTCTGTTAATGCACATTGTTTAAAAGTTTAAGTTTGGAATTGCAAGAATAGTTTTTTTAAGGTGAAACACAAGAAGCCGGAACTTAACTAGAAGCTAGAAGGGAGAGAGATAGTGTCCATTCCTGTTATACAAAAAGATGATTGAGGAAGGGGTGTTCCAGGGCTGGCCTGAAATGTGCACTTGCACAACGAAACACGCACACTGCTAATAGCTCTATGTGGATGTAGTCCTCTTTGAAAAGAAAGAACTGATTTACATCTCTCGCAACTCTTTGTCTTGCAACAATCTTATGTGCTTCCGGCATCAAACAAACACACCCACACAACCACCGACGACTTCTTTGGCATTTATGAAGAGGAGTTTAGAGTTTCATTGAGATAGTCAGCTAGGCCAAGAGTGCCAAACTTGCATTCATATCGATCAATTTGTAGGCGTGCTGCTATAAGAGGGCTCTAATGCCAGAAAAGTATTTACAACCCTCCTCCACTACTCCCACATGGTTACAAGCAAATAAAACACAAACAAAGCTTATATGGTTTGGGCGAGTTCCTGAGTGTTGCATCATTACTTCAAAGAGCCTGAGGAATCCTTGCAATGCCGTTTTGTGCTTATCTTGCCCTCCCGGCATTACGCGAGACCACATCTCCTTGAGTTATATATACTTTTCAAACAATTAACAAACCTTGTGTGTGCTCCACATTTTGAATGCATGACTTGTTTCCAAAGCTCTCCTTTTTGGTAGATGTTGCCATAGGTTACGACTCAAGCATTACATCCGTCACTTGCATTTAATCCCACTTAGAAGTCAAACACAAGCCAAGATGCTAGTCTTTTGTTCCACACATAGCACAAGGTTATGACAGTGCATTCAAACGCAACACAGTTCGAAACGTATTAGCTTTGCTCCAAATGTGGCTCTTTGTAGACTTTATGGTGACTACAATTGGCAGACTCATCCAAAGAACAACGCCCACCCATAGTAGTTATAAGTGATGAGGGTTGAACTTGGTGAAGAGGGGCCGCATGAAAAATACATTCATTTTTTTGAGTAAGTGAACTTCTCATAGAGCCTACTCACCCAACTTACTTGCCAACATTCCCACTAGAAGAGAACCCAATTTGAGATGCTAATCTTTTGTTCTCGCGTAATGCACAAGGTTAGGAAAGAGCTTGCGAAGCAACACAAATTTGAATGTATTAGCCTACTCCACACCCGAACTCCCTATAGGCTACTATGGCGATCGCAAAAGGGTTCTTGACGGCCAAATTCATCCATTGAACGGTCGCCATTCATAGTTATACGTGAAAAGACTTGTGACATGTCTGTAAGGGCCAGTTGAAGATCACATTCATTTTTCATATAGGTGAGCTCCACGGAACTCGTGCCAAGCTCATTACCGAGCTACTCGCCCATCTCGTTCGCCAACATTCCCACTAGAAAGAAAAATCAAAATGCTAATCTTTTGCTTTGTACGAAGAACAAGGTTGTGTTGGGCATGCAAAGGTAACACAACTCAAAACATATTAGCCACTTCTAAGTCCGAGCTCCTTCTGACAAGCTACCATGGGGTTCGCCATATGGACGGTTGATGGGCAAATTCTTCCAAGAACAACCTCCACCCATAGCAATTATGAGGAAAAGACTTGTTGTAGGTCTAACAAGGGTTGGATGACAATCACGTTCATTTGTTAGACCAATGAACTCCCAAACTCCACCGTCATGCCCATTCACTCTAACAACCACATTCACTCCTCCATCTCCACCCACCGTCGTCATTTATCCACTCGCCACCTCAACCACTTCCATTCCACTTTTACATATTTTTTTATCCTTTCTTTTATTTTATCATTATTTATTTTAATTTGATCTAATTATTTATTTTATTTCTACGAAAATTCTTAATTGCATATATGTCATAATTATCTTTTATTTTCTCAATAACTCCGTTATGAGGCCAAAAGGTTTGAGTTTGACATCTAGTTTGACGAGGAAGACATTTGGTTTAGGGTTGAGGAGGTAAGGTTTGCATTCAAGCTCGCCAATTAACAAAGTTAAAAAGTAATGCCTTTAGAGCTCAATCACTTGTGCCATCATCATCATCATCATCATCATCATCATACCTTTTTTCTTTCATTTAATTTGCATAACAATTTATTAACATATAATGTATAAAATTTTATCTTGAGTTAATTAACATGTCAATGAGAGTCCATACCAAAACACTATACCTGTGAGGCACCCACAAATATTTAGCTTATTGAACCTTGCGCAAGCGAGGTTTAAACTTGCTTAGCATAGACATGCCATTGGGACTTGGATCCAATCCTAAGTCAATTAACTTTTAAGGTATGACTACACCAAACACCAAGCTACCGTAGGTTTGTAAGGCACTTAAAACTTTCCACCTAATGAAATTTATGCTCAATGGGGATTCACATTCGTTTGGCATAGACGTGCCATTCCCATTGGAATGAGTCTTGGGTCATTTAACTTGTAAACGTAAGCCCTCATCAACCCAACCGGGGTGGAGCAACGTAGGGCACTACATCTCCCTCCCCTTACAAGAACATCGTCCTTGATGTGACAACAAACATTGGTAATTTTTGGAAGGGGACGCAAAAGAAGGAGTAGGCATGAATTAACGACTTCATGAAGCCAAGAGCATGCTGCTAAATAACGAGACACTAGGGAAACGAGGGAATGATAAATTTTCAAAATCTTCATGTTTTGTGAAGATTGGTAATTCTCTCTTTCTCAAAGAGCTTGTAAGTTGCAAGACACTTTCCATAGGTTTTAACAAGGTAATTCTTGGGAATGTGTTACATGTGTTGAAAGTTTTCGAATTTGCAAGAATGATTTTCATTTTGTACTCTTAAATTTGTCATAAATGAGTAATTGTTTTTAGCACACCAAAAGGATTTCGCACAATAACATGAGGTTTTTGACATTACAACCCAAAGCAACACTTTTCCAAGTAATGAAGGGTTCCAAGAGGTTCTAAAAGCTTTACAAGTGCACGTAACATGAGGCAACACATACCAAACACCATTTTTCTCATTTAAACACGAACATAGCACACTATTTGGCACCCCCACATATCAAAACCATAGAGGACACACAACCATCATACAAAGGAATAGAGGTCCGCAATGGCACACACATAACATCACAACAATAAGGTATCACCGTAGTATGTTTGTACTTGGGGCTAAAATGGTCCACAAGTTCAATCATCCTCTAAAGCAATCCATCTTTGAATCAAACATCAAGTTTGGGTAACCGTAGCTAGAACACTTTGATTCAAAACATCGTATATACCTCGGAAGGAACCATCATCATTCTCACAAGTTACATGAAACATCTAGGTGCCATGCTCACTTTGCCAAGGAGTACTACCGATCCAAGAACATCTCTTTACAAAGTGGTATACAATTTATGTAGGAGAAGTGAACAATCATAGTTACTTAGGTCTCTAATACTTCTATCATAATAGGATCGGATGATCAATTTGCATAATAACCCAAGGTTGGTCATTATGTTTTGTTTGAAATACTTGGATTGAGAATCTGAAAAGGGAATCTAGAGTTGGTCAATGCATCGATCTAAAATTTGGGGTAGCACAGAGATTCAAGGTAAATAAGAACAATCTTGTCAATGTAAGTACTTGGTTGTCAAAAGTTGGGAGAAGAGATTAGGTTAATCTAGTTATGGAGTGATCAAATGTCCAATGCATAAGGAATAAAAGTCAGAATTCTAAGGCTTGTAGAAGTAATAGTGTCATGAGATAAGGTCATTGATGTATTACCATGAAGTATGATGAAAAGTGGGGAAGGATAAAAAATTAGATTAGGCATCCCACGCAAAGAATCGATCTCTCAAAGCCGAATGTCATGTGCCAAGAATAACCGTCGCAATCACTAAAGCAATAAAACTGAAAGAAGTAGCTCACCAACCTTCGTAGACCTATCGGCAAGGCCGGGTCACTCTATGGTCTCGAACAGATAGAGCCCTATCACCTCGTAAAATGAAACATCATAATAATCAAGGCCATGTCACGTGGCAACACTAATCATGTCGTGCCATATCACCTTGTAGTAACCAGTGTAACAATCATCTCCCCATATCTCGCACAAAGACCTCCTAAAGGCCCAGGGCTAAATATATCGAACTAGCTTGCTAAAACAATCAAGAAATCCACATTCATAGATTTGATGACAAATGGCCAAGTGGCCTTGAAATCCATAACTTCGAGTCAAATAAAATAAGTAAAAACAAAAAATCGACAACCAAAGAGAAATGGCTAAGTAGCCTCATTCAATTGAAGAAAAATTTTGCAATCAAAGAAATATATAATAAAAGAGCCTCAAAGCTTATTAATAAGTCAAGGAATAATGTTAGTTCTAAGTACATATCAAGTTTACAAATAAAATACGATGAAAACATTCTCATTGCTAGTACTATGCAACCTTCAAATCCCGATTGAGGGGAGGAATTCATCAAGTGTGCATCTTAGCATCAAGAGATGGTATAACATTGAGCGTAGCTCGAATATAAGAGCAGATATCAATCAAGTAACAATATAGTTGCTACAACCTCCATATGTAACCTAAGAACTGGAAGAGAATCACACCATGTTGCCATAGTTTCCAATTAGTACCTTATCCAAGAATTTTCACAAGGTTCAACACAATCGGTGTTCACACAAGGGCTGCCCCTAAGACAACCAGAAAAGTGGGGACAAGTTGTCCATAAGGAAACCATTATGCAAGGAGCCTATGGAGTGGTGCGTGCATACAACATGCATGGCTACCCAAGGGCATTACACATGCAAAAGGGGAAAGTGGCTTTTCAACTTACATAAAGCTCCATTTCCTATCCTATAATTATGATCGAACAAGTATGGACAAAATGCTCGCATCTTCCTCAACCTCACACTTACACCTTGATGCTATCGGTAGGGATTAATGGTGTAGGGTCACCGAAATAAGGATTTACTACACATCTTCACAATGGCACTACCCATGCAAAAGGGGAAACGTGGATTTTTAGCTTACGTAATGCTCCACTACTGTCTCGTAATCCCAATCGAACAAGTATGGATAAGATACTTAAATCTCCTCAACCCCACACTTACACGTTGATGCTACCCATAGGGGTTAGCAGTGCAGGTCACATAACACAACCATATCACCGAAATGAGGATTTACTACACAACATCTTCACAAGGGTGGTCCTATGAGTACATTACAACATGTGGCATAACATTACAAGTATGTCTATGAACACCACAGTACAGGTTTGTCAACAACACACATGTTGGTACACAACATAGCCCAAACATCTCATCCACAGATATCATACAAAATTATCTAGTCACAAGTTTTTCCCAAAGGTTCTAGAGCTTGAACCTCTAATCGGATACTATATGTCATGCCCAATATTTTTATCCAAATTTATAGTTATGACCAGGGCAAATGTAGTAAAACAGTTTTTACATAAGACAACTAGTTTGCCTCCACATCACAACACAAATACAATCCACAACATGGAAACTAGCCATGCAGATTTCAAATTTAGTTTGAACATTTTGTACAATTTCAATTACTTGTCTATTCCTTTGGTTTGTGGAACATTAGAGCACACAAGAATGATGATTGCAATATAAGGTTAAGTTGAGCGTACCCTCCCTCACCTAATACTAGGCATATCAAGGAAAATAGACCAACAAGGAAATGTGGACCCTTGTAGCACAAGGTCGACAAACAAGGTTCTAGAAAGGAATGGCTTTGTTCCAAATGAAAAAATATTCCTTTTTACTCTCAATAATGCAATTAGTAAAACAACACACAAGTTGGTACACAACATAGCCCAAACATCTCATCCACGATATTGCACAAAATTATCTAGTCACAAGTTTTTCCCAAAGGTTCTAAAGCTTGAACCTCGATTGGATACCATATGTCATGCCCAATATTTTTATCCAAATTTATAGCTAAAACCAAGGCAAATAGATTAAAACACTTTTTACATAAGACAACTAGTTTGCCTCCACATCATGACATAAATACAATCCACAACATGGACACTAGCCATGCAGATTTCAAATTTAGTTTGGACATTTTGTACAATTTCAATTACTTGTCTATTCCTTTGGTTTGTGGAACATTAGAGCACACAAGAATGAGGATTGCAATATAAGGTTAAGTTGAACATTCCCTCCCTCACCTAATACTAGGCATCTCAAGGGAAAATAGACCAAGGAAATGTGGACCAGAAGCACAAGGTCGATAAACAATGTTCCAAATGAAAAAATACTCCAACATCTTTTTACTCCCGATAATGCGATTAGTAAAACTAAGGGGTTAAGGATTCAACCCTTCAACTAGGTTGAACACCTTTGTTCGAATAGATCCGGTACACAAAGTTATAGAGCTAGGGTACTTATTCCCTAGTTTTAATAAATGCTCCTGTAAGGAGACCTTCCTACTACGTGATCGAAAAACAACCTAAAGGTTACTACTGGGGTAGAAGAGAAAGTGTCACAAGCTCCAATGTAATTAATGTGCTCCTAGATCTTACTAGATACCTGTACCATAATACAAGTGTAAAAAAGCCACACCTAAGTATTCTTTGAAGTGATGGAAAGCGTCGGGCCCACCTCACACATTGTTAGATGTACTCACCACACCATGAAAATATACTAGTTTCGTGCATCAAAACAAAAAAATACAAAAAGAGAATCGTTGCACTCAATGGGACACACTAATATGCTACAGGGGTTTGAAGCCTTAAGAAAAACTTTCAAATACCTTCTATGCATAATGTAAAAGAGGAGAGATTTAACCAACTAGGCCAAATGTATGCTATGCTAATTGAGGTGAGATTAGACATGTTTCTCTAGAATCTTAAAACAAAAATGCCAAGATGAAAGAGATGTTTTATTTGAGTTACTCAGCCTAAGTAAGTTTGTATGTTTTATATGAGGTCGATTACGGTATTTAAATCCCTTACTCATGTTTTAAGTTAAATGACCTATAAGGACGTAATAAGCCAGTTCTTACATGATTTAGGGCTTCGCTTTATATTTGTGATTTAATTAAATCAAGACATCATACAAGGAAAGGTAAAGAATCTATTTAAATCACTAGTTCAGCTTTAATGTTTCCATACAGTAAAATTATAACATTGTTCCAACATGACTATTGGCTTGATGTAATATAACCCGAACAAGTACATGAAATCAACAATTTCGCCCTTTCTTTTAAGTGGATAATACAAGTTTTAAGTCGAAGGTAATTACAGATCTTGAGCAACATCATTCATTTGAAGTTTTACCACAACACCTACAAGCTTGTAACATCATGGGTTAGCACAACGCTGGCATGGACTATTCAACCTTATAAGCAACTAAATAAAGCATTTAATTTTCTTTGAGGGAGAGACAGTTCATTTTCTTCATTCAATTTCATTTACTCGATAAAATCAGTTGAAAGGGAGAGAGAGAGAACAAGAGTACATTTCATCATTTCACTTGCACATCCTTTCCATTCAAGAGAGTTTGAGAGAGGACATCACAACAATTCATTCAAACACTAGTTCAACGTGAGCACGACCACTCAAACAATGTTTTAGGCAAAGGGATTAGTATAAGTTTTAAGTGTAAAACCAATGATTGCGAGTTTGGTCAGGCAGGTCAGAATTTGTAGAGGGTTGATGTACTTCCAAAACTACTAGCATTCCATGGACCACTCCAATAAGTCCACCCAAGTTTTCAATGAGGGTTGGTTGAAGTGGTAAGGGATTGGTTTTATTCGTTGGGGGAAACACTCTGCAACTGTTTAACTGAAACAACTACGGAATGACCCTCAAAATAAGCCGTCAGTTGGGCAAAAGCCAAGACTAACTCTTCCATGGTGTTCTCCTAGCTATTAAAATTGCAGGGAAGTCAACACAAGGGTTTCCTGCTAAGATGAACTTGTTTTGGCAAAGCCATTCCGAAGAATTTTCGTAAAACTAGAAATCAGTACCCAGTCCAGTTGTTTTCTTCAAACAGCAATAAAGTGGCTTTAAGACTGAGCCCAAAAATATCCATTCAAGGGTAAAATTCATCCAACTATTGATTCTTCGATTTAAAGCTAAGGTTTAGACAATCAAGTCATTAGATCACAAACAAGGAAGGTCATGACGACTTTTGCACATTGAAACAAAGGGGTTTTGCAAGGGTGAAAGAGTTGTTTGTACTTTCTATAGGACACAGTGTCATGGTACTCAATCTAGCAACACGCCGAGTTAAACATACTCCAAGAAGAAATTAACATTCCCTATTCGTAATGCCTACCTGGTCCGTTTGAGCACAAAATTCACTTAACACTATGTTGGCATGTAAAATGTCTAGGCATATTACTTGACAACCACGTGAAATTTTTGTCACCTCTTGAGAAAGTTGGTCAAAATTGTCAAATGTCTCTTTGCAAGTATCAACTTGTGTGAAAGGTTTCGAAAGCTCCGGGTGGTTTCAAAAGTCCAGATTGTAGTCATTACAAAGGCCTCTGAATTTACTCTATGTCAGTATGGTTTAGGGAATATTCTGGAAGCTTTGGACTAGTTTTAGGAGCACATTCACTTCTAGCGATTTTTGAGGAAAAGGTGTTTTTGGTCATCGAGAAGGGTCATCTTATGTGAAAGGGTTCGAGAGCCTCAGGTGGTTTCAAGAACCTGCACCATAACCATCGAAAGGTTTTAAAGTCTACTGTATGATGGTATATTCAGAGTAAGGTTTTGGAAGTATCGAGAATGGAAACCTTTCAGACACTAAGGCACCTTAGTCTTTATGAAGAAGCGAACTTGCACTTAAAGGTTTCAGGAGCTCTGGGTGGAATCAGAAGCCTAACCAACGGTCAAAAGAAAGCTCACCGAGTCCTCTTCATGGTCCAGGTGTTGGTCTATTCTTACTGACCTTAGTCTTTATGAAGAAGCGAACTTGCACTAAAGGTTTCAGTGGCTCTGTGGGAATCAAAAGCCTAACTGAAAGTCGAAAGAAAGCTCACTAAGTCCTCTTCATGGTCTAGGGGTTGGTCTATTCTTACTAATCTCAGGTTCCCATGATAGCTCAAATCACTATTGCTCCTTCCTCCACCAAAAAGGTGATTTGGTTCAAAACTCAAAAATGATGCATTTTCAAGTTTTCTGAGTGGTTGCATTAAATTTGTTGGTCTGTTTCAGTCAATATCATATATCATACCCCTCGGTTGGTCTTGGACCCAAAAAGTGCACTTTATGTTCTAATTCTCTGTTGAGTTGTTGATGTCAACAACTTAAGTGACTTGGGTGCACTTATGGAGCATGGCAGCCTTTTGGGAAGTCCAAAACAAAGTTTTGCATGGATTGTTATGTTTCCCCACCCTCATAAGTGCGCCTCAACCTGATTGGCCCATTCCAAACTCAAAAAGTAACATCAAAATAGAAGTTTGGCTTGTTTTAAGTGTTCTTGTGCAAACCCCAAGACCTTGGCATTTTTGACTCCTCCCATGCATTGGCGCACTTTGGTAATGTTCCATGTGCTCCAAAATTGCACCCTCACCCCATTGGAGCACATTTTGGAAGAAGAGAATGCAAAGGAGGCACATTTTTGTGTTGGCTCTTGCAAAGTCAAAATCCTTACACCACTTAAGTGACTATTTGAATTCCACGCCTTCCCTCAAAACCCCAACTCAAAATTAGATAAAGTGCATATGAGGAACACCATGAAAATTCATTTCTCCCCCATTTGGCCATGAAAACCAGTTGTGTGCCCTAGTTGTGCTCAAACAAGATTTGCTCATATCTTGAGTTCCCATGGTTAAATCCTCTCAAAAATTTGCACATGAACTCCTTTCAAAAATGCCTTCAAGTTGATGTATGATGCAAGGGCTGTAACAAACTAGGTTTTTTTATCTCCCCACTTGAAGGTTGCTTCGGAAAAAACCATTGTTTGCCCAAGTTCTTCCAAAAATTTCAAATCTCATATCTTGTGATTCCTAAGGCCAAATTCCATGAAATTTTTCCCATGAACTCTCCTTCAAAATACCTTCACTTTGACCCATTTCTCATTTACTAAAGTGAGGATTCATTTGATGTGATTTGATCCATTTTTGCTTGCAAACACCATTCAAAAACTCATTGTGCAACCAAAACTTGTTTTGCAATTTTCCACTATTTCTAATGAGAGATCTTCGTAAAAATTGGAGCATCTCTTCCTCTTGGAAACATCTTTCAAACGAATCAAGTCTCATGTGATTTGGATAAGTATTGCTCTCATGGTGATCTAATCAAGGTTGCAGTTGAAAACCCCATTAAAACCTCAATTTGTGCCTAGAACAACTGAAAATGTTTTTGCCTTTTCTTGATGACTCAGCAAGCCAAATTGCCTAAAATTTGGAGCAAATGTTCCTCTTAAAATCAACTTTCATTTGATCTATCTCTTGCATGATGAGGTGGAGTATTTTTGGAGATATAGATGACTGAGTTTTTCATAGTATTTTGCCACCTTCATGGGATTTTGCACTTTCCCATTGGTTGTTGGGGTTAGCACAAGGTTGTACAAATAATATATCAGATCTACGCATACATGCAATAAAAACGGATATTCTACCAAAAGAAATATACAAAATAAGAGATAAATCAACACCAGATTTAACGTAGTTCATCCAGTGTGGGCTACATCCATCAAGAAACAAGCCAATCTATTATCCAAAGCTTTCAGAAGATTTACAATCTTCCACACTTCTCAGATGTACAATACTTTATTTCTCTCAAGCTTGTCCTCCAAAAATTCTCTCTCACAATTATTTCCACAATAGTCATCAACTCTCTCAATCCTCTTTTATAAACCTTAGCTTTAATGCTTATATAGGCATACACAAACTTAGGGCATTTAGCCATGCAATTACAATCAACAGATCTACTTTAATACTAAATTTAGATCTAATTCCCGTGAGTTAAATAAACACCCTCGCATAGGTAACCAACGTCGGTTAGCCCTAACGGATGTTGGTTCCTACTTACCTGACCAATGTCGGTCATAGGTGACCGATGTTGGTCCCTTCATAACCGATGCCGGTTACTATGTTTTCCAGCAAGTTTAATATATCATGCTAAATCAAGTAATTGAGCTCCACAACTCAACAATCTCCCATTTGGAGATAAATTACTGCACTATACTTATACAATGTCATTCATGGATCCTTTCTTTGCTTTGTTTCTTCCTCGTCAAGTCTCAAATTTGAAGACCAACGAAGTGGAGTGTAGCTCCAACTTCTCTTTACTAATGGTTTCGTTAGCATATTTGCGGGGTTTTCACACGTATGAATCTTCTTCGATTTCAGCCACCTATCCTCCAATACCTGTTGTATGAAGTGATACCTCAACTGAATGTGTTTCATTCTAGAATGAAACGTTGAGTTCTTTGTCAAATGAATTGCACTTTGACTGTCACTGAACAATTTGCAATCATCTTGCTCATTTCCCAACTCTTCCATGACCCTGCTCATCCATATTATCTCTTTCTAGTCTCTCAGTAGCTGCAACATACTTTGCGTCTGTAGTAGACAAAGCCACAACCTTCTCGCAATCTTGATATCCATAACCAATCATCCCACCTACTTTGTAATTATATCCAATAGTGCTCCTTCTACCATCCAGATCTCCATATCTGAATCAACATAGCCACATAAAGAAATATCCGAACCTCCATAGCATAACTACATGCTAGATGTCCCTCTCAAATACTTGAGTATCCATTGGACTGCTTTCCAATGCTCTTTACCTGGATTGGCCATAAATCTACTCACAACTCCCACTGCATGTGCAATGTCTGGTCTGGTACAAACCATAGCATACATGAGACTCCCAACTTTGAAGCATATGGTACTTGTGTCATGTATTTGACCTCCTCATGTGATGAAGGACACTGATCTTTGCTTAATTTGAAGTGTCCAGCCATAGGTGTACTTACAAGTTTTGAATTCTGCATTTTAAACCTTTCTAACACCTTGTAGATATTATCTTCCTGAGACAAACAATTTTTGTTCTTTCTGTCTCTCGTGTATTTGCATGCCAAATATTCTTTTTGCAGCTCTTAAATCCTTCATAGCAAATGTGTGAGCTAGCTTTCCCTTAAGCTCATCAATGTCTTGCATACTAGATCCTGCAATAAGCATATCATCCACATACAGTAATAAAATAATATAGCTCCGATTTTCAAACTTCTTGAAATAAACATAATGATCAAATTCACATCTTAAGTAACCATGCTCATGCATGAAACTATCAAACCTCATGTACCATTGCCTTGGAGCTTGTTTGAGCCCATATAGACTATTTTTCAACCTGCACACTAATTTCTCCTTACCCTTGACTTCATCAAGCGGCTGTTGTATATAAATCTCTTCATCCAAATCACCATGAAAGAAAGTTGTCTCCACATCTAGTTGCTCTAAATGTAAATCATCTATTGTAACTATACTCAATACAAGACATATGGAAGTCATTTTAACAACGAAGAAAATATTTCACCAAAGTCATTACCTCGCTTTACATGTGCAAATCCCTTTACTACAAGTCTTGTCTTGTACCTTTTATATCCACTCTCTTCTTCCTTGATCCTCGTAAACCCATTTGTTTTGCAATGACTTTTTACCATACTAACAACTTAACCAAATCTCAAGTCTGGTTTCGTTCCAAATAGTTCTCCTCATCCGTGTCATGCTCCCATTGCACGTGAGTCTTATCCTACATTACTTTTTCAAAACTTTCTGGTTCACCATTATTAGTCAATAATAAATAAGATAGAGAAGGTGTAAATCTTTCTGGAGGTTTACTTACCCTTTGTGACCTTCTCACGAAGTTTGGGGTACCGAAGGCTCATTCTGGACCTCTTGGACATTTGTTTTCAATTTTGACAATGATCGACACCGGTCACTTGTAACCGACACCGCTTGGCTCTTTTGTAACCGACACCGGTTTGGCTCTTCTCGAAACCGATACAGTTCAGTTGACCGATACCGGCCGAGTTCAACCGACACCGGTTACTGTGTGACCCTGTAGGTATGACTTTTGAATATGAGAGTTCATTTTCATTCACAAACTTCTCAACCGATTCGTCCTTGGGTACCAAAATT
Source organism: Taxus wallichiana var. yunnanensis (assembly GCA_018340775.1). Lineage (NCBI taxonomy): Eukaryota > Viridiplantae > Streptophyta > Pinopsida > Cupressales > Taxaceae > Taxus > Taxus wallichiana. Next base: position 468,727,128 of record CM031244.1, on the reverse strand, counting down.
TGATCCCTGTACATTCTCTTTTCATTCCATTCAATGTTACGACTCCTAAAATTTTTAAAATTCTCTAAATCCCAAAACGGAATCCGAAATCACTAGATCCATATTCAATAAAAGTGCATATCTTGGATTTTGTATCCAACTTTTTTTCTATTTTCCTTATCAATATGCAAAAAGCTTCAACCAAAAACTTTAAGAAAAAGAAAATTTGTCTCTTTTCCACCCAAGCTTCCTCTGGTATTCCTCCATCTGGTGAACTTGAAGGCCTACGGTTAATCAAATAAACCGTTGTATCAACTCGCTATACGCCCAAAACTGCAAGGGCAATCCAGAATATATCCTCATACTTCTAAAGCACATTCCATGATTGTCCTATTCATTCTCTCTCGAACACCATTCTCCTGTGGTGTTCTTGGAAACGTTTTTTCTTTACGTATCGCATTTATCGAACAATAATCATTGAAAGTCTTGCTGAATATTCACCACCATTGTCGATCTAAGACATTTTAACTTTGAATTTGATTCATTCTCAACAAGGGCTTTCCATCTTTTAAAAGTCTCAAAAACATCATATTTACGTTTAATACAATAAACCCATACCTTTCTTGTAGCATCATCAATGAAAGTAACATAATACTGGATCCTCCATGAGTTGGTCCCCACACATGTGTACAAACTCCAATTTATGCTCCTTAGTTGCCCCAACTCGAGAAATCTCACTCTCTTTTGCTTTCCAAAGATACAATGTTCACGTAAATCAAGATCTAAATCTTTCAAATATGATAACTTACCCTTAGCCTTTAAGATCTGCATTTCTTTTTGACTCATATGACCCAACCGATTATGCCACATGCATGCATATGAGTCTGAAGTAGATAACATAGAAAATGAATCGAATACGGGTAGATAAATATAACGTTCCTACCTTTTTGCCTTTTGCCACAACAAAGGCACCCTTGGTGACTTTCCAAGAGTCTGTTGTGAATGTAATCATGCAACCAGCTTCACCTAGTTGCCTTGTAGAAATAAGATTCTTCTTGAGGCTTGGCACATGCTTCACATATTTCAATACCCATGTATTTTCATTCTGCAATTTTAGATGAACTTCCCTTTACCAAAGAATAATGCAAGGTTCGTCATCACCCAAATAAACATGCCCAAAATTACCCTAGACAATTTCTAAAACAACCTTTATTAGGGGTTGCATGGAAAGAAGCTCCTAAATCTAAAACCCATGATTCTATTTTATTATCCAAAGAAAGAATAAGAGCATCTTGCATTACCTCTGTTGCAATATTTGCCTCTTTATTTTTGTCTGGGTGTTGGTTTTCTTTATCCTTTGACTAACAATCTTTCTTTGCATGTCCTTTCTTTCCACATTTCCAACAGTAATTCCCTTACCTCTGGATTTAGATCTGCTATCCCTTGACTTCGATTTCTTATTATTCTTACTTTTGGATCTCTCCTTCTGCCTACCCCCGCTTTCTACATTCAAAGCATTCTTAGATGATGATTCCTTTGTACTTTTCTTGTGAATTTCTTCATTCAAGATTATACTAACCACATCATCAAAGTTCAAAATATTATTAGCAGATGTATTACTAACAGCGATTACAAGAAGTACTCATGTTCTTTAGGAAGACATTGTCCATTCAGTCAATGCTTGATTCCATCTCACAAAGAGGAAGTGTTTCCATTTAGAGGATTTTTACATTGCCATTGACGATTCTTAGGAATCTTTGATGCTATAAAATCCAAGAGAGCTCATGGTGTGATTTTTCTTACCAACTCGCGTATGGATGATCCTATACTTGCTCACAAAGATGAAGAGTTGAAAGAGAGATTTCGAGGCATGACCAAAGATGATCATTCTAGATAAGATGTGGAGCATCATTTCTAAGTCCAAGAAAAGACATGTTTTGATCAAAGAAGCATCCAAAGAAGATCCTATTCAATTGCAATATTCATCTCCACAATGAGGGAAGAGCAGAACTTCATCTTGGATCTTCTTTTGATCACACCTCTCTTCTTTCTCTCTCTAACATTCTATTTCTCCATTGAGAAATAACTTTTGTAAAAGTGACTTAAGTCACTTAAAGTTTATATTTCTTCGTTGAGATTGCACTTTAAGTTGAAAAGTCACATGGGAATGCGAAGAGTCACTTGTTTTGGCTATAAATTGGAATGCTCTCTCCATTCCAAAGGATCAGATTTTTCTCTCTAACAAGTTGTATTCTTCTATTTCTTGCATTAATATTTTCCTCCATTCTCATCTTGTCACTCAGCCGAGCACATGTTGGCATTTGTAAGAAGTTGAAGGACTTTGTGCCTTCTTTTTGGAATGAATATATCTTGATAAGGCTTTGTATTTATCTTGCATTATCCGTTTCATTATCTTGTTATGATGTTGTGTTGTGCTTGCCTATTTCCTCCAATTGAAACTGGAATCATCTCTGAGTTGTAGTTGATGAAATCTGAATTCAGCTCATTAATATAATTCCCCTTCTCATTTCTCTCTCTTCCCTTACCTACAAATTTCTCCCTCTCTAGTCTACCGTTGCAGTCACAAGGGTGTTTCTACACATTCCCCAGCCTCTGGCCACCCCAAATATTAGTCTAGTGTACATAGTTTCCAACTTTCAATAAATGGGAGCCTCCTCATCCCCAGAGAAGGGACTTTGTCCCGCGAGCATTGATGAAATTGCATATTTTGTCCCCTGACAAAATATTTCACCAACAAACTAGAAGTTCACTAGTACGAAAATCACAGTTGTTTCGTTAATGCACATTGTTTAAAAGTAAAAGTTTGGAATTGCAAGCATAGTTTTTATTGTTTTAAAGGTGAAACATGAAGCCAAAGATTGATTTGGAGCTAGAGAGAGAGAGTGTGTGTCCATGCTTAGATGAAAGGGCGGTTGGGGAAGTGGTGTTCTAAGGCTGGCCTGAAACGTGCACTTGCACAACGAAACATGCATACTGCAAATAGCTCTATGTAGACGTAGTCCTTTGAAAAGAAAGAATCGATTTATATCTCTTGTAACTCTTTGTCTTTTAGCAATCTTATGTGCTCATCGACACCAAACAAACAAACTCACACAAACACCAACTTCTTTGGCATTTTTGAAGAGTTTCCATGAGATAGTCAACAAGGCCAAGAATGCCAACCTTGTAGTCATAATCATAGTTCGCATACTCGTATTCAGCAAATATTTGGCAAACCCAAAAAAAATTGACTCGACAAGACTCGACGAATATTCAAAAACTTAAAAAATATGCAAGTTTCTTTAAAAACATAATTTTTATGCAAAATATAGCTACAAAATGTATCAAATGAGTCTGTAAAATGTTGGAGAAGTTTTTCTATTAGATTTGAATACAAATACAATACAAATCGCATCATCATGCAAATACAATCAACTCGATAAGTGCTATGAATTTATGATGATTGTCATTGAAAATTATCATCATAAATTTCATATCTATGCAAGTTATAATTTACAATAATTTACATTTCCTATTCCCCGTTCTAGAGAAATATTGGGAAGAGGGTCTATTGCCTCTATTCCCCAACAACACGTTTGACATCAAATCGCGGCTCCAACCTGGTAGTAGATGGCGGTGGCTCCTCTGCTACATGTTTGACATCACCTCCAAAGATGTCATCCAATCCAATATCTCTTGCTAGTGCTTCTCCCTCCATAGCTTCTCTCTTGAAAGAAACAATCTCATCCTCTGTGAACGCAGGGATTTCCTCTTCTTTCCCAATCCAGTCACTATATGGATCTATCTCATCCAAATCAATAAGCTCCTACAATGTGGCCTCCACCTTTCTTGTGCGAAGATAGAGATTATATTGTGCAAAAACCAAGTCACTGAGGCGTTTTTGAGTCAACTTGTTGCACTTTTTCGTGTGAATGACCTCAAACAAACACTAGTTACGTTCACATCCATAAGCGCTATAAGGTTGAGATAAAATTTTGAGGGCTAGCTTTTGAAGATGCAGTGTATTTCCTCCCCAATCTTCCCAACAAGAACCTACAAACAAGATAATCAAAAGTTTATAAGTAATTCATAAAATTAAATTTGTAACTTGTAACATATAACTTAGTAAACATTCTAATTTTTATTACCTGGTGATTGTGTGGTTTTCCCTCGGATAGTTAACGCCGAAGAAAATAGCCTCCCCCTAACATGCTTGTAATTCTGCAGCTCTAAAATAATGAGGTCCCTTGTCTTGACCTTTGGTATTATCCTCTCAATGCATGTTGAAAAACCTTCCATAACCTCCCCTGCTCATATATGTGAAGCCATCGGAGAAGAAAAAACTTGGAGTTGAGGTAGTACCCGCATGCATGAATAGGTTGGTGGAGTTGATTATTCCACCTCCGATGAATTATCTCCCAAAAGGGACCAAACACAGGTGATATCCCCTATAGAATAGTTTTGGATGGCCTCTTTGGCCTTATCCATGGCCTCATAAATGTACCCCATAGCTTTTTGCTCCCCATCAACCAAGCGCAAAACCCTCACTAACGGCTCTGACACCTATACAAAAATAAAATCTAAAGTTACAAACTTACAAATAAAGTAAATAAGTAAATAAGAATATATTTATAATTTAACAAATTAAAATAAAAAATCGACTTGAAATATAAATTAAAGTTTGAAATTATCTCGATCATCTTTGTAGTTCTCTTTGCAAAGACATCATCAAAAATTATCTTTGCAATCCTCTCTCCATTAGCTTTCTTTGAATATTGTGAGTCTAGCCATGTTTGACTCAAACATTTGCTTCAATGATGACAAACTAGAAATACTTTGCAATGTCAAAAAGTTAGTTACAAAGCTTGTGACACCGGATTGTACAAGCTCTTTCCCCTTCGTGTGTTCTCTCATTAAGCTGAGAACCCAAGTGTGATTATATATGTACTCGGTTATATTTCTTGCATCTTCTATAATCGGCCTCACCCAATCAATTTTGTCTGTCCTCTCCAAAGAAGGTCAAGACAATGAGTCCAAAAGAGTGATGCACTCTCATGTAGTAGTCTCTTAGCCGCCACATATGTTGTTGCATTGTCTGTGACAACTTGCACAACATTTTGGATACCCACTCTTAATACGACCTTCTCCAACACAAGACTCAAATTCTTTGCATTTTTAACTATGTTAGTGTAGTTCCTTCCATCTATCTACCCATCTAAAAGAATGGTGCATCCGTATTTTTGCCACTGCTTTTCTTTTGATCTTCTAGGATTGTCGTTGCATCTGCACACGCACTTTGATCAATTTTCCAATCAAGTTTTTGGAGAGGGTGCCTTGCACCCTTTCCCTGCAACTGTCAATGTTGTCACCAAGTACTCCCAGTACAGACTCTTCGCCACATTAAAGGGAAGGTGGTTGTAGTATTAGAAATTCACACATGCTTTATTTGCTTCCTCGCGTGCATCCTTGTTCCATCTTGTACCTTGCAGATGAAAGTTGTGCCTCATGCATGTTTTTTGGTACAAAAAAAAGCTGTATCCTTTGTTTGAACTCGATGAAGCAGATGTGCCTCTTCCGGTTTGTATGCGTGGACCGCGAGTAGAGCCCATAATTGTTGTTGCATTATCCTCTGAATCCTCTGCCATTCCAAGTCTAATGGTTTCGCCATGGCTGTATGGCACATGCATTTCCATATCCAGTTTCTTCTCCTCTAGCTTTGCTAGCCATGCCTTCATCTCCCGTTTTGCCTCTTCTTCAGTAGCATTGGGACATACCGCAACGTCCCGACAAACAATACATGTAAGATGATACTTCAGGCGATTGATACCTCCCAGAAAACATTTTGTCTCGTAAAAATTGCAAACCACGGTTCTCTCAATCGCTCCCACATGTACACCATACTTCCAAGCAATGGTACGAACGTTAGCGGGAACAATTCCTGTTAGTGATGCTGACCCAGATGTCGAATCTGATGTCGAGCCTGATGCCATTGGCAAGCTTTAATCTACAACATAATGTACATTTAAAAAATAAAAAAATGTTAACTAAATTAGAAAATTAAAAATTAAAATATAACCCTATTTAACCATAATTTCAAATTTAAAATTGTAAATCCTACAAACAAGAATACATTCTAAAAAAACTAAAATAACATTTACAAAATTACAACAATACATTTTGACAATTTCATTCATTAATGACGATGTCACGATAACAAACATGAATAAATTAATAACTATTAAAAATTTAAAATCATTCGCAATTAAATTGAATGCATTTAAAGTTACAAATCATATTCAAATACAATATGAATATATAAAATTTAAATAATATAGAACGAATTTGCGAAAAGAATTAAAAAAACTTACCTTCGGCTCCAAATGACTATTAAAAATTTAAAATCATTCACAATTAAATTGAATGCATTTAAAATTACAAAACATATTCGGATACAATATGAATATATAAAATTTAAATAATATAGAACGAATTTGCGAAAAGAATTAAAAAAAAAAACTTACCTCCAAATGCAATTCTTCAAATTTGCTCTTCGAATTCGCTATAAAACCCTTCAACTCATGCAATGCATGCTCAATGGTTGTGTGATAAAAATGAAGGGGTGTGTTGCCTTAAAAAGAGAAATTGCAGTGTATTTTCAGCGTTTTTTTGTATTTCGCGTCTGTTTCATGGCTGACGAGTTTTATGCACAGACTTGCCGAATATTGGCAAATATTCTGAGCAAATATTCGCCAATATTCACCAATATTCGCGGAGTCCTATTCTGCGGTATAATGGCAAATATTCGTTTTTATATGGTTTTGGCGAGTACTCGCAAGTACTCATTGAGTTTGCTAACTATGGTCATAATGATCAATTTGCATGCGTGCTGCTATAAGAGGGCTCACATGCCCAAAAGTATTTACAATTTTCCTCCACTACGCCCGCATGGTTACAAACAAATTGAACACAAATGAAGCTTACATGGTTTGGGTAAGTTTTTAGTGTTGCATTGTTACTTTCAAAGAGTAATCCTCACAACGTTGTTTTGTGCTTATCCTGCCCTCTTGGCATTCCATGTGACCACATCTCCTTGAGTTATATATTTTTGTCAAACAATTCACAAACCTTGTGTGCGCTTCACATTTTGTATGCACGACTTGTTTCCAATGCTCTCCTTTTTAGTGTGGGCAAGGACAATGTTGCCACAGGTTGTGGCTCGGGCATTACATTTGGCACTTGCATTTAATCCCACTTGGAGGTCAAACCCGAGCCGTCATGCCAATCTTTTGTTCCACACAAAACACAAGGTTATGAGGGAGCATGCAAAAACAACATTGTTTTTAAACATATTAGCTCTTTTTCAAATGAGTCTCTTTGTAGACTACTATTGTGATTGCGATATAGACTATCGATGGCAGACTCATCCAAAGAACTCCTAACCATATTTGTTAGTAGTGATGAGGCCAAAGACCAATTTGAAGAGGAGCCACATGAAAAATATGTTAATTTTTGTTTTGAACAAGTGAGCTTTTCACAAAGCTCGCTGTCGAGCCACTCACCCAACTTGTTTGCCAACATTCCCACCGAAAGAGAAACCTGAGCTAAGATGCTAATCTTTTGTTTTTCACAACGCTAAGGTTAGGAAAGATCTCGTTGATGCAACACAACTTCCAACATATTAGCTTACTCCATATTTGAGTTCCTCGTAGGCTAGTTTGGTGATCACAAAAGTGTTGTTGATGGCTAGAGTCATCCAATGAACGACCTTCACCCATAGTTTTAAGTAAAAAGACTTGTGACAAGTTTGGTAAGGGGTTGGAAGAAGATCACGTTCCTTTCTCGAGATAGGCGAACTCCTCATAGAGCAACCTGAGCTAAGATGCTAATCTTTTGTTTTTCACAACACTAAGGTTAGGAAAGATCTCGTCGATGCAACACAACTTCCAACATATTAGCTTACTCCACATTGGAGTTCCTTGTAGGCTAGTTTGGTGATCACAAAAGTGTTGTTGATGGCTAGAGTCATCCAATGAACGACCTTCACCCATAGTTTTAAGTAAAAAGACTTGTGACAAGTTTGGTAAGGGGTTGGAAGAAGATCACGTTCCTTTCTTAGATAGGCGTACTCCTCATAGAGCAACTTTGAGCTAAGATGCTAATCTTTTGTTTTTCACAACGCTAAGGTTAGGAAAGATCTCGTCGATGCAACACAACTTCCAACATATTAGCCTACTCCACATTTGAGTTCCTTGTAGGCTAGTTTGGTGATCACAAAAGTGTTGTTGATGGCTAGAGTCATTCAATGAACGGCCTTCACCCATAGTTTTAAGTAAAAAGACTTGTGACAAGTTTGGTAAGGGGTTGGAAGAAGATCACGTTCCTTTCTCGGATAGGCGAACTCCTCACAGAGCTCGTGTCGAGCCACTCGCCCGACTTGTTTGACAACATTCCCATTGGAAAGGAAAATCAAAATGCCAATCTTTTTCTCTATACCAAGCACAAGGTTATAATGGGCATGCGAGGCAACACAACTCCAAATGTATTAGCCACTTCCAAGTTCGAGCTTCTCGCAAGCTACCAATGTGCTTAGTATATGGACAGCCGATGGGAAGAGCCTTCCAAGAACAACCTCCACCCGTACCGGTTGTGAGGAAAAGACTTGCCGCAAGTTTGATAAGGGCCGATGACAGCTACATTCATTTTTAGACCAGTGAGCTCCCCACACTCCATCATGTGCTCATTCACTCCTCCATCCATTGCATTCGCTCCTCCATTTCCGCTCACTTTGCCTTCATTCTTGCACCCACCACCTCAACCACTTCTACTTATTTATTTTATCCTTTTTTTCTACAAAAATCCTAAATTGCATATGTTGTAATTATCTTTTAATTTCTCAATAACTCCGTAACGAGGTCACAAGGTTTGAGTTCGACGTAATACTCAGTTAAGGGGTGAGGAGGTAAGGTTCGCATTCAAGCTCGCCAATTAAAAAAGTTCGGAAGTAACGTCGTTAGAGCTTGATCATTGTTCCATCATATTTATTTTTTGAAGTCAGGGTGAAGTACCCGCATCCTTTTTTACAATCTTTAGGAACCATCATGAGGAACCTAAGTGAAACAAATTCTGGTGTGCTGCACGTGTAGTGTATTCCAACTAAGAGTCCAACTAACTAAGTGAAGCAATTTTTGGTAAGTTGCATCTGCAGTGTATTCCAACTAAGAGTCTAGCTAACCGAGTGAAGCAATTTTTGGAGTGTTGCATGTGCAACGTAATCCAACAAAGATCAGAGTGCTGCCACTGCAGCAATTTTTAGAGATGCCGCATCCTACAACAAACAGTGAAGCCACATCCTATGGCGAAACCACCTCTTGCGGCGAATTGTGCCTCGGGGATATGAAACCGGTGGACAAACACATGACCGTGTGACTTGACCGCACAACTCCCACCCCATCAGCATGCCATCATATTTATTATTATTGTTTTTCTCTCATTTCTTTTCTTTTTTTTTTCCATAACAATTTTTATACATATAATATATAAAATTTTAACTTGAGTTGATTAACTTGCTAATGAGAGTCCATACCAAGACACAAGACCATGGTGCCTGATAAAGCACCCGCATATTTTTAGCTTATTGCAACCTCGCTCTAGTGGAGAATTAACTCGCTTGGCATCGACATGCCCCTACCACTTGGATTTGATCCCAGGTCAATTAACTTTTAACGTATGCCTACACCAAACACCAACCTAGTGTAGGTTGGTAAGGCACTTAAAACTTTCCACTTAATGAAATTTATTCTCAACGAGGATTAATGTTCGTTTGGCAAAGATGTGCCATTACCATTGGAATCGGTCTCGGGTCGCTTTAACTTGTAAATGTAAGCCCACATCAACCCAACCAGGGTGGAACGACATAGGGCACTCCAGTTTTCTCTGATTAGCAGAGTACTTTCTTATGTTTTGTTCTTTTGGGGAATGCAGGAAACATTTTTATGCTTATTTCTTATGTTTTGTTTCTTAACAACCATTCTTATTGAAAATCTTAATAAAAGCCATTTAGATTCTCTATTAGCAATTGTTTTTAAATCTTATTCATTTTTTTCTATCTAAAGAAATTTGTTGCTCTGTGTATGATCTATTAGATTTCTCCATTTTTGCACTCTGACCTTTTTCCACTTTTGTCAATGCATGTTGACGAGATGATGTTGATAGTTGTACTATTTTAGTTGGCTATTTTGACACGTTCTTCAATGTTACAATCTTCTCTCTACATTTTATTTTATAATTGATTAGAGATGCCTTGGCTGCTTTATTCTTCAATTTTACAATGTTTTCTAATTTCCCATATTGATGTAAGTGTTTTTAATGTGTTATAGGTTTTGTAGTAATTGCTTTTTGCTTATCAATGTAACAAGTATTCAATCATACTAAGGACAGGAAGAACTTTGCATATATTTATGACACCGAGTGGAATGTTATTATACAGGGAGCAAGCACAATTGTGCGGGAATCAAGAAAGGCTGTTATTCGTGAATTGATAAAGCTTCAAGAAATTGTAGATGCCATTGCTGCAGAAAAGAGCACAGAAAGTGAACCTCCTGCTAAAAATGTTGAAAAATCTGTACTTCCAGATAAAGAACTCTTCCCTGAAGAAGACCATGTACATATGGACATTCAGGCCTATGAGTCCAATCCTGCTTCTTCTTTTAATACAGACTTAAATTCTTTAGAAAATGCCTTAGAAAAGAAAATCATACTCAGTGATTTAGAAAATTCCCTAGAAAAGACAATCATAATCGATGAGAACAAAAATGAAGATAATAAGGATCTGCCTTTTGAAAAGAATCCAGAAATTTCACATGAAATGAAAATTCCAGAAGAAAAAGAAAAAATGGGTTCCCTTGACGAAAATATTGATTCAAAAAATTCTTCTCAATCTGTAAGAGGTTCTTCTGAGCTTTTAGAAGATTCTTCGAGTCTGTCAAAGATTCTTCTGGTCCTGTAACCTTTTCCATTGGTGAAGGTGTAGACGACAATGGTGTTACCATTAAAAACCAAGAGCAAGTGAGTTCAGATATGCCTCAGATGGAGACTAATGAATCTGGTTCAGCAGGGGAAGATTTCAGATCTGCTAACAAGTTGAGAAATTTTTGAGGAAGCATTTAGAAATTGAATTCTTAATCTTTTTTTCAATTTACTTTAAAATTAATAGGTTTTATCATCATGGAAAAACCTATACAATTCTCTATTTTTTTAGAAATTAAGGTTAATCTTCATTTTAAAATGGTCTTGTCAAAATAAAAAAAAATCAATTGGAAAATGTTTTCAACTAAAAGGTATTCTTTGCCCACAGGGAGGCCATACTTCAAGAGGCCTTTGAAATGCTGGATCAGATCAAATCCCAGATTGCAAAATGCCAACTCCAAGGTCAGAAATATAATGAAGTGCCATTACAAGGCGCTGAAGTCACCAACATTGTTGATCCGGATGAAGTTAAATTGAAAGAGGTTAGTAATGAACCAGAGCTCGGTATCCACAGTATGGAATGGTCTGAGGAATCTCATGCAGGTGAGAATATATTTTTATGCGCTGATTTCTTTTTTACAAATTTATCAAGATTAGATACCTACATTTTATATTTTTTAAATTATTCAAAGTTGTAACATATTATGCCCATAAAATTATCCAGGTATATGATTCACCAAAACTTATGAAATTAAATGTTGTGTTTTTCCTCGACATTTATTTACAACACATTTCTTCATGGAACAATTTTTATTTATAATTTTTGCAGTGGTATACTGTGAAAGGGGGTCTCAAAATTAAGGGAAGATGTTGGATAATTTAAAACATAAGTAGCAAAAGAATAGAAATGTATGAACCATAGTTAGTTTGCAACACATTTCTTCATGGAACAATTTTTGTTTATAGTTTTTGCAGTGGTGTACCATAAAACTAGGGGTAGTAATATAAAAGGGGTCTCAAAATTAAGGGAAGATGGTGGTTAATTCAAAAATAAGTGGCAAAAATAGAAGTTCATGAACCATAGTTAGTTTACAACACATTTCTTCATAGAACAATTTTTGTTTATAGTTTTTGCAGTGATATACCATAAAACTAGGGGTAGTAGTATAAAAGGGGGTCTCAAAATTAAGGGAAGATGGTGGTTAATTCAAAAATAAGTGGCAAAAAAATAGAAGTGCATGAACTGTAGCTACCTAAGTATTGGGGATAGGGGAAGAGGGGATGGCGGTATGGGGTTTCCCAGACAAGCATTTTTTTCAAATTTGAGGGATAGCTGGGAGATAGGAGGGGACGGCTGTCTAAATAATATATATAAATTAATATTAAAGTATTCTAACTTCATTCAATGAAATTTAGGCATTTAAACAATCTTCAATGTTTTTTTTTTTTCGGGTTACTTTCGGGATTAGGGTTCAATGTTCTGGGTAAAAATATCAGTGTTTTTAAAGGAATAGCATCAATTTTTTTCTAAAAATTAAAAGAATAGAGGATGTCCCTCCCGAGTCTCCCAAACATTTGGGACGCCAGCAGCTCACCAAAATCTAGCGAACGTGTCCCCGAGTAACACTGGCATGAATGTGGCCATATGGGGTTTCCCAGATGGCAATTTATTTTCAAATTTAAGGGATAGCTGGGAGATAGCAGGGGATGGCTATTTAAATAATATATAAAAATTAATATTAAAATATTATAACTTCATTCAATGAAATTTAGGCGTCTAAACTCTATTCAATGTTTTTTTGGGTACTTACATTCTTAGGGTTCAATGTTCTGGGTAAAAATAACAATTTTTATAAGGAAAAGTGTCAATTTTTTTCTAAAAAAAAATAGAGGATGTCCACTACCCCCTCCCCCAAAGTCTCCCAAACATTCGGGACATCAGTGGCTCACCAAAATCTAGGGTAAGTGTCCCTGAGTAACGCTGGCATGAACACACTTGTTTTGTTTTGAATACATTTTGAATTTGTTGAGTGAATCCTTGTATTTCTTATTGGCAAACAATTCTCTACTCTGTTAAAAAAACTTAATCCTTAAAATTCTTCCCTGATACAGGCGAAGATGCCTCCAATAATGGAAAAATATCACAGCAAGATGGAAAACCTGAAGCAAATAATTCAGAAGAGGCTGCTTGTTTCAAAAAGAGTGATGGGACTAATAATGGTACGGAATTATCGCAAGAAGATATAACTGAAGCAAATAGTTCAGAAGAGGCTGCCTGTGTCACAAAGAGCGAAGGGACTAATAATAATATGGAGTCAGTTTCAGATAAGGTGGAGGATGATGATAATGAGTCTAGAGATGAAAGCACTACCACAGCTGTGGAAAATGTGTGGGAAGAGAACAAGCAATTAAAGAAGGTAATGGAAGATCTGTACCAGAGAAACCAAATGCAAAATGATGTTATTGGCAATATAAGCAAGAAGCTTGAGCAGCTGGAGAAACGGATGTTGCAGTTGAAGAATAACAGAAAAAAAGTGTATGGGAAAGAGAAAGAGAACCTAAGCAATTCAAACACATTTAAAAAGAAAATTTATGTTGAGGTATTATTTGAATAGTTTGCATTTACAACTACAATAGTCTGAGGTTAATCTTTGGCTATATTGATTAATGTTCTTACTTTTATTGGTGATTTTTGTTTGTTTGTTTGTTTAAAGGAATATTCATTCAACTTCCAAGCAACATGGAGAAGTTAGACAGCACCAAGCAGCTCCAGATTATGAGAAAAATTATTGTTTTGATCGGAGCTCCATTTTTTCAGCACTCCTGCACTCGTAGTAGCAGCAAAGTTACCATATTGTTCATAAATATATAATCTTTTTACTATTGTTCACAAATGTAATATTTTCACTTTGGACTTTTCATCTCACCTGTGCTTGGTCAAGTTGTTTTCAAAGATCAAAGCAACAATGGTCAAATTTGAAGGATCAGAGTAAGAGAGGTCAAATTTGAAAGGTATCCTTCTTAGTTCTTTCAAAGACAATTTCCATGAATCTTTCAAAGGATTCATGCCGTTCGATAGTGAAGATTTGAATAAAATTTACCCTTTTCAATAAATGAAAATCCTTTTATTTTTTTCCATACTTATAAAGACAGTTTTGCATGAATGAGCCTATTACAATGCATACTGGTATAATCTGACTTAATGATGCAGTTGCGGTTAGAGGGTCCAAATGAAAGACTACCTTAGACAATGCAGCCCACAAATTACTCAGAGATGACCTTGCACACGCAAAGATCACCACACAACTTAAAAGAAACAATAAGCTTCTTTGTATTTTAATCAATGAGGAAAAGGTTACAAATTTGGGCACAATACATTACAATTCTTGTTACAACCTTACAATGAAGACTGCAGCAATTCACTAAGGGGACGCAATTCCTTACGACTTAATCCTAACTAGAATTGTGAATTTATAAGACCGCCGAACTAGACTCTGCACCGGACAAATGCCACATTTCTACACAAACTTTCAAAATCTAGAACTCACCTAGCTAAAAGCTACCTTTCAAATCCTTTGTTCCCTCTAGTTATAGAATTGGTTGAAAGATAGATACCTTTGTGAATATGCCATTTCTTTCGCAGATCGTTGTTGAATGTGATGATTCTGATCATCAAGCAATCACATATGTTTTCGCCCAATCAATGGTAACTAGGTTTTCAAGTAATTTTGTTGTGAACATCACATATGGTAACTTGGTTTGTAAATAATTTTGTTGCAAACATCACATATGGTAACTCGGTTTGTAAATAATTTTGTTGCGAACACCACAGATAATCAGTAGACAACTTATAATAATAAGTGTATGTAGAGATGCACACGAGTCCTCAACTTATGTAGCTGCGTAGGACTTAAGCGCAAGGTCCTTCATGCAAAGCTACAACCTTGTGCCATTATCTCTGCAGGAATTTTAGTCTACACGCAGCTAACATGAAGCCTTCCTAATTTCTAAACTAACAAAGTGCAAGGTCCTTCATGCAAAGCTACAATCCCTTGGCAATTACCTCTGTAGGAATTTCCGTCCATGTGCAGCTAGCATGAAGCTTTTCTTATTTCTAAACTAACAAAAGGTTGTGTGCAACGGGTCACACACAGCTTGCACAAACTTGCTATTGCTACTAATGGCTCCGTTTTGGTGGATGCAAGATTGTATGTGAACTTGGATGCCCTCGCATTATTTAGCTTGTGAGAGATGGCTTGATATAGATTGTTGAAGGCAACAAGGGAAGATAAACAAATGAAAAGAGGATAGACATCATGCTTGATTTTGTTTTTCAATTGATTTATTTTTCTTGATTGAAAAAGCTACTCAGAAATATGTGTGTGAGCACGCGAGTGCAATAAGGTATAAACCTAATCATACAAAAAGTGAGTGGATGGATCACACTCGTATGTCACATCTGCTTGAGTCGAGAAAGCAATTGATTAGCATAAAGAGATACATAACTATATTTTTAACCAAAAAGGTAATGGAGCTTTGCATAGCATAAACCAACGAACCAAAAGACAATTAAACAATAGGAGTCATGACAAGCATGGGTGAAGGTGGAGGATCATCGATTTATCATCCCAACCCTTCGAAATGTTACCAAAAGGTTTTGTAGTATTGTATATCGGGTTCTAATCATCACTTCTTTTCTTTTTCTTCTTCACCATTTGTCTAGTAGGGGAAATGGCAAGCACCAAGTGCGGATACTTCTAGTGTGGTGGTGTTACCCAACTAGTAGGTTTTGAATGATCATGACAACCACCATCACTAACACCACCGTGAGAGCCGTTAGTCGGGTATAGAAATGGCCATTGGGGAGACATTATGATGCCTCCCGTGAGGGCGTGTCCCATCTTGGTTTGACCAAAGCCACAACCACGAGGAAGAATGGTGGCGAGGTGAGTTCGGAGGGACCTTGCTAACCATAGAAGGGGCACTACCTCAATGATTCAACAATTGTTGAAGGTGGACAACTTCCAGATGGACTTTCTTCACATGCCATTAGAAATAACATGAACTTTGTTAGTAACAAAAAATAGTCATCAAGAGTAGCAAGATTGTAAGTAACGTCTTTTCTATAGTTCCATAATTGAAAGAGAATTTCATAATGAAAGATATGTCGAATTTGTGTGTATTTTTGTAGGAATCAAAGGTTGAGTCCCCCAAAAGTGTAATGCCTACTGTTTAGTGGTTGGTCCTTTGTGAATTTTGGCCCTCATGTCATCTTCAAAGTTTTGTTACGACTATGTATTGCTTGTGTTTTGACGTGGGACATCCTAGTGGTTCGTTGAATACTTTCTTGTGTTTCACTTGTTTAAGTGATTTCTATCACGTTGTTCGAGTTTTTGGTGGAGTTAGACTCATCTCATTAATAATTTTTGTCCCAACATGGTGGTGCAACGAGTTTGGTGTGGGTTATTGCTAGTTAGTGAGAGATGCAAATGAGTAGTAGACTACCCAATCATTGTGGCATGCGGAGTCCAAGTTAATCACTCTAGGATCATTGTCTCTTGGTGTTTTTGTAAAATGTGCGTTTGTACCCTTGTTAAAATATACATCGATATATATTAAATAATAGCTTGTGTTAATTCAAGATGTCGATTGTGTCGAGAAGCATTTTACTATGACAGCCAAGGGTTAATGGTGGGTTGTGGCACTTGTGAGTGTGTTCACTTTTAATTTCAACCTCAAGTTTGTGTACGTTGACCATCGGTGTAAAGTTTTTCTTTTCTTAGAGAAGTCAGCTTAAAAACTATAATAACTTGGTCGTTTAGTGAAGTTTCAAGCCATTTAGATTGACACCATTTGTCACCATTCATTGGGACTCTTAGAAGAAAGTAACTAAGTTATCAATAATCGTGAGTATAAATTTCAAGATAAGGGTCTTGAGATGTATATCTTTTGGCCTTTTTCTCTTTCTTTTCAAAGACACATACATGTGCACACACACATCAATAATAATAAAATAATTTTGGATAACACTAAAATAATAGTTAATGATATAATTTAAGAATAAAATAGAAACATTAAAAAAATAAAAAATAGTGAGTAAATGAAGTGACATGTTGGTTGGAGTGGCAAAGTAGTTGGTGAGAGGGCCCCTTATGCCCATACCATGCGAAAGCTTGCAAATACTTTTGAAGGGGGTAGGGGCATTGATTGTAAAAAGGAGAATGGGTAGCACTTCCTACAAGGAGCTTTTGTGAGGTGGTGTGAGAATGAGGGAGGCTTTTGATGCACGCAGACTTTCGTGAAGTCTCCCCTATGACCTACTCTAGCCATACCTCAAATGTAACATAAAGCTTATGTGAAGAATAGAAGAACAAAATGCATTTTGCCATGGAAAGATCATCTCGGCTTTCGCTGGGGGGAGGGAGTGCATGTACATATGGGAGAGAGAGTTATGAATCAAATATCGGATCTGACCACTTGGGATTACAATTGGAGGCACTCTTAGTGGTGGTGATGAAGCTAATTACGAGGCCTTGTGATGAGATCAATTTAGTGAGTTTGAGGAAAGGAATGCAATAAAATTTTTCCAAAAATATTGGATATTTTTGGTTGGGTGGCTATTAAAATAAAATTATGATGATGTAATAGCGGTATTTCAATTGGGCTGACCATCTCCCTAGCTTCGTTTGTGACGTCCCTCGAGAGCACTCACAATGTGCGTGTCTTGTAACATGTCTAAGAGTCTTCCTTGGAGATATAATATAAGGAGAAAATTCTCAAGCCTTGCTCCAACGAATTTGTTTCCGCCGAATGTCGAATCACCCCCTTTCTCCTTCAAATGATTGATGAAAATGGCACGTGATTCATATGTGTCTTCTCAGAAGAACAAAGAGTTTCACATATGTTCCACCGACATTTTTCTTATCTTGGACTCCTCCCTCAATCCCCTTCTTCACCGCCCTCTTCCTCCTACAATGTTTCACTCCTTCAAATTTAAGTTCATCAACACATCCCTATTGACGCCTCCAACAAATTTGTTTCCGCCAAATGTCGAATCACCCCCTTTCTCCTTCAAATGATTGACGAAAATGGCATGTGATTCGTATGTGTCTTCTCAGAAGAATGAAGAGTTTCACATACGTTCCACCACCATTTTTCTTGTCTTGGACTCCTCCCTCAATCCCCTTCTTCACCACCCCTCTTCCTCCTCAATGTTTCACTCCTTCAAGTTTAAGTTCATCAACACATCCCTATTGACGTCTCCATTGTGTTGTTCACGTACTATTGCTATTAATACAAACTACAACATCAATAAAAATAAAAATAAAACATAGCAAGTAAATGAAGTGGCATGTTGCATGGGATGTTGGTTGAAGGAACGACATGTGAGTTGGTGAAAGGGCCCTCAGTGCCCATACCCTACCAAAGCTTGCTAATACTTTTGAAGAGGGACATGGAATTGATTGTAAAAAGGAGAATGTGTAGCACTTCTTCCAAGGGAACTTTGGGGATAAGGTGAGCGAGAACGAGGGAGGAATGGGGAGACGACAACCAACACATGGGAGGAGAACTCGACACCGAGAGGGCCTTCGACACTCGAGAGGGTTTATGTTGGCAAAGGTGAGTTGATTGAATTAGACTTCCGATGTTTGCATTTGGTGAAACGACGTTAATACCTTGTGTGGGTACCCATGAGCCTTCCGGTGGTTACACTATGATTTGCATGAAATGATATTCTTTTCAATCATTTGGTCAAACACTTCCCAAGCATCCATGAAATTTTTGCATCTCTCATATTTGTGTATCCTACAAGCAATCTTATTTATGGAAGATTCTTAGGGCAACCTTTGCTTTAATAGTATTCAACCCACCTCTACTTCAATAGTATTCAACCCAACCTCTGCCTTCTATTCCTATCTCATTCTATAAATCTTTGATTTATGTTTTCTTTAGTAATGTGCTGGCCTCTTCATCATCATTTCCCATTTTCTCGCTTTGATAGCTTGCACTTGTATCTCCTTTACCCCTTATGGTATTGCAATATGTAACTCTACTTTCATAATTACAATACTTACATTATATATATTTCCTTATAAGCCCATTCCATCTAGTAGTTGTGATTAAACTATTTGAGGAGAAGAAAAAATCAGAAAGGAAGAAATAAATGGATCCTTTTTACAAAATTGGGAAATTCTTGCATTCTAAAATAGGATAATCAAAGGATGAAAAATGAATGTTACAAGGTAAGTACCATCTAAATTATGGTTAATGGAAATGGGAACAAGGAAATGAACATGCTATAAAATTTATTGAAGTTAAATTGTACCACTAGTGAAGGACGATATAGTTCGAGGAAGAGTTTTAAATAAAATTGTGAATGAAGTTTAATTGTGTATTAAGGGACTTTGGGTAATTAGATATATGTAAGAATGGCCTTGGAGACTACAAAATATACACTTCAAAGAAGATCGGGGAAGTGTAATAACACATTTTAAGATTAAAAATAATTGAAAATTAAATCGAAAAAGGATAAATCAAAATATCTTAATGTGTAACTAAGATTAAGTATGACAATCAACACTTTCCCATAAATGATTATTTAACTAGTAGTTGCACAAAAAGAGGTGCAATGTTGCAATGATAGTTAAATATGAGGGTTTGCAGAGTCATTGAAGCGATTTCAAGATGCATTGAAGAAGTGTGTCTAACATTGGTAGTAAGGCATGTAAGGTTTGTAGAGTTGTCAAGCAAATCAAAGATGCCTTTGAAGAGACATATTCGACCTTAGTAATAAGGCAACAAACATACATATCCTGCAACCAATCAACCATTATGTTAGTGAGAGGGGGACCTCTAGTGTGGCTTTGCTCCAGTTGGCACAAAGATCACAATATATTATCATGGACTAGGGAACCAACCTAGGCGGGATTGATTTTTTGATTGAATGCAGATTTTTAGAGTTGTAGAAACAATTATGAGGTGCACCCAACCCGCAACACTAAGCATGTCCGTCACCTCCGCCTCCACCTTTGGCGATGTCATCGCCCAAGTTAAAGATGAGGTTTGGGGTGTCACCATTATTGGCACACTGTATTAGTGAGAGGGTCATCTCCATTGCAACATCACTCTTATTGGCATAAGGACCACGATAAATTATGACCATGTCTAAATCTTCATGACACCATTTGTCACCTATCAATAAGAAACTTACAAAGAAAAATATGAAATTATTAATTATGCCGAAAGTGTTTCTTATAGTGAATGCGGGTGAATTTCTATCGTAGCATTTGGTCAACCATCCGATGACCTAACAACGATTTGGGGAGGGAAAATATGAGCCGTGGAATTGGTGTGGGACATGCAATATTAAATTCCCACATTTACTCTACTTCTAACACATAACTTCACAAGGGAAGATGTGTTGCGATGAGAATGGCAAATGACACTTATGACAGAGACATCGACTACTATTATGTTTCTATAGAGAAACAATCTAACAAACGTTCCTTGTATTATATGAAGGAATAGGAAGGCCTTGCACTTGGGCGGTAGGTAGTAGGTACCTTCCCCTCAATTGACTTCTTTGATGCCTCCCATAGATGTTCCCATTGCATATTTCATGCGCGATAGCTAATTATTTATAGTTGAAAACACATAAATATGTGTAAACGATCATCAACGTTAAACATGGGCTGTATTTGTGACCATAAAGTCCCCCTCACCTTGGACATATCGAACGGGCAATCCAAAAGTCATGAAATCTAATATGGTAGGGACATTAATAAATTTCCCACCAACAAGATGCATCCTCAAGACAAGTTATTCCTAGTTGTTGCGGATGGGGTAGGCGTGGGTAAATAATTGTAGATAGCCTTCCTCATACCTCTTAGTCACTTTCCCCGCTAGATGGTAAATTGTATCGAACAATTGCAAAAATAAATTTCATAGTTGTATGCCCCACAATTTGGTGCAATGCAAGATAAAGCTTTATTTACACATATACTGCAATTAAGTAACAATCTTAGGAAAAATGAAGATATTTTTATGCATTAGTTGTGACGAGTACCCTTAGAAATAATAAGGAAATAACATATTTTGTGAACATATTGAAGTATTTAAAAGATATGTGGTTTTAGATAGATAAGTGACTCGGAGGAAGATGGACTTCTACTCTCTAGGGTTTTTTATGCTTTCGCTTATGTTACACCGCTACATGCTTTGTGACATTTTAGCCTTTTTAGGATTTTCCTCTCGGTCATATCATAGTGAAACCCACCTATTTCCCCGCCACTAAGGCGGTGATTTTCCTATAAATGGCCAACTCTCCTTCCATTGCAACAAAAATGGCTCCCAAGTGTGTGCGGAAGTTTTTGCCGAAAGTCTACGATGAGGTATGGATTCTGAATCCTCCCTAGATGTTATTTCTGATGAATGTTTAGACCATGTGGTCAAGTGGTATCGTAATAATTGCCTTATTGCTTATTTTTGTGGCCGCATTCCCTCATAAGCCTACCTTTAAATCGAATAAAGAACCATTGGGATTCCAACGGTATCCTGGTTTCAGTATATCCGTAACCTCACCAAAGGGTTTTATCTCTTTTCCTTTTGTGAGCCTTCTCATCTCCAAGCCCTCCTCCTTAAAGTGGCTTGTTGGTATTTGGGAAATACCATGTTAGTGCTTTCTTAGTGGACTCCTGACTTTAGTCCCACCACCAACCAGGTTTTGTTGAAAATTCCAGTTTGGATCGAACTTCCTGGTCTTCATGTTCATCTTTGGTCTTTCCTTCCAGAGATAGTGAAACCCATTGGTAAGGTGATATGCCATGAACAGAGTGTTTTTTACGCTCATCCAAACAAGTGTGTATGTGTCAAAGTTGACCTTGCAAAATATCTGTGGGACCACTTGATATTCAAGTTGGGTCCATGTATCTCTCAAAAGGTGGTATATTTTAACCTCCCCAACACGTGTTTTCACTTTCAATCCCCCAAACCACCGCATTCATGATTGTCCTCTACTAGCTTGTTCCAAGCCAATGGTGATGCCACCCACAGTGTCCAAGCCCAAAGTTGACCCCCGATTGATGGTTGGATTACGATGGGGGAATAAGAAGGGATTTGGTACGAAACCCACTCCCGTGGTTTCTCTACCCCCTCTCTCCTTCCCCCTCCGTCCAAGGATGAGTCGAGCTCGGAGCCGCCCCACTCGTTGGTTTCCATTCCTTCAAACCTTCACAGATCCAAGTTCTTCCTTTAAGTTTAGAGAATACTGGGAATCTTGCTTCAACTTCTCTTCCTCTGCGACACTCTCATAGTCCACCCGAGAGGTGTCCCATAATGTGCAGGAGATAATGGGGCCAAATCACCGCTCCATTCAAGTTGAGCTTTCTAATTCAGACCAGATCCCGCTTGCTAACAATTTTTCCATTCTTGGCTCGAGGATGGTATTACAGATGGGAAGGGGAGTTTGATATGTTTGATTTTTCATGAATTTCATCTCATGGAATGTTCGGGTCTTACATATTCCCTCTCTCAAAATACTTTGTTTATTTAGCTTGCCAGCGTTTAAACAACCTTGATATTATTTGTTTACAAGAAATTAAGATTTTTGGTTTCTTTCTTTAGAATATGCTAACTTGTATTGCCCTAGCTTTTTCGCATTTTCATACTCAACACATTGATGGAAAAGGTGGTGCGAGCATTTCCATAGCACCAAAATTCTCGGCCTTAATCACCTCCTCGGGCCAAGATCCTTCAAATCGGGTCGTGTGGGTGATTATGGCGATTAATGATTTTTCTTTTGGTATTCTTAATGTTTATGCTTCTAATGATGGCTCTGAAAGAATGACTTTATGGAAATGGTTAGGTGATAACTTACCTTTAGCTTATTGGTTGGTGTGTGGTGACTTTAATATGATAGAGCATCCAGATGATAAATTCAACGCCCTCCTATGTGCGCAATGTTTCGGTGAGAGTGTGGCCTAGTATTTCTTTAAAATCATTGGGGACTTTTTGATCCATTGCTTAGTTGGCGGTGATAGAATTTAAGGCCCAAGCTTGGTATACTTGGACCAATCTTTGAGAAGGATATGATCGGGTTTTAAAAGGCTTGATGTGTACTTATTTCACAACAAAATATTTTTGATTTTGACACACAAGGCTCCTCTCCTATCATGGTGTGGTCATATGTGCTTTTTTCAGATCATCATCCGATCTCATTTAAGGTTAATTGGCGGGGACCCTTTCAAAGTCCTTCAAATCAATTCCTTCTTAATGTCTCTTTGTTGAGTCATCCGGGGTGGTCCCACTTATAGCTAAGGTTTGGAACATGGCGCCACATCCGTCATTCACCACTAGCTGGAACAAGTGGTGGGAAGTTACATTCAACGCACCACCCATTTCCTTTTCGTTTCGTATTAAGGGTTGCTCGAGTTCATAAACGAGTGACTTGGCTCTGCACAAATAATTTAGAAGGATTTCACTTTTCTTGAGGCCAACCCTTTTGACATTCCCCTTTAGATTCAGGCTGCTAAAATTTGGCATAAGCTCAAGCTCATTGAATCTCATTCAACCCATGGTGCACAAATCCGGTCAAGGCTGCACTGGCTTAAGGTGGGAGACAAAGTGTCAAAACACTTCTTCAAATCCCTCGAGCCAAGCATGCTCATCAATAGATCAAAGCTATCCATGATTTGCATCATCGGGCTCATGGAGTTGCCCGAGATTTCTACTTCCTTCTTTGTTTAGCATTATCGGTTAGTCTTCCAAGCTCAAGAGGCTACGATTGAGCGAGTTTCCACCTTACAACAATGTATCGAGGTTGTGCCAATCAAGATTTCTCCTAAGGAGTGGGACCATTGTAATGCCCCTCTTTCTTTGGATGAGCTCTACGTTGCCTTGATGTTCTTTAAGATGATAAATCTCTAGGATTGGATGGCTTTCCTTGAAATTTTACAAAGCAACTTGGTCTTTTATTGGCCCCGATTTGCTTCATGTCTACAATGAAGCTCTCTAATCCAATTCTCTTGGGAGTTTCATCAATCAAGGCAACATCAAATTCATTCCTAAAGCTGGAGATCCAGAATCAGATAACTAGTTGAGGCCTATCACCTTGTTAAATGTCTCCTACAAAATTCTTGCTAAGGCGTTGGCTCTTCATATTGTTGATCTATTACCAAAAATTGTTCCCTGAGTAGACGGGTTTTGTCAAAGGCCGATACATTCTGATAATCTTATAGTTGTTTGGGAGGGAATGGAATGGGCTTGACTTCTCTGCAACATCCATCATTGTTTCTCAAAATTGACTTTGAAAAGGCCTATGATCGCATCAAGTGGCCATTCATTTTGGCTATGCTCACAACCTTAGGTTTTGGTGAATTCTTCACTTCGGTGGTCCAAACTCTATTTTCTAATGCGTTTGCTTACCTAACCATCAATGGTCATAAGTTAGTTGTGATTGGCCTCTTCCACTCTATCAGATAGGGGTGCCTCTTGCGCTTTTGTTTGTTCTTGCCACTAACGCCTTAGGCTATCTTATTGCTCATCGTGTTGATCAAGGTCACATTCAGGGATTTTCCTTCCGAATCATGTGGCGTAACACCTATTAATGGAAATTTCATTGATGATTCCTTTCTAACTTTGGCTTGAGTCTAAATAATGTGGCTACTGATGTTTGATTTCCTAGATACTTTTTGCCTTGCTTCAGGATCCAACATTTAGATGGCTAAGACGTTGGGCTATAGAACAAAGTTGTTTGTCTATGTTAGATTGGTTGAAAGCTTACCCTTGAAATGGATTGGAAGAGGTGAACAATTTAAATTCTTGGGCATTCCTTTTTCCTTTGATAATGAATCAACCACACTATGACTTTGGTGTATGTGATTGCATGAGAGTTGAACACAAAGTTTCTCGGTGGTCTTCTAAACCCCTCTCTCTCACTGGTAAATTCCAAGTGTGTACCAAGATTCTGGCCGCCACCCATGTGTATTATTCTACTTGTTGGTGTCCTTCCCACGCCTCCTTCTCCAAGCTTGCCAAGCTACTTTGGGACTACCTTTGGTGTAAAAGTTTTGTTCAATTGGCTTTCATTGGGTGGCTTGGGATGTCTGTTGTCTCCCCTGCGATCAAGGTGGCATGGGAATTATTGATGTTTACAGAAAAGTGTGGCTTTATGTTCTAAATGGGTCATGTGATGTCTCTCAGGCAATCAAGCTGGAAAATCCTGCTTCACATTGTATTGCTTTTAGTGCTCCCTATGGAAAAAAATGTTGGAACAATATCGGGTTACACACCTTGATTATCACTAGGGTCCCGTCAAGATTTCTGGCACTTTCGTGGCCAAAAGCATATGGAAAGCATTTCGAATTGGTGAAACCCCTAATGTGTTGGATTGGCAAAGGATTTCATACTGGGCTCTCATTTAATTCTTAGAACATATGGTGGTCTCCCATCATCATAATGATAGTCTTCCGCTTGTGAAACTCTAGGAATCAAAGCTCTCGACTCTCTCGCAAAGGAATTCACACCATTCTGGATTTGATCTCCTGCACAGAGACTGGATGCATGGCCCGAGCTCAAGATGAAATTTAATCTTTCCAATTTGGACCTCTCTCTATCTACATAAATTCAAGAGTTGATGCCAGACGTTATGCTCCACAAACTTGGGCTTAAACCCCGGATGCATGGTGGCGGGACTGGAGATGGAATCAAGAGATTTCCTTCCTCCACTATAATGTCGACACCATTTACCAACTTTTGAGCCCTCTCTTTCTTGCCTACCATTTCCAAACTTAACGCTCGTTGGGGCTTGCACTCTGCTCATTCCACTTGGCTTCACACTTTCCCGTGCTTGGAATTATTTTCTAGAGCCCAAAGTTAATCATTTTTGTGGTGTCTTATTTATCAAGGCCTTCCCGTCGGTGAAAGATTAAGTCACATTGGCATCCCCAATCCTAAATGCCCTTTTTATTCCAAACTGAATCTTTTAAGCATTTATTTTGGTCTTTCCCTCGTGCCCAGGCCATCTGGTCTTGGATTCATTCATTTTTTCAACCCTTCCACCCTGAATTCTTCCATTGGCATCTGGCCTTGTTTGGGGATTTCAGCCTGTGGCCTCATTATATTGATACTTTGTGGAAACTATTTAGAGCTTGCATTTTATTTCATATTTGGAAAGCACAAAATTCTATGTTATTCCAGAATGATCATTTTGTTGCTTTGTTTTCCACTAATGACAAAGTGGTTATCTTGTCTACTATGCACATACATTCAAGCTCAAATGGGAAAAGTTTCCTTGGAATTTTCTCATTCATAGGAGTTGCTTGCACACTGGGGGAGTGTGTCGTGCATGATGACTCGGGTCCCTCCGGGCCCTTTGCCTCCGCCACCTCGGCCATCTCTACCTCGGCAACTGCCTCCACCTAAACCACGTCACAGAGCCTCTCTCACAACCACCGCTTTGCCTCTCCTTGGGGTCACCCTTTTACTCCGTCCTCTTCTTCAGTCCAGCCGGAGCCCACCTTCGAGGGGAAGGCGTTAGCTAGCTCTTCATGGTGGGCCTCTCCTACGCTTGGCGTTCAGACTCTGGTTGTCTCTCTCCCCCTTGGTTGGGGGATAATTTTTCCATTGTAGATGCAGATGCCTAATCACAATGGTTGGCGGTGTGGACCCTCCTTCGGCCAAGTTGTCTAGTGGAGTGTACATCCCTCCCCGGATGATCATCCCCCTCCTCTTGGAGTGACGACTTGTGCCTAGTGCTCTCGTTTCTTATGTAATTCTCATGCTTTGTATTTACCCTTTGGGCATTTTCGGTTTCCCGCATGGTGCTTTTATGGGACCGTGAGTTCTTGATCACCACTAATGTAACTCTCTTCTATTTTTAATATAATGGGTAGTTCCAATAGTAAAAGATACGTGATTTTAAAGGAAGTTTAACACTAAAGACAAATAACAACTAGACATAAAAAAACATTAAACAAAGCAAGACATTTTAGAGTCATGATCTTTAGGCTAGCAATTACACATTAGTGGTAAACTACATCGAATGGATGTCCATGCATAATCTTGTATGTGTAATTTAATGTGATACAACCATCAAGAGATGCTCTCTCCATCATCTCCAAGCATTAGATTGATTGTAAGCCCTTTTCTCACATTTCCTTTTGACGAAACATCTTTCCATCTCCTTGAGGGTACCACGCCTTTCTCTTTTCCTTTTTCCACCCCCCAACTTAGCATCATAGATATAAAAAAATTCTTGAAAGTAAATCAATGTCAACAACATGGTATAGATCTCCAAGTGGTTTTAAAAAAGAAATTGTAAATAAAACTCGGTCCCTTCTATATCACTACAAGCCCGACGATGCACCTTGTTATGATACAAGCCTATGTCTACATACTGCTTTACATATCATTACCAATAATCTCTCTACGACAACATCATTCCATTTTAAAATGATGGAGCCTATTTGCATAGATGTTTGATAGAAGAACATAAGTTGTAGTATTTTGAAGATCCAACTCAAAAAGAAGAGTAGTTGTATTTTATTGTGGTTCCATCTTCTTATGTGCTTTCCTACCACCAAACAAACACATCCATGCAAAATCTATGTTTTGCATATCTTGTGAGCATGAATGAGAGCACATCTCTTTGAGGAATTTCCTTTAATTATTCATAGATCTACAAACAAGGAGCAATGCATTTGAGGGATTTTATTTGTGCAATGCCTTTCAAGTTTAGGAAACCAAAAAAACATGTCATGAGGAGGAGAAAATTTATTCACTACCTGATCTCACTCGCTCATGGTTTACCTTATAACTCAAAAAGAGAAGTTCTTGTAATTAATCGTGGTTCCATATTCTTATGTGCTCTACAAGATACCAAACAAACACATCCACATAACCACCATAGGTTTGATTGGCATGTTGATAATAAAGTTTAGATTTTCCTCAAGTTAGCCAACACGACCAAGAATGTCATCCATGCAAACATAATGATCAATTTTAGGTGTAATGCTATAAGCAAGACTCGCACCATTGAAGTATTGAGATTAGAACAACTATTCCGGCATTTTGTTAAAGATATGGTGTCTCATGGAATGTAATGATTGTGGTATATGAAAAATATCCTTATTGGTGGGATATTTCATGAAATTTTGGATTGCTCATTTGATATGTCCAAGGTGAAGGAGACTTTGTGGTCATGACTCCAACACATGTTTAACATTGATGATCGTTTACATGTGCTTATCTGTTTTTAAATATAAATAATTAATAAATTCATACGTTTCTTTGTGATTTTCTTATTAATCAGTGACAAATAGTGTCAGGATGATTTAGACATAGTCATCTTCAAGAGCCATTGAGACTTTTTCACCAAGTGCAACAAACAGATACTTAACTCGATCAACCATCCTTTACCAACATACTTGTAGGCCATGGAAAAATAAGTGCTTTGTACAAGATATGGACATCCATCAAGGAAAAATAGGACACATTTTTTGTCGATGTTGTGGTTGTACTACATTGTTCTCTCCTCCCCATCACACAAACTTAAAACAATTTAAGATAGCATACATTTCACCACATGTTTAACAATCCAAACACAAGTGTCACTTCTCACTATGATGGCGGAGAGAATACTTTATGGCATTTAATCCAACTACATCCAAGTATATTTTTTATGCCTTTATCCTTTATCGATCTCCTTACCATTTGAACCTCACCCCATAATGTGTACTTCGCATAGATGTTTAATAAAAGAACATAAGTTGCATGACCTTGTGTCATTAAATTATTTACAACCTCATTCACTAACCCCGCATGACTCCATGCTAATAAAACAAAAATGTATCTCACATGGTCGTGGGTATGCTCTAGGAGACCACCTCTTTGAGGCATTTTGTCCAACAATTGACTTTCCTTGTTTATGCTTCCACAATTAGCATACATGTTTATCGATTGTTCACAACTACGATATCGACAAACATCCAATTTCATTCACATTTCGATGGATGTCCATACCATGTTCTAAAAATCATTTTGGCATATGTTAGGAGGACGTTAGCAATTGTTGATGGGTTTGGTTTTAAACCCACCAATCACATTTCGTAATGATTTCCAAGGCCTTTTCAACTAACTCATTTTGTACATACCCTGCAGCCATGGCATTCTATAGGAAGGTATTCGATTGAGGCATTTCTTCATAAATCCTTAAAGCCTTGTCAAGAACACCATTTTGTGCCTATCCTGTAATCATGACAATGCAAGATACTAGGTTTCTTCCAGCCATTTAGTCCAACAATTCACATATCGGTGTATACCTAACACTCTGCATGCATATCTTACATAACACATGCAAATCGCAACCTTTAACAAAAGTACCGTCTAGGGCATGTTCTAGAGTGATTCATTACGTTAAGGAGTTTGAGAGCATCTTTGCAAAATCCATTGTACCACAATTATTCCTTTGCATACATGTCTACATGGGCACCTACCAATAACAACCACACTTAAAAACCAACGGTATTTTCCTTAAATGTTTTAAAGCAACTTTAACAAAGCTAATTTGTGCATATCCCTAATTACGTGGTTTAACAGATGCTCACATCATATGGCTTTAAGTCCATTTCTTTTTCATTGTTTTCTCTAACGGCTTCTACCAGCCCACATTATCTAGTCATGGGGTTAGGAAACTCCTAACTTGTTCTGTGTCTTCGACATTGTAGGAAACATTCTTCGACGATTCAATAATTGAGATCGAAACTAGACATTTGCTAAAATCAATGATTACTTGACATTTGGAAATATTTAACAAATGACAAATCAAATTTTGGCGTGAGGGAGTAAAATTTGGGTGTGAAACAATTCCAAGAAATTTGAAAAGAGCATTTTCTCATATATATAGCCTACCAGCTAACAAGATTCACTTATAGATGTTTAGTTGATAAGTACATAATGTAAGATCAATTCACCGAACATTGTTTTAAGTTCGAGGAATTAATTAATTAAAATAAAACCAATAGTGGCTATACATTTTAGTGTCAGTTTCATCAATTTTAGAGAGTAGGGAATGAGGTTTGATATAACCTCACTAAGAGTGTACTCTCATAAAACTCTTATTAAACTCCATAATGTTTATGGTGTCATTTTATGAGTTTATTGAATTCTAGTTCAACGAATGATATGATCATCAAAATGAGAATTCATGTGGGGTGGTACACGAGTGATTCCAACTATATTCAAGTATATTGAGTTCTTATCAATAATTTTATGAGTCAATTTTTAAAGTTTTGTTTTAATGTTACATATTGATTTTAAAGAAAAATAAAATAAATTAATAATTGAGTTTGTAATAAACCTTTGGTTGTTTTTAAATAGTAGTACAAAAGAATACTACACATGAAACAAAGTAACTTTGATCCTAAATTTCTTATGATTGAACCAAAATGGTAATGGTCGTCATACTAACATAATGGTTGATCAATTGCAATTTGAGTTTTTGAGCATGCTCATATTAAGTTGAAATGTTGGAAGGAAACTAGAAAAACATATATGCACACTTAAGTAATTTTGGAGTGCTATTTATTTTATTTGTGTACTTGAATATACTAGTATAAATATTGGGAATTGATTTTTATAATTGATGTCTCATTTCACAAACCGTCGAGCCTATATAGCACCATATTAGAACTGTGTGTGAATGGTTCTTTTTTTCAAGAAAGTAATGTGACTCTTTTTGTGTGTGAACCATGTTGAAGAGCTATATTGAACCTTGATTCCTAAAGATATGTAGGAAACTTGAATCACAACCTTTGTTTGGCCTCCTTTTAATTCATTTAGAGCCCAAAGCTTGAGAGTGTACTACTAACCCCTAGTGAGAGCTAACTATTGATTAGCTATGAAAGCGTTGGGTTTTTGTGTGGTAATTTGTTAAGGATGTTACTTACTTCCGCCTATCCTTTGTTTGTCAAATAATAACTCTAACGATTCAACGGATTTTGTATCAAATTCCTAAACCCGATTAGTGTGCTATAGGGTTAATTCTAGGCTTATATTAAAACTATTTCATCATTAATCTCTTGATCTATTCTTGTAACTTTGATCGATTAATATTGTACGACTTGCAATTAAATTGTGAACCATCAATGGATGAATTGTACTTGCTTTGGAATTGTCGTATCTTTTCGGTGTTAGTAGTTTTAGATTGGACCAAAGTTTGAACATTTTCTTCTCTCTTCTCTTGTTCTATATTTATACTATTTAAAATAATTCTTTGTGTATATTGAAAAGATATACTACTCTCGTGTCCTTATCTTGTTTTTGGAATGAATGTACTTGTGTGTGCTTTGTGTAATCTGCTCTTAATTTATAAATATTGATAAATGAAGTGTAAGAAAAATCTTAAGCTTGTTTTTCACACATTCAAGTTGATTTGAAAGAAAGTATGATTTTCATTGTTATTGTGTTGTGTTATATATGAAATATGTAGTGTTTTCGGTTGATAAATAGATATGGTATTTGAAAATAGAAATAATAGACGGTGGTAACAAAACTATGGTGTTTGAAAATTGCTTATGAATCATGTTGAGTGTTTGTCCTCATGGCTTCCCTTTATAAAAACTTGAAATGCAAAGATAAACGACTTTTCAATCAACCTCTCTCTACCCTTCTCTTTAAGCACACTAAATAGTAAACAAATCTAGTATGAATTGAATTGAATTATCATGATAAGTTTTGGAAATTCGCCCAACATAGAGCACACAAACCCAACTAGAAACTTAAATAGATCTAATGTAGAAAAGATAAAGAAAAGCATGGAGCTTAGTGCACCACAATGTGGAAATAAAGAACAAGCTATAGACCCGTGTTTATCTTGGGAAAACCCTTTCAAGTAAAAACCCAACAATAGAGATATTTCTTATTACACTTCATCTAACTTAGCAACATAAAAAGATCAAAACAAAACCTTGTTCATAGTACTTTAGTAGTCCATGCACAACTTTTGCACAACTACAATATTGACTTAAAATACTATACAATATTCAATACTTATCATGCTCAAGTTACACTAACTCACATACTTAGATGATGTCTCTTGTATACATCTTGTCATATCCTTCATCCTAGACTCGATTGACATTTATAAAATACACAACCCCAAAACAACAACCAACCACTTTGAATAATTACATCATATGAGTTAATGTGCTCCAAGCATATGCATGCTTTTAAACAACCAAATGATTAGCTTGACATAGAATCATGAGGTTCCCTCTAAACATCGCCTAATCATCATTAATATGTTATTCGACATATTCAGAGTCTCTAATAAATGCGTGATGATGTATAACAATTGTTGTCCATGGCCATCACTATTTGAAACCGTCGATATCCAATGCTCGCAACTCTTATGTGCACCATAAAATGTAACTCCCATCGCACACCGGTCCCACATACAATCCAACATAGTTTTCATTACATTTCCACACCTCTAGAGCATATTTCATGGCGCTCATGTACCTATAAGTTTGTTTGCATAATTTTAACTAAATTGAGTTGTTCTTCACAACTCTTATATTGGCACCGAGTTGCACAATCCACCCATTGTATGATAGTCATCACGCAATAAGCTTTTCACAATGCCATGTAAAGTTTCATTTCCAAAATTCGCCCACTTATTGAACACTTTACACGAAGGGAGAATGAAATTATTTCTCATTAGACTTGGGTAATTAAGCTCATATTTTCCCTACACCGGATAAACATTTTCACAAGAAATTCCTTAGTCAATAAATCCACAACATTTAGATTGGTCTCCACCTTCTTCAATAACACCTTCTCCTCCTCCATGATTCCCCTTATAAAATGGTATTGCACATCAATGTGTTTGGTGCATGTATGATACTCACAGTTCTTTTCCAAACAAATCACACTCTGTGAGTTACAATATATCCTCATTGTTCCTTAAATGAGCCCAATTTTGGAACATAATATCTGAAGCCACGCTAATTCTTTACATGCATGTGTATTTACCATATACTTTGCTTCATGGTGTAAATAGCAACACTTTCTTGACTTATTCTCATCCAATTAACCACTCCACCGAACAAGTTAAAAACATACCCACTAATAGATTTGTGAAAATCCATATCTTCACCCCAATCACATTCCATGTAAAATCAATACCTTGTTTTCACGAGACTTCATTGATACCAAAAATGTGAATTAAGAGGATCTCCTTTTCCTATCGGTTCGCATAAAATGTGTGTTGGGATTGAAAAGATTTATCCTATATATTTGGTGTTAAACCCCAAGGTCTAGATGAAAGGGAGGAATGAATATGGAAATTTTTAAAGGATTATCTTGATGTGGTAAGTGGTAAATCTATCTTTTTCATGGGAGCACATGATCAAATGTTCCATGAAAAAAATCTGAAAATCCTCTTCATCGTAGTCTAATGTTCTTGCTAGGATTTGCGATGTATCTACTAACTACATTTATAATGCCATGTCTTATGCAAATCATCGAGTACATTAAGTTTCCCACTTCACTTGCATATGTTACCAAAACCATGTCCTATAATTACTCTTAAGTTTTTGGACATTGTGCGAATCAGGAGTTTTTGACCAATTGAGAAACGTTTGCTAACATGTTTACTTTCTTGCATTTTAAACCTTTCGATATCATCTCAACATACTTTCTCTGATTTAACCAAAGTTTCATGTTCATTCAATCTCACACGATTTCCATGTCCAAAATAAATTTTATAGCACAAAGATATTTCATGTTGAGTTGTGCATACAACCGAGACTTTACCTCGCTTAATCATTACCTTGCAATTTCCAATCAACAACATATCGTCAACATAGAGCACTAATTTCTTTCTTTTTTATTTAAAGTACGCACAAATATCCTTCTCGCTATGCATGAGACCAAATTTAAGCATATGGTTTTCAAACTTTTCATTCCACATTCTCGATGATGGTTTCAAGCTAAATAGGGATTTATTTAGGGTCATACCAAATCCTCTTTTCCTTTGACCCTAAAACCTTCAATTTGTATCACGTAAATTTCTTCTTAAAACACTCCATGCAAGAATGATGTCTTAACATCCATTTGATCTATCTCTAGATCAAATGTAGTTGTAATAGCTAGAAAAAAACTTATTGAAGTCAATTTCGCAACAAGATAGAATACATCACCAAATTCAATTCCCTCAACTTGACAAAATCCTTTTGCATCCAAACAGTCTTATATTTCTCCAATTTACGTTGTACATTGCACTTCCTTTTATACTCTCATTTACAACCTACATGCTTTCTTCTAGGAGGTAACTTAACTAGATCACAAGTCCCAGTAGTCATTAGATTTCATCTCCTCATTTATGGCTTCCTCCAAAATGTGTAGTGGTCACATGCACAATCTCACATAGTTTACATTGCATTTCTACACCTCCAGAGCATATTCCATGATGTTTATGTACTCGTATGCTTGCGTGCATGCTTTTAATTGAATTACATTGTTCTTCACAACTCATGTATTGTGCACTAGAGTTGTGCACCATTGTACAATCCAACCATTGTGTGATAGCCATGGTGCAATTGAACCATTATGCAATAAGGCTTGCACAATTCCATACAAAGTTCAAACATTTCCAACAATAAGTAGTTTTGAAATTTATTTTTGAGTTGAATTAGAACATTCTCTCGGAGGTTACTTGTGGTAATATATTTTTATGATTTGATTTCCTTATATTATAATTTGAATTAGTTAAGTGTTATAGTATGAAAGAAAGTATATTTGGTTGTTTAGAATGGGTCACCACGTATACATAAAATTCCTCGTGTTAATTATTGACACTATATTTGTAATTGGATCTCATGAGAATGTTAGGTGATTTATAAATTTCATTTGAATTGTTATATAGACTTTTGTAGGTTAAACACTCACATTAAGGCTAACCTAGGAAGATGAAATGACACATAAAGTATTTAAATTGGAAAAATAGTTTGTTAGATGGAAGGGTCCATGACCTCATAAGTCGCCAAGAGCCATTAGATGCAAAAGATAAATTTCAGAATGATACCTCGGTGTGAATTACTGCTTTAGTTAATCAATATTGTGATGTAAAAGATAAAGTTTAGGATTGTTGCCTCGGTGTGAGTTATTGCTTTAGTTAATTAATAATCTATGGATGAATTACATAGTAGTGTATGAAGATGATCAAGTTAGGGAGAGAGAGAGAGAGAGAGAGAGAGAGAGAGAGAGAGAGAGAGAGAGAGAGAGAGAGAGAGAGAGAGAGAGATGTTGATTATGCTTATAATGTGAACATTTATATTAGCATAAGAATAAAGCCAAAGTTTTCATTTCCAAAGGAAAAGTTACGATATTTGAGTGTCTATAGTTGGTTAGGCCCAAAGAAAAAAGATTAAATTTGGTTGGCCAAGGACCCCCTAGAATTTATTCCAATTTGCATCTCCTTTCTCAACATTCTAGCCAATCCTTGGTTGTAATGCCATCATAGAAAGAAAGGGTGTCTTCCTCATTTGCTAGGAAGATTTGACACAACCTTTTCCACTTCTTGAGTTGAATTCTTCACAAGTCTTCCCATATGTTTTTGTTGGGGTTAGCACACGGTTGTACTGAAAATATATCGATCTAAGCATACATGCAAATAAAAGTGGATATTGTACCAAAAGAAATATACAAAACAAGAGATATAAATCAACACTAGATTTAACGTGGTTCACCCAAAGGTGGGCTACGTCCACCACGAAACTAGCCAATCTATTATCCAAAGCTTTGATAAGATATACAATTGAAGATTTACAATCTTCCACACCTTTTAGATGAACAG
Source organism: Taxus wallichiana var. yunnanensis (assembly GCA_018340775.1). Taxonomy (NCBI): domain Eukaryota; kingdom Viridiplantae; phylum Streptophyta; class Pinopsida; order Cupressales; family Taxaceae; genus Taxus; species Taxus wallichiana. The sequence goes on along the minus strand of CM031244.1, from coordinate 468,691,331 downwards.
ATTTTTTATTTCTCTCAAGCTTTTTGTTTCATCACCAAGAATTCTCTTTCTCACCAACTTTTATAAGTTTTTCTTAATTCTTGTTAACACTTACTTCTAAACCCTATCTTTTATGCTTATATATTCGTTTATAGACTTAGGGCAACATAGCCATGCAATTACAATCAATAGATATACTTTAATGCTAAAAATAGATCTAATTCTTGAGAGTTAATTAAAACATCCCCACACAGGTAACCGACGTCGGTTAACCCTAACCGATGTCGGTTCCTCCTTGCCTGACCGATGTCGTTCTGGGTGACCGATGCCGGTTCCCCCTAACCGATGACGGTTACTGTGTTTTCCAACAAGTTTCACATTACAAGTTAAACTAAAGTAATTGAGCTCCACAACTCAACAATCTCCCACTTGGAGATTAATTACTGCACCATACTTATACAACATCATTCTTGGATCCTTCCTTAGCTTTGTTTCTTCCTCTTCAAGTCTCAAACTTGAAGACCAACAGAAGTGGAGTGTAGCTCCAACTTCTCCTTTGTTAATGGCTTCATTAGCATATCTGCAGGGTTCTCACTCGTATGAATATTTTCTAGATTCAACTGTTCATCCTCCAATACCTACCGTATGAAGTGATACCTCAACTGAATGTGTTTTGTTCTCAAATGAAACATTGAGTTCTTTGCTAAATGAATTGCACTCTAACTGTCATTGAATAGTTTACAATCACCTTTCTCCTTTCCCAACTCTTCCATGAACCTACTCATTTATATCATTTCTTTGCTAGTCTTTGTCACACTCAATATACTCTACCTCTCGTAGTAGACAAAGGCACAACCTTCTCCAATCATGAAATCCAGCTTAACTGTCATCGTCCCACCTAATGTGAAAATATATGCAGTAGTGCTCCTCCTACCATCCAAATCTCCAGCCATATCCGAATCAACATAGCCACATAATGAAATATCCGAACCTCCATAGCATAATTACATGCTAGATGTCCCTTTTAAATATATGAGTATCCATTGAAATTCTTTCCAATGCTCTTTTCCTGGATTGGCCATATATCTACTCATGACTCCCATTTCCTGTGCAATGTCTGGTCTGTACAAACCATAACATACATGAGACTCCCAACTGCTGAAACATATGGCACTCGTGTCATGTATTTGACCTCCTCTTGTGATGAAGGACACTGATCTTTACTCAATTTGAAGTGTCTAGCCATAGGTGTATAAATAGGTTTTGCATTCTGCATATTAAACCTTTTTAACACCTTGTAGATATAATCCTCCTGAGACAAATACAATTTCTTGTTTTTCTTGTCTCTATGTATTTGCATGCTAAGGATTCTTTTTGCAGCTCCTAAATCCTTCATAGCAAATGTGTGAGCTAGCTTTCCCTTAAGCTCACCAATGTCCTGCATACTAGATTGTGTAATAAACATATTATTCACATACAATAACAAAATAATTTATCTCCCATTTTCAAGCTTCTTGAAATAAACACAATGGTCATATTCACATCTCAAGTAACCATGCTCATGCATAAAACTATCAAACTTCATGTACCATTTCCTTGGAGCTTGCTTGAGCCCATATAGGCTCTTTTTCAACTTGTAAACTAATTTCTCCTTACCCTTGACTTCATACCCAAGCGGTTGCTGCATATAAATCTCTTCATCTAAATCACCATGAAAGAAAGTCGTCTTCACATCTAGTTGCTCTAAATGCAAATCTTCTACTACAACTAAACTCAATATAGTACGAATAGAAGTCATCTTAACAACAAGAGAAAATATTTCACCAAATTCAATACCTGATTTTTGTGTAAATTCATTTACTACAAGCCTTGCCTTGTATCTTTTCTGTCCACCCTCTTCTTCCTTGATCCCGTAAACCCACTTGTTCTACAATGTTGTCTTACCTTCTGGCAACTTAACCAAATCCCAAGTCTGGTTCTGTCCCAAGGATTCCATCTCCTCATCCATGCCATGCTCCCACTTTGGACATGGGTCTTATCTTGCATTGCTCTTCAAAACTTTTTGGTTCATTATTATCACCAATAATAAATAAAATAGAGGTGTAAATATTTCGGAGGTTTACTTAACCTTTGTGACCTTCTCACAGAAGTTTGGGGTACCAGAGGCTCAATCTGGACATCCTGGACATTCATATCCAAATCTGTCAGTGACCGATGTCGGTCACCTCAAATCGACGTCGCTTCCGCTAATCGATGTCGGTTTGGATATTCAGTAACCAATATTAGTTCATCCGACCGATGTCGGTCAGGGGTCAACCAACACCGGTTACTGTGTAACCCTATCAGTAATACTTTTAAATTTGAGAGTTCATTTTCATTCACAAAATTCTCAACCGGTTCATCCTTGGGTACCAAAATTTGATCCATGTACATTCTCTTTTCATTCCATTCAACATCACGACTCCTAATAATTTTATAATTCTCTAAATCCCAAAAACAAAAACTAAAATCACCAGATCCATAACCAATGAAATTGCATCTCTTGGATTTTGCATCCAACTTCTTCCTATTTTTCTTATCAACATGCACAAAAGCTTCTGAACCAAAAAATTTAAGAAAAGAAAGATCTACCTCTTTTCCGGTCCAAGCTTCCTCTAGTATTCCTCCATCTAGTGAACTTGAAGGCCCACGGTTAATCAAATAAACTATTGTATCATCAATTACCGCCAAAACTGCAAAGGCAATCCAGAATGTATCATCATACTTCTAGCACGTTCCATGATTTTCCTGTTCATTCTTTATGCAACACCATTCTCATGTGGTATTCTTAGAACTGTTCTTTCTCTACGTATCTCATTCACTGAATAATAATCATTGAAAGTCTTGCTACAATATTCACCACCATTGTCAGATCTAAGGCACTTTAACTTTGAATTTGATTCATTATCAACAAGGGCTTTCCATCTTTTAAAAGTCTCAAAAACATCATATTTACATTTAATACAATAAACCCATACCTTTCTTTGTCGCATCATCATCATCAATGAAAGTAACATAATACTTTTGGATGCACCATGAGAAGCTACCCGAGCTAGTCTCCACACATCCGAGTGTACAATCTCCAATTTTTGTTCTTTTTTAGCTGCCCCAACTTTGAGAAATCTCACTCTCTTTTGTTTTCCAAAGATACAATGCTCACAGAAATCAAGATCTAAATCTTTCAAATCTGATAACTTACCCTTAGCCTTTAATATTTGCATTCATTTTTTACTCATATGGCCCAACCAGTTATGCCACATGCATGCATCGAATCAAGTAGATAATGTAGAAAAAGAATCAAGTAATATAGGTAGATAAATATAACGTTCCTACCTTCTTACCTCTTGCCACAACAAGAGCACCCTTGGTGACTTTCCAAGAGTCTCCCAGTAAAATAACCATCCAACCAGATTCACCTAGTTGCCCTACTCGAAATAAGATTTCTCCCGAGGCTTGGTACATGCCTCACATTTTCAATACCCATGTATTTCTATTCTGCAATTTTAAATGAACTTCCCTTTACCAAGTAATACTACAAGGTTCAAAGATCACCCAAATAAACATGCCCAAAATTTCTCTCGGACATAATTTCTAAAATAACCCTTATTAGGGGTCATGATGGAAATAAGCTCATGAATCTAAAACCCATGATTCAATTCTATTATCTAAAGAAAGAATAAGAGCATCTTGCATTACCTCGATGCTACAAGATTTGCTTCTTTACCTTTATCTCTGTTTGTTGGTTCTCTTTATCCTTTGACCAACAATATTTCTTTGCATGTCCTTTCTTTCCACATTTTCAACAAGTAATTTCCTTACTTCGGATTTAGATCTGTATCCCTTGACTTTGATTTCCCATTACACTTACTCTTAGATATCTCCTTCTCGTTTGTCCTCGCTTTCTACATTCAAAGCATTTCCAGGATGATGATTCATTTGTACTCTTTTTGTGAATTTATTCATTCAATATTATACTAACCACATCATAAAACTTCAAAATATCATTAGCAAATGTTGTATTACTAACATCCATTACCAAGTTATCCCATCTATCAGGTAAAGAACATAAGAATAAAAGTGCTTTTACTTCATCATCAAATGGTATTTTAGTCGATTTTAACCGATTTACAATAGATCGAAATCATTCAAATGACTAGATGTAGATCCACCTTCATGTATCTTAGAACTAAATAGTTTCTTCATCAAATAAACTTTATTTGAAACACTAGGTTTTTCATATAAATTAGCAAGATATTTCATTAACTCAACCATAGAAGTCGTTTCGTAATATTGGAAGTCACGAATGTTGTCAAGCTCAATCTTATAGATCTCAAATCCTTTCTATCAAAAATCTTCCATTCTTCATGAGTCATCTTCATAGGTCTAGACTTTTCATCCAACGGTAAATACAAATCTCTTTGATACAGATAATCCTCAATTTACATCTTCCATAATTGATAATTTTGGTCATCAAATTTCTCTACCTTGTATTTGTTTTCTTCTGCCATTATTGTAGCTCCCACTCAATCAGAAAACCCTCTGTGAGTAAATTTGTCAACACACAAAACCCTCAAATAAAGATTTGATACCATTTGTTGGGGTTAGCACACCAGTTGTACATATAATATATCAGATCTAAGCATACATGCAAATAAAAGTGGATATTCTACCAGAAGAAATATACAAAACAAGAGATATAAATCAACACTAGATTTAACGTGGTTCACCCAGTGTGGGCTACGTCCACCAAGAAAAAAACCAATCTATTATCCAAAGCTTTGACAAGATATACAATTGAAGATTTAAAATCTTCCACACCTCTCAGATGTACAATACTTTCTTTCTCAAGCTTTTTTGCTTCATCACCAAGAATTCTCTCTCACCAACTTTTGCAAGTTCTTCTTAATTCTTGTTAATACTTACTTCTAAACCCTAGCTTTTATGCTTATATAGTCGTTTATAGACTTAGGGCACTTAGTCATGTAATTACAATCAATAGATATACTTTAATGCTAAAAATAGATCTAATTCCCGAGAGTTAATTAAAACATCCTCGCATAGGTAACCGACGTCGGTTAGCCTAACCGATGTCGGTTCCTCCTTGCCTGACCGATGTCAATCCTGGGTGACCAATGTCGGTTCCCCCTAACCGATGACGGTTACTGTGTTTTCTAGCAATTTTCACATTGCAAGCTAAACTAAAGTAATGGAGCTTCACAAGTCAACAATTTTATAGGTGATGACAAGGAACTTAGGGCTAAATTAAGGTTTTGGAGTGCCCTAGGCAAGATCTTGAAGAGCTTACGGGCTCCCCTCCCATCCAACCACCCGCTTTGACCGTAATATTTAAAAAAAAATTATAGTGTAATTTTAAACACATACAATTAAAGTTAAAAAGGAAAGCATCTTCAAAGCCAATCGATTCCAAAATAGTAATACAATTAAGTTTATGCATATATTTACTATTCTAATTATCCAATACAAACATCTTGAGGGCACTCGAGGCAACTCATTCCTTACAAAATGATAAATTGACATTTTCTATCATGAATGTAAATATTAGTGTTGTTTTGTTTTAAGTGAGGTTATCAAAACAAAGTAATTAGAAAATAATATACCGTAAAAGGGAAAGTATAAATGTGAAAGAAATTTGTCATATTAATATGATAAAGTATTACTCTAGTAGATACCTTGCTTTGTAAATTAAATCAAAAGTACTTTATTATGAATTAAGATAATCTAATACATAAAAATTAAAATTTAAAATACCTCGCAAAGCTTGATTCGGAAATAGATTTAGAATTTGCATTTCACCCTATTGGTAAATGGTAATCCTAAATTTTTATAAAAATCACATTTATATTTCCCTTAGTGGCTCAATAGTTTAGGTTGACCTTTAAGTTAATTTTATAGTTATAGATTGTACATACCAAATTCTTGTCCCGACTTGCAGACCTACTCTTCCATTAATTTAATATCACTCGCATAAATTTGTGTCAAATGCATAATTTTTTTAAATTTTACAAAATTCAATCACATGAATAAATTTGACTCGGCTATAACCTTTGTCTTTTAGATTTAATTAAACCTAATAAATTTCATGTTGGTATATATATATATATATATATATATATATATATATATGAATGCTAGTAATTTTATTATTATTGATTGCCTTGAAAGAGCCGACCTAAGAAAAAATGTTTTGGTGCCCCCTCCCCATTATGCGCCCTATACAACTACCTAGGTTGCCTAAGGCATGAAACACTCCTAAAGGAACTCACTATTTTTCAAGATCCTTGAGTCTCCAAGAGAGAGAAATGAAGGCATGTTGACCAAACATGGGGATAACATTTGGAGTAAGAGCCTCAACATGGAAGAAATTATGCAATTCAAACATAGTCTCCACATTTAAGAAATAGGGAGTGGTTTTGAGGACTCTACAATTAGGACCATTGGATAAAACTCGGTCTAAATGGATTTAAGTGACTCCACGAAGAAGTGGGCTTCATGAGGCAAGATATGTTGGGAAATGAACTACTTTACATATAATATCAAAGAGATCAAGAAAGTTTAAGTAGAAAATAGTTCTTTACCCATTTAGGAGTGGAGAGCTTTGAGTTTCATTCCTTCAGATTTGGAAGGTTGAGCACATTTCAAACAAAATATTCATCAACTCGTTGCATGATAAAGGTATTCCTTAACTAGCTTGAGGATAAATCACCCATTTTTATCTCTTTATTCTTATACAAAAATGTTGACTATCTAGTTTTGGGATGATTCACAATTCATGGGATAATTAATATATTAGTGGCAAGTTTAGTCTTCACTTAGATTTTGCTTCCCTTCACGGATGTGAAAATTCACCCCTTATGGTGGCATAAAATGCAGATCGTAATTATCCCTATATCGCTTAAACATGCTAAGTCAAGATAAGATATCATTAGAAATATCTCATTAGATAGATATATGAAGCTTGAGAAGGGGGAAATAATTGAAGGAAATAGAAATTTGAATTGTGAGTTTTCCTATTCGAATCAATATTATTACATATGTTGCCATTGATAGAAAAAACACACATGGAACATAATATTGGACCTTAGTGTTTTCTCATTATCATTTAGAAGAGTCTCTAAGAGAGCTGATTAGTTTTTGCCTCTTGCTAGTTAACAATGATAATATGTCTATTATGGGGCCATTGTTTGTAAGGAAATATGTTACTTTATTGGATGATATGGACAATGAGTGATGGATATCTGTTTAAATTTATTTACTTGCAATATATATATTGGGCTAGAATGAAATTCAATTTCCGGTTTGGGGTTTTTCTTTTTGATAATGCATTCACAATCACTCATGAGTCCTTCTATGGTTGTAATATCCTCTACCTCATTATTTATGTCTTTCATTATATAGCCGAAGATGTAGTTATCGAAATTCCCTATAATATTTGAGATTTCATTCGTAATATGCTAGTCCCGGTTACATTTACTTTCCACACAAATTTCATCTTTATTTAATCCTCCATAAGAGGAGTCCAAAGTACTTCAATCACCTAATTCGTAAGATTATTTTTGGGGGTGGTATTGCCAAAACTTTTAGGCCATTTATTTTGGCTTATGGGATCTCTGTTAGCATTGGACATGAGGTTTTTTCTAATAATCGAAGAGACCATTTTGAAATAGATAGTTCCAACTTATACATGAATCTTTCGCAAAATAGGGATTTGCCTTGAAAATTCTTTTAATCCTTTGACAACTAGAAATTCCACATTACAATGCGGTATAACCACCCATAAGGGGTTGAGGATTTAGATATTTGGGTAGCGTCATTTTTTTATTAGGTTCGACATGGATTTTGGGAAATACTAAACATAATGCAACTTGTGAATCATATATATCGAGTTTAGAAACAAAGGGGAAATGAAGCAACATGTGATGAAATGATTCCTCCTCCTTTTACACAAGATGCACCTATACGGACCATATTGTCCTCTTTTTATTAGACTATCATATGCCAAGATTTTATTGAGCACTATTAACCTTAATAAAGATCTTACTTTAGGGAGATTCCATTTTCTCTGTATGTAGTGAGAGGTATAATTATCCCTACGAAGATCAATCTCCCTCCTACGCTCGTAAAATATATTTGATTCACATCGTACATCCCTATAGTTCCATCTAAGAGTATTCGATATACCAAATACAGAGAGATGACTATGGAGGAGGATTGAAGTGATAATATTAATTTGACATCCTCAACTTTAACTGTTGACTAATCTTTCCAAATGTATAGATACCATCCTTGCTCATTTGTTGGGATGATATAACTCAATAACAACTTACCCCATATCATTCAATAAAAAGTAATCTTATCTCGTTTAGGTTTGTTATTATATTGAGTAGGGGGTATCTAGACTGAGAGTATGACCAAAAATATATTTTTTCACATGATCCAATATCCCATGTAATATTTTTCATAATTACCTCCTTGCACAAACATATGAAATTCCATATACTAGATCCCCTGGGGGATTAGGCGTAGTGAAGATTCTTTCGCTTTTATGGAGTTAAAATATTTGGTTCTAATTACTTGACTTCATAATTACTCCAATTTGAGGTAAAGGCTCCACAACAAATTCACTCCTTAAAATATCTTATGTTTTCCTAAGTATGTCATGTTTGCACCTCCCCACTTTTTCAAAGATACAATTTGTTTTCTAGCCGAGAAGGTGATCTTTTTGTCATCCAAGTACCCTACCATAGAAACTTTTTTGCTATAGTTTATGTGGATTTTATAACCCCTTTTAGAATTCTCAGAATGGATAGAAGGTAAGTTGGGATAGCCTAGAGAATTGGTTTAATCAAAATCAATCTTCCTACTATGGATAGCTTGTTCCCTTTCTAGATCGCCAACCTTGTTTCCAATTTTTAGATAATTTTTTGTTAAATTTTTCTTCTAAGTCCCTTAAAGAACAAGGGAACCCCAAGGTATTTAGTTGGTAACTTTTAAATCTCAATACCAAGAATATTTGAGAGATCTTGTTAAAATTTAATGGGCATATTAAATAAGAAAACCAATGATTTTTGCAAATTGATTTCTTCACCAAAGACCTCGAAGAAAATCTCTTTGGGAGCTTATTGATACTCCTAGCTTCTAAATTTCTATCCTTTCCAAGAATCATTGTATTATCTATGAAGATACACTTAAAGACACTACTATTATCATGCTTTAGTACTTTTCTTATCTACCTCCTATGTAATGATGTAATCACAAAAATATGCACATATTGTTATTACAATACACCTCTAGTATGTTGTTATATACATGATTTCTAAGTATGGAAACTAGGCACTAGTGACACCTCTTTGGTCCTTTTCTTGCTTTCATTGGTTTTGCTCACATCTTTTATCTGGAATTTGCATATTTTTGGTCAAGTCACAGGGATCTATGTTCATGTCTTTCATTTTTATTTTTTTCCGTTGCATAGGACAATACCTCCCAAACATGACAATAGCACCCAAGCTCTAATTTCCTTCGTGCACTTATGTCCTCTTCACTTTGTTTTTACTTTGTTGGTTTGCTTTGGCTTTCGGTCTTTTTCTTGGTCCCTTTTCATGACCTAGGTCATATTTTGGTGTCACTATATGTCAAAATTCAAACTAAGAACTCATATATATATACACAACCTACTAACTACTCTAAAGGAAAATTAGGCAATCATTTTCTATATCTACCACATACAAAAGAACAATACAAGGGACTACATTTTGGGTTGCATTGGTCACTACATTGGGGGGGGGCTATAATGAATTCCATATCACACATCTTTACATCAAGATAAAGCAGTTGTATCATGTTATTCTTTGTGTGATTGACATTAGGAATCCTAGATCAAGGGAAAATTTCAATCACAAACCACAAGAACTACATAGAGTCTGAAATTTAGTGTAGTGCTCGACAAAAAGATCACATTGGGGTGACCATCAAGATCAGTTAGACTCAAGCATATGCATATTTTTATTTATCTAATATGCGCTTGAGTATGGTACATGTAGCTAGGGTTTATTTTGTAGGTGCATGTGCAACAAAACAAAGTGTAACAAACCCTACGCAAGAACTCCGCAATGAACTAAAGATGACAAAAAGAGACACGAAAAGAACTAGGACCAAATCTATTCCATATACACTAGTGCCTAGAAATGACACTAGCACCCATGTGGCCTTGTCCCATTGCAAGTATTTTTGTCCCTAAGATCGTCACATTCAAAATGAGAAACAAAGCTTACACAATCCAGAATCTACCTTTCCATCATATTCATCGGTCTAGACCTACAATTACAAGCTAAGTCGTCTTTATTGTTGAAGCATAACCTCTAAGGGGGGTGAATCAACATGCAATAAAAATTTCATTCACTTAAGCATTAACATCCATCAACTATTTAATGTATTCACCAAACATTCATCAACATATAGATAAAGCATTGATTACCCAAACACATAAGCATGCACCATGAGAACATAAGAACAAAATTTCACCAGATTTAAGTGGGAAACTCGATGCCAATCTTAGCTTAGTTCAAGTCTATCACCAACTTTATTTTGGGTATATGATCCTTCCTAGTACTTAACACATCTAAAGCTCTCAATCCTCCAAGGCACAGATCATTTCTTTACATTCTCCACTAGATCTTCCCTATCTATCACTTACTTCACCCGACAAGAGTTCATAAGTATCCATTCTTTCAATGTCTTCTTGAAGTCTCATTTTTCTAATTGTCCTTTTTTCTCCTAATAGGTCTTTTACTTAGTTCTTGGACTATAACCTTCTTTGGATAGTGATTTTATAATCTTTATAACTAATATCAATACTCTTGATTGATTCTTAAGACACATAATTTTTGTTCAGGTTCCTTTGACAACACTTGAGAAAACAACATTGGACAGTCTTGTCCTAGGCCTAATAGATCCCTGACTTGACCATTCCTCCGAAAAATGAGCATGGAATTTGTATACACGAGAAGAATATCCATTTTAGAACATTAGAACATATATAAACTTCACTAGATTGTCTTTGATAGGACTTGAGCAAAAACATAGTATAATAGTCCTATGGAAGTCTTATTCAAATCCATTAGATGACAATGGGCATTAAATAGGTTTCTATTTTCTTCTTAAATCTTAAGAAGATCTTATAACAGATCTATAACATCATAATTATATTCCTTAGGCTATGCACCATTCATTTCATCCAAAATTCGGTCGATTTCGTCCCTCCCTGTTTCACTGTGTTTGCCCTCCTATTCTAGAAGATTTATGTCATCGATAACTAATCCCACATGTGCCCATTCATTCTAAAACTTGGTGAACATGATCTCCTATCTCGGGAAAACATTTCATTCAAATTTGGAGGGATTTCATCAATTAGGTTAGTAGATATCAGTTGCCTAGTTTAAGGCCCTAGTTTCAAGCCGAGATCAAACTATGGCTTCTAAAAACTCCCAAATTGATTGTCAAGAGTTCTAAAAATTTGTATTGAGTTTTAAATCCTTTCCTCCACCTATAAAAAGTGATAGTCAAGATAAATTAGTGGTTTTAAACTAACAGAGGGTTTTACATGTTGCCCATGGCAAACCCTTGTTGAATGTCTTAAGAAACTCCGCAATTTACACATTACTTGAGGTTTATCTTCGTTAAAAATTCATACCCATTGTTTATTCATCATTGAAGTCATGTTACAATAATTTTCCATTGAGTTCTTGATCCTTCCAATAGATCTTGACTAAAAACAACTTCCTATTCTTGCTCCTAAATTGACTTATTCCTTCCTATGAAAACTCAACTAAGTCCTAAGGAAGGTCAACAATATTTCAAACATGGAAATAGGATAAGTCATATCCTAACACACCTAACTAGCCGGTGCATGACAGTTTTCCACTATTTACATCAGTCAAAGAATCCTTATTTTGCATAAAAACTCACTTACTAGTCAAATTGACTATGGACAACTCACCTACAAGAATTTTCTCACTTTTACTATTACAAATTACACTCAAGTTTGAAATTGAACATGGAAAAAATGGAGGGAACCACTCTTAAAATCTTCTCATGAACTCCAAAACATAATTAAACATTCTTCATAGCAAATGAATGATGCTCTTGCATTAGATTACCCAACTTGAAATTTTGTCACAAGCTCCTACTCACGAGTCTTCACTATTCCTTATTTCTTGATCTTGTCACTTTTGTCCTTGAATTCTCCATCTCTATAACTGGTATATTAAAAAATTATTGATCTCAATGTTGGTGTAAAGCCCATGGTTTCATTGAATGATGGAAACTTTCTTGATTTGACATGCTCTTTAGGTGAGAAACATTATTTCTCTTGTCTGGTTTTCATCCTTTCTTGAGTTGTACCTACACATGGAACAAACACATTAGAATAAAACACTTCTTCACCTTCTCCCTTGCTCCACTCCTTTGTATAGCTTCTCTCCTTTGCATTATCACAAAATCCATTATTCCTCTCTTCCTCTACATGACTCACTTTGCTTTCTTCCTCTTTGTTTGCATCCAAAACACCATTTCCCCTTTCTTTGTCCATGTCAAAACCAATTCTTAACTTCATATCAAATACCCTCAACCGAAGAGCATCCTCGTTATATTTTCCACTTCCCATGTTAAGTTTATCTCTAATTTTCTCAATCTGCCCTTGTTGGCATTAGCCTTCTTAGCCCATTCTTGATTTCATCACTAAATGCTTTAATTTATCTTTGAATTCCAACTCCTAAAGACGTTTTTGAAAAAAATATCTTGTATCCTTCTTATTTTTCTCATTTTCTTTGAGTTTCCTTTGATTTATTTCATCATATTTGTTCAAATTTGAATGTGTTTCATCGTCTTTAGTGTTAAGAACTTGTTTCTTGACTGAAATGTCTTCGCTTTTGACCCTAGAAGCTTAATTTTGAATTGAATCCTTCCATTCAAGGACCAAGTTTTTGTTTTCCATATTCTTAGTCTTGTCTTCAATTTGATTAGATATGTCCTCCTTCAAATTGGTTATATGCTTTTCCAACTTATCCTTGTTAATTAGTTTCTTACCTTCCTCTCTTGTCACCTTCTTAACTTAAACTTCCTCCATATCTTGAAACCCATCATCATCCATCATACCTGCATTTAGGGACTTTGTAATCTCATCAAATGTTAATGATGACCACATTTCCTCTTTACTTGTTTGAAGACATTGAAAACTAGATTTTTATCACATTGTAAGCATGCTTCTTTCACTTCATATTGTCTATGTCTCAATTTCTCAAATCTCTACTCTAAGATGAGTTCCCATTCACATGGAACTATCATATTGATTTGTTTGCATTGAGGGAGTGTCAAAACCTCTTTTCTTTGTTATATTAGTCTTCATGACTTCTTAAGACTTGTTCATACCATCTTCCTTTCCAATCATTCAAAATAGCTTCAAAAGATCCTTGTTTACTTGAAGTCATTACCTTGATATCTATTTTGAACAAACATTGCTTTAAAAGTTTTTTCTCATGGGAATTGAATGAGAAAATATATGGTAAACATGTCTTACCTCCAAGTTGATAACCTGACCCAAAGGCTTGTGGAATCCAATCTATCATGGCTATGGTGGAATGAAGATCAACTAAAATCAGATCCTTTACCATCATTGTTTCACCATTAATGTTAAGTTTCTTGTTGTTTTGGAGTTCTTCACTAATCCATCCTCCTTCTAGTTTAAACTGAAATGTTCTTCTTATTTTTCTCATCCCATCTTTCTTATGTTGTCCTTGCCTTTCAACCGTTGTACATGCATGTCCATCATTAAGAGAACATTTTAAAGTGGAAATTTGAGGTAGTATAGCCCTTTCTAGGATTTTGTTTCCTTGTTCCAAGTTTCTTCCATCCTTGATCTAACGTTATTCTCTTTGGTGGACCTTCAAAGTTGTTCTAATCTAACATATATCCTTTGGAAAGATCGTCATATCTATATTTTGTTCAAAACTTGTAGTATGTTGTCCTAATTCTAAAAATTTCACCTTGTCTGTCTTTTTTTCTAGCTTTTCTCCCTTGTATGGCCAATAGCCATAGAAACTTTCTCATATTGATGTCAACCTCATCATTTATCTTGTCCTTTGAGAGGTTCTTCGTCATTTCCATCAGTATTCCATACTTGTCTTCTATCTTATTTTCACCAATTTTCTCTCTTGTAGGTGTAGAAAACTAAATTTTCAAGTTCTTCTTGCTATCATCTCCATGTAGATCATTCCATTGCTTATAATACATTGTTTGTCCTTGAGTTCTTGCTCCTTTAAGACCTAAAAATTCATATTCTTGAAGTGTTACCATGAAAAATGTATACCTATCATTTGAAATCTTCACTCTTTTATCATCTTGTGGACTAGTTTTTTTCTTTCTTGGACCTATTATGGCACCGATTTCTTGATTGTGCTCTTCTCTATCTTGGAGAGTAATTATTTTCTTCTTGTTTTTTTCCTCCATCTCTTCTTCTTGATTTTGTGGTTCCCATTTGTTTTTCCTTTATTCTCAAGAGATAAATACATTTGTCCTTTCATATCATTTTCATTTCCATGTTCACCAAAACTTGCAAACACACACTTATATGAATAGTTATATTGAAAAATCGTTTGCTTATCTACCCCTCTCAAGGCCTCAAATATTTTTATTTCTCCTTCATACTTGTCATCACTACTTGAGTCTTCCATGAGACCCTCATCTTTTCCTTATTTCATCTCTTCTTCACCAAGCATTGGTCCTTCTTCTGGTTCACATATGAAGACTTCTTCTGCTGCTTCTAAGGACTGATTTTCATACCCCTTTCTACTTCTAGTCTCTCTTTTTCTCTCTCTCTAATATTTGAGTTTTTCTCTTCTTCTTTAATGAAGGAAATCATACTATGCCTCATCCTTCTTACAATAAAATTCTCTAAATTTCATTTAACCTTTTTCTTATCTTCCAACCATAACTCTGGTTTTGTTCCTTTTGTAGCAGCTCCATCATGAGATTCAATCTCTCTTTTATATCCTATGTTTCCTTTTCTATGTCCAACTTTCTCTTTTGGACATCCCTCATCATCTTCTTGTGATGATTTTCTTCTATCAAACCCTTAATCTTACTTCTTTATAAGGTACTCTGTCACTTTCAACCGAGACACCTCACTTAAGCTACTTCCTTAGTCTTTTGGTACCCTGTAATGGTCACACCCAAGCTTTCCTCCTTGCTTGGTCTATTGAAAATCCTTTAATTTTCACCTAGGTTTTTTACACCATAGCCTTTAGATATCTTTTTTAACACACCAATGAGCTTCTACTGTAATCAACTTTAAATTAATGAATTTAACAAGATACATTAATTTGTCACCTTATACCTTGCACATGGTTGTTTATACCAAGTCTCTCTTTCCCTCTTATCTTGTCTCGATCTTCCAATCAAGCCTCCAATGGCCTTCAGGGATTCCTTATCACAATCTTCCTTTATTTCAAATCCCTCCAAGAATTTACTGATGCCTCCTTGGACCAACTCTTTCTTGTTGTCATCTGCACTTATACAACTGATATATCCCTTCTCTCGATTTCTTTGGATCATAAACGTTTATCTTCAACCTAGATCTTTAAATTGTGCACAAGTGGTACGCTCTCATACCAAAAATTTGATGTCAATCTTAGCTCGATTCAACTCGATCACTAACTTGATTTTGGGTATATGATCCTTCCTAGTACTTAACACCTCTAAGCTCCCAATCCTCCAAGGCATAAATAATTTCTTTACATTCTCCACTAGATCTTCCCTATATATTACTTAATTTACCCAACAAGAGTTCATAAATATCCATACTTTCAATGTATTCTTGAAGTTTCATTTGTTTCTAATTGTCCTTTTTTCTCCCAATAGATCTTTTTCTTAGTTCTTGGACTATAACCTTCTTAGGACAGTGATTTTATAATATTTATAACTAATATCAATACTCTTGATTGAGTCTTAAGATGCATAATTTCTATTCGGGTTCCTTTGACATCACTTGAGAAAAAAACATTGGATAGTCTTGTCCTAGGCCTACTAGATCCTTGACTTGACCATTCCTCCTTACACTTTCAAATGAACAATGAGTGTGACCTTTTCATACACAGGAAGAATATCCTTTTTAGAACATTAGAACATATATAAATTGTTGGGGTTTAACCATATAATAATGTTGTACAAATCTAAAATCAGATAAAGCATACAAGCAATGAATGCGAGAAATAAACCAAACAATAAAATAAACAAGAGAAAGATAACACCATATTTAACGTGGTTCACCCAGTGTGGGCTACGTCCACCAAGAAACGGCCAAAATTATTATTCAGTGCTTTACAAAGGAAATACAATGAAGATCTGATGTCTTCCAACACCTCACAGGATGTTCAATATTTTTCCCTCACTCAACTACTCTTTCTTGCTCACCAAGAAAACTAACATGCAAAACAATTTCTATTTTCTTCTCTCATACCCTCATACAATGCATACATGCATATATATCTATTTTGGGAAACTAACTATGCTTTTACAATCAAGAAATCATCTTTAAAGAAAAATATTTATTCTAATTCTCGGCCAAAAATAAAGCAACTGTTGCACAAGTTGATCGATGCCAATCATTGCACGACCAATGTCGGTCACTTTCTAACCCATGTTGGGTGATAAGCGACGATGTCAGTCACTTCCTAACCGATGCCGGTCACTATCAAATCCAAAAACATGTAAAAACAATCTTTCTATGAAGCAATTAAGCTCCACACTCAACAATCTCCCACTTGGAGATCAATTATTACACTATTGAAGAGAATCAATCCGATAAACTAATAAACAAGAAGTTATACTGAACAGAATATTCAAGATAATCAAAGAAAATAAATGAAAAAACACAAGATTTAACCTAGGAAACCCTTTTGGGAAAAAACCCAGCACAGTAACTTCTCTCTCTTATTGCATTAACTTAATTGTTTACAATACAATAATGTACTTCTAAGTTCTGCTTTACCCTACTGCATCTCCAACTATTTGTAAGCAAAAAAAATAAGAAATCGTTAAAGCGAGTTATATAATACAATGGGTACCAAAACCATGGGCTAATAAACACCCATAATGGTTCCCCATAATTCATGGATTATGACACCACCCATATATACGTATAGATAAAAATAACATATCTATACTCTTAGAAAAATAGGGATTCCAAAAAAATTCTCGGGGGGCCCCCAAACCCCCACCAAGGCCATCCCGGACCCTGCTAATGCTCATGGAAGAGTTGTACAAGACTTATGGGTATACATCATACAAAATATACAACACATTCTAACAACTATATTGTACATCACCATCCTTGGATCCTTTTCCTTGGCCCATTTCTTCATCTTCAAGTCTCAAACTCAAAGACTAGCTGAAGTGGAGTGAAGCTCCAACTTCTCCTTTACCAATGGCTTCGTTAGCATATCCGTAGGGTTCTCATCCATATGGATTTTCTCTAACTTCAGCTACCCATCCTCCAAAGACTTTTTGCCATATGAAGTGATACATCAACCGGATGTGTTTCGTTCTTGAATGAAATGTTGAATTCTTTGTCGGATAGATCGTGCTTTGACTAATACTATATAATTTACAATCCTCTTGCTTTTTACCCAACTCTTCCATGAACCTACTCATCCATATCATCTCGCTTTGCTTAGCTTCTATAGCTGCAATATACTTTGCCTCTGTAGTAGACAAAGCCACAACATTCTGCAATCTCAAATCCAACTAACTATCATTCCATATCTTTGTGAAAACATATCCAAAGTGGTGCTGATCCTACCATCCAAATCTCCAGCCATATCTTTGAATCAACATAGTTGCGTAAAGAAGTATTTGACCCTCCATAGCATAACTCCATGTCGGATGTCCCTCTCAAATACTTGAGAATCCATTGGACTACTTTCCAATGTTCTTTACCTAGATTAGCCATAAACCTACTCACAACTCCCACTGCATATGCAATGTCTGATCTAGTACAAACCATGGCATACATAAGACTTCCTACTACTGAAGCATAGGGAACACGTGCCATGTACTCAACCTCCTCGTGTGATGAAGAACACTAATCTTTTCTCAATTTGAAGTGTCCAACCATAGGTGTACTAACAGGTTTTGAATCTTGCATGTTAAACCTTTCCAACACCTTATTGATATAAGCCTCCTGAGACAAATACAACTTCTTGTTTTTTCTATCTCGATGAATTTGCATGCCAAGGATTTTCTTTGCAGCTCCCAAATCCTTCATTACAAATGTGTGCGTTTTCCTTTACGTAAGTTTACCATTGTCTTGCATACTAGATCTCACAATCAACATATTATCCACATACATTAACAAAATAACATAGCTCCCATTTTTAAGCTTCTTAAAGTAAACACAATGGTCATATTCACATCTCATATAACCATGCTCATGCATAAAACTGTCAAATTTCAAATACCATTGCCTTAGAGCTTGCTTGAGCCCATATAGACTCTTTTTCAATCTACACACAAGTTTCTCCTTACCCTTGACTTCATAACCAAGTGGTTGTTGCATATAAATCTCTTCCTCCAAATCACCATGAAGAAAATCGTCTTAACATCAAGTTGTTCTAAATGTAAATCTTTTGTTGTAACCAAACTTAGAACAGTATGAATAGAAGTCATCTTAACTACAAGAGAAAAAATCTCATCAAATT
Organism: Taxus wallichiana var. yunnanensis; assembly: GCA_018340775.1. Lineage (NCBI taxonomy): Eukaryota > Viridiplantae > Streptophyta > Pinopsida > Cupressales > Taxaceae > Taxus > Taxus wallichiana. The sequence goes on along the minus strand of CM031244.1, from coordinate 468,672,546 downwards.
CAATACATGTTTTCTATGTAAATCCCTTTACCACAAGCCTTACCTTGTATCTTTTCAGTCCACCCTCTTCTTCCTTGATCTTGTAAACCCATTTTTTTGTAGTGCTTTCTTACCTACTGTAACTTGACCAAATCCCATGTCTGATTTTTTCCAAGGATTCCATCTCCTCATCCATGACATGTTCCCACTACATGTGGGTATCTACTTGCATTGCTTCTTCAAAGATTTTTAAATCACCTTAATCACGAATAATAAATAAGAAAAGGAAGGTGAAATCTCTTTGGAGGTTTACTTACTATTTATGACCTTCTCATTGAGATCTGGGATGTTTGGGGCTCATTTTGTGCATGGTGCACATTCGTGTCAATTTTTTTCGATGATCGACATTGGTCTCCCGATCATGAATTCGCAGTTCCTCTACTGCCGATCGATTTTGCGGTTGCTTCACCGCCACTAGTTTGAGGAGTACCGACACCGGTTCTAATAGTTGTATGTTATGAACCCGATCATGTTTGTCGATACCGGTTAACTTAGCCGACCGACATTGGCTTCACTGTAGAGCCGGCGCTCGGTGTCTGTGGATGTCTATTTTAGATCCGAAATTTGATTTTCCTTCAAAATATCATCAACATGTTCATGTTTAGGCACCAAAACCTGATCCTTGTACATTATTTTTCATTCCAATCAACGTCACGACTCCTAACAATCTTAGAATCTTCTAAATCCCAAAAATATATTTGCGAATCACGAGCCATAACCAATGAAAATACATCTCTTAGATTTAGCATCCAACTTCTTTCCTATTTTCCTATCAACATGCACAAAAGCTTATGAGCTAAAAACTATAAGAAAAGAAAAATCTACCTCTTTTACAGACCAAGCTTCTTTTGGTATTCCATTATCTAGTGTTGTTGAAGGCCCACGATTGATCAAGTACACTGTTGTATCCACTTTATTTCGCCCAAAACTTCAAAGGCAAATTGGCATGTATCCTCATGCTTTTAGCATGTTCCATGATTGTTTTGTTCATTCTTTCTGAAACTACATTCTCCTGTGGAATTCTAGGAACCATTCTTTCTCTTCGTATTCCATTCGTTTGAACAATAACCATTGAAATCCTTGCTGTAATACTCACCACCATTGTCAGATCTAAGGCACTTTAATTTTAAATTTGTTTCATTTTTCACAAGGGTTTTCACCTTTTAAAAGTCTCAAAAACATCATATTTATGCTTAATACAATAAATCCATACCTTCCTTGTGGCATCATCAATGAAAGTCACATAATATTGGGATCCTTTAATAGAAGCTACATGAGTTGGTCCCCACACATCTGAGTGTACAAGCTCCAATTTTGTTCCTTCTTTATTGACCCAACTTTGAGAAAAATCGCTCTCTTCTGTTTTCCAAATATGCAATGCTCACAAAATTCAATATCTAATTGTTTCAAATCTAATAACTTACCCTTAGCCTTTAGGATTTGCATGAATTTTTCACTCATATGGCCTAGCCGATTATGCCACATGGTTGCATTTGAATCTGTAGTAGATAACATAGAAAAGGAATTAGTAACACGGGTAGATAGATATAAAGTTCCTACCTTCTTACCTCTTGCCACAATAAGAGAGCCCTTGCTTGGTGTTAGTGTGAAATCACAGCACCCCCAAATGAGCTCTAAAAATATGCTTTTCTAAGGCAGACTCATTTGGTGTGATTACATAACATTGAACTTTCCCCAAGGTGTGGGACCTTGCAAAATGGGAAATCTCTCCAGATTGAAGGTTGGTTCCTTATTCCTCTATTTAGGTGCATACGTAGAAACTTGCAGAGGATCTCGTTCTTAATCCTAATCTAAACTTTACCAAGGAGATAGGGATAGAAGGAATACAAAAATTAAAACAAAGCTAAACTATGAGGTGATGCACCGAAGGAATTATGGACACTTGTTTTGATAATAAACACAAACCAACAAAATGCATACAATAAATAAGCACAGATAGCCAGATATATAATGGGAGACTAGATGAAAGCAAAAGAGACAAGAAAGGATCTAAAATTGATCATAGATGTGTTTTATTGCTCTGTAGATTGATACAGTCCATTATAAAGTAGCCAAGAGGCAGAAATATAATGCAATTTTTGATGGAATGCCTAAACCCCACAAATCCCTTTGCTAAGAGGAGAAGGGAGCCTACAAAACAAAGAATTTCCAACCCTTTACAATGAATCATGCCCCGTATTTATAGATTCAACCTGAAAGAAGAAGAGAGAGAGAAGCGAGAAAAGCAAGTTGAAGCTCAACCACCGCTATTAATGCCTCTGATGAAATCTCTCCCCAAATCCATCTTTATTGCATCAATCCTTGGTTTGGCACCTTGAAGGAAGAGGAAATGGTGAAACAGATCAAATCTGATCTAGTTGTTGAGGCAAGAAGATCCTGCATTGAAATCCGAAGACATTTCCTCTATTTTCTTCACCTAACCTCCTCAAAATTAAAGTTTCAAACCTCCATGGCATGGGTGAGGCTGAGATCTTTCCAACGACATCAGATTTGCAATATTTCGAGCCCTGAGTCGAAAGATATGCCCCTTTGAAGTTTGTATCGGGTCTGCTTTCCCCTAGGACACGCGGCAGTCTGGCGCTCGTTTAGAAACCTTTTCTCTATTCACCCCTTGAATCAACGCCATACTGACACTTGGCATTCTCCGCTTATACCTTTATACTTAGCCAATTTTGAAGCCTTTTATGTTCACCTTTTGACTTTGTTTCCTCTTATGCGGGATCGTGGTCGATCCAATATTTGGCATGGGGGAAAAATATGGATAACAATTTGGTGACTCACATGGGTATCTGCCTGCTAGATGAAAAGACCAATTCCTTGTCGTATCCATTGGGCATGGAGTCGAGAAATACGGTCTGATACTAATTTTTCCTCTGATTCACGAGCTCGACTGCTTGCACTCCCAATTTTCATAAGAAATCTTGAAATGAAGGTTTCTGAGAGTAGAAAATTGTTTTAACCTAGGGCTTCATCTATCTCTCTGAATGGACTGTACATAAAAGCCACAAAACATTACCACACTATACAAAAAATTTGAAATCATACACACTCCAAATGGAACATGCGGGGTGTGCAAAGCACTTAGGAGAAAAGCAATCTACACTACAACAAGACAATGTGCATAAGCACTTAGAGGAAAGATAAAACTAAACTGATATGTACAGGGTGAGAACTCCCCTTTTAGTAGTAGTGCTTAAGATAGATCCCATTTACTTGGAATCTGTAACTCTTCACCCTCCAATGTAGTCAATTGGAAAGAATTTCTACTTTTGCATGTTGTGATCATATAGGGACCACTCCATATGGCGTCAAATTTGGAATGTCTTCATGGTTTTGCTCGATCTGCATCCCATTTCAGAACCAGGTCTCCTTCCTGGAAGGTCCTTGCTTTTGTCTTCTTGTCAAAGCATTTCTTGATTGAAGCCTGATTCTTCTCTATTGCTTGGAGAGCATACTCTTTGGTTTCTTCTAATTCTATCAGCTCCGCATACCTGGCTTCCATTGGTCCAAATTCAGACATCTCTAGTAACTTCATGATATCCAATGTTGGCAGCTCAAGTGATATAGGCAACACTACCTCTTTCCCATAGACAAGCTTGAATGGAGAGCTGCTTGTAGATCTCTTTGGCGTTATTCTATTAGCCCATAAGGCTGTTTTGAGCTTTGTGTGCCAAGTCCTTTGATTCTCATCAAGATTTCTTTTGATGATCTTTAACAGTTTTTGTTTGTGGACTCAGCTTGGCCATTACCTTGAGGGTAATAGTTTGATGAAGTACTCAAATAAGTCCCATTCTTAACAGCCCATCATGTGATTTTGGAACCTATGAATGTCAATGCATTGTCTGATATGATGGTGGTGACACTCTAAATCTGGTCACTATCCCTTCATAGAAATCTAGGATACTAGACTCATTTGCTTCCTTGAGTGCCACTGCCTTGGTCCATTTGGTAAAATAATCTATCACTGCCAGGATCCATTTGTGACCTTAGCTTGAGTTTGGATTGATGACTCTAATGAAGTCCAATCACGATGCGTGAAAGGTTGTTCGATCGAAATTGGGTGCAATGGAAGTGCTGCTAGCCTTTCCTTTCCTTTGAAGAATGCACAATTCTTGCACCTTTTGATCCATGTGTAGCAGTCACTAAACACTCTGGGCCAATAATATCCTGCTTTCATGATTTTGAGTGTTGTCACTCTTGGAGAAAAATGGCCTCCAGCTACTTCAACATGGAATTCTTGTAGCACTCTCTCCACCTGATTTGTCTCAATGCATCTCAGTAGAATGCCATTGATGTCTCTTTTGAACAAGACACCATCGATAAGAACATATGGGATGGCCTATAACCTGAAATGTCTCCTTTTTTCTTTACTCATCCCATGAGGACACATGCTTATTCGAAGGAAGTGCACCATGTCTTGGGTCCAACAAGGAGCAGGTACATCATCTCTCCCTTCTTCTTGATCATCTTGTAGAACAAGAACAACCTCATTTTCATTATCTGCTTCATCTTGCTGACCTGAGGCTAATTGTTCACACAACCCCTTCCCACGGACCAGATCGATGACCTTGATCTCAATGTCATATTCCATGACACAGGTGATCCATCCTGCACACCTTTCATTCAGGTCCTTACTGAGAAGGAATTCTTTAACTCCTGCATAGGAGACCAATAGTTGGATTTTATTATTTGAAACCAAATGCTTAAACTTATTCAATCCTCTGATTACCACCAGGACCTACTTCTCAATGAAGGAGTACCTCACCTCATAATCTTCCAGACTCTGGCTGAAGAAAGCAATTGGCTATTATGTACTTTCTTTGTTTTGTTGCACCAAGATTGCAGAAATTGTGTCGCTGCCACCAAAGGCATACAATATGAAGTCTTTGGAAAAATATGGGTTCACAAGAGTTGGGGCTTGTGATATGGCTTCTTTGATAGCCTCAAAACTTGCTTTTCCTTCATTTATCCACCTGAATGTTAAGCTCTTCTTTAGCATCAATGTTATTGGCTTAACAAGGGCAACAAAGTTTGGAACAAACCCACGAAAAAATTGCTTTTTCCCAAGAAGCTTTGAAGAGCCTTCTTGTGACTTGGCAATGGCAATGCTCTTATTACTTGAACTCTCTTGGTCAATTGCCAATCCTTCCTTTGATACAATATGAACTAGAATCTTACCTTCATGGGCCAAGAATATGCATTTTTGGGGTTCAAGACACCCAAAACTCCTGCATCTTTGGAATACCTGCCTTAGATGGAAAAGATGATCATTGTATTTTGGAAAACACTGTAATGTCATCTAGATAGATCAACACTATTTTGTTTATCAGTCCCTTAAATGCCATATCCATTGCCCTTTGAAAAGTGGCTCGGCGTTGGATAATCCAAATGGCATTTTCTTGTATGCATAGGTGCCCCATTTGGTAGTGAAAGTTGTTTTGAATTGATCATATTCTTTCACCATGATTTGGTTGTACCCTGAGTAGCCATCTAGGAGGGAGAACCTTTCTGACCCAGACACTACTTGCAAGATCTGCTCCATTGAAGGGAGTGGGTAGTGGTCTTTGAGGGAGGCTCTATTCAAATCCTTGAAGTCAACACACAACTGATTTCTCCATTTTTCTTCCTAAATGGGACCATAATTTGCAACCCAACTTGAGTGTTTGATTGGAAATATGATGTTTTCCTCTATCAGCTTGTTCAACTCCTTCTTCATCAGAGGCTCTATATGTGGGTTGACTGGTCTCTGCTTCTACCTGATGGGCTGAGCAGCTGGATCCAGTTCGATTATGTGTTGTGCTAGCTTTGGATTGAACCCTCTTAGGTCTTCATAACTCCAAGAAAACACATTAGGAAATTCTTGGCAAAGTTGTATGAATTCATACCTTTCTTGCTTGGTGGCCACCTTGCCAATTTGAAGTGTTTTGTCTTCTCTAACTAGGATTGACTTTGAATCTTCTCCTTTGATATGCATGTTAGCCTTCTCCTTTCTGAATTGATCATTAGGATTGAAAATAGATTCCAGTGTCACTAAGCCTTTGGGAAGCTTGTTTATATGTAGTTGTACTATCTGATTCCCGTATTGCTACTCTAGTCTGCTTTGGTTTATAGCTGAGAATTCAACTTCTTCTTATAGAAATTTAATGATCTGTTGATCATTCTCAAACACCTGCCAGCATGTATTATTATCTGGCACTGTTGGCCTCACAACCACATGGATATGTGGTTGTTCTCTGTCTCTTTTGATGTTGTCAACCACATCAAACATTGCCCCGACTATTGTAATTCTGTCAGCAGCTTCATTCTCCTTCCTAGGTATGGACACAATATTGAAAGTCCTTGAAATCCTCCATGAGATCCCATACCCTACTCTTGTAGTTCTTGAGCAGGTCATTTTTGACAACATTTAGTCCTCTGACTTGATTGGAAACCAGTTCACTGTCACCAAACACTTGCAAGTTCTTGATCCCTAGCTTCCTTGCCCAATGAAGACCTTGGACTAAAGCCTCATATTCAGCAGTATTATTTGAGCAAGCAAACTGGAATATGAAGGCTGAATAATATCTCATACCTCTGGGGACACAATCATGGCTCCTCCTCTAGCTCCTTGTCTACTCCTTGAGCCATCAAAGAATAATTGTCATACTTCATTATCATCCTTGAGGCTTGGTTTGGTGATGCTAGGAAGAGGATGATTCTCCTCATGCAAATAGTAAATGCCCAGTTCAGATTCTTCTATTTCTATGTAGGGATCAAAAGCATGCACCTTATTTTCCCATTCATCAAGAGTCAGATCTGGAATTGATCCAACTTTGGTGTCAGCTTCATAAGTGTTTGGACAATCTTCTTGGTCAAATGTTGAGCAATTAGCATTGATTTGGCTTGGTGTGTGAGGTTCAATATGAAAATTAGCAATTGGTTTAGACCTTATGGTGGCCTTAGCTCCATACCTTGTTCTAAACAACATATGTGACCAATCAGCAAACAAGTAGCCTCCAATTTTGGCAGTGAAGTCTCTGGATAGACACAAAGCAAAATGTGGTGGCAAATCTATGATTGACACATTTTACAAAATAGTCACATTAGGGAAAGCATGTAGAGTGAGACTCAAATCCTTGATAATTCCCACAGTGGTCACTATTGTCCCATCTAATTGGACAACTCCTCTAGAGATGACTTCATATTGGAGACCCAACTGATCAGCTATTTTTTTGGGCATCACAGAACTACTAGCCCCAAAATCAATCATACAATTGTGCACCAATTTGTCTCCAATAATCAATGAGACATAGAAAGGAGGAGGTCTCAGGTTTTTACCTTGTTGTTCTCCATGGTTTCTCCCTGGTTGAACCGCATTAGCAAGCACTCTCTCTTGTTGGTTAGGGGTGATTTGAACTTGACCAATTCTACATGGCAGTCTGCAATAGATCCCTCTGCCCTGGAATGGCCAGTGACTCCCATAGTGAAATGTTCACACTTGTCCTTTTCATCTGCTCAATAATATTGAATGAGCTATCTTTTTGTTGCCCCTTCCCAGACACATTTCTTTCTTGCACATGGGTCGCTACAACTTTGTGCTCGATCGGGTTTAGAAGGTGGTCGGATTGGTTCAGTATATTGGGGTTGTACTTGGAGCACCAGGACCTTGTGGAGTGATGGAAGGTTGAGGATCACCTGAGTTCAGTGGTTGGCCTTCTCCAATATTTCTCCTTTTGGACCATGTGTTGGCAGCCACACCTTGAGGGGAATGATTCATCCCACAGAAGTCTTGACTACCCGATTGACAAGCATGGTCTCGTTTGGGGGGCCACCTTGTTGAGCTCCTTGTTTCGACCTTCCTCTTGGCCAAGTTCTTGTGGCACCATACTAGTTTGCACCATCAAGGCCTGATTTAGAGCACCATTAAAGCACGTTGATTGGTTATGTGGCTGATCGCATGGAAAGCACCAATCATATTCATGTGCCATATTGTTCTATCTTGGGACCAATGCTCTTGATGTTGAAGTTGTGTTAGGATCATACGTCCTGAAAGGTCTAGCAACTTGGGGTTGTCCTTGGTTCTGGCTCTGATTCACAGTATGAGGTGGTGGCCTATTCTGTTGATACTAGGGTCTAGCTTGATATTGAGCTTGAGGCTGGTATGGCCTGGAACTCTAAGCTTGTTGTCTTTTAATGGTCCCTAGCTCATTCCCAAAGTTACGAAGTTGCTTCATCACTTCACGAAGATCTTTAGAGGTATTAGATGATGAAGTGGAAGCTTCACCGAGCTTTGACTTTTGGGGGTGGGTATTGTTATCCCAAATTCACCGCCCTAACAAATTTGGTCAGAACGAGCCCTACACATAAAGAAAGCATGAAGGGAAATGATACATATCCACGAGCTAACGTCCCAACCGGAAAAGTGAAAACAGAAGCCTGAGAGAGTCAAATTTGAACATGCAAAAGAAGAAATAGAAGAAACAGTTCTTTTGAGTGTTTCCACATCTTTAATCTATTTAAAGGGTCGAGGGAGGACTTAACAATGGAGTGACGGGGGCAGATAATGATTAAATGACCCTATGCAAAGAAAATGACTCTGTCAAGCCGTTTCATGTCTTAAATCTATTTTGCAAGCTTCAGGCAGACTCAACAATGAAATTGCAGGGTCAGATAGTATGGAGGAGCCATATAAGAGAGCCACCTGTCCTTGCAGAGGCTCAAACAAGTGCCACATCTCCATGTGTCCCAAGGAGGAACGGACGTAGGGTCAAATGGTCAAACATAGTTAAAGGCAAACAGGGCGGGCCTCAAAAAATTGGCTGAGTATGAATGTGCAAGTGGAGAGTGCCAAGTGTCAGCCTGGCACATTTCCAAGAGTTGGTCCAAAGGCGGAGATCCAAATGAGTGCGAGCTCACCACATAGCCCAAAGTCTAAAAGTAAGAAAGACCATTGAAAAGTCCACGGATCAGCGGAGGCTGACAAGTGTCAACTCGGCGCTCCTCCAAAGGTAACTTTGGGTCGGGTTTGTAAACAAGCGCGGTGCCTCCACGTGTTCTCAAAAGGGGCAGAGTTAGTTGAATAGTCAATGCATAAGCGGGCTAGCAGAAGTTTCCAAGTGTCCTAAGGGCGTTGTTTCAAGGGTAAAATGGAGAAAATGTTTTGAGCGAGCACCAGAGTAACACGTGCCACGAGGGAAAGTGGGCGATCGGAGAAAAGGTTGATTTTGCCCCTTGTTACCTCAAAAGGGAGTAAAAGTTACAAAATGGCCCGTGACTCTGCCAAGGAAAAAGTCAAGATATAGGCCCGAGTCAAAGCCAAGGCGGGGAGTCGGGGAAAAGGTAAAAGTTTTCCTTTTGTCCAAAAGGCATAAAAGCAAAGATGGAAGCGCATTTCCCAGCCAACTAGAAGGAGCCACGTGTCTAGGTGGAATTTCGGGGTTGTGGGAGTTTTTAAGTTTTGCGTTCTTTTGCGCAAAAAGACTAAAGTTAACTACAGGTCCGTGGGCCCGATTTTTATTCCAATCTGGCTGCCACGTGTCCCAAACCAAAAGGGGGACCCATTTTTCAAATTGTTTTCCCGCCCATTTGTACAAAATCGATGCAAAACTTCAAAGGGGCATATCTTTCGACCCAGGCTTGAAATATTGCAAATCTAACACCATTGGAAAGATCTTGATGTCGTCTATGCCATGGGAGTCTGAAACTTTAATTTTGAAGAGGTTAGGTGGGAGAAAAATGAATAATATTCTTTCGGGCCATTAACGCAGATTCTAATCTCTTCAAGTACCGATTTGATTCAATTTGATCCGTTGTGGATCCGTAGTGACATATTGTGGGCGATTTGTAAAAGGAATTGATTTTCGGTGGTTTAGCTTTCGAAATGGGATTCAATGTATCTCGAGTGGTTGGAGCTGGATTTGTTTCTTTCCTTCTTCTCTATCCAATTCTTCATATATTATGTGAGAGGCATCATTTCGAGAGGTTAATTAGTTGTTCATTTTTCTTCTTTGTCTCTCCCTTCTTTTCTTCCCCACGGTCGAAATGGAGTTTGAACCTCTTCCCATGCCCTATAAATGATGGTTTTGCCTCTTGCTCGCGTATGATGCTCTATGCAAATTTCTAAAGCAATAAAACTCATTTTTGTGATGCATTTGTCCATCCTTTGCTTGTTTTCATTGCATCCTCTTGCCTCTCATCATTTTGGAGTATTATGTGCATGTTTTGATTGTTCATTTACGAGATATGGGAGTTGTGTTCACGGGGTTTTGGATCATTTTTGTGTGAATCGATATATGGTCTGTGATGTTTTTGTTGATCCTTTCCATTGCTCACCTCTCTTTGTTCCATGGCGCTTTGATCGATGATCAACATTTTCCTTCTCTGGTGTATCATTGTTTTAGTGTAGGCTCGGTTTTCCTTGTTTTCTTTCTCTCATTGTCTCCTTGGAAGTTAGATTAGGATTAGATTATCTTTCTGCCTTTGGAATAGCTTATGGCAAGTAGACTAGGAAGAAGAATTTGACTTTCTCTGGAGGGCCATCTCAAGTCCGCAAGTCCCACAACTTGAGAGATGGTCCAATGTTATGCAAATCACACCAAATGAGTATGCCTTAGAAAAGCAGATTTTTAGAGCTCATTTGGGGGTGTTGTGATTTCACACTAACATGTATAGGAGCTAATGTAGGCGGAGAGACAATCAACTCCAAGTCCTATTGAAGAGGAGCGAGATGGTAGAGACCAAATCAAAGTTGAAACCACTCAATGAAGAAAGCATCATTGAATATCCCTTGCTTTCATTCGAAGGGCCTAATTTCGTTAATGAACCCATGATGGAGGAGGACCATACGGTTTCGGAGAGGCTACAAGTGAGGAGCGGGCCGTAGAGGAACCTTCGAGTTCTTCATCCCACTTCATCCCCTTCATCTCTAATGTTGAGGAAGAGTTTGATCTTTCAAACTTCATATTTGAGGATGAGGAGAACCATGGTGATCAAATTACAGATCAGGAGGACATCATGGAAGAGGTTGAACATTTACAACAGAAGTCGCATGATGAGCCGGTTTAGTCATTTCATTTGGAGGACTATTTTGATGAGGAAGGACCAGTTGAGTTCCTATTGTCTTCTCCTTCATCATCCACCTTCCAAACACATGAACTTGTTGTCATGGAGGAGAGCATTCAATTGGAATAGCTTTGCATTTTATAGCAGCTCTTTGGACTCAAGTTTGGGAGACTCAACCCTTCCATGCTCTTCACAGGAGGAAGAGAAAGAGCAGAAAGATCCCACCACTTCTTCCACGCCATCCACTCTTGAAGGTCTGCAAAAAAAATCCATCTTTAGAGTGGAAAATCAAAGCAATGGGCATATCAAATGGATCAGACCTTGCCCAATCAGGTATTTGGCTTCATTGGAGCCAAAGGAGAAGCCAAATTTGGTCATGCCTATTTTAGGGTATGAGGATGAGCTACAAAGCACCAAGGATCAGTTGTCGTACCTCTTGATCCAAATGCGAGCAACTAAAAGAGGTATTAGTTTTGTCTTTAGTTGGTACTTTGGTGATTTGGGTGGAAGATCGGCTTGTAGTTAGTTTTTCACTCATCCAACCAGCCATGATCAATGCCAAATCAGTTACATGGCTGCCATTTTTGAGGAAGGGAAGCTATTTCTCCTTGCCAATTGCAATATTTTTTTGATCTCCCTTTGCTCTTAGTTAGAGTAGTGTAGGTAGGTTTGTTTCAACTAGAATAAGTGCTTATGCACACTCTGCATGTCTCATTTGAGGCATGTATGATTTGATCTTTGTATATAAGTTTTGTTTGTATTGCTTAAGAGGGGCATGAGGCTAGGCTCTTAAACTATTTAAGGAAAGAAGGCTCATGTTTGCCTATGCTGTTGCAAGTTGAAATAGGGAACAAATGCAGAGCAACTAAAAGCCATTTTGAGATAGTCCATTTGAGGGACAGATGGAAACCATGGGTCGAATCAACTTTCTACTCTCAGAAATCATTGTCTCAAAGTTTTCTTATGAAAATTGAAAGTGCAAATGTGTGGGGGCTTGGGGACAGGCAAGACATAGAAAATTCTTGCAGTTAGGCTCGCGGTGGCTCAAGGATTAGTTCCATGTTTATCAAGCAGACTCCATGCCCAATGGATGCTTCAAGGCCACTGGTCTCTTCATCTAGCAGGAAGATGTCCCCGTGAGTCGCCAAATTGTTATCCCAAATTCACCTCCCTAGAAAATTTGGTCAGAATGAGCCCTACACATGAAGAAAACATGAAGGGAAATGATACAAACCCATGAGCTCATGTCCCAGACCAAGCAAAGTGAAAACAAAATCCCGAGAGAGTCAAATTCGACCTCTGCACAAGAAGAAATAGAAGAAATGGTTCTTTTGAGCATTTCCACATCTTAAATCTATTTAAAGGGTCGAGGGAGGACTCAACAATGGAGTGGCGGGGGCAAAGAATGATTAAACGACCCTATGTAAATAAAATGACTCTGTCAAGCCGTTTCATGTCTTAAATATATTTTGCAAGCTTCAGAAGACTTAACAATGAAATTACGAGGGTCAAACAAAGCAGTATGGAGGAGCCAACGGAGAGAGCCACGTGTCCTTGCGGCGCTTCTCCAAATATGGATCCAAATAGAGAGGCTCAAACAAGCGCCACATCTCCACGTGTCCCAGGGCGGAATGGAGGCAGGGTCAAATGGTCAAACAGAGTCAAAGGCAAACAGGCGGGCCTCAAAAATTGGCTAAGTATGAATCTGCAAGCGAAGAGTGCCAAGTGTCAGCCTGGCACATTTCCAAGAGTTGGTCCAAAGGCGGAGACCCAAATGAGCGCGATCTCGCCACGTAGCCCAAAGTCTAAAAGTAAGAAAGACCGTTGAAAAGTCCACAAGATCAGTGAATGCCGACAAGTGTTAACTCGATGCTCCTCCAAAGGAAACTTTGGATCGGGTTTGTAAACAAGCGCGGTGCCTCCATGTGTTCTCAAAGGGGGCAGAGTTAGTTGAATAGTCAATGCATAGCCAGGCCGGCGGAAGCTGCCAAGTGTGTTAAGGGCATTTTTTCAAGGGTAAAATGGAGAAAAGGTTTACGAGCGAGTGCTAGAGTGACACGTGCCCCAAGGGAAAGCGGCAATCGGGGAAAAGGTTGATTTTTGCCCCTTGTTACCTCAAAAAGGGAGTAAAAGTTGCAAATGGCACGTGACTCCACCAAGGAAAAAGTCAACATATAAGCTCGAGTCAAAGCCAGGCGGGGATTCGGGAAAAGGTGAAAGTTTTCCTTTTGTCCAAAAGGCATAAGAGTAAAGATGGAAGTGCATTTCCCAGTAACCAAAAGGAGCCACGTGTCTAGGCGGAACTTCGGGGCTGCGGTAGTTTTTAAGTTTTGTGTTCTTTTGCGCAAAAAGACTAAAGATAATTACATGTCTGTGGGCCCAATTTTTATTCCAATCTAGCTCCCACGTATCCCAAACCAAAAGGGGGACCCATTTTTCAAATTTTTTCCACCCATTTATGCAGAACCAATGCAAAAATTCAAAGGGGCATATCTTTCGACCCAGGCTCAAAATATTGCAAATCTGACACCATTGGAAAGATCTCCATGTCGTCTACACCATGGGAGTCTAAATCTTTAATTTTGAAGAGGTTAGGTGGGAGAAAATGAAGAAAATTCTTTCAGGCCATTAATGTAGAATCCAATCTCTTGAAGTACGAGATCTGATTCGATTCGATCCACTGAGGATCCAGAAGTGAAATATTGTGGGCAGATTTGTAGAAGGCATTGATTTTCGGTTGTTGAGATTTTAAAATGGGATTCAATGTGTATCTCATAGTGGTTGGAGCCATATTTGTTTCTTTCCTTCTTCTCTATCCCATTCTTCTATATATTATAACAGAGGCATCATTTCGAGAGGTTAATTAGTTGTTGTTCATTTTTATTCTCTGCCTCTCCCTTCTTTTCTTTCCCAAGGTCGAAATGGAGTTCGAACCTCTTCCCACACCTTGTAAATGACGGTTTTTTCCTCTTTCTCATGTATGATGCTCTATGAAAATTTCTGAAGCAATAAAACTCATTTTTGTGATGCATTTGTCCATCCTTTGCTTGTTTTCATTACATCCTCTTGCCTCTCATCGTTCTGGAGTATTCTATGCATGTTTTGATTGTTCATTTACAGATCTGGGAGTTGTGTTCATGGGGTTTTGGAACATTTTCTGTGTGAATCTGATCTATGGTTTGTGATGTTGTTGTCCATCCTTTCCATTGCTCACCTCTCTTTGTTCCATGGCATTTTGATAGATGATCAACATTTTCCTTCTCTGGTGTATCACTGTTTTAGTGTAGGCTCGATTTTCCTTGTTTTCTCTCTCCTTGTCTCCTTGGAAGTTAGATTAGGATTATATTAGCTTGCACACTTGAATATCTTGTTGCAAGTAGATTAGGAAGAAGAAGTTGGCTTTCTCTCGAGGGCCATCTCAAGTCCGCAAGTCCCACGGCTTGAGAGATGGTCGATGTTATGCAAAATCACACCAAATGAGTGCGCTTAAAAAAGCATATTTTAGAGCTCATTTGGGGGTGTTGTGATTTCGCACTAATAGGTATAGGAGCTAATGTAGGTGCTTGGCTAGTATATGGGCTTCCTAACTCAGGGTATAGAGGCATGGATGGTCTAGGAGCAATTTTGCTAGCTTGAATCAAACGGTTCTCAACCCCTATGGAGAGGCTATAGGATGCAGGTAATGTAGTGCCCCCCATTGATTGAATCATCAAAGAAATATCAGAATTTAAATCCCTAAGAAAGTATAAGAAGACACCTTCATTTGTGGGCTTTATTGTTGTTGGAATCCTATCCCAGGTCCGCTGGAATTTGAGGTTGAAGTCTGTCACCTGCTCGTTCGGGCTCTCTTGATTGTTGTTAGTTGCTCTAACAAAGACAAGTTATCACCTTTTTCCCCAAACTGATTGTGAAGAGCCATGCATAGCTGGTTCCAGTTCTGGATAGAGCCTGCTTCAAGACTCCTGAACCATTGTGAAGCTTTCCCTTTGAATGAAGAGGCAAGCAGCTTGACTACAATGTCCATCTCATTAATCTCGTGGATTGTACAGACATTTGCAATATCTTGGACATGGTCACCATGAGAAGTTTGATTTTCCCATTTGAAATATGGGATGCTCTTTAATGATGCAATCGGAACTGGGTTTTGTGCATTCAAGGCGAGTGGACTACTATTGGTGAAGTTGACATATGGATTTGGTTGTGCCATTCTGATTGGCCTAAGAATCCTTGCAGACTGAAAGAAAGGCCTTGTAGGTGGAGGTGTTGACAAGGTTCTGCTTGGTGGAGATGGAGACCTCTGAACTCTTCTTCCTCTCCTTTCTCTGCCTGGGGATAGATGCAAGTATTCAAATATACCTTCTTTCCTTGCTCTAGACTGGGTTTTTCTCATGAATCTCCCAAGCTTGGGCTACTGAAACCAGTAGATTTGTTTCTTTTGGAGTCACCAGATGTACAATTTTAAGGCTTCTTAAAAGCCAGAATCACAACAAGTGTACATCAATCCTTACTGTAATAAGATGGAGACTTCTTAGTCCCACCGAGCATGCCAAAACTATTAGTGTGAAATCACAGCACCCCCAAATGAGCTCTAAAAAATCTTTTTTTCTAAGGCAGACTCATTTGGTGTGATTGCATAACATTGAACTTTCCCCAAGGTGTGGGACCTTGTAAAATGGGAAAGCTCTCCAGATTGAAGGTTGGTTCCTTATTCCTCTATTTAGGTGCATACGTAGAAACTTGCAGAGGATCTATTCTTAATCCTAATCTAAACTTTACCAAGGAGACAGGGATAGAAGGAATACATAAATTAAAATAAAGCTAAACTACGAGGTGATGCACCAAAGGAATGATGAACACTTGTTTTGCTAATAGACACAAACCAACAAAATGCATACAATAAACAAGCATAGATAGCTAGATATATAATGGGAGACCAGATGAAAGCAAAAGAGACAAGAAAGGATCTAAAATCGATCACAGACGTGTTTTATTGCTCTGTAGATTGATACAATCCATTACAAAGTAGCCAAGAGGCAGAAACGTAATGCAATTTTTGATTGAAGGCATGAAGCCCACAAATCCCTTTGCAAAGAGGAGAAGGGAGCCTGCAAAACAAAGAATTTCCAACCCTTTACAATGAATCCTACCCTTGTATTTATAAATTCAACTTGAAAGAAGAAGAGAGAGAGAAGCGGGAAAAGAAGTTTGAAGCTCAACCACTGTTGTTAATGCCTCTAATGAAATCTCTCCCCAAATCCATCTTTACTGCATCAATCTTTGGTTCGGTGCCTTGAAGGAAAAGGAATCGAGAGAGACTAATCAAATCTGATTTGGTTGTTGAGGAAAGAAGATCCTGCATTGAAAGCTTTGAAGATGTTTCTTCCATTTTTATTCACCAAACCTCCTAAAAATTAAAGTTTCAAACCTCCATGGCATGGGTGAGGCCAAGATCTTTCAGCGACATCAGTTTGTAATATTTTGAGCCACGAGTCGAAAGATATGCCCCTTTGAAGTTTTTATCGAGTGCCGCTTTCCCCAGGACACACGGCAGATCAGCGCTCATTTAGAAACATTTTCTCTATTCACCCCTTGAATTAGCACCATACTGACACTTGGCATTCTCTGCTTATACCTTTATACTTAGCCAATTTTGAAGCCTTTTATGTTCACCTTTTGACTCTGTTTCCTCTTATGCGGGATCATGGTCGATCCATATTTGTACGGGGAAAATATGGATAACACTAACCTTTCAAGAATTGGCTGTGAATGTAACCATGCATCTAGATTCACCTAGTTTCCCTACAGATATTAGATTTCTTTTGAGGCTTAGCACATGCCTCACATCTTTCAATACCCATGGATTTCCATTCTACAACTTTAGATGAACATCACCTTTACCAATAATATTGCATGGCTCATCATCTCCTAAATAAACTTGTCCAAAATCACCCTGAACATAATTTCTAAAATAACCCTTATTAGGGGTAGCATGGAAAGAAGCTCCAAAATCTAAAACCCAAGATTCTAATTTATTATCTAAGGAGAGAATAAGGGCATATTTCTTTACCTCACTTGCAACATTTTCCTCTTTACCTTTTTCTTTACCTTTGTCTGATGTATTCTCTTTGTTTTCCTTGGACCAACACTCCTTCTTTACGTGTCCTCTCTTTCCACAATTCTAGCAAAGTAAATCTACTTGTACCTAGATCTAGATCTGCCATTTCTTGACTTTGATCTCCTATTCTTCTTGCTCTTCGTTGATCTCTCGTTAGATATCTGCACCATATTCCTAATTATATTCCTTAGGCTCTGTACCATTCATTTCATCCAAAATTTGGTCAAATTCTTACCTCCTGTTCATTGTGTTTACCCCCATGTTCCGGAAGATTTCTGTCATTGATAACTAATCCCACAAGTTCCCATTCATTACGAAACTTGGTCAACATGATCTCTAGCTTGGGCAAACATTTGATTCAAATTTGGATGGATTTCATCGATTAAGTTAGAAGATATTAGTTTCCTAGTTTCGGGCCAAGATCAAACAATGGCTTATAAAACCCCCAAATCGACTATCAAGAGTTTTAAAAATTTGTGTTGAGTTTGAAATCCTTTCCTCCACCTATAAAAAGTGATAGTCAAGACAAATTAGTGGTTTTAAACTAACGATGGTTTTTTCTTGTTGCCTGGTAAACCCTTTTTGAACAATCTTAGCAAACCTACAATTTATATATTACAAAGGTCTATCTTCATTCAAACTGCATGCCCATTATTTATTCATCATTGAAACCATGTTACAAGACTTTTCATTGAGTTCTTGATCCTTCCAAAAGATCTTGTCTAAAAACAACTTCTTATTCTTGTTCCTAAATTGACTTATTCCTTCCTATGAAAACTCAACTAAGTCCTAAGGAAGCTCAACAATATTTAAATCATAGAAATAGGATAAGTCATATCCTAACACACCTAACTAGCTCATGCATGATAGTTTTCCACTATTTACATCAGTCAAAGAATCCTTATTTTGCATAAAAACTCACTTACTAGTCAAATTGACTATGGACAACTCACCTACAAGAATTTTCTCACTTTTACTATTACAAATTACACTCAAGTTTGAATTTGAACATGGAAAAAATGGAGGGAACCACTCTTACAACCTTATAATGACCTCCAAAACACAATTAAACATTCTTCATAGCAAATGAATGATGCTCCTGCATCAGATTACCCAACTTAAAATTTTGCCATGAGCTCCTACTCATGAGTCTTCACTATTCCTTGTTTCTTGATCTTGTCACTTTTGTCCATGACTTCTTCATCTCTATCATTGGTATATTAAAAAATTCTTGATCTCAATGTTGGTGTAAAGCCCGTGGTTTCATTGAATGATGGAAAATTTCTTGATTTGACATGCTCTTCACGTGAGAAACATTCTTTCTCTTGTCTTCTTTTCATCCTTTTTTTATTTGTACCTGCACATGGAACAAACACATTAGAAGAAAACACTTCTTTACCTTCTCCCTTGCTCCAATCCTTTGTATAGCTTCTCTCCTTTGCATTATCACAAAATTCATTATTCCTCTCTTCCTCTACATGACTCACTCTGCTTTCTTCCTCTTTGTTTGCATCCAAAACACCATTTCCCCTTTCTCTGTCCATCTCAAAACCAATTCTTAACTTCTTATCAAATACCCTCAACCTAAGAGCGTCCTCGTTATATTTTCCACTTCCCATGTTAGGGTTATCTCTAGTTTTCTCAATCTGCCCTTGTTTTGGCATTAGCCTTCTTAGCCCATTCTTGATTTCATCACTAAATGCTTTAATTTATATTTTAATTCCAACTCCTAGAGATGTTTTTGCAAAAAAATATCCTATATCCTTCTTATTTTTCTCATTTTCTTTGACTTGCCTTTGAGTTATTTCATCATATTTGTTCAAATCTGAACGTGTTTCATCATCTTTGGTGTTTAGAATTTGTTTCTTGACTGAAATGTCTTCACTCTTGACCCTAGAAGCTTACTTTTGAACTGAATCCTTCCATTCAGGACCAAGTTTTGGTTTTCCATATTCTTAGTCTTGTCTTCAATTTAATTAGATAGGTCCTCCTTCAAATTGGCTATGTGCTTTTCAACTTATCCTTGTTAACTAGTTTCTTACCTCATGGATGGAAATATCATGACCTCAAGGTCATCACAAAATGCATAAGACACCATCACTTGGGTGTAGAATCCCAAAACACCTATGCAACTAGGACCACCAAAACTGCCCTAAAACCAGTCTTACAAAATAGACTTCCACATACCTCAAAGGGCTCAACCATGATTTGAAACCACCATATACATGTATCATAGCTTCCATACTTCCTCAAACACCAATTTATTCAATTGGTCCAATGCAAAACTTGGGAGAAAACACAACTTCTTCATAAACTTGCAAATTATTGTGGGGTCCACACACTATCAAGAAACCTAAATACCACCTGGAGAAATCTGGAGGAGTCCTCTACAACCTCCAATCATTAACCAAGGTCAACCGATCCATTTTAGATCATAATGAGCATGATCTTATTCATCATTGCTTAACTAGGGTTTAAGGAGGGTTTTAGATCACCTTACCTTCTTACCAATTGTTCATAAATCTCTGCCCCTTAATCCATAAAATAATTCCTCGAACATCATATTAGGTCCATTCCTCAACTACCCTAATAATATTAGCCTCCCATGCAGACTTCAAACATGCCAACGAGCACAAGAAAGTCCTTCTCGATCGTCGATTCTCACTTCCTTGAGCTCGGTAGAGCTAAAAATGTTATATCTTACTTTCTCCTCCAAACCAAAACCTAAAATTTGTACCACACCTTAAGAAAAACCTACTACACCTTCCCCAATTCTCACATTTTCACCTTCATGCTGAAATCTAATCTTCTCACCTTATTTGGCCATCAAGAACGTAGGAATAGGTCTAGTGCAAACCTAAAAACATGTTTGAACCTTGTACATGCACTCACGAGACACTTGTGAGTGTCTTCACACTTCATCCTCATGTTTTCCATGCTCTCACCATGCATAACCAACTGCTACATACCTGACATACCACCTACTCCTTCATGTATGTTGACTAGGCCACTGACCAAACATCTTGACCATGCTTGCACCATCAATGTTGACCACCTCATGACTTCATCACTCTTTCCCACCTACAAGAGCCTTTAACACACTTCATGACATCACTAAAACATCCTCATATCACTTTGCATCACTCCTATAAGCCATCACACTCACTCACGACGCCATGTTGCATCATCAAAGCAACTTAACTTAACATCAACACAACACATGAGATCAATGACACTACCAATCAAACTTCATGTCCCTTACTCCTTTTGACATCAATGACACTAATTGAAATCAATGGAAACACAATTTTCCAACATTTATCTCGTGTCTTTCACTCTTTTTATACTTTTTACCTAGATCTTTCTTAAATACTATTATATTTATCTAATCAACAATTTCCTTATATAGATTTAAATTTTATTAAATCATTTGGTGAACTCGTTTATTGATCAAACCCTAGATTTCTCTAGGCTCCTTTATTTTGTATATTCTTCATGGCCTACCAAAAGATGTTGTGAAACCGTCAATCCAAGTCTAGTTCTCCTAAGTATGACTCCATTCTTATGACTGGTATTCAACCTTATTTCACCAATGTTGAGGATGAAGTCACTTTCTATCACAAGTCTCATATTACCCCTACTTATAATCCCTAATACCTCATGTGTTTACCAAGATTTATAACCCTAGCCCTGATGTTGTATTGTTACCCCCTATGTAGAGGCCTCTAGTGTTTGTGATTTTGATAGTGAGTCTATTGCTTACTAATGAGACATGTGTTGAGGATCTAGTCAATTTTTTTGATGAAGAAGGCCTTGCTAATGATGCTTCTCTTTCTCTTAAGTCTCTTGATTTGGTCAATTCTATTATCTATGGCCCTATCCCTCCTCCTCCTCCTCCTTCTTCTTCCCCTTACATATGCACAAATCCTTGGGGCTAATCATGTTGAGGTTGATCTTCCTATTTCAGATCCTTCCCCATCCCCTCCACCTTATACTTGTCCATTGACCATTGTGCCTAAAGATACTTATCTTTCTTCTTCTCTTGCATGCATGGCTCCTCCTATTGCTTGTTCTCCTATTGCTTCTCATGATGTGTTACAATCTGATTTTAGTCATGATGCATGTATTACTACTCTTGATGTTTCTAAAGATAATGTACTAAATGATGATGATAAAGAAAATATGCATGTTGTTTTTCCTCCTCCTTTGGTTGAGCTTGTTGATAAATGTGTGCAAACCTCCCTTCCTATTGATGCTCCTCCCATTCCTACTACTAGTTATCCTCTTGCTGATCCAAAAGTTGACTTCCAACCTAATAGTGTCCCCATGGCTACTTATAATGGAAAAATCCAACCCCTTAATGAGCCCCTCAATGTGTATGTTATTCCTCCCCAAGAAGTTATTTCTCTCATGCATGTTGTTGGTGATTTGAAAAATAAGATACATACTCTTACTCTTGAAAGTAGGGCCTACTATGCTAGTACTGATAATAATTCCCTTCATGGAAACCCTATTCCTAAGAAGATTTATAATTCAGCTTTTCCTAAGGGTTTTACTATGCCTACTTTTTCACTTTTTGATGGGACGAGTAATCCTTATATGCATCTTAAGGATTTTAGGCTAGTTATGGCTTCATTTTCTAATGATATATTGTTACTCAAAGCTTTTCCTAATAGTCTTATTGATATTGCTTCTCATTGGTTTCATCATTTTCCTAGTGGATCTATTAGTACTTATCTTGATATGGAAGAGGCATTTCTTAGATGCTTTATTTATAATAATGGTCCTAAAGTTACATTTGAGTGTTTACCTTCTTTGCATCAAGGAAAGAATGAACCAATTCATGATTACATTTTACGTTTCAAATCTTGTATGCATCATTTACTTTTTCAGCCTATTGATCTAGAAATGCAATATATCTTTTTGTGGATTAATTCATCCTTTGAAATAAAATTTATTATATGATACATGTGAATCATTTACTCTCATTTTCTTTAAAGTTATAGCTTTAGAAAAATAATTGCTTAATGATCATACTATTGTGCATGCTTCTAGTTCTTCTACTCCTACCCCACCTAGCACTTCTTCTTCTCTTCCACCTATTGCACCACCTTCATGATCACCATATCCTCCTAAACATACTCATGCACACCCTTCACCCTTATGTAGCCATCCACCTCATTTCAATCCACCTCCCTAAGCATGAGCCATTATACTTTTCACATTTTGCTAGGCCACATGATGTTTTACACACCTTGCTTGATGAGAGGTTGATTTTTTTACCTTCCAATGAGCATCCTCCTCCTCAAAGGTTATGGCACATTTCTAACCATACATTATGTAATTTTCACAGGATCAATGTTCATTGTGAAAATTATTGCTATGATCTTCGTGATCATCTTCGGTTACTTGAAAATAGAGGTTTCATTTCTTATTGCGCATGCCATGCTGATAGATCCCATTCTCTGTGCTTTGCGACGCTACATGCCAACTTCTATGACTTTGAATATCTCTCATCCTCCTCATGTCATCTTATATCCTCCTACAACTATGCATGAGCTAGTTTCCCCACTTCTTGTTTGACCCACACCCAAGTGGGTCCCGAAGGAGCACCACTCACCATTCTTAGATTCATATCTTCCTAGTGTTATTGTGATCACTTCAAGTTTATATTTTGGCACCTATACTTAGGATATCACATCCATCGAGTCACTTGTGCATAGTCGTCACCTTCTCTCTCACTAGAGGCCATACATTCCTTTCATATTATACACTTTCATGTTTATCCTCCACTAGTATGATTATTAGCACATGATCAATTATTTATTACCTATCTTTATCACAGTTCCAATGCCTATCTATATTTTTGTATCACATTTCTAACATCATTTCAACATCTATACCATTATTATTATAATCACTTATACAAATATCAAAATCAAATCAAATCAAATCACATACGTAAAAAAACTCAATATAGCTCAAAGGAAACATCATCAACAAAGTTATAATCGTATATATCTCTCAAAATGTTTTACAATACAAAATTATGGGCCTAATCCCTCTCTATACATCATACATCATCCTCACTATTGGAGGTTATAGCTACCCTAAAACTAGATGCACCCCCACTTGATCTCCGATGTTAAGCTCGCGATGTGTTGATCCTCCAATCTAACTCATAAGTTCTTTGCGTTAGCTACATCCTCTACATATCAACCTTAGAGCTCCACATATCTCTCAAACATACTTTGTGTGAGGCCACCTCCTCTAACTGCCTCTGCACTCATGCTAACTCGGTCATCTCCTAATCTTGCTTAGATTGCAACATAGTACATGTAGAGCCTACTAAGGCCACTTGAATCAAAAAAATAGGTGTTCTTGTCGGCAATATGTTCAACCCTCTCCAACATCCCTCCCCCACAAAAACTTTTGGGGACATGTGGCTAGTCAACATGTGTATGAATGTATCTACGATCGAGTCACTAATACTCATCACCTGCAATCATATAGTCTTTATTAGTATCCAATAATCATAAATACCAATATCAACATCTATAAAGTCGTGGATAATACAAATCAATTCTACTTACATTGCACAACCTCCATCGCTATGACATCATCCTTGAGGGTAATTTTTCACATTCTTGTTGCCTCTCCACCTCCTATAGGTCCACCTGGTTGACCACCGACCACATCTACGGCCACTTGATATAATATCACCCATCAGTTCACCTCCCATCACTTTGTAAATACACTGAGGTACACCCCACATCATTGAATCTACTCCTCGTGATATCTACATCCCTCTCCTCGACACCAAGTAACTATAATTGATCCCTAGTGGGACCTAGCCTAGCTACTACTCTCCTCATTACATGTATCTATCTCTTCCATACATATGTCTCTGGAGGCACATCTTGTGCAATGCCAAACTATATAGAGACACGCTCATACTGAAATAGCTTTGTAACCCCTAGAAACCTATCCTCAAACCACATGGTGCGTTAAATGCACCACATCTCTATATCATCCTCTACCCATCCTCCATAATCCCTATAAGGTCTCCAAATAATTGCTTCGGGCCCCATCCTATCCAACATCAACCTATAGGTCGTCGTATCAAACCATCGGCTCCTCGGGCCCACCCATCAAGATGTAAATATCTCAAGCCAACCTCAATCTACCCTCATCCCACTCAATAATCACATTATAGAAATGTGTGCATATGCCCACACATGCGATAACAAAGTGGCTTGTATACCACTACCATGGTCCTCCTGTGTAAAATAATATAAATCCATGTATAAGTGTGCCAACATACACCGAATCCACACATACCACATGCCATGCTCTGCGCAACACTCCGGAAAGACCCTGCCTCCATCCACTACCACACTAGATACCAAGGTATCACCGTAATAATTTTTGTAATCACGAAACGTAATCTAACAATGTCATCTAGCACGATCAATGACTTTGTATGTGCATGTGACCCTACAAAATATTGTCTCGCGACCCTCTACTACCTTTGTGTATCTCTTGGGACCATCACATGTGCCCTCTCTCCTATAACCGACAATCAAAGAATCTTATATACATCATCCAATGTCGTATTCATCTCACTAATGGGTAACCAAAATGTACAAGTATCTACGCAGCATCTCTCACACAATATAGTCATCAAATGCATATTATGGGGTATCTCCCCAATCTAGTAATGTGCCACACCCCGGCAAGGTCCAAAACATCCCACTTTGCTCCTCCTCCTCCAATCCCAATGTCGCATATGTCGACATATGTCTACCTCCATGAAACTCCCTCAAGTATATATCCCTCTGCATAACACAAACAAGATAGAAAACACATCATTAATAATGCCAATACAACAAAATCTCAATACACAAGATGTTAAAATAAATTGAACGAAACTACCCAGCTATTTGGACACTAGCATCCAAAACTGGGATGCTAACACCCCAATTTGTATGGTATTGTCCAAAGGACGAAGAAATAGAACATCTAGTATTGTCTTGGACGAAACGCCTAGACTAATAAAAATCTCAAAAATGCACAAATTGATGCAAAAATACATGAATTCGTCTAATCTAATATGTAAAATAGGTCACTTACCAACTAATCCATAGTGTGGGTAGAAACAACCTTTATCACCCTCTCAAACCTAGTCGAGAGGGCCTCTCATGTACACAATATTTTTATCACTCAAATCTCCAAATAACAATTCTCAAATTTACAAATGAAGTTCCTTTTGACTTTTTCACCTTACTATTTATACTAAAATCTCCTTACCCACATTTATTATAGTTTCTATACTATCCTCTATGGAAACTAATTTTTCATTATTGTTTCTTTCATATACACGTACAATCCAATAGAACCCTTCTAAATGCTTTCACAAAAATTGAGCAATGAATGTCAAAGCATGCTCTAATACCATGTCGGAGAAGCCAATGCTTCTCATCCTAGGATCACTCCAGTAGAATAAACATTACCACAACCATGAAAAGTGCACAAAAAATCAACTCAAAGCTTCATATTATAATGATGAAAGTGTGTACATATAGGAGGAGGAAAGTGCAACTACCACCTAGATCAGTGGTGAATAACTCTCACTAACTGATATTAGAAGTAGAGTTGACTCCACATAACTAGTAAGTTAACTCAACACAATTGGTAAGTTAACTCAACATTATTGATAAACCTAAACAAGCTAACACAACAAGTGTAGAGCTAATACAAGTGTAATAATTATCCTAATAAACAAATAAAAGGATAAATAATAACCTATGTTAACACCCCCATAAGCATATATGTAGAAAATAAGGTGGGTCCCGCAAGGGCCTTATGAGGTACCCACATACAATAAATGGGGAAAAGGGACACCGCAGGGTACCCAAAACTAGTAACAACAAAATCGAGAGAGAAAACCTCACTGTAAGGCATCCCAAGAAGCTCGGCTAAAAAAACTCATACAATGTTGAATAATTTTTTTGTGCGCTATGGTCTGAATCCACTGCTCGATTACAAAACTCAAAAACAACTGACACTGGGATTCACCAGAATAGCTCCATATAAGGATATTATCAATGGAGTGATGTCAAAAGTGAAAAAAAACACCAAACATAATTTGATCAACTACTACAAATAGGTGTGTCATGATCCAAAAACAATAACCAAGGCAACAAGGCAAGGACACAAGATCCAAATAAATAGGAGTGCCACGATCTAAGAAAATCCAAGGTAACAAGGCAAGGACACAAAACCCGAAGAAGCAAGATCAACACCACACCCTCCCATACTACTTGAATGGGTGGAGTGACGTGATAAATATGTATGAGTTTTCAAAAAACTACTTGAACACCGAAAAAATAATACTTGGCTTCACTAGAATAGCTCCCCATAAGAGAGAATGTTGACATGCCAAAAATGTCAAAAATATATATAGAAAATCTCTCAACGTCTGAAAAGAGAGATATACCACACATGCTAAATAAAAATGCTCAAAAGAAGGAGCATTACAATTCGGATGGTATAGAAAGTGGAGCAAGAGGCCGAATAGTGGAGGAGCCACGCCGTAGAGTCCTCTTGATGAATGCCTACGTTGTCACCACAGGATCGAATATCCACCCCAAATCAACATGGATGGATGAAGAAGATGTTTTCATATGACTTGGTGTAAAATGCACAATGGGTTCATGTAAAGGAACATTAGAATGTGTGTCGGAGTCAATCATGTCTAACAACTAAAATCTCGGGTTTCTCAAGCACAGTGAATGTGTAGAACTCATGTGTAGCTCATGATCCTCGGAAAGAGTCAAGCATACAAAAATAGGATATCTATCAATGTATGATCCCAATGAAGTACCTACTCGAAAACCAATGTCATGTTGAGAATTCCACTTAACATGTGGAATAGGGGAAGCAACACCCTATGAATTTCTACCAATACCTCTTCCAAACCAAAAACCCATAGAACGAAGCATGCGAGAACCAAATGCAGTAGTATGCTTCTCAAAAGAGCCATACATGTGGTAACAAGTGCAATAGGCTCAGAGCATCGAAATAGGAGCAAGCTCATAAACGACGAGATCAAGGTCAATTGGTGCATGAGTAATAGATGCAAGTGGACTAGGAATAGAGATATGATTGTCCACAATATGAGGGTGATGTTGTAAGTAATGTTTTTGTGTAGAGAGTGTATGAGATCATCTTTGTCGTGAATGAGGGCTTGTAGAAGAGAATTTCACTTCTTGAGCGATCTATTTTCTTCCACAAATTTGACTAGGTCCTCTTGAATGGAACAAAATTCGAGTGAACAACATCTCATTCTCATACTGTAAAGCAAATATGTCAGAGCAAAAGCCATGATAAATGTAAAAACACACTCAAAAAATAAGCAATGCCAAAAATATAAGACATCGGGATCTGCCAAAAATGCATCCAAAACATTATGGATTCCTTATTTTTCTTATATCCTAGCTCAAGATCAATACTATGTGAGTAAGAAGGAAGGAAAATGTTTCCTTGTAAGGGGGTTTGACCACTGTCAAACCGGGCCTCACCCTTCAGTCTTGACACTCGAGAACAAAAGAGCACCAAGAATATATTGTGTAGTGGACCAAACCACGGGGTTCTCGAGGTGGCAGCCCCTACAGGTCAAGTCAAGGCGAGTGCCCCTTACGTGCTCTAAGTCGTGATATGGGGTGGGGTCGAAAGGCAGTGCCCCCAAAACCAAACATAAATTACCCTTTCAAACGATTTGTCGAAATTTCCCAAAAAAGAATTTTTCACCAAAATTGAACCCCCAAACTGCTTATAATTATGTAATTTTATTACAATATTTGCCCACTTTTTAAAAAAATATTGCTCCCTATAATAAATTTCCCAATTATAAAACAAAATTACTAAAATTTGTTTACCTCCAAATCTTATTATAACTAGGCGAGCTAGATGAAGGAACTCAACGAGCTCATGGGCAAGTTATGAGAGGGTTGGTTGACAAGCTAGGTTAGTTTGAATAAAGCGAATGCCATTTAAACCAACGACATCTTACAAATAATCAACACTATTAACCACTAAGGCATCGTTATTGCATATATAACATAGAAAAAAAAATATAGGTTGCATTAGGGTTTAAACCCTAATCGACCAATGCAAAAGGTGAGTTGTAGTTAAAAACCACCGAGTTAATGAGATGCAAAATGAAGGCTGCTGAGAGATAGAGCCACCACCTAAGCACAACCAATAGGGAGAAAGCACAGTCCCAATTCACTTGCTGACCCATCAATTTACAAAGGTCGGTGAAGTAATGTAAGAAGGTGGAAAATCTGAGTAGGAATGACTGACGACCTATTCACTGCCAAAGATAGCCCATAACAGAGAGAGGCCGAACAAAGGAAATGTTATGAGGGCCTTGCTTCAAGATGAGTTACCATTGATTCGTCACCAAAACAACAAAAATATTATGACTTCACCCCCATAAAACACGTACCGAGTCACTGCATATTCATCATTGATCCAAAGTCGAGTTGAGGAGATATGGGAAAATGAGCAAGGAGTAGAATGATTTGATTTGGGTCCATCAATAGGCTAAGCCAAAATAGAGCCAAAATGAGCTTCAAAAACACTTGCCTTCGTGAAAACAAGATCGGAATAATGCAAACAAAAATCACCTAGCCAAAGATTGAAAAATATCTCTACCCAAGCTATATAATCTTGATCGGGTTTAATACATGAGCCAAAGGAGACACCTCTGAATCAGGCCGAGTTGTGAGTTGAAACAATTGAATATATAAGATCACAAGTCAAACAAACATATCCAATGCAATGTGGAGCTCAAAAAAACAACTCACTTGAGATGGATTTTGCAAGACCAACTCTTACACTAAAACCCTTCATGCATATATTTGTAAGTTCAATATAAAAATAAAATCTCCAATGCAATCATATACACGTCCAATCCAATAGAACCCTTCTAAATGCTTTTACAAAAATTGAGCAATGGCTACTGAAGCATGCTCTAATACCATGTCAAAAAAGCCAATGCTTCTCATCCTAGGATCACTCCAATAGAATAAACATTACCACAACCATGAAAAGTGCACAAAAATCAACTCAAAGCTTCATATTATAATGATGAAAGTGGTGTACAAATAAGAGGAGGAAAGTGTAACTACCACCTAGATCAGTGGTGAATAACTCTCACTAATTGATATTGGAAGTAGAGTTGACTCCACACAACTAGTAAGTTAACTCAACACAATTGGTAAGCTAACTCAACACAACTGGTACACCTAAGCAAGCTAACAAAAGTGTAGAGCTAACACAAGTGTAATAATTATCCTAATAAACAAATAAAATGATAAATAATAACCTACACTAACATCAATGAATCCACATTTTCACATATTCTCACAAATTTTTGCTCAAATGACCTAATCTAGGGGCAATTCAATTCTTGAAATCAATTTCAAATACAATCAAGTTCAATCAAGTACTATTTTCCAAACCAATACTAGCAGTTTCAAATTATATTCCAAGTACCAAATTTTCCTCCTAGATGACCTTAACTGGGAGCCAATTAATATATCAACCACCATTGTTCCATTAACCAAGCGATTGCACCCTTACATTGTAAAGTGGGGGCAATGAGACAAAATTTCCTTTCCAATACCACTTTATGGGGGTTTTTGGAACCTAGTAGGCAAGTTCCAAAATGTGTTCATTGTCATCTGCAAATCGTAGAACCTATTTTCGAGAAAGCATCATGGTGGAAAGCAAAGTTAATTGCACTCCCAACACTCTTTCTCTAGCACCAAGATGCTCAAATCCTTAGTTTAGTGATAGGACGCTCAAATCCTTAGAAGATATGTTGGTTCAGAACTAATCACTCTTGATCCTTCCTTCAATCTCTAAGTTTCAAAGTCTCTTATATCTCCTTGGCAAGTTCATATCCAATATCTCCTATGTGACAACAAAGGTCACCCTACATGGATCAAAATATCGATCCATGGTTTACCACGCTATATTTCTTACTATCGGCAAGTTCCAACAACTCCTTCGGCCCACTTCAGTACACTCTTCTTATATCCTTTATACTACTTGAATTTCATCCAAATAGCATAAAGGGGGAAATGTAGTCACTAAAATACACACTTATTACTATTACATTATGCATTTAGTATATTGTTATATACATGATTTCTAAGTATGGAAACTAGGCACTGGTGACACCTATTTGGTATCTTTCTTGCTTTGATTGGTTTTGCTTGCATCATTTATCTGGCATTTACATCTTTTTAGTCAAGTCACCAAAATCTTTGTTCCTGTCTTTCATTATGTCTTTGTTTTCTTACTGCAGGACAATAGCGCCCATGCACTAAAATCCTTCTAGACACTTCTATCCTCTTTGCTTTGCTTTCTACTTTGTTGGTTTGTTTTGGCTTTGGCTCTTTTCTTAGTCCCTTTTCATGACCTAGGTTGACTTTCTAGTGTCATTATATGCCAAAATTCAAACTAAGAACTCATATATATACACAACCTACTAACTATTATAAGGGGCAATTAGGCTATCATTTTTATATCTACCACATATGAAAGAACAATACAAGGGACTAGATTTTGGGTGCATTATTCAACTGCATGGGGGATATTCAAATTCCACACAACATTTATTTTCATTGGGACAAAGCAATTGTAGCTCATTATTCTTTGTGTGATTAGCACTAGGGCATCCTAGATAAAGGGTCAACATTTCAATCACACACCATAAGAACTACATAGTAAAAGGAATGATAAACGAGTCATTCCAAGCCACAAAGAACTCGAGATGCTAATAAAATATCACACCCAAAAGTGAAAGAAATTTTCCATGATAAGTTTACAAAAAGCTTTGCAAACAAGTGAACAACAATATCATATATTATTACGAAACTCTATGGAGTATAATGGAAGGAGCCTTATTTATATAGGCAAGGAAGATCAATTGAAGAACTAGTCAAAGTTATAGATCAATCCATAAATCAAGGAAATAACTAGACAACAAAGAGCTAGTCAAGACCATATCTCTAGGAAAGATCTAGTCATCAAAGAACTAATCAATACCATAGATCAAGGAAAGAACTATACCTAACAACTAGATAATATCTTCCTAATATCTAAATAAGATAAAATAAATATCCACACATAAGTGGGTGAGGATAAATAAAAGAGAAGGTAAATAATTAACCTAGGTGAACATGAGATAAGGTAAATAACCTACTCTAGCACCCCCCCAAGTGAAGTTAGGGACCCAAAATAAAAATGGTATATCCACAATATGAGTCCGAACAACAAGGTCTGATCATGTACTCATGTATAATATATCCATGAAGAAACCTCAAAGCAAAAATAAGAAAGAATTCTGCTAGAAGGAAAGAGAAATAAGAAGAATGAAGATGTTCTTACGAACACCCCCAAAAATAACTTTTGAAACCCCAACCATGCCACACAACTCAAGATATTGAGGTGATGCAAAAGGTTTCGTAAAGATGATGGTACCTACTGCTTTGAGTCAAAATGTACTTGTTATCCAAATAACTCTCCTAGTTATCTGGATAACTTATATTTTCATCTTGACTCTGATGTTTCACATTTCAGGTCACGCACACTCAAGAATATTCTTTTAACACCTTGGCACAGTTGCAGTTCCTCTGCGCACCCTTGCGCACCTTCCTGCTCCCCTTTGCATTCTTCTATCTCCTCCATTTTCCCTTCCCACGTGCCTCGCACTTACTTCTATCAGCTAAGTCCTTGGCCCTTCGTGTGCCGCACCCATTACCTTGTAATAGTTGCGCCTTAACCATACGTTCTCTGCTCACCAGTTTTCCTCGTCTCCCCATGCACATAGCGCACCCCTCTTCACCTCTTTCTTCCACTTCTTCCTTACGCCCACATTCTGCGCATTCACCTTCTTTCTAGTCAACTTAGCGCATCTCCAAAGGTAAGAGCGGTCGTTGAAAAGTCCAAGAACTTACGAGAAGATTCCACGTGTCAACCTGACACTCCTTCAAAGGCAAAATCCTAAGTGGGTTTCTAAATGAGCACAAGCCTCCATGCATCCAGCTTCATAAAAGGAGAGGATCGGGGTTGAATAGTCAAAGCATCGAGACAGGCCAGTGGAGAGTACCAAGTGTCACACAGTACTAATTCAAGAGAAAAATTGGGGAAGGGTTTCCAAATAAGCGCCAAGTTGCCGCGTGTCCCCGGTCAGATATATGACCCTGCCAAGCAAAAGACTTAGCCAAAACATGAAGAAACTGAGAGAACCGTGGAAG
Source organism: Taxus wallichiana var. yunnanensis (assembly GCA_018340775.1). Lineage (NCBI taxonomy): Eukaryota > Viridiplantae > Streptophyta > Pinopsida > Cupressales > Taxaceae > Taxus > Taxus wallichiana. Next base: position 468,639,996 of record CM031244.1, on the reverse strand, counting down.
TAGCCACGTGTCAGCCAGCGAACTTCAAAAGTGAAATACAAAGGCTTCCCTCAGACATGCGCCAGCCCTCCACGTGTCCGGTTTCAAAAGGGCACCCATTTTGGTGGTTGGTTCCCGCCATTTTGTACGAACCCAATTCAAATTTCAAATGAGCATATCTTTTGGCTCAGTGCTCAAATCTAACAAATCTGCACCGTTGGAAAGATCTTGGCCTCATCTATGCCATGGAGATCTAAAAATTTAATTTTGGAGAGGTTAGGTGGGGAAAAAATGAAGAAATGTCTTCATGCCATTAATACAGGATCTATTTGCCCCCAACAACCAGATCGGATTTGATCTGATCCGTCGTTCCTCCTCCTTCGAGGCGCCAAACAAGTAATTGATGTAGACATGATAGATTTGGGGTGGATTTCTTTGGAGGCATTAACAATGGTGGTTGAGCTTCGAATTAGTTTTCCCACTTCTCTCTCTCCTTCTTCCCTCTGTGTTGAATCTATAAAGGAAGGGTCGGGGCTCATTGTAAAGGGTTGGACACTTTGGATCCTTACGCATGTTGCTAAGGACTCCATATTTTTTGTATTTTGAGTTACAAACCTCCATGTTTGGCTCTTGCATGTGGATATTGGCCTCCTTATCATTGTAACAGTTCTGTGCATTTTTGAAGTAATAGAAGCATCGTTTTGTGACTATTCTATGTCCTAACATGTTTGCATTCCTTCTTCTTTCCTCTTCTCTTATATTGTGTATTGTTGTGCTATTTTAAGTCCCTTGTAGTTCCATACTTGGTTGTGTTCCATGAGAATGATTTGGTGAATGCATATTTTTTTGTGTTACTCGTTCCTAGCCTCCTTTCATGCATTCCCTATCATTCTTTCTCAGAACAGATAGTGTTCACCCCTCTTTTCTGGTGCTATCGTATTTTAGTGTAGTTTACTTCATGTTATCCTTCTTTCCTTGGTCCCTTGGCATTCTTAGCTTAGTTTCCCCTTTTAGCACTAGGAGTAGCAGTAGCAGTAGAAATAGATAGAGGAACCAACCTTCTCCGAAGATCCGTCCCAAGCTCGCAAGGTCCCACAACTTAGGGACAATTCCATTGTGGTCTCAAACACCTCGGCCCTTTCAAGATTTGAGACGCGGGTGCACGTTTGAGCAACCAACAATTTCTGGCATGCCCGATGGGACTAGCATTGAAAGCTCAAATTTCATATCTCTAAGTTTTGGTGTGTGAACTTAGTGTTTTAGCCTTTGAAGAGGCTCATTTCAAACACATTTGGTGACTCCCAATATTTAAGATCTTTGTTTCAATAATCCTGAGCACCTTTCATGAGAAGAGTGCACACAAGAAGAAGTGTAGCAGCTGAAGATTCTTTTGAATACCTCCAATTATCCCCGAGAAGAGTTCGTTCCAAAAAGCCCGCGCGTGCATCTCTATCTCTAGCACACTGCACCCATTCAACTCCTCCTAAAAATAGACAACTTGTGTGCCTATGATGGCGCATCAACCACCCCCTCCATTAAGAAACTTTGTAAACTTTGTTGGAGGGAGTCCCTTAGTCTTGGTCGTGCAACATGATATGTCGAATGGCATGATCAAGAGTATTCCTTACTTTACTAGTGAGAATCAAGTCACCCCTCAGGAGCATATCTAGGATGTGGAAAATGTGTGTTCACTCTATCTGATCACACATGATGATGTAGCAGTCAGGTTGCTTGCGGCCTCTTTCAAAGGTAAATCACTTCAATGGTACCGAGGCTTGAGACTTGGATCTATCACCACCTGGGATGAATTGGGAACAGCTCTATGCAATTATTTTGAAGACAAGTCAGATCACCTATCTTTGGTGGAGTAACTGACAACAACAAGGAGGGCACCCAATGAGCAGATGATGATTTCAACATCATATTTCAGAAGACTTGGGACAGAATCCCTCTTGTGGTAAGACCTACAACCCAACATGCTTTCCTTTATTATCTGAAGGCGCTCAATAGCGATATTTTAGTTATGATACAATCTATGGGAGGTAGAACCTTACCAGCCACTTATAGTATTGCAGTAAGGGTAGAAAATAGTCTTATTTAGGTGGGAAAATTAGCTCCCAGACCACCTATGCCCTTGTTCCTAGAAATGTCACAAGCACCCCAGCCTTCTATAGCCTCTATTCCTACTCCTGAGCAGAGCGTGCAACCGGTTGCCTCAACATCCTATTCTCCATCACAGCAAAAGGAAAACAAAGAAATGAAGGTCGTGATCAGAAATTTGTCAAACAAAGTCATATCGTTGGAAAAGCAACAGCGCAGATTGTAGAGGCAATTCCAATCAGGCACATGGCCAAGGGAATCAGCCTTGGTGGAATCAATATGGAAATCAAAGATACGCACCCAACCAACAGAATGATAGGTGGTAACCTAATGCACATCTGCCCTTGCAAGTTGTCCCTCCCATGCCTTCTCTCCCAGCACCCACTATGATCCAGTGCTTGTTCTGGTTTAGAACAATTTGGTACAAGAGTCAGAATGGTGCTTCCCTTGCAAAATGCCTCATAGTCAATATCATTTTGCTAATGTTGCGTGCGCCCAAGCCTTCATGATTCAGAATGCTTCATCCTGTGAGCCCTCAACAAGTGCCCATGAAGCAGATAATCCAAAAAGACCAAAAGATCCTTCGAAACCAATTTGATGTTCTTTGGTGCGGAGGACTTCTATGTAATCAACCAAGCTGCAGAAGATACAAGCAAATAGCCCAAGTTGCGAACAACACAAGATATAAGAAAAGAATATTAGAGTCAAGCGCGCAGTCACAGTCCCAAAGAATACAAGTAGATCTTCAGAAGAAAAAGAATCAGACAAGACCTCTTGCAATAAAAGTGTTCAAATCCCTATGCAGGAGGTCCCGCATAAAGCTCCTTCAAGGCAAAGACGGCACCCCCCATCCTTTGGTAAGCCAAGCCTCTGCTCCAGCTAAAATTCAAGCTTCCATGCCTAAACATTCAAGAAGGGATGTTGTTCCCCAAATGCACAAGGTGGGGGCTTCCATTCAGCATTGTTGACTAGATGAAGAAAACAAACATAAACGTCACAATGTGGGATGCCCTGACCATTCCATCTCAGCGGGATATGTTGCATGAAGCTCGTGCAACTTCGCACCTGACCCCGGTTATGCAAAAGCCACACACTTCTATCAAAATCTATTAAGAGGAGGAGAAACAAGTAATTAAAGTTGTTAAAACCCCACCCTTCTATATGTCCTTGATTATATGTAAACGCCTAGTGCATAACTGCTTGATTGACTCAGGTGCTAGTACTTTTGTTATGCCTAAGAAGATAGTTGATGTCTTAGGTCTGAAATATAGCCCTTTGTCTAAAGGAGTCCTACAACTTGATGGCTCAATTGTAACCACCTTAGGAGTCATCAAGAATCTTGATTTAACCCTCCATGCATGTCTAAGCCTGATAAATACTCAAGATGTGTCAATTATTGACTTGCCTCCTTTGTTTACCCTATGTCTATCAAGAGAATTTACTGCTAAAGTGGGTGGTTACTTATCTTCTGATTGGTCTCATATGTTACTCAAGACAAGGTATGGTACTCAGTTCACCATACAAGTTGAGCCTATATTTTCTTATCATGTAGAGCCATGTGTCCCATCCCCTCTCCAAGCCAATTGTCTTATCTAGGAAGAACAAGTTTCAGTTCCTGAAGAGTAGTCTCTTCCACCCTCTGTTCTAGACCTAATGTTTGATGAATGGGTGGAAAGGCATCACAAATTTGATCCCTATGTTGAAGAACTGAAGCCAATGGCGGGCTTGGTACTTATTGCATTATAGAAGAAGACGTTATGCTTCCATGTGCGCTCATGAAAGAAAAAGTTCAAACTGGTTTATGGAAGTTATATTTTGTTGGATCCAGAAGCAGAAATGGCACGGGAGCAGGAGTGGTTCTCATTTCCCTAAAGATGAGAAATTATTTGTCGTGCATAGGTTGTAGTTTACATGCTAATCAAATATGCACTTATCATGGTAATAAACATGTTCAGCACCACGTTTAGAAGTGTGAGAGACTCTGGATAAAGGGTCAGGAAGTTTTACCACCTTCACTATGGGTGCACAATTTTTATTCCTCTTTACAAGGATGCACACATCCTTGGTATGTATATGCAGAACTCCATAGAGAGACTGGAAATTGGCAGGATTTAATTACAGGAATGGCCCAAATGTTTGACTTCTTCTCTACTAAACCTCCGGTGAAAGAAGCATTAAGATTCATAAAGCACTTAACTATGGGAGATAGTGCCAAGGTAGAAGAACTCCTTCAGGAGTTATTGGATGAAGGAAACTTAGGAGCACATCTTGTTGAAGAGAAAGAGGCCGATGCCACACTACTTCAACGTGTTTGCCTTGAGAAAGAAAAAGGAAAAATGGTCTACTTAGTGGATGACGAAGAAGTTAAAATTTTGATGTAAATCATTCAATAGGTAGGCGTGAGGTGTTGCACAGTGCAGAAAATACCACACGTGCCTATCATGAACCTATGAAGACAAAGAAGGTGAATATTGGATCAAATGATGAGCCTAAGGAAGCCATAATTGGAGACTATTGGTTAGACTCTGAAGTGGCAAAAATCATAGAGTTACTAAGGGATTATCAGGACTTATTCCCTAGGGGGTACCATGAACTTAAAGGCATGTATGAATCATTAGGGGAGATGAAGATAAAGCTTAAAGAGGGTGCACACCTAGTTAGAAAGAGACCCTACAGGATGAACCCCAACTTGTGCGAAAAGGTCAAAGAAGAGATTGACAAAATGTTGAAGTATGGGATTATCAAGCCCCTTGATGAGTCGAATGGGTTAGTCCATGGTGATCGATGCAAGAAGGATGGATGGATTAGGATCTATATGGACTATAGGGAGTTGAATGTTACATGTGTGGTGATCCCTTTCCTACGCCATTCACCGAGGAAATACTAAAATACGTTACGGGCGTGAAATCTATTTGTTTACGGATGGGTTATTTGGTATCATCGTGTTTAGATTTCCCACGAGGATTAGGAAAAGACTACTTTTACTCTTTTGAATGGGGTAGCTTTGCAATTCTTGTAATGCCTTTTGGTATGAAAAATGTGCTGTTGTATTTTCTTGCATAGTTGTTCAAGCGTTCAAAGAATTTATTCACAAATTCTTACAGGATTATTTGGATGATTAGACGGTGTATGGATTAATTAAGGATCATTGTGAAAATTTGCATTTAATGTTTGAAAGATGTAGACAGTTGAGTATCTCTTTGAACATCAAGAAGTGCATATATACTACACCATTTGGAATATTGTTAGGACACATAATCTGTAAGGAAGGTTTGTTGGTTGATCTAACCAAGGTTGCAGTTATTATATGCCTAATATAACCTACTAGTCAGAGTGAGGTGCATAGATTTGTGGGTCATATAGGATATTACAGGAATTTTATCAAAGGATATGCTAAAGTTTCCACACCATTGGAGGAGTTACTGAAAGGGAAAGGTACATTCTAATAGGGAGAGCCACAACAATGCACATTTGAGACATTGAAGGAGAAACTTACTACCGCGCCTATTCTATGTTTTCCTTCGTGGGACTAACCATTTCATGTACATGTGGACCCCTCTCACATGGCCATTGGTGCGGTGTTGGCTCAACCCGGAGAATGTATTATAGATCATTTTATTTGTTTTTCTAGTAGAAAGTGACTCTGAGAACAAAATTACACAACTACAGAGTGTGAACAAGAACAAGAAGACACTCCTAAACAACTAAGACAGATGTGTCAATGGGGCCCGACAACTAAAGGCCCGATAAAGTGCCCATATACAAATAACATCTTCCTAGAAGAATAATAAGAAGAAGAGAAGGACTATATAGCCCAAAGAAGATGAGCAGCTACATAAGACCTCACCCCAAGAAGAGACCGCAAGTGAAGAAACTTTACTTCAAGTAAAGGGCTTGGTGAATATATCTACAATCGATCACCGTCTGCAGAATGTCCCGAATGTCAATGATACCATCATGAATAATCTCTTGTATGAAGTGCATATGGATCTCAATGTGCTTCATCCGCCAAGATGAACTGGATTTCGCAAATTGAGATAGTGCTCGTGTTGTCACAATAGATAATGGTAGGTGCCGAAAGTGGATGCCAAACTCGTCGAATACCACTGTGGCCAAACTTGACCCTCTGGCGGCGTTAATTACTCATCTCGTATTTTGCCTCTCTAGAATATATCATAATTACATTACTCGCTTCTTTGCTAGACCAACTAATAGGACCCGAACCAAGAGAGAAATCAGTAGCAGAGGTAGATTTCGATGATCTAAGTCACCACTCGGTCGGAATCAGTGAACCTAATCAAGTCAATATCCACTCCTCCAAAATAGTGAAAGCCATCGGTATAGGTGCTACGAACATAATGAAGGATCTGTCCTAACTACTTTCCAATGTAACTCATGTGGCTCTTGCATGAATCGGACATGATCCCAACAACATAAGATAAATCCCGATCGAGTGTGAGTCAAGTAAATCAAGCTCCCCACCAACTGTCCGATAAAGGGTACCGTTAACCAAGGGGAGTAGAGCAATCGAAACCAACTTACCTGGAAAGAAAAGGAGTAAGAGAAGACTTGTAATCGGACATCCGAAAACGAACAAGCAAGTCAACAAAGCATACTTAGGTTGCGAAATCAAAATTCCCAAGTCGATTGTGAAATCTGGATCCCAAGAAAGTAATGAAGCAAACCTAAGTCAGTCATGGAAAACTGTTTGTAATGAAATTACTTGTATAATTCAAATTATGAGCAACAATAGAACACCAAATAACACAATATTTCATAATAAAGATCTATATATGCAATTATAATAGCTTCGCCACTTCGAGGGGGTAACCTCCAAACCATATAATAAGATTCAAATGCTCAAATGATAATGAAATACTACCTATAATCCCCTATATATACTATTCATATGTTATGGCCATCACCAAGGCCGACCTATTAAGCATGAGAAAGTATAAATGATATAATAAAATGATATGGTAAGCCACAAGTTAGCTACTCATATCCTAATACAAGCAATAGGTTAAGGGCATACTATGCCCTTCCCCTTCAAACCAATGTTGTCCTCAACGTTGAATAATCATGGATGTTGCTGCAGAAAATCTTCATCCTCCCAGGTTGCATCTTCTATGCTCAGATTCTTCCACTTGATTAGATATTCCTTAATGTCTATGGTTCTCAGCCTCTTAGTACGTGTTTGTAAAATCTTCTCTGGCTCCAAAATGATTCTTCCTTCCTCGTCAAGTTCTAGTAACTCTGTTTGGGCTTCAAATTTCTATCCAATAACCTTCTTCAGGCATGAAACATGGAATATTGGGTGTATGTGTGAAGATGGAGGCAACTCTAGTTTATAAGCAACACTGCCAATTTTCTATAGAACCTGATAAGGGCCATAATATTTAGGAGCAAGTTTGTTGTCCTTTTTCTATTGCTTTAGGGACATCTATTTGTAAGGTTGGAGACATACAAAACCCAATCACCAATTTCAAAATGTCTTTCACTACGGTGTTGATTTGCTTGTTGTTTCATCCTATTTTGTGCTAATGCTAAATTCTCCTTCAAACTAGCCAAAACATGTTGTTGATGTTAAATGTGTTCCTCAACATCTTTGACCTTAGTTTACACCCTCAAGGAGGAAGTGATAGAAGGTGGATGGTAACCATATAATGCTAAAAATGGGGTCATTTGAGAAGAGGTATGAAAAGATGTGTTATACCACCATTCTATCAAGTGGTAGCCATTTAATCCACCTTTCTGTTTATCTAATACAAAACAACATAGATACCCCTCTAATCATTTGTTGACCACTTCCGTTTTCCCATCAGTTTGAGGATGATAAGAAGGACTGTGAGCTAGATGAGCACCCAAACATGAAAATAATTCCATCCAAAAATTACTTGTGAAAATAGGATCACGATCACTTACAATTATCTTAGGGGTTCCATGTAGCCTTTGAACTGTCTCCAAAAAATAGTAGTGGATCAGTATTGGCTGCAGTGGATGCCAAACTCTATCAGAATACCCTATAGCCAAATAGCCTCTGTGGCAGTGTTACTGCTCCTTTGTATTCTACCTCTGTAGAATATATCACACCGTAATTACGTGCTTCGCTTCTTGCTGACCAACTAATATGACCCAAACCAAGAGAGAAATCGAGCCTTAGAGGTAGATTTCGATGATCTAAGTCACCACCCGAGTCGAATCTATGAACCCAATCAAGTCAATACCCACTCCTCCAAAATAGTGAAAGCCATTAGTATAGGTAATACGAACATAATGAAGGATCCGCTTAGTTGCTTTCCAATGCAGCTCATGTGGCTCTGCATGAATCGACATGATCCCAACGACATAAGATAAATCAAGTCAAGTGTGAGTCAAGTAAATCAAGTTCCCCACCAATGCCGATAGAGGGTACCATCAACCAAGGGAGTAGAGCAATCGAAACCAACTTAACCCCGAAAGAAAAGGAGTAGGAGAAGACTTGCAATCAAATATCTAAAAACAAGCAAAGTTTCAAGAGCATACTTAGGTTGCGAAATCAAAATTCCCGAGTCCGATTGTGAAATCTGGATCCCAAAAAGTAATGAAGCAAACCTAAGTCGACCATGGAAAACATGTTTGTAATGAAATTACTTGTATAATTCAAATTATGAGCAACAATATAGAACACCAAATAACACAATATTTCATAATAATGATCTCAATATGTAATTATAATAGCTTTACCACTTCGAGGAGGCAACCTCCAAACCATATAATAAGACTCAAATGCTCAAATGATAATGAAATACTACCTACAATCCCCTATGTATACAATTCATATGATATGGCCATCACCAAAGCCGACCTATTAAGCATGAGAAAGTATAAATGATATTATAAAATGATATGGTAAGCCACAAGTCATCCTCATATCCTAATACAAGCATAGGTTAAGGGCGTACTATGCCCTTCCCCTTCAAACCAACATTTTCCTCAACGTTGAATAATCCTCGGATGTTGCTTTGCGAAAAACCTTCATCCTCCCAAGTTGTGTCTTATATGCTCGATTCTTCCACTTGATCAAATATTCCTTAATGTTTAAGGTTCTCATCCTCTTACTACATGTTTGCAAAATCTTCTCTAGCTCTAAAATGATTCTTCCTTCCTCATGATCAAGTTCTAGTAACTCTGTCTGGCTTCAAATTTCTATCCAATAACCTTCTTCTGGCATGAAACATGGAATATTGGGTGTATGTGTGAAGATGGAGGCAACTCTAGTTTATAAGCAACACTTTGCCAATTTTCTATAGAACCTTGATAAGGGCCATAATATTTAGGAGCAAGTTTTTGTCCTTTTTCTATTGCTTTAGGAAATTTGTTTATAAGGTTGGAGACATATAAAAACCCGATTACCAATTTCAAAATGTCTTTCACTACGGTGTTGATTTGCTTGTTATTTCATCCTGTTTTGTGTTAATGCTAAATTCTCCTTCAAACTACACAAACATGTTGTTGATGTCAAATGTGTTCCTCAACATCTCGACCTTAGTTTACACCCGCAAGGAGAAGTGATAGAAGGTGGATGGTAACCATATAATGCTAAAAATGGGGTCATTTGAGAAGAGGTATGAAAAGATGTGTTATACCACCATTCTATTAGTGGTAGCCATTTAATCCACCTTTCTGTTAATCGATACAAAACAACATAGATACCCCTCTAATCATTTGTTGACCACTTCCATTTTCCCATCGAAAAACTGAGGATGATAAGAAATTGACTCGTGAGCTAGGCAAAGAGCACCCAAACATGAAAATAATTCCATCCAAAAATTACTTGTGAAAATAGGATCACGATCACTTACAATTATCTTAGGGGTTCCATGTAGCCTTTGAACTGTTCCAAAAAAATAGTTGTGGATTATCTTCAGCTGTGAATTGGATGCCAAACTCTATCGAATACCCTATAGCCAAATAGCCTCACGCGGGCAAATAACATTCTTACCTTTGTATTCTACCTCTGTAGAATATATCACAATTGCATTCTCCTCTTCTTACTAGACCAACTAATATGACCCGAACCAAGAGAGAAACTGTAGCCTTTGAGGTAGATTTTCGATGATCTAAGTCACCAAACCCGGTTAGAATCTATGAACCCAATCAAGTCAATACCCACTCCTCCAAAATAGTGAAAGCCATTAGTATAGGTGATACGGACATAATGAAGGATCCGCTTAGTTGCTTTCCAATGCGGCTCATGTGGCTCCTGCATGAATCGGACATGATCCCAACAACATAAGATAAATCAAGTCAAGTGTGAGTCAATTAAATCAAGCTCCCACCAACCGTTCGATGAGAGGTAACATCAACCAAGGGAGTAGAGCAATCGAAAAACCAACTTAACCCCGAAAGAAAAGGAGTAGGAGAAGACTTGCAATCGGACATGTAAAAACAAGCAAGCAAGTCAAGAGCATACTTAGGTTGCGAAATCAAAATTCTCGAGTCCGATTGTGAAATCTGGATCCCAAGAAAGTAATGAAGCAAACCTAAGTCAGTCATGGAAAACTGTTTGTAATGAAATTACATGTATAATTCAAATTATGAGCAACAATAGAACACCAAATAACACAATATTTCATAATAATGATCTCAATATGTAATTATAATAGCTTTACCACTTCGAGGAGGCAACCTCCAAACCATATAATAAGACTCAAATGCTCGCGGGAGATCTTGATGATAATGAAATACTACCTACAATCCCCTATGTATACAATTCATATGATATGGCCATCACCAAAGGTTTCGACCTATTAAGCATGAGAAAGTATAAATGATATAATAAAATGATATGGTAAGCCACAAGTTGGCTACTCATATCCTAATACAAGCAATAGGTTAAGGGCGTAACATGCCCTTCCCCTTCAAACCAACATTGTCCTCAACATTGAATAATCCTGGATGTTGTCTTTGTAAAAACCTTCATCCTCCCAAGTTGTGTCTTATATGCTCGATTCTTCCACTTGATCAAATATTCCTTAATGTTTCGGTTCTCATCCTCTTACTACATGTTTGTAAAATCTTCTCTGGCTCCAAAATGATTCTTCCTTCCTCATCAAGTTCTAGTAACTCTGTCTGGGCTTCAAATTTCTATCCAATAACCTTCTTCAGGTATGAAACATGGAATATTGGGTGTATGTGTGAAGATGGAGGCAACTCTAGTTTATAAGCAACATTGCCAATTTTCTATAGAACCTTATAAGGGCCATAATATTTAGGAGCAAGTTTTTTGTCCTTTTTCTATTGCTTTAGGGAAAAAAATTTATAAGGTTGGAGACATACAAAAACCAAGTCACCAATTTCAAAATGTCTTTCACTACGGTGTTGATCTGCTTGTTGTTTCATCCTGTTTTGTGCTAATGCTAAATTCTCCTTCATACTACCGAAAACCTATTGTTGATGTTGAATGTGTTCCTCAACATCTCGACCTTAGTTTGCACCCTAAGGAGGAAGTGATAGAAGGTGGATGGTAACCATATAATGCTAAAAATGGGGTCATTTGAGAAGAGGTATGAAAAGATGTGTTATACCACCATTCTCGCAAAGGTAGCCATTTAATCCATCTTTCCTACTTATCGATAAAAACAACATAGATACCCCTCTAATCATTTGTTGACCACTTCCGATTTGCCCATCGGTTTGAGGATGATAAGATGGGTGTGAGCTAGCTAGAGTAGTCCCAAACATGAAAATAATTCCATCCAAAAATTACTTGTGAAAATAGGATCACGATCACTTACAATTATCTTTGGGGTTCCATGTAGCCTTTGAACTATCTCCAAAAAAATAGTTGTGGATCATCTTTGACTCTGAAAATGGATGTGATAGGGCACAAAATGGGGATATTTTGTGAGCCTATAGCCTATTTTCAATCATGAAAAAAGCCTATCCACAATCACAAAAATAACATTCTTACCCTCTGAACAAGGCAATCTGGTGATGAAATCCATGGAGACCTCCTCCCATCTCTAGCTAGGAATTGGTAAGGGTTGCAACAGACTTGGTGTCTTAATTATTTCCCCTTTGTTCTGTTGGCACACTAAACACTCTGATACAAACTTTTGTGCATCCCCCTTGAGTCCTTCCCAAAAGAATTATCTTTTTATTATATGATATTTCTTCAAAAACCTAGAGTGTCCTCCAACAGGTGAGGCATGTAGCTCTGCAAGAATCTTATGCTTCAACTCAGATCCTTTACTCAAGTATAACATATCCCTGTACCATAGGGCATTACCTTTTCACTCAAATTTGTTAGATTTCATAGATCCTTGCTTGATATTCTGTATTAGAGATTATGTATCCTTGTCTTGATTCCATTCCAATCTTGCTTCATTCACCCAATCGGCCGTCAACATGGACATTCCACATAGTAAGGCATATGTAGATGTATCCCTTCTGGACAATGCATCAGCTAATACATTTTCTTTACCCTTTTTGTATATGATTTCCAAAATCATAACCCAACATTTTTGTTACCCACTTTTGTTGTTCCTCGATGATAACCTTTGCTCCAAAAAGTATTTGAGACTATCATGATCAGATTTTTACCTTGAAGTGTCTACCCATGAGATAGGTCCTCCATTGCTTGACCGCATGAAGAATAGCCATCATTTCTTTCTCATAGACGTTTTAAGCATCTTTTCCTTTGAATATTCGACTCTCAAATGCAATTGGTCTTCCTTCCTGCATTAGAACTGCTCCCAATCTTGATCCTGAAGCGTCACATTTAACAATGAAGGTTTTTGAGAAGTTGGGAGTAGCCAAAAACCTGGGTGATGCATAGATTTCCTTCATCTTCTCAAAGGATTTAGTGGCTACGTCTGCATCGATGGAAGGAATCCTTCTTTAGCAATGCGGTGAGTGGGGTTGCTATTCTACCATATCCCTACACAAATCTTCAGTACCTGTCAGTCCTAGGAACCCACAAAGATTTTTGAGATTTTGGGCCTTGGCCATTCCACCATAGCTTTGATCTTCTAAGGATCAACTTTGACGCCTTCATGGGATACAATGTGACCCAAGTACTCTACCTCTTATACACCAAAAGAACATTTGGATGGCTTTGCATAGAGAGTATGTTTCTCCAAACTTCCAACACTTTATTTACATGTTGTAAGTGTTCTTCCCATGTCTTATTGTAAATCAATATGTCATCAAAGAAAACTAATACAAATTTCCTTTAAAATGGCCTAAAAAAAATGTTCATCAAGCTTTGAAAGGTTGAGGGCGCATTTATAAGACCAAAAGGCATTACCAAAAACTCATAATGGCCCTCATGAGTCCTGAAATCTGTTTTATGAACATCTTCCTCTTTTATTCTAATTTGATGGTACCCGAACGAAGATCTAATTTTGTGAAATAAATAGCACCATGCAATTCATCAAGTAAATCATCAATTACTGGAATAGGAAAATTATCTTTGATGGTGTACTTGTTGAGTTCTCGGTAATCTGGACACATCCTCCATGTTTCATCCTTCTTACATGCCATGACCACTGGTGAAGAATATGCACTCTGACTAGGCTTGATGATACCTGCCTTCAACATTTCCTCAACCATTTTCTCAATCTCACTTTTCTGGGAATATGGGTATCTATATGGTCTAATGTTAGGTGTTTGGCTCCCTGGAATCAACCGAATGGCATGATCATGATCCCTAACTGGTGGTAGTCCTTTTGGAATTTCATCAAAAACAAATGAGTGAGCATTAACAATCTTCTGAAGATCGGGTGGCATTGAAGACTCTGTATTTTGTACTTCTATGGAAAATAACTTTGCTATAAATCCATCTACTCCTTTTAAGAACCTTCGCATCGATGAGAGCTAATAATCATGGAGACTTAGCTACCATCCCATTAAATTGTATTTTCCTTCCATCTGAATGAAATCGCATGAACAATTCTTGGAAATTCATCTCTATAGTACCTAAGGTTGTGAGCCATTGGACACCCAAAAAAATATATGCCCCTCCCATAGAAATAGAAAACATAGGTGAGTCTAACATGTAGTCTCCCATGGAAAGCTTAATACTATGGCACTCTCCTATGCACTTGACTGTCCCACCATCCGCAATCATAACTTGCATTTCTAGAGCTGGGTAAATAAAACAATTGAGGTAGGTAGGTAACTTACTATTTATGGAGTTATGAGTACTTCTCGAGTCCATCAACACCGTCACCTTCTATTTTTGAGATATCCAATAACCTTGAGTGTTTGAGGAGTACTAATACTTGATAATGCATGGTAAGAAATTACGGGTTGGTGATCCTCTACTTCATCTTCTAATGGTTCCTCAACCTCTCCTATAATTTCAGCTTCCTCATCATCTTCATTACCTCCGTCAATATATATAGAACAACTTCTTCTCAACACAATTATGTCCTAGTCCATATTTGCTATCACAGCTTAAAACATAATCATTTTGCTCTCTTTTCTTCCATTTGTTAAGGAGTTAATCTAATTGGCCTGGCAAATGAAAGGGAAGAGATACTATGGTCTCTAGTGTTAATGAAAGGTGGCCTCCTACTACAAAGAAATTTTTCCTCTGCTCATGACATGCCATGATAATAGAATTAGAAAGCTTGAGTGGATTAAACATACGTACCTCATGCTCAATGTGGTCCTTAAGACCCCTAAGAAACAGGTCATTCAAATTCTCTTCTGGAATATTCTCCACCCTTAAGGATAGGTTCGGAATTGATGCACATAATCTTTGATTGATCCTGTTTTTCCATAAATTTGCTAATTGACTAAAGTAGTTCTCTAAAACACTGGAACTATAGTGCAATTGCAACTCCTCGATAAAAATTGTCCAAGTGACACCGAGACCATTCTTCTGCCTCTGAGCACATAACCATCGATACCAAACGAATTGGTCTGGTTCAAGATACAAGGATGCCAATGTCACCTTTTGTCCTGATGGTGTTTGATGTAACTCAAATAAGTTCTCCATTTGATTTATCCAATTCAGGGATCCTTACCATCAAATTTCGTGGTTTTCGAATCATGTTGGATTCTCGATTAAGTTGGATTTTGATTGGGCTGGAAAAGTGATCCAACATGGTTATTTTTTCCATGATTTTGAACTGAAGATCCTCCTTGGTTGATATGGGGTGGATTTGGGCCATATTGTTTACCCTTTACATGTTGCATGATATCATCCAACCATGATTGATTTGGTCTATGTCTCCTTTAGAGGCCATCTCAGATTGTACATTTCGCAGCTCATACTCAAGTTGGCTCACCTTATGATCAATTGAGGTAAACCCTAGTGTTGAGGAATTTGTATTTACCCCTTTTGAATCCATCTCTTCAATCACTACCCCATCTTTATCTAGGGTTTTACCCAGAGTAACCGATTCTTTTTGTTCTTGTGGAAGGCCCCGCCATGATGTCAAACCTTAGGGTTTAGGGTTTCGATACAAATTTGGTGAACAAGAAAAAACAGAGAAGATACTAATACTATTTTTTTGAGAGCTTTTGAAAATGTAAAGAACTTGAAAATATTCCACAATTTGTACCCTAGGGAGCAATTGTGTGAAAAACCCTAAATTTATAATAAATTTTGTAAAATAAATTTAAAAGGTCTGAAATTTTCAGGGAACCTTACTTGAAATTTTTCATAACTCTGGTAAAAATATCTCCCACCAATTCGCTCTGGTTCACAATATATGGTGGAAACAAAAAAATTAGGGTTTTTGCCCTAATTTTGGCCTAGATCGCGTTTTCTCGATAACACTTGTAATGAAATTACTTGTATAATTAAGATCATGAGTAATAATAGAACACCAAATAACACAATATTTCATAATAATGATCTCAATATGCAATTAGAATAGTTTTACCACTTCGAGGGGGCAACCTCCAAACCCTATAATAAGACTCAAATGCTCAAATGATAATGAAATACTACCTACAATCCCCTATATATACTATTCATATGCTATGGTCATCACCAAGGCTAGTCTATTAAGCATGAGAAAGTATAAATGATATAATAAAATGATATGGTAAGCCACAAGTCGGCTACTCATATCCTAATACAAGCAATAGGATAAGGGCGTATCATGGGCGTACTTTGTTGGCTAAGGCGATCCTCACGTAATCAATGATAGAGAAAGAGCTGGTGATTAACAAGTCATCAACATAAAGAACAAGAATGAGTATGGAGTCATCTTGCCATAGAATATAAACATTTGGATCAGAATGACACCTAGTAAACCCTGATGTAAGTAAAAAGGAGTTTATCTTGGCATACCAAGCCCGAGGGGCTTGTTTAAGGCCATAAAGAGACTTCTTTAACTTACAAACGAGGGAGGGATCATGGACATAACTCGGAGGTTGTTCCATGTAGATCTCTTCCTCTAGGTCACCATGAAGGAAGGCACTCTTAACGTCCATTTGATGGACTTTCCATCTGTTTGTTGTGGCAATGGCTAGGGTCAGTCGAATAGAAGTCATCTTCACAACCGGAGAAAAGGTTTCAGTATAATCAACCCCAGCTATCTGGGAGAAACCCTTAGCTACTAATCATACTTTAAAATTTTCGACATCTCCATCTACTCCATACTTTGTTCGAACACCCACTTACACCGAATGATTTTTCTTCCTTTCGAAGAGGGGTGAGATCCCAAGTATCATTCTTCATGAGAGAGGAATACTCCTCATCCATGACAGAATCCCACTCAAAAATACTAGAAGCCTCCTGGAAAGACTGTGGATCAGAGGTAGAGGTGAAGAAAGAGTGGGGTCCAATGAAATATGAACGAGTACATCTTATTTCCAAAATATCTCCAACTAAATCTTCAAAGACTTTGCAAAAAGTTTTCTTAATCTAAAGAGGATCGGGAGGATTAGGCTCGAGTCGGAAGAATCGTCACTCGAGTGAGAAGGAACGTAGTCCTCGTCATCACTATCACAAAATTAGAAGACTCAAGGGTCTGATGTTCGAGAGGATCAAGAGAGGAGCATGCTTAACAACATCATCATCTGATGAGTCAGAATCCAAATTAGCAAGCTGAAGAACCTCAATAGGTAGAGAAGTAGAAGTCGAAGAAGACTCATCAAACTTAACACTTCTCTCAATATAAAGCTCATGAGAAGTAGGACTCAACAATTGATATCCCTTCACACCATCATGATACCCTACAAAGATATAAGGTTTGGATTATGGTTCCATTCCTTACATTTCTTCTTGGGAATTTGAGCCATAGCCTTAGATCCGAAGACTTGAAAGTGCTCAACATCAGGCTTGCGTCCAAACCAGGATTCAAAGGGTGTTATCCCTCTTACTGCCTTGTGTGGAACATGGTTCTAAATGTAATTAGCACAATTCATTGCTTCAACCCAATACTACGGAGGAAGAGACTTCAAGTGAATCATACAAGTGGCCATCTCCTTAAGAGTACGGTTCTTTCTTTCTGCTACTCCATTCTGCGAAGGGCTATAAGCAACTGTATGCTGCAAGGAGATCCCTTCAGAAGTATAGAAATCCATGAACCTATTGTTTACATATTCACCTCCATTATCAGTTCAAAGAACCTTAATAGACCATTACGCTTGCTTTCTCGTGAAGAGACTTAAAGTCCCGAAAATGTTCAAAGACTTTAGACTTAAGCTTAAGAAAATATACCCAAGTATATCGCGAATAGTCATCAATGATAGTCCACCATTATGGCCACAGAGGATAAGTTTGTAAGTCCACCATTTTTTTACTTAAGTGCAACGCTAAGTTAGTAAGTCCACCATTGTGGCCACGAGAGGATAGTCGGCCCCTTTCATATGCATCTATCTTTTTAGGGATTTGATGCTCATCTTGGGGTTGATGCAGCCTAGAATTTACCAATACAAGCCCAATACGCCGGCACATCACTCATCCTAGACTGAGTGCTCACCCGAAGTGCACAAAGGTACCAGGCCCCTCTTTAGGGTTGTTTTTACATGATGTTAGCATGATGAAGACTTAAAGCATTTAGATTTATGACTAATAAATCATTCTACACTCGCATGTTCGGATCTAGATCTAGAGAATAATAGACTTAAAAGATAACCATGATGAAATCAAACATGTAACACTCGAACTATAATCATTATAATACTTTGATTCAATCCATAATCTTCATTATATTAAATTCATAATACACCGAAAGCTTCCTTACAATAACAAAGAGTATACGCTCATGCGAGTGTCGGTTTTGGCGGCATAGTCTCACTATAACATAGTTCTCACACTCTCTCCTATGCGACACAGGTCAATACATATTTATAAGGGTGGGAACTTTCCCTTCACCGCTTATCTAATCCCAAAATAGGTCGCATGCTATTATTAGCCACATGCCATTACAAAAATAGCCACACATGCAAGTGCGCTAACAATAGATTGCTTTTAGTTAACTGACAGTAGTAGATCTATTCTTGGCCTGTGTCCATGCAAAGCACTTCGTAGTTGATCCTCCAAAAATATCCAATGTGTGTCATGCAATTCTTTGATTGGTTTGTGTGCTCTGCACGCTACCTCCAAAAATAGATCCTCACCATGAAAATAGCTATGTCCCAAACCTATTTTTGTTCTTCACACGTGATCCCTTCCGATACTCTCGCACCTTTGAATGTGTTCTTCTCTCTTGCACGAACTTTCTGTATGTCCTTTGCTAAGCCCCAAATTCTGACTAACCAACATTACCCAAACTAGTTGCATTGTAGCCCCAACAATGGTTATCTCCAAAATGAATCAAATAATGTGAATAAAGAATAGAAAAAATTTTGATGAATAAAATAATATATTTACCCTACAGTATCTTCTATGTTAACCTAAATAATTAATTCTGGATATTCTTCTTTTATTTCCACCTCTAGAGTCTTCCAATCATTGAGCACGGCCTCTGCCTTCTCTGGAATATCTATACCCATCATTTGTAATCTCTCCTTTCTCATTATGCAAGACCAACAGAATGTTGGACATGGAAATCATTCTCCCTTCTAGTAAGTCCATATTTTGTGTGATGAGTTTTCCAAGCTCATCCAACCTTTCCTTGTGTGGTTCTTGAGCTGCTGCAAGGGCCTTGTGCTTCAGATTGACAAGCACTAATTGGTCTACGCAGCCCAATGTTTCATCTTTCATGGCCTTCAGGACTTCATTGTCTTCTAAAATGGTCCTAGTCCTTATAACGGCTTTTGGCGTTGTACAAATATTCAGCGCTTGATCTGCCTTCTTTAGTTCCTTCAGCAAGCTCTAAAGCAACCCTTCATATGATACAATCTTCCGCATCATCAAGCCTTTTCTCGCTTTGCTTCTCTGTCTGAATCTTTTGGTGTTGGCATATGCGAGAGGTTCATCTTCAAGCATTAATTCCACCAATGTACTTACATAATGTATTGCCGAAGGAAACGTCTTAGGTACCTTTGGCTCTAAGTGTGGCCTAGCCTTCATGAAATTTTCTCCAATCTCCTTTGGCATGCCGATAAAAATAGCATTCTTCTTACGTGCTAAGTCTTTTCGTACTTTAGGCGTGTTCTTTCCTCATCCTTCATCTTGATTTGCTCCTCGGTGCCCTAATTGTTGCAACTTTATCCATATTCCATCGTGCAACTTCAGTCAAGACTTTCACCAAAGCATTGCTCACTTGTTCATCCGACATAACAAAGAGGCTTTACCGTTATATGCCCGGCTTTGAGGTGTCTTCTTAGACCTCCTTGAAACACAAGACTCTTCACATAAATTAAAATTTGGTTCATCCATGTGCGTGCGCATCGACCATGACATTACTTCCTTGTGCTCATGGTTGTCATATCTTCATCCATTAACTCCCATCCATATAACTCATTTTGTGTCATTATGCTTTGGAAATGGGCGCCGACAATTTTACATGTGTCCTCGGCATAGCCCATGACTAGTGGAAGATATTATACACTTGTTATTTTTGATATAGACTATTTAGGAACTTGGGCTTCAAGATTTGGAACTTGTGTTGTTGTGTCTTGAGCAGTCTCGATTGTTGTCTCATCTGCCTCCTTTCCTACTTCCTCTCCATCCTTCATATCTTCGTCTTCTGGTTCATCCTTGTTCTCTGGAGGTGTAGGGGAGTTTGGTGCTCTTTCCTCATACTCTTATGCTTCCTCATTCAACTTCAATTTCCTTCTTCTTTACTCAGCTATCTCCTTCTGTGGAGAGAGTCGAGGTGATTTGCACACTAATTATGGAGTAGCACCTAGGGTCCTTGTTCACCTGAACACTCTTTTGAAATAGAGCTCTCCTTGGACTGCATCTAAGTCCTCATCATATCCTTCTTGTGGTTAAGGTGGTGTGGTCACGCACTCACCTTCTTCCTTATTTGGACATTGTCTTCGCCTCATGCTCTAAATTACCACTATCTTCATGCTCCTCTTCTTCATCGTCTACTTGAATTGTTTCGTGGGCTTGGGCATTGGAACATTTTCCATTATATACCTACCTTTTGGTGGCCCTGGGAGCGTGAACTCATTCTCCACATACTTAGTGCTCTCTAGCTTGGGTTTGAGTTACAGGTACACAAGCATTGCTCTGGTGTCCCCATCTACCAAGCTTACAGGCTTCATGCTTATAATATCTGAGATAAGCCTCTCGATGTAGGCATTCGCCCTAGATATACATATTTATTTCTTAGAGTGTGGTAGTTGCAATCTACCTTGTCTGCATTGAAGGTTAGGTAGCGTGCATCGAAAACGGTGAACTGATGCCTGGAAATATCTTGTTGTGAAGGCATATGGCAGTTTGCACCATGGGCTCCAAGCTCCTGTCCTTCATCGCAAATGCGTGATGTAAAAATGTTGATAGACTACAAACTAAACTGCCTTACCCACCACCGAAGGCAACTCCTTGGGTATGTGCCACTCTTCTTCAAACGCCGCGTGGAGTCTATCATACCACATCTCTACCCTCTGCTTGAATGGTCCGCCCATTGATCCATCACACAAGTACTTGCCAAATCTTTCCACAGGTGACTTGTGTTCCGTGGGGTACTCCCAAATCTTCTCCTTTGGTCCATCGGGCACCCCAATCTCCATAAATACTAAAGACAATATCACAAAACTAAAACTTACTATCACTTGTCCGCACTTCTTCAACGATTGCCTTTGTTATGTGGTCTGCAATATTGTAGACCACTGCTTTAGACATCTTCTTTGCGACGTGTAGCCACATTATGTTTACCTATGACCATCTTCCTTGGTCATTCAACTTTGTTACAATATGTGCACTTCCTACACTACTGGGTACTTCTTGATGGCCACAGAGGATAAGTTAGTAATTCCACCAATGGTGGTCTCATGTTCAAGGAGAGTTATGCTCAAGTAATACACACTTGTTCCTGACCCTTATCATTGTGTTACACCAATAATGCCCCAATGGCATGTTCTGATTGCAGATGTATACAACAACATAGGCTTATCCTGTATAGGTGGCATGAGTACCGGCGGAGATGCTAGGTATTCTTTCAATTTTGCAAAGGCATCTTGATAGTCTTGTGTCCATTTGAACTGGACATCCTTTTTAAGCAACAAGTTGAAATGATGGCACTTATTTGCCAATTGGGAGATGAAGCGACAAATAGACTGTATTTTTCCTTGTAGGCCCCTTAATTTTCGAAGGTTTTGAGGAGGTGGCATATCTATTATAGATTTGACCTTGGTAGGGTTCACTTCAATTCCTCTTCATGAGACAATGAATCCCAAAAGTTTCCCTGAAATGACACCAAAGACACATTTTTTTGGATCAAGGCAAACCTTCTACTCCCTTAACCGCTCAAATATACACCTAAGAATTTCTCGGATGATCCACCTTAGTCTTTGATTTAGCAAGAATATCATCGACATAATCTTCCATTATGTCATGAAGAAGGTCATGGAAAATAACAGTCATGACATGTTGATAATTTGCACCAAAATTTTTAAGGCCAAAAGGCATGACCTTGTAACAAAATGTCCCCCATGGGGTTGTCAAATTTGTTTTATGTTGGTCTTCTTTAGCAATTTGAATTTGGTTATACCCAAAAATCTATCCATAAGGAATGACATCTCATGGCCCGATATAATCGACAATCATGTCAATATTAGGCAAAGGAAATCATCCTTAGGACATGCCTTGTTAATGTCACAAAAATATATACAAATACGGATTCTGGGGTCTTCTTTACAATTGGTACAATATTAGATATCCACTCTGAGTAATCAATGCACCATATGAAGCCTTCATCCAATAATTTTTGTAGTTCGGCCTTAACAAGCAATGCAACCTTAGGATGCATTTTACGTAGTTTTGCTTGACAAGTTTAGCATCTGGGTGCACCACAAGGTGATGAACCACAAGAGAAGGATCAAGACCAGGCATATCTTTATAAGACCAAGTGAATACATCCTAAAACTCAGTTAGAAGTGTTGTGAAGGCTTTGATTTCGGTTTTTGATAAACTGGCACCTAGTTGTAACAATTTTGGTTGGTCTTCAGTTCCAATGTTAATGGTTGTCGTCTCTTCTACCAACAACTTAGAAGTGTCATTATCTTGAAATGATGTTGGAGGCTTGTGTAGATTGTCGGATATTTTTGGATCCAAATCTCCTCTCTCTAGTGCCTTTGAAAGGTTTTCACTAGGAGATGCGTCCTTTTCTTTCTTTTTATTTTTCATTTTTGCTTCTCGTATAATGCCTCAGAAAGGTTTTCACTATGTGAGATATAATTTGTCTTTTTTGTGTTTAATTTATTTTTCTTTAGGAATGGATATTATAAGTTCTTCCAAAGTAAGTGGTAGCATCAAGGTTTATATTGAAACCCTTCTTGTGATCCGACAAGGGAAAAGGGTCCCGAGCCTTGAGGAACTCCTGGATGGCCTCATCATTTTGAAAGAGATCCATGGAAATATGACATTGTTGGTCTTGATCAATGAGGGAAGGATAAACAACATCAAGGGTTTGAATGGATAAGTAGTCTAGGAAAACTGTAGTTTTGGCTAGGTCTTTGAAGAGGTTATGTGTGGAACTAATCTCAATTTCAGAATCTAAGTCTGCATCGCTAGATAATACCTCAAAGACTATAGGCCTCTTCTCATATGTCTCATATCCTAGACCATATGTGTAAAGGTTAGACTTGATATTCATAGGTTCAAGAACACCATGCCCTTATGGGCCAAGGCCTCTTCCTTTCCAGTTCATGTTTTTCATCATTTTATGGTCCTTGGTGTAATCGGTGGATTCGTAGCATTCGCCATCTTATCATCGTATAGCCAAAAGAGTCGTCGAGATTGGATTATGTTCATCTTCTAGATATCCATATTGTCTCCAAAGAGTTTTTCCAAGATAGTAAGCTAGATGTTCTTGTAGATGAGGAGCATTAGGATGCTCATAGCTATGAGGCGATAATGGGATTTTTCCAACAAGGAATGTATTGTCAAGTGTGTACTCACCTAAACCTTTATGAGAGAATGTAACGTCAGGTGACACCTTAGATGTAGATGCTTCAGAGGAAGGCACGTGAAGCATGAGGGCTCAATAGTATATTTGGGTCAATATGGTTGGTAACAATAGGAGTTGGGCTAGGTTCGGTTGTGCTATCAACAGATGGAAAATAGTTTTCCTTTTTTGTACCTTGCTTCAAAAACTTATAATATTCAAAGGGGTTAGTATCACCACACAAGGTGAACTCTCTACCATTATGTGGAAACTTTATGCATTGATGGAAAGTGGAAGGTACTGTGTGCATCACATGTATCCAAGGTCTACCCAGAAGAAGGTTATATGATGTGTCTGTGTCAACTACATGACACATAGTGTCAAGGAGCTGTGGGCCTACTTGTATGGGAAGAGTGATGGTGCCACAGATCTGGCGCGCTCAGTATTATCATAACCATGAATGGCAATGATGTTAGCATCTAAGTCATCTATTGTATGACCAAGGTAGTGAAGCATTTTTATATAACAAATGTTAAGGGTCGCTCCATTGTCGATAAGAACTCTCTTGACTTTATGATCGGTAACATAGGCTTCGATGTACAAGGAGTTGTTAATTAGATTTAGGGTTCAACATATCTTGAGGGCCAAAAGATAGGATAGGAGTTTCAGCGTAAGGTTCACGATCATAGCCTAAAACTATTGAACATTGAGAGTATGAGGAACACACAATTCATTTAGAGCATGAGTGAGAATATCTTGAAAGCTAGGTGACTCTTTCAGTAGTTCCATGAGAGAGATATGTGTTGGCGTGGTTGCTAATTGTTTGATGAAGTCATACTGACCTGGAGTGGAAGATTTGGCATTAGAATTTGACTTTTGATTTGAAGGAGTTGTTGGTTTGGAGGTTCTACAAAAGACGTAGAAGGTTGGTTTGCCACAGGAACCCATATCTTCCATTGGCATGTGGTCACGACATTACTCAAAGGTGTGAATTTAATGGTTTCCATTGTAGATGGTACTTCCTCAATAAATGAGATAATTGAACTAAAATCAGCGTTATTGGTAAGGACCTTTGTCAACATTTTTATTGTCACCGCCATGTTTGGGAAATGGGTTTGAGAACACCTTAAGATTGTCATTGGGTGTCTTATTTGGTGATGATTCTTCAACAATGATATCTCCACTATCAATGAGATCTTGGACAAAGTGATGTAAGTGAAAGCATCGATCAGTCAGGTGACCGTCAATGCGATGAAAATCACAATAAGTATCAGCCTTGTACCAAGTAGGCTTGGGTTCTCCCTCAACCCAAGGTCTAGTGATGGGATAAGTAACCATGTTTGCATTAACGAGTTGTTGAAGGAAATTTGATAGAGGTTCTCCCAAAGGAGTGAAATGACATCGTTTAGAATCAGGAGAGGATGAAACCTCTTTGCTAGAAACAACAAGAGGTTGTTTACCTTTGTTTGGTCTAGTCTCGAGTGTTTTGGACGTTGTGGACATTGTGGTTATCTGTAATACCATCATTGACCATATTATGATTGCGGTTAACATGTTTATATTTGTCTTGGTGAGAGCTATTAGAATGGTTACTATGTTGCCCATTATCTTTTGAATGAGGTTTAATCAAACCTTTTGCAATAAGGGATTTTTCAATCACGATCCTTTCTCAATAAATTCTTCAAAAGTATTAAGGAAATTCATTTTCATGTGAAAGGATAGCTCACTGTTGAGATTGGGTACAAAGATGCTCATGAGCTACTTCTCAGGCATGGAGCATGGGAAATAGTAGCAATCCCACACCATCTTTGTAGGAATTGTGTGAAGGTTTCATTTGTTCATTGTTTGGCATTACACAAGTCCATCATTGTAATTTTAGACTCTATGTTGAATGAGAAATGTTTGACAAACTTCTTTGAGAGGTCCGTGAAAGTTTGCACAGAGCCCTTGGGGAGAAGTAGGAACCAGTCCAAGGCTTGTCTTCCTAGACTTCATGGAAAAAGATGCATTAAGAAGACATCACTATAGGCCACCTCTTGGCAAGCCATATAAAACTCCCTGATATGCTCTCTAGGGTCACTCTTGCCCTTGTATTTTCAAAGTTGGGCATCTCAAAATATTTTGGAAAAGGAACACGCAAAATGTCCTTATCAAATGGGTAAGGACACAATTCTTCAAAGTTGAATTGTTTTCCTTGATGTTTCATACTAGAGATGGTATCCTTCATCATTTTCCATTCTTGGGAAAATGGTGAGTTGTTCTGTAAGAAAGATAAGGAGCCATCACTTGTAGAGTTATTGTTATCTTTGGCATGGGTATGACTCTTAAATGAAGCATCACTAGATTTATTTGGTGCCTCCTTGTCATGGGATTCATTGGTGACTTTGGAATTTAAAATAGAAAGTTGTTTAGCCATGTCATTAATTTGATTCATGAGGGCTTGAGTAGGATCAGTGGTTGAATCAGTTGATTTTCCTTTGTTCCTTTCATCATATTTTTCTTTGTTTGATTCATTGCCTTTGGTGTTGTTCGAGGTGGACTTGTTTCGATCATCATTATTCGTGTGACTAGGTCCTGCCTCATCATCATTGTTTGTCAAATGAAAGGTTCACCCTTATTAGGTGGTGGTTTTCCAAGTAATGTTTGTAAACTAGCTTCATCGAAGTCAAAGGGTAATTTTTCTCCCATCTCAAGGAGACGAAGCAAAAATTGGTCTTTATTCATACGTAAAATATTTTCAATGCGGGATTGTTCTTCGAGTGAGATGTCATTCTGATCATCCTCAGAGTTTTGGTCATTATCACTATCAAAATTTCCAAAAGGATTTCGTTCACCCCTTCCAAAAGGACTATAATCTTTGTGTCGTGTTCCCACCATTTTAAAAGAGGAGGAAGCAAAAGAGATATGTGAAAGATAACTCAACCCGCAACAAAGTGAATGCGACGATGGAAGAGAGGTGTGCGATTAAGTTTGATAATAACTTGTCCCTTAAAAAATTGAATGCTAAGATGGGCAAGAGGTTTGGAAGATATGAGTGACACAACCCTTAACAAATTGAATGTCAAGATGGAAGCGTGCAAAAGTGTTTGATAAACTCGACCCTTGACAAAGTGAATGCCAAGATGGAAGAGTGGCGCGATGTGATGAAGGTTCTCATCCTCTAACAAAGTGAATGCTATAATGGAGGAGGGTTATAGTGAAAAAAGTTTGAATGTGTTCAACCTCTAACAATGTGAATGCTAGAGTGAAGAAGCGAGGATAGATTGATTGCAAAATGCACTCTACCACCTAGCAAAAATGAATGCTAAATGGGAAGAGGGTATGAAAAAGGATTCAAATCATATGCGATGTGCTCAACCCTTAACAAGAATTAGTTAAGAAGGAAGAGGCTAATGAAGAGATAAGACTCAAATACTTGATAGTGTAAGCGTTGAAAAGAAGATATGATGAAGTGTCTAGAATGCAACAAATATGTTGTCAAGTTAGAGACATGAAGAAAGCAAATGTATTCAATTTAACAATGATGTTGTCAAACTAAAGGTCGTAAGAGGAGAATGAAGATAAAATGTGATGAAATAAGTTGTGGAAAAGTGAAACACAACACCGATAAGATGCGAGTTGTAAGATGAAAGTGCTTGAGCGAGGACATGGATATCCGCAACTCAAGACTTGATGTCGAAAAGAGGATGAAAACTTAAACTTTAGGAAATGTAATCCAAATGTTTAAGTGTTGAATGAAATGGGAGATGAACTCAAGGAGGTGAATACAAAAGATAGAAGGATTTGATAATCGTGAAAGGGGAAGAATCAAATAAGTGAATAAAAACTCCAAATGAGTGAAAGAAGCTCAAATGGAGAAGACAATGAGGATGAAAAGAAGAGAAAATTGAAATAATGAAAAAGAGATGAAATTTCTAAAAAGGGAAAATTGAGAGTAAAATGAAGGTTAGTGAATGACTGATGATGAGAAGAAAAGAAGACGAGAACAGATGAAACAAGGATGAAAGTAGAATCCAAACAAGGATAGTTTGGAAAAAAAGATGAAAAGATAAGAAAAGTGAAAGATGGATCCCAAACAAGGAGTATTTGGGAAAAAGCAAGTGTGGAACACTACTAAAAAAAAAAAAAAAAAAAAAGAAGAAAATCGAAAAGAAGTTTTTGTTTGAATGTTTGTTTTTGGCCTCTACCTTAGATTGGCTTGGAAAGTGTTTGGCTTCCTGGGTGGCTCTCTCAACTAGGTGTCAGCAAAATATCCAAGTGAGCGTGATGTTATTACTAGCTGACGGCTTTACTTAACCCCTTTGAAACCCTGAAGCAAAGACCTTTCTTAGAATGAATCGCACTGGGGTCACCACTAAGGATATTCCGTGACTCTAACTCACAAAGGCTTTACTAGTCAAGTAGGATAAAAATGTTCTTGTTTCATCCACCAGTTCCCTCAAGGTGTGGACTACTTTGGGGTTCCTAGAACCACCCCCTTTGTTGTAGCTTAAGGCTTATGCCAAGGGGGTTATGTTCTAGTTAAGCGGTCGAGCCGTAGCTCTTAACCAAACCTCAAATCAAGTGTTTTGAATGTGGTGTTTTTTTAATCTTTTGATTTAGGTGTGGTTTGGTTGAACTCCTTTGGCAACCTGTAGTTAGTAGTTTTCAATGTTTAATCCACCTTGTGTGAGAGCAGTCCTGCAAATAATGATTAGAAAGTTTTCCGGAAAAGAGGTAAAAATAACAAAACAAACAAACAAGACAGAAAGTGAACCCACGTTTCTAATTTCCAAGATTGCTTTAAAAGCACAAGAAAGAGCATACATGTGGGTTGGATTTGATTAAGTGAAACATTAATTCCCAAAAATTAAAAATAAATAAATGACCACGTTTATGATTCCCAAGATCGCTTGAAAAGTGCGAGGGAAGAGCATACGCGTGGGTGATTCATGTTAGTTCTGAAAAAAGATAGAATACGACAAGCGAGAAACACGCAAAAGACGTTAGAAATCATTAGTTGATAAAAAAAACGATGAAATGTGTGCACAAGGGATTTTAAAATGTGACAAAAATTGAACCGAAAAGCCCAATAACACTAAATTGTCAACCTACACAGTTAGTCTAATAGACATAAATAAAGAAACTAAGAAAAGTGTAACCTAAACTACAAATAAGAAATTTTTAAATAAAATTAAATAAATGAAATAAAAAAACAAACCCTAATACTAAACCCATAAGTATAAAATAAAAGGAAAAACCTAATTAATTATATGTGTGTGTGTGTGTGTGTAACAATATATTTTTAAAAGGGAAAGCATGTGGAAATGGGATGGCTCGGTCGGGGTGGGAAGGGAGATGGCTTAGCGAGGGCAAGGAGGAGCTCGATTGTGGAGGCGAGTTGTTGGCGAGTTAGGGTCAGGGGGTAATGCGGAGGCGAGTTGGGAGAGGGTCAAGTCGAGGAGCTCGGGGATGGGGGGGGGAATGGGTAGGGGTTGGATTAGATCGTGAGTATGGCTTGCGAGGGGGGAGATAGGGTTGAGGGAGAGAGCGGCGGGGATGTCGGGAAGGTATGAGGCTATGTTGGTCTACGGGGTTGGGGTTGGGGTTTGCGGGTGAGGCAACGAGGGGTGAGTGCGACTAAGAGATGGCGGTGAGGACATGGGATGTGGGAGCGGGGATAGTGAGGGCTCGGGGTAGGTGGGGAATGGGATTGGGGTAGGGAATGGGGATCGGGAGGAACTTGGGGAATGGGGGTAGGGAGGGCCGAGTCGGGAGAGGGTGGGTGGGTAGTGAGGTGGGGACGGGGGTGAGTAGGGAGGTGCAAGTTGGGTTGGGTGAGTTGGGAGGTGGGGAATGGGTAGGTCGGTAAGGGGTGTAGAGTGGGGAGGTGGCTCGACCGAGAGTTGGCCAAGCCGAGTAGAGTAGGGAGGGGGGATGGTGTAGGGAGGGTTGAATTTTTTTGTTATGTTTTTAAAAAAATTGTTTTGTTGGCAATTTTGATTTTTTTTTTTTAGATCTGTTTTTAAATAAAGATATAAAGAGATAAATATTTGTAATATAGGCTATTGTTTTTTTACAAAATAAACTCTAACTATATTGTTTTTGTGTGCGGGTAGTCAAGAGGGAAGATAAAGGGGACAAAAGAAAAAATCTGCAAACCGATAAAACAAAACCCGCAAATATGCAAACAAAAATTTAGCACAAAACTTGTAAAAAAAAACACGAAAACCAACATAAGAAAGACATTATTTTTGTATATGAGGCTTGAGCTAGTATAGCTATGTTGGTGCTTTCAAACCTACACAAGTGTTTGCTTCCAAATCTACACAACAACAGAAGCACTCCAAAACAAACTTAGATAAACAAAATGAAACAAAAAAATGAAAGAGGAGGGGTGCAAGTCCCACCGGCGTGCCAAAATGTAAACAGAAAAAAATTACCGTAAATGAAAGAAACAAATAAACATGCAAACATTTCCAAAGAACCTTCATGCAAACCTCGATAAGAGTCTCATGTTAAACCTTGCAGAAAGAATGTCAAAAGTGTTTTGTGGGTGCTCTTGAGTGCTCTCCAAGCTTTGAAGGCAAATGTTATAGACACAGTTCAATAGAGGTTTTGTATGTCAAATTCAAGAGGATTTGAAAGGAAGGTAATCCTATAATTTATAGAAGTAGAAGGTAGTTGGAATTGGTTACAAATAAATGAACATGCTAAAAATAACATTATGGGCAGTTGCAATAGTTTCGGGGCAATAATGAAATTAATTAAAAAAAGTTGCATCCGGAAAGGTGGTTGCATGTGGATTTTAATTGCCCCCACCTTTCTAGGATTCTAGAAGTGCAGTTAACTAGGGTAGTCAAAGTGGAGTCTAAGTGGAGTTTGATCAAGTGGCAGATGACTAGGATGTGCACACACTTAATTAATTATTTATTTAATTAATAAATAATAATTAATTTAGCCAAAGGGGTATAAAGGGTACATGGGATTAATTTAATTAATCCAAAGGGGTACAATGTGTATTAATTAATTAATTGCAAATGGGTGAATAACATGGTGTATTAGCATAATACTTGGGAACAAGTGGAAACATGAATGTAAATTTGGGGTGTCTACATTTTTCCCCTCTTTAAAGTGCTATTGTAAGTAATAGTGCTTTAAAGATAGTACAGAGTAATAGTGCTTTGCCCCAAAGATAATGGTAGAGGAATGCCCCCTCAAGGGGATGGATGACACAACAGGTGAGAGGAAAGCAACCAACCGCTTGATAGGAAGAAAGCAAGGGATTAAAACAAGGATGGGAAAGGACTGTGTTCGTAGCATGAGCGTTATTTGGAGAGTAATTTTTAGAGCAACCTAATTTTTGTTGTTGCACAATAGAGTTGTCACCATGATTATGAAAGAATCAAGATGGTTAACCCAGATGCATGTAAACAAACACACACAGCAAAGAAAAGATAAAAAGGAAAACAAACCCAATATACAAAGTAGGTGTCGGCATCAGGGTTATAAAGGAACCAAGATGTGATCACACTACTTGTAAGTGGTCCAAAAAGAGTAAACATCAACAATGCAACACAAAGTCAAAAAAGAAGACAATCAACCATGCCCCTAATGCATGCCACAATGATGATTAAGTAGATATAAATTCTCCCAAATGGGAATAGGATCAAATCTAGAAGAGTGAAGTTAAAGCGACTCCTTATGACACTCTTGTTGAATCCGTTGTGCAAATGATCAAGTTGAAATTGCCCCAGGTGAAGTTATATCACGAAGGAAAAATAATTGTGTGACTTGCCCCAAGCAGAGTTAGCATATCATGCAAAGGGAAGAAAGTGATAATTGTAAAATTGGCATGAGCACTAGAGTAATAGATAAAAGTATGATGTTTATCAAGATTGTATTGAAATGTTGAATGATTTACTTCAAGGGTTTTCCAATTGTATGATTTATGTGAGAAGTGAATGTTTGTTCGAATTTTTGTGATTTTTTCTATTATTTTTTGATTTTTGAAATATTTGATTTTTTGATTTTCACAAGTTTGGAAATACAAATGCAAACAAAAATGAAGAAATTCCATGGCTTAAATAAACCAGGAGGAAAACACAACACGTGCAAATGACAAAAAGATATAAAATAAGCAATAGAAATAAACCCAATATGAATAGGAAGAACCACACCAAAGTTATATGTGAACTAGGATGTGAATAAATTTCTTGCAATTGGTCCATGAGCATTCCTAGGTACACATAGTACTGGTTATTCAAACTATCAAACATAAGAAACTAAGCTAAGAATAGACAATACAAAATTCCATATGTACAAATGTTAAACAAGCAAACAAGCTAGTGAACAAAAACACACCAATGTAAAAATTCTAATAAAGAAGCGAATATATACAGATGTCAAGTTGCCCCCAAGAGAAAGCCAAAGCCAAGTGATGTCCCTATGCAAAGTTACATTGCAAAGAGTGGCTTGATTGATTGGAAAAGATGATTGGGAACAATCAGTGAAGAAAATGGTGAACAAAATGGTGATTGTATGTTTTTTTGTATTGTCTAAACAATTTTATATTGTTTTTGGGATTTTGAACAATTTTATATTGTTTTTGTAGTTTTTTCGACATTTTTTTAATGTTTTTGGTTTTTTTTTGGAATTTTGAACCACACGCCAAAGAAGAGGGAAAGGAAATTCCCAAGTCAAAACCGACATGCTAAATGGAAGGTGAACAATGGTGGTAGACAATGGGCATGACAACCTGCCAAGGAGAACATGCAACACACGATGAGGCAAAAATTTACAAGCGGGAAACAAAGTGAAATGACAAAATAGGTGGATGCACTGACATGCCCCCAATATAAGGGTTACTCTTCGAAGACTCAAGAGTAGAACTTCTTTAGATGAATGGAATTCATAGGCTCCTTCAACTCTTTTCCATCCTCGGTAGATACAGTTTGTATGCACCAGATCCAAATTTAGTAGTTATAACATAAGGACCCAACCAATTAGGCTCAAATTTTCCCTATTTTTCTCGTGGTTTTGTTGTGTTCTTTTGATTTTCCTTTAGGACCAAATCACCGATTTCAAACTGTCAAGGTTTGATCTTGTGATTATAATTACAGCGCAATCTATTCTGATATACCTACATATGGTCTAAGGCGTGAAGCCATCTCTCGTCTAGTAATTCCAGCTCTGTAAGGCGTGCAACATGGTAATCCTCTTCATGAATGAGATGTTGGAGGGATACACAAAGTGAAGGCAACTCAACTTTGATAGGTAATATGGCTTCAGAGCCATATACTAGGGAAAAAGGAGTAGCTCTTGTAGGTGTACGGAAGGAAGTGTGGTAGGCCTAGAGGGTAGGATATAACTATGTATGCCAATTACGTCTATGTTTATTGATAATCTTTTCCAGAATAGACTTGATAGTCTTGTTTGATGCTTCGGATTGGCCATTGCATTGTGGATAATAGGGTGTAGCCCATTTTAGGTGGATATTATATTTCTTAGCTAGGGCCTTGAGATCCTTATTTTTGAAAGAACCACCATTGTTAGTGACAATAGCAGCGGGGATGCCAAAACGATAGATAATATGGTTGAAGATGAATTTAGAAATATTGCACCCTAGTAACGTTAGTAAGAGGCATAGCCTCAACCCACTTGGTGAAATACTCAATGGGTGGTTATAATAAAAGTGTGGCCATCGGAAGATGTGGGCTTTATTTTTCCAATTAAATCAAGTCCCCATTTTGAAAAAGGCCAAGGTGAAGTAATAGGTTGCAAGGCTTGGGATGGTGCATGAATGAGATTACCATGTTTTTGGCAAGCCTAGACATTTCTTCACAAAGTTGCATGCATCTTCCTCCATTGTGGGCCAGTAGTATCCAATGCGTAAAATCTTCTTTATAAGGACTATTCGTATGGGCACCGCAAATACCTGAATGTACTTCAACTAGCATCTGATTAGCTTCATCCTGATTAAGACATCTTAAGAGAGTCCCATCATAGCCTCTTCGATACAAGGTGTTAGCAAGAAGGGTGTAGCGCAAAGCATGTTGTGCTAAGGCTCTTTTATTAGCTGAATTAAAATTAGGAGGATAGACTTTAGTTTGAATGAAGGTGTATATATCATGGTACCAAGGATGATCAGACCAAAAATCTCACAAACCATGGTGGACTCCGAATTCGTATGCGGGCACCAAAAGATGTTCAACAAGGAACTCGTTGTGAGTTTGATTAGTGTCGAATGAAAGAAGGAAAGCAATAGTTTCCATGGCATCCACTGCTTTGTTTTGTATGCAAGGAATTTGTTCAAAATTCATAATTCAGAAATACCCTCTAAGGCTATTAACTATTCTTTTATAAGGTAATAGCTTTTCATCTTTTACCTGATATTCTTTGTTAACTTGATTAATGACTAGAAGAGAATCACCAAGAACTGTCAATTCTTGCAGGCACCATGAGATAGAAAACCCTAAGCCTATTATATCAGTGCTTCATACTCTACTATGTTATTTGTGTAAGGGAAGTTGATACAATAAGATTTAGGTATGAGGTCTCCATCCGGTGTACGCAAGACAATTCCTGCTCCAGAACCATGGATATTGCAAGATCCATCAAAGAATAATGTCCATAAGGGTGTTGCTTCTATGTACAACAAGTCTTCATCTGGAAATTCAAAATTTAGCGGTTGTGAACCTGGTAATGGTGTTGCGGCCAATTGATATGCCAATGCTTGACCTTTGATAGCCTTTTGATTGATAATTTCAATGTCAAATTCACTAAGTAGCGCAATCCAGCTAGACATGTGTCTTGTTATGACTGGTCTCAAAAGTAGGTACTTAAGAGGATCAACCCATGAAATTATCTTGGTGGTATGATTTAGGAGATAGTGTCATAGCTTTCCAAAAGTTATAAGCAACTACTAAACAAGTCTTTTCAACTTGTGAGTACTTGGTCTCATGTTCAAGGAGAGTTCTCTCAAGTGATACATAGCTTGTTCCTGACGCTTATCATTGTGTTGCACTAATAATACCCCAATGGAATGTTCTGTTTCCAATGTATACAACAACATAGGCTTATCCTATATATGCAGAATGAGTACCGGTGGAGATGTCAGGTATTCTTTCAATTTTTCAAAGGTGTCTTGACAATCTTGTGTCCATTTGAATTGGACATCCTTTTTAAGCAACTGGTTGAAATGATGGCACTTATCTGCCAATTGGGAGATGAAGCGATGAATATATTGTATTTTTCCTTGTAGGCCCCTTAATTTTCAAAGGTTCTAAGGAGGTGGCATATCTATTATAGCTTTGACCTTGGTAGGGTCCACTTCAATTCTCTTCATGAGACAATGAATCCAAAAATTTTCCCTGAAATGACACCAAAGACACATTTTTTTGGATTAAGGTGAACCTTGTACTCCCTTAACCACTCAAATATACACCTAAGAACTGTTGGATGATCCACCCTAGTCTTTGATTTAGCAAGAATATCATCGACATAATCTTCCATTATGTCGTGAAGAAGGTCATGAAAAATAATAGACATGACACGTTGATAATTTGCACCAACGTTTTTAAGGCCAAAAGGCATGACCTTGTAAAAAATGTCCCCATGGGGTTCTAAAATTTGTTTTATGTTGGTCTTCTTCAACAATTTGAATTTGGTTATACCTGAAAATCCATCCATAAGGGATAACATCTCATGGCCCGTGATAAATCAACAATCATGTTAATATTAGGCAAAGGGAAATCATCCTTAGGACATGCATTGTTAATGTCACAAAAATTTGTACAAATACGGATTCTGGGGGTCTTCTTTGCAACTGGTACCATATTATATATCCACTCTGAGTAATCAATGCACCATATGAAGCCTACATCCAATAATTTTTGTAGTTCGGACCTTAACAAGCAATGCAACCTTGGGATGCATTTTACGTAGTTTTTTTTTGACAAGTTTAGCATCTGGGTGCACCACAAGGTGATGAACCACAAGAGATGAATTAAGACCAGGCATATCTTTATAAGACCAAGTGAATACATCCTGAAAATTAGTTAGAAGTGTTGTGAAGGCTTTGATTTCGGTTTTTGATAAACTGGCACCTAGTTGTAACAATTTTGGTTGGTCTTCAGTTCCAATGTTAATGGTTGTCGTCTCTTCTACCAACATCTTAGAAGTGTCATTATCTTGAAATAATGTTGGAGGCTTGTGTAGATTGTCGAGATTTTTGATCCAAATCTCCTCTCTCTAGTGCCTTTGAAAGGTTTTCACTAGGAGATGCGTCCTTTTCTTTCTTTTTATTTTTCATTTTTGCTTCTCGTATAATGCCTCAAAAAGGTTTTCACTATGTGAGATATAATTTTATTTTTTTGTTTAATTTATTTTTCTTTAGGAATGGATATTGTAAGTTCTTCGTCCAAAGTAAGTGGTAGCATCAAGGTTTATATCAAAACCCTTCTTGTGATCTCGACAAGGGAAAAGGGTCCCAGCCTTGAGGAACTCCTGGATGGCCTCATCGTTTTGAAAGAGATCCATGGAAATATGACATTGTTGGTCCTGATCAATGAGGGAAGGATAAACAATGTCAAGGGTTTGAATGGATAAGTAGTCTAGGAAAAGCATAGTTTTGGCTAGGTCTTCGAAGAGGCTATGTGTGGAACCGGTCTCAATTTCAGAATCTGAGTCCACATCGCTAGATAATACCTCAAAGACTATAGGCCTCTTCTCATATGTCTCATATCCTAGACCATATGTGTAAAGGTTAGACTTGATATTCATAGGTTCAAGAACACCATGCCCTTGTGGGCCAAGGCCTCTTCCTTTCTAGTTCATGTTTTTCATCATTTTATGGCCCTTGGTGTAATCGGTGGATTCGTAGCATTCTGCCATCCTGTCATCGTATAGCCAAGAGTCGTTAGAGATTGGAATATGTTCATCTTCTAGATATCCATATCGTCTCCAAAGATTTTTCCAAGATAGTAAGTTGGATGTTCTTATAGATGAGGAGCGTTAGGACACCCATAGCTATGAGGCAATAATGGGAGTTTTCCAACAAGGAATGTATTGTCAAGTGCATACTCGCCTAAACCTTTATGAGAGAATGTAATGTTAGGTGACACCTTAGATGTAGATGCTTCAGAGGAAGGCGCGGAAGCATGAGGGCTCAATAGTATATCTGGGTCAATATGGTTGGTAATAATAGGAGTTGGGCTAGGTTTGGTTGTGCTATCAACAGATGGACAATAGTTTTCCTTTTTGTACCTTGCTTCGAAAAACTTACAATATTCAAAGGGGTCAATATCGCCACGTAAGGTGAACTCTCTTGTTGTTATGTGGAAACTTTATGCATTGATGGAAAGTGGAAGGTACGGCGTGCATTGCATGTATCCAAGGTCTACCCAGAAGAAGGTTATATGATGTGTCTGTGTCAACTACATGACACATAGTGTCAAGGAGCTACGGGCCTACTTGTATGGGAAGAGTGATGGTGCCACAGACTGGCACTCAGTATTATCATAACCATGAATGGTAATGATGTTAGCATCTAAGTCATCTATTGTATGACCAAGGCAATGGAGCATTTTTATAGAATAGATGTTAAGGGCCGCTCCATTGTCAATAAGAACTCTCTTGACTTTATGATCGGTAACATAGGCTTCGATGTACAAGGTTAATTGTTAATATCTTGAGATTAGGTTTTCAACATATCTTTTCATCCTAGTTCTATATGAGGAGAGAGATATGTGTTGGCATGGTTCTTGCTAATTTTGTCATGAATTCATACTGACTTGGAATAGAAGATTTGGCATTAGAATTTGACTTTTGATTTGAAGGAGCTATTGGTTTGGAGGTTTGAGGTTCTACAGAAGACGTAGAAGGTTGGTTTGCCACAAGAACCCATATCTTTCGTTGGCATGTGGTCACAGAATTACTCGAAGGTGTGAATTTAATGGTCGTCATTGTAGATGGTACTTCCTCAATAAATGAGATAATTGAACTAAAATCAGCGTTATTGGTAGAAGGACCTTTGTCAACATTTTTATTGTCACCACCATCTTTGGGAAATGGGTTTGAGAACACCTTAAGATTTTTGTTGGGTGTCTTATTTGGTGATGATTCTTCAATAGTGATATCTCCACTATCAATGAGATCTTGGACAAAGTGACGTAAGCGAAAGCATCGATTAGTTAGGTGACCGTCAATGCGATGAAAATCACAATAAGTATCATCCTTGTACCAAGTAGGCTTGGGTTCTCCCTCAACCCAAGGTCTGGTGATGGGATAAGTAACCATGTTTGCATTAACGAGTTGTTGAAGGACATTTGATAGAGGTTCTCCCAAAGGAGTGAAATGACATTGTTTAGAATCAGGAGAGGACAAAACCTCTTTGCTAGAAACAACAAGAGGTTGTTTACCTTTGTTTGGTCTAGTCTCAGTGTTTTGGACGTTGTGGACATTGCAATTGTCTGTAATACCATCATTGACCATATTACGATTGCGGTTAACATGTTTAGATTTGTCTTGGTGAGAGATATTAGAATGGTTACTATGTTGCCCATTGTCTTTTGAATGAGGTTTAATCAAACCTTTTGCAATAAGGGCTTTTTCAATCTACGATCCTTTCTCAATAACTTCTTCGAAAGTATTAAGGCAATGCATTTACATGTGAAAGGATAGCTCACTGTTGAGATTGGGTACAAAGATGCTCATGAGTTACTTCTCAGGCATGGAGCATGGGAAACGGCTAGCAATGCCACGCCATCTTTGTAGGAATTGTGTGGATATTTCATTTGTTCATTGTTTGGCATTACATAAGTCCATTATTGTAATTTCAGACTCTATGTTGAATGAGAGATGTTTGAAGAAATTCTCTGAGAGGTCCGCGAAAGTTTACACAGAGCCCTTGGAGAGAAGTAGGAACCAATCCAAGGCTTGTCTTCCTAGACTTTGTGGAACAGGGGCAAGGAGGGAGTTCGGTTGTGGAGGGCGAGCTATTGGTGGACTCGGGAAGGGGTTATGTAGAGGCGAGTTGGGAGAGGGCCGAGTTGAGGTCTCGGGATGGGTAGGGGTTGGATCGGGTTGCGGGGATGGCTCGCGAGGAGGAGATAGGGTTGAGGGAGAGAGCGGGGTTGAGGTCCAGAAGAGGCTATGTTGGTCTACGGGTTTGTGGGGTCGGGTCGAGGTCTGCGAGTGAGGCAAAGAGGGGTGAGTGTGAGCCGAGATGGCGGTGAGGACGGGGATGTGGGAATGAGGAATGAAAGGGGCTCGGGGTAGCTTACAGGGGTAGGTGGGGAATAGGGATCGGTAGGGAACGAGGATTGGGAGGAACTTGGGGAACGGGGGTAGGGAGGGCCGAGTCGAGACAGCGAGTGGGTAGTGAGGCGGGGACGGGGTGAGTAGGGAGGTGCAAGTTGGGTTTGGTGAGTTAGGGGTGGGAATGTGTAGGTCGGTAGGGGAGTGTAGAGTAGGGAGGTGGCTCGACCGAGCCTGGACGAGTCGGGTAGGGAGGAGGGGTAGGGAGGGTTGAATTTTATTTTTTATGTTTTGTTGGCAATTTTGATTTTTTTTTAAGATATTTTTGTAAATAAAGATATAAAGAGATGAATATTTGTAATAAAGGCTATTGTTTTTTTACAAATAAACTCTAACTATATTGTGTTTGTGTGCGAGTAGTCCAATAGGAAGATAAAGGGGAAAGAAGACAAAAATCTGCAAACCGGAGAACAAAACCTATAAATATGCAAAAAAAAATTGGACCTACAAAATTTGCAAAAAAAACACAGGAAACCAACAACAAGAAGAAAGATATTTTTTTTGTATGTGAGCTGGTATAGTTATGTTGGTGCTTTCAAACCTGCACAAGTACTTGCTTCCAAATCTACACAACAATAAAAGCACTCCAAAACAAAATTAGATAAACAAAATGAAACAAAAATGAAAGAGGAGGGGTGCGAGTCCCACTGGCATGCCAAAATGTAAACAGAGAAAATTACCATAAATGAAAGAAATAAACAAACATGCAAACCTTTCCAAAGAACCTTCTGTGCAAACCTCAGATAAGAGTCTCCTTTGAAACCTTGCAAAAGAATGTCAAAAGTGTTTTTTGGGTGCTCTCCAAGCTTTGAAGGCAAATGCTATAGACAAAATTCAACAGAGTTTTTGTATGTCAGATTCAAGAGGATTTGAAAGGAAGGTAAGCCTGTAATTTATAGAAGCAAAAGGTAGTTAGAATTGGTTACACGGATAAATGAACATGCTAAAAATAGCATTATTTACATTGCAATAGTGTTGGGGGCAATATTGAAATTAATTAAAAAAGTTGCATCCGAAAGGTGGTTGCACGTGTATTTTAATTGCCCCCTCTTTTCTAGGATTCTAGAAGTGCAGTTAACTAGGGTAGTCAAAGTGGATTCTAAGTGGAGTTTGATCAAGTGGCAGATGACTAGGATGTGCACACACTTAATTATTTATTTATTTAATTAATAAATAATAATTAATTTAGCCAAAGGGGTACAAAGGGTACATGGGATTAATTTAATTAATCCAAAGGGGTACAATGTGTATTAATTAATCAATTTAATTAATTAATTGCAAATGGGTGAATAACATGGTGTATTAGCATAATACTGGGAACAAGTGGAAACATGAATGTAAATTTGGGGTGTCTACACCTTAGGATTTCCAGTTTAGCAAATGAGGTAGTGTTTGCTTGATTATACAGGGTTCCATAGATGATTTATCTAAGAAAGGCTAACCCAAATGATATATAAGACCCAACGAAAGATATTGATTTGAAAGAAAAGTTGGAGGACATGTTAGTCCAAGACCGTATAGATGGGTCAAGATCAACTATAAATTCCTGACCAAATTATACAACCCGATTGGGAGCATAAAATATGCAAAGTGAGGTTTAGGACATGTCAATTGATATTTTTATTGATTTTGTGCATTGTATTCTCAAAATGTGTTGAAATGTCAGTGTGCAAAGGATAAACAAGCTAAACAATGGACCTCAAAAAGTGTTAAGTGGGAATGGAGAAGTTTTTATCATAACAAGAGTGCATTGTCAAATCAAGGGTTGCCAAAGTGCAAATTACTAAATTTGAGTGTTTACACAATGCATTCATACCGATATGTTACTCTTTACTAATTTACATTAAATAAAGATTTAAATAATAACTCAAAATAAAAATAAATTAATCTTTTTATTATGATCAAACAAATTAGAAGCCAAAATTAGCTAGCCGATAAGATATTTTTTCCCAAGGGTATACATTTCACATAGTTTAGATAAGATTTGGTCATATTTTACACAAATTTCATATCAGAATTATCTACTTGACACACAAGTTCAGATTAGAGTTAATCACTTTCAAAAAGTTCCAAAAGTATTATCACACACACAAAGTTGACATTTACCCTCCTTAGTAGCTCAATACTCATACATAGCTTCCTCAAAATCCAAAGACAAAATTTGGCCTCAACAACTCACAAAGTTAAATGACATGTCAAGCTATTGGAAAGGTTATTATGCTGGCAAGATTTCCATGCTACAAGAAAGGATATTGTTTTAGTAAATGTTTCAAGCTATAGGAAAGGATATTAAGTTAGCAAATGTTTCAATCTACCACAAGACAATATCATAAATAAGATGATATCACTGATTATATATTGGTGCAAACCCCGTGTTAATATTCACACTCAAAATCGGGGCATGAGTCAACATGACTAATTAGGTGTAGTTGTTCTTATGCACATTTCAATCCATTTTCAAACATTTCAAATATATAGAGTTTTCAAATTCAATTTACATATTTATATACATAATTATCGAGCATTAATTTATGCATCTTTGTCATATGATTTATAGGTTTCATGTGGATTGGGACTTAACACACAAGAGTTTACAACGCCATTTTATAATCGGGACATGATATTTTCAAAAAAATTAATCAAACATTTGTCAATACTAGATTAAAGGGGGAGCAATTGTAGTACCCAAAATCTATCCCGAACACTTGATAATATGACATTAGCATTTATTTTGACATTTATCCTATTTATATATAAATGACCAATTTAAGGCACCCTACTACTCTCTCCCAGGCTCCAAAACCACTATACCACAACTATTCTCTAGCTCAAGATCTCAGAAACATTGCAATTACTACTGTACACATATAAAATTCTACTTGTCTCATAACTAATTCCTTACACACCTGAACAAGTTTATAGGTCCATGACAAGTTCAACCATGAACTTTTCCCACCTTTTATAAACCTATCACTTTCACTTCTAATGGTCATCTTTTCAAATGCACAACTTAACTTAGTCAACTTAGGTAATATTTTTGTGTTGGCAGAGTGATAAATCATTTGAAGGATCAAAAGTATAAACACATCTACCATAAGTTATTAGGGGCATCTAGGGATTATCTATTTCATTCACTTTAATAAGGTCAAGAGAAAGCATTGAAGTATCCAATTTCTTAGAGCAATATCACAACATCAAGCCACTAAAATTATTAATACATCTATAATAATGTCCTAGATTAACCATGAGCCAAAATTGAACTATCAAATGCTTAGTGCTAAGTGTAAGGGCCTTCTAAGGGTTCCATCTTATATTATTTTATTCTATTTCACATGTGTCTCATCATAGGGCTAATAACTACATGAGGTTAATACCTCTTCAAAGTAGTAATATGTAGTGTAATGCTCATCACATCAATGGGGATATGATAAGGCGCTTCAACCCAAAGCTTAACCCCTTTTTAGGTCTCGAGCAAGGAAGATACAATTTTAAGTGAGGAAAAGCCATATCTCAACACAACATAGTGATTGCATGGAAACATAACCAGAAATCAAACCTCAAGAGACATGTGAACAAGATCCTAAAATTCATATCCAATGTGTAGTTATAAAGGATAGGTTCGCAGGCCCGAGGACAAGTTCAATCACGAAGGTGTTGAAAGACTCGCGATCCTATATTATGTTGAATTCCAAATCCGAATATTTTATAGATGGCTTAATGTCACCTTGACTTGCTTCTATGCACATTTTGAGCACATTGTTCCACATTCGATCATGTAATATGGTTCTTCTCTTTAACCTTAAAATGTTAATTGTTTACAAATGTGTTGGAAAATGTATTTGTGTAACACCTAAAATCACGCTTCATCAAACTTAGGGATTTTTTTTTCTTTACCCATTTAATTATCTTGATGCCTTCAATGATTTTAACATACAATGATTAAAATCCAACATTTATTAATGTTCGAATCCATCTTGACAACCTATGATAACCATGTGCAATTGTAAGGGTTTCAAATCCTACTCGACCCCCTTCAATGCTCTATACGAGCCAATATACCCAATATATCATTTGGTTAGACATTTTTAAAGGTACAAATAATCATGTGTATCTTCTTAGTGTCATCTTCCCTCTCACGACATAGTTTAAAAGAAGAAATGGTGAACAGAAAATGCAACTACCCTTTTTGCCACAGTAGTAGTTTTTGGCATTGCACTAATAAGCCTAGTTTCGTGATTGTACATAAGCCACTTGAAACATGTCTTCCCTTCACCGCACAACTATCTCATTCATAGTATCAAGATTCTTTTCCATTGTTTACTTATTAAGTTCATTGTTACTATCCTTAAGTAATCATTAATTACTAAGTTCAATCACCAAAGTTCTGAAATATCATGACTCGACATCCGGGTCATGTAGTTTATGTTTGCATCACTTCAGTATCCCGACAGAAAAAAATATGATCTCGTAATGAACAATGTCATTACGCGTCCTTCCCTCTCCCCATAGCCATCTCAAACTGGTTCGGGTATGCCTCACATGACACAAAGGTTATGTCATGATTTTTGCCTTTGATTACTATTCAACATACTTCAATTCTGATAAAAGGTTAATTAAGTTTCGAGAATGTTATCTAATCATGATAGAGGTATGCAATGATCTCTATGAGTCACAGAATGATGTATACACCTCTTACTGCATGACAATCAATTATATCAGTTTACGATCATGAGTTATGTTTAGTCAAGTACAAGACTTGAAACCATTTCATAGTATTAGTTAAACTTCATTAATGCCCATTAGTTTACTTAGGACAATTATGTTCATCTCATCTTGCTTTAAGTGATCACAAACTACCTTTGTACTTCATTCCATATCATCATGATTTAATCATACGACGACGATTTAACCATGTAATTATATGTCGGTGTTGTTAAAAGACAACAACCTCGAGTTGTATTGTTTCCAACACATAAACCAATTTATAACAATTTGTTTAGTATCTCGATATACTTAAGTCTTTTAGGTACTCTTTTCGTATTGCTTATATTTATTGTTTTTCATATTGTTATGTTAATCATTTAATAGTTCATAATGACATCTCATAATAATTGAAGCTTCCATATTTAATGCCATCCACAAATGATACTTTATTGTTTTAACAACAATAAAAGTATGCCTTTAGACATAATAATAATGACCTCGAATAGCCTCTTTATTTTCATATCAATGATTGATAATTCTTAATACAAAGTCACAAGTGACTAGTAAAGATGAACATATAATACAATATGCTTATTTGCTGCACATAATAACTCGATAATTCTTTTGCATTCAAAATCAAGTACTAAATCAATCAAATATATTGTTATCCAGTTCTTTAACCCCTTTCGTACACTTTCTAAACCGCAAGCTATAAAAATAAAGTACACCAATGTACATGATCGGTTTGTAAGAATTGGCATGGAAATACTACATTTTGCATGACTATCTCATTACGAAATAACATAATTCCTACTTGATTGACTTAACAATTAATCAAATATCAAGTGCAAACAAACAAGTAAATCAAATGATTTAGTCTACTCATATAATTCAAGCCTCTATCTTCAACACTTGAACATATTACCAATTTATTATATCGCAACATATTATCATGCTTTCAATACCAGATAATTCCAACCGAACTTTTTGTTTTTTCTTTCACAAGCTTAATAAGGTAGATTCTTTCCAAAATTACATTCCAATTCTATCCTTTGGATTCTCTAAGCGATGATCAAAAGGGAAAGTCTTTTCTCAAGGGTTGTTATCATATGTCGCATACGTATTAATAACTCAATAACCTACCACTCATTTACCATT
Source organism: Taxus wallichiana var. yunnanensis (assembly GCA_018340775.1). Classification (NCBI taxonomy): domain Eukaryota; kingdom Viridiplantae; phylum Streptophyta; class Pinopsida; order Cupressales; family Taxaceae; genus Taxus; species Taxus wallichiana. The sequence goes on along the minus strand of CM031244.1, from coordinate 468,595,303 downwards.
GAAAGAGTTACTGACTTAGCTTAGCAAATAATCAACGAAATATATTTCCTACCACATCCATTTTCAATCATACAAGATCAAATCATAACAAAGGAAGATAACCATTTAGCTACCATGCATGCCTTAGTCAAAATTTAATCTAAATGTTGTTACAAAGGAAGATAATCATTTAGCTAACATGCATGCCTTAGTCAAAATTCAATCTAAATGTTGTGACAAAGGAAGATAATCATTTAACTACCATGCATGCCTTAGTCAAAATTCAATCTAAATGTTGTGACAAGGAAGATAATCATCTAACTACCATGTATGCCTTAGTCAAAATTCAATCTAAATGTTGTTACACGATTACTTACCTTAATAGCGGCTTGTAAGGCTACTACAAAGATTTAACATAAACTTTCACCCCTACGCCTTAGGTTAACTCTTTTTAGTCTTTCGAATTAAAACATTCTAGGAATAGTCTCTTTGAAACCATGAACCGAGTTGATGCAAGATCCCTTACAGGGACCCAAACTCGAGCCACCACTTCAAGGTTTACAATCAACAAAGGAAAGATACAAGGCAAAACATGCTTAAAATAACATTAACAAACTAAACCTTCTCCTATGACTCCCATTCAACATGTGAATGATTTAAGTAATCCTATTTAAATCAGGATTGTCAACTCAACCTGATCCACATAATAATCCCAAAGAAATCAACATCTTCCATAACAGAGTTTGTGTTGAACCCCTTGGCCTTATGGCATAGTGACTCAATCATCTCTGGATTAATCATCAAATAGACATCATCACATCCCTGCAATCCTCTTAAGAAAAGGCATCATACATTCTATGCGAGATCAAACCTACAGGTTTAGCTCAAGGAAATCTTTTAACCTACCCAAATTTACAGGGACATTATAAACTGGAGATTTCATTCAGTAATTATTATCACAAACAATGCACAGTTTTAAAACAAGCAATTTGAATTAAATCTGACCTGATTCAAAATGTAACTACCCATTATGCTTTCTTTTTTTTAGGACACGGGTTTGCATCTACAAACACGGGTCTAAAATCAAACTCAGTGGCTATTAAACAAGCTAAATACCACCCAAAATCGAAGAGCCTCGCAAGGGAAACACCCATATTTAAATTCCTATATTCATGAAACTAACAACATAAAATTCTAATAATTAATTTACTATCACCCAGTAGTTATTATTTTGTTTCATAATGAAACAACAAGAGACATATGAGTATGTCCATGGCTGTAGATACTCTGATTGAGGCTCTTCAATACTCCGTTCTTCCGGTCTGAGAAATCGGAATGCACAAGATGCAATTTTCCCACAGAGTTTCCTTTAAAATCTTCAAAGAAATCATGTAAACAACCTAGCAGATCGAGAAAATGAGCTCGTCTTTGAACCCCCAATTCCTTCATTATATAAAAAATAATTTGATATGCCCATTATTATAACATGTATTTTTTACAGAAAATTCAAAGATAGTTCAACTAAAACAAACTTGCAAAAACCCTCATGCATGGAACTTGACAATGCAAAAATAGAAATGAAGCTGAGTTGCATGGGCGGTAGCTCCTTGGAGAAGCTTCATGCTTCCCAAAAACAATTAATTTCCATTAAATGCGTTTGTTTTCCTCTCAGTGCCACATAGTGGCTAATTAAATCCTGCAACTTCCCATTAAAAATGGCGGTGCAGCTATTTGATCAGTCCAAGACTTTTAAACAACCAAATTTAACCCATTAACTCTTGCATGGGTCGTGTAATGACCACTCAATATTTAATTAAACAATCATAATCATTAAGACCTTATCCTAGGTTGCATGGTGGTTTGACCACTTAATTAAGCAATAATCAAAAGCCTATATTATGGTCGAAGACCCTATGGTTCATAAAAACATAATGAAATTCTATGGTATAATACCATTCATAAGTTTATAAACCAAACAATTAATCTTACCCATTTTCATTAATACAATATCATTAATCATGCCCTTAAGAATTTATCACTATCTTAAGCATAATTGCCATGTCAAATGGCCTTTGTTAATTAAAACAATCTTTTGATTTGTCTTGAGGTCTTAAATTAGAGCAAGTAGTATTAATGCCAAGGGAATATCGATCGATCGAAGATAATGATCAACCCAAACAAGTTACGATCCAATGTATAATAAAATAAACCAATCCAACAAATAGAGCATTATATGCTATGATCAGTCAAGTAGATAACCAAGATCAATAAATCAAATTAACATTTTCTTGCAATATAATAAATTTTCATTTGTTGTACGATCAATGATCGTCATAGTGTCAAAAGGAGTTAGTATCCTTAAACCAATCATTATTACAACCAAATAATAAATTACAATTATGTATGTATTGCAACCATTAATTTCAACAAGCAAGATGATCCAAAATATCAATAATGGTTACATAGATCAAGTAAAGCATCCAATGGATCAATACAATAACATAACAAAAGGTGTACTCCAACCTCTATTATAGGTACAACAATCCATCAACACACTTGATATTTCAAATCATCGCCCTTAGTCAAAGTAAGAAAACAAAACAACCATCGATTAGAGTGAGTTATTAACATAACATGTTTCACAAGTGCTTGGAGATAAATGTCATTACATAGTTGGGTTCTTAGCTACGTGTAAGTATGTTTATCCTTTTCAGAATAAATGTACGTACACCTAGATGCAACCCAATCGAGTAATGCTTCCAATCTCGAAGTCCTCGTGACCCGCATTACATTAAATAACCCAATTTCACGACAAACTAGAAATGAAAAAACGGGATGTGACAATTTGGGTAACATGATTTAGGATTGTTTTGATTGTTTATTTCATAATAATTATTGCATAATATATTAGATTAGGAATTATTTTGTATTACATGAACACATGTTCTTACTTTCGCTACGATAAAATCTTGTTCGTAATGCTTTGGGGTATTTAGCCACATTTTTTTCTTTGTTCATAATTTTCTTCATTACATTCATAATAATACATCACTCTTCATTCATCTCGCATAAAATGAATTTTTAAAATTCCAATATATCAAAATAAAAATAAGATCACTTTCTTTAGGGTTTCTCGCTTGCATGTCATACCGTGACCTCTTTAGCACTTTGCAGGATAGTGATTTTCTTTATAAGTTCTAGGGTTTCTCAACCCTTTGGGCTCGCTTATATAATGCCCCCACCACTTTGAACTTGACTATTAATGTCGAGGTTGGAGCTAGTGGAGCTACAAACAATGACGTTGTTGTAGAAACATCCTCAAAAAAATTTCTCGAAGGTCTTTCACGAGGTAATGTTTCTCCTCCTAATGTTGTATTACATGTTTTTAAATTCAATGTTACATGTTAATGGCTCTTGAGAGTGTGTAAAACATGACTAAAGGATTCTTCCTTTTCCGGTTCTCTAACCCTTTGCATGCCCCAACTATCTTGAACCGATTAGCTTACTGTATGTTCGTAACTCCCTATTGGTTCTTTCCCATTGGACAAAGGACTTTGTAGTGTCTGAGTTTGCGGCTCTTAAAGTCTTAGTCTGGGTGGAGTTCCCTAGTTTTCCGCTTGCATGCATGTATTTTCTTCACCAAATTGCCTCCTCTATTGGGTGATTTGTTTGCATGGAACCACAACATTTTTACAGTGCTCGTCCGCATAAATGTGTTTACGTTGAAGTAGACCTCTCACAAGAATTGAAAGAATTCATGGAGATCCAAATGGGTGACACTCACTATTCTCAATGAGTTCTTTACATCAACCTGCCTAACACATGCTTTCGTTGTCAGGCCTCTGATCACAAGATCAAGGATTGCCCACTTTATGTGCCACACGATCACCCAATGCCTAAGGCGGCTACTAGAATCCGTTAAGCCCCCATAAGAGGAAGGGTGGCAAACTGTCGGAGGATGAAAAAATAATAACAAAATGGTTCAAGCCAAGGTGACCAGTCACAATGGCTCTAAAGAGTCAACTATTAAGGAACATACTTCCGGTTTATGTCACTCCTCGGAGTGGGTCTTTAAAGATTCTTGATCCCTTTACCCAAGTTCTCTAGGACGACCAAAGCAACCACAATTCTCATGGACCCATCAAACTCCATCCAAACCTCCTCATGACACCTCCGACTTCACAGTTGTTTTTGACAACTAGCTCACGGGCCCATCCAAAAGGGCTGAAGTCCCTCTTGACACCCCATGGCAAGTCGAAAACATATCCCAACACATCGTGTGTGAGTTAACGAGAGGAGGATTATAACATTGATTATGCTTGTGAAGGAAAGTTGAGTTGCAAGATTTTTTGAAGCATAATAATGCTCAATTCTTGCAAAACTTGTTCGATGGCTTGGATGTTGACGTTATGGCCCTTGATCCACATTTCTCATGAATTGTATGTCATGGAATGTGAGGGTCTTACAGACTCTAATCGTAAGTTTATCGTTCATGATGTTTGCCAAAAATTGTCAACTTAGATGTTTTGTGTCTTCAGGAAGTTAAAGTTATAGGTTTTTAGTTGTCAATGGTTTGCAAATCCATTTAGCTTGACAACCTCACTTTCACCAGTAATCATGATGGAGTTTGTGGGGGTTTAATTTATTTTTTTTCCCTAAATGGTGGCCCTTCTTTATGGATCATGGCACAGACCCCACCAATAGAGCCATATGGGCTCTCTTTAATATTAAAATTCACCCTTTTGGTTTCATCAACATTTATGCTTCTAATGATGCGGTGAAAGGGCTGATCTTTAGCAGTGGATAGCCAATGAAATCCTTGATGCCTATTGGGTCATTTGCGGTGACTTTAATATGGTTGAGTTACCCATAGATAAATGTAGGCACCTACCTATGCAATGGACAACTAGTAAAAGGGAGGCATAGTTTTATATGCGTAATAAATTCGGGTTTTATGACCCAAACACCTCACGCAGGCCCACCTCTGAAACCTGGTTCACTTGGTCCAATCTTCAAGGTGGATCGGATCGAGTTCTTAAACAACTCGACAAGGCCATGCTTTATCTACTCAAGATTTTTTTGAGTTTGACAACATTTATTCCTTGCCTATGGAAGTGATGCCAGATTTTGTCCTTTTTGACCACTTCCTATTAGATTTCATGGCAAGCTAAGAGGCATTTTAGTCATAAAGGCCAATTTTTTCTTAACACGGCCTTGATGGAACACAGACCCACACTCAATCATATCAAGTGAGTGTGGAACTTAACACCCAACCACGTCATCTACATAACTATCATCCACCTCTTTTGTCTAGCTGGACTCAATGGTGGGAGGATGCAATGACTAGGATAACCAAATTCCTTAGAATCTATGGTCGACAAGCCCGGTCAACATTCGACGCCACTCCTATTCCACTACCTCCTTCGCTCTCGGCCAACGATGTGGTGGTGCTTGAGGTAAATCCCTTCTCTGAAGCCTTGTAACTCCAGTGGCGAGCTTAGACATAAAATTCAAATTATGGACAATTATAATGCTCGTGGTGCACAAATCCATGCCCGCCTTCATTGGCTCAAGGTTGGGGATCAGGTTTTGAAGGAATTTTTCAATCACTCAAAGCCAAACATTCCTTTCAGCAAATTTGAGCCATTTGTGATGGTGGATCTCGACTCATGGATCCCCAACTCATGTTACAAGCCTTTGTTAATCACTACAAGCAAGTTTTCCAAGCTCAAGCTCTTTTGACAAAGTGATAAGTTGCCTTGGATCAATGTTTAGCTACGATGCCATGTGAGCTTTCTCAAGCATAGAAAATTACATGCGACCACATGCTTTCCCTCTACGACTTACAGGAAGCGGTCATGCAAATGGCCAATGATAAGGCACCGGGCTGTGATGGCTTCCCCTGTAAATTTTACAAATCACTATGGGATACGATTGGTTCGGACATTTTTAGGTTTACATGGAAGGATTTTAGAACCAGCCCCTTGCCCCCATATTAACAAAGGGAATATCAAGTTCATCCCTAAGCCTAGAGACCCTAAGCTAATAAGCAATTGACGTCCTATAACCTTGCTTAATGTGTCTTACAAATTTATTGCCAAAGCTCTTGCCATTCAACTGCGACACATTCTTCTGTCCATTGTTCGACCAGAGCAAACTAGTTTCATCCAAGGGTGTTATATCCTTGACAATATCATCGTAGTCTGGGAAGGCATGGAATGGGCGTGCGAGATCCAACCAACAAGCCCTCTTCATCAAAATCAACTTTGAGAAATCTTATGACTAGATAGAGTGTCCTTTCATTCTTGTTATGCTTCAAGCCTTGGCTTTGGTCCCAATTTCATTTAATCAAAAGATGCTTTTTGCACATGCATCCCCCTAGATCACCATGAATGGGCACGATTCGACTCCATTTGGCCTTTTCAAATCCATCTGGCAGGGATGCCCACTAGCTCCCACTCTTTATGTCCTTGCGGTTAAAGGGTTTGGCTATTTGCTTGCCAAAGTGCAATCTCAAGGGCTTGTTAAGGGAATTATTTTGCCTTCCTCTAATAACTCCCAACTGCTTAATGGCCATTTCACAGATGACTCCTTCCTTATGCTCATTGAAGATGAAAGTAACATCAACAATGTTATGCACTTCCTCGAAACTTTCTGTTTAGCTTCAAACTCTTCCATTCAATGGCGTAAAACACAATGTTATAGACAATCCTTCCTCCCCGTACCCCTTGGATGATTATGTATGATTGGAAGATGTTTGGCCATGGTGAAATGTTTAAATTTCTCGGTATTCCTTTTGCTTTTCAAGCCTCACCTACAGATATTTGGCAGTATGTCATGCAACGGGTGGCTCGAAAGTTGGAATATTGGATTACTAAGTTGTTGTCTCTAGCAAGAAAATTTCATATTTGCTCCAAAGTGCTTGAAGCCATGCACGTGTATTACTCCTCTTGTTAGGTCCCTTCCAAAAAATTTGTGCAAAAGTTAGAAAAAATGCTCAAAGACTTCCTCTGGACCAATGCTTCCTCTAGAAAAGGATTCCACAGAGTTGCATGGGAGACTTGTTGCCTTCCTAGAGAATTAGGAGGGTTAGGCCTCATTGACATTTTATGGCAAGGACAAGTGATCTACGCCAAATGGATAATCCACAACACAAAAGGGGAAGAAGCTTGGAAGGTGCTTCTGCAAAATGGCATTGTTGAAGGCTCCCCCTATGGTCGTTCGGCTTGGAAAGGCATTGACTTTTCCAATCTTCTCATTTCCCCATTCCAATCAAAGTGGTTGGCACTTTTGTGCTCAAAAGTATTTGGAAATCCTAGGGAGCATATCAAACCATGGCTTATGTGGAATGGCAATGGCTTCCATGATGGCCTTTCATTTAACCACCACTCTTTGTGGTGGTCTCCTATCATTCAATTTCAAGATCGTTGTCTTGTCGAGGTTCCTTGGATTCATGTGCTCTACCTTTTCAAGCAAGGCATTCACACTATCCAAGACCTCTTTTGCAAATGCGCTCAGTCTTGACATCCCTGGCATGAGCTCAAGGCTCAATTCAAATTGGATCTTCCTAATCATGTTATCATCAATGATATCATTTCCTTTGTGCTAGATTGCATGATCCACAAAATCTTTGTGCTTCCATCTCATCCTTGGTGGACGAATTGGAAGTGGTATATGGACACCCCATTTCGAAATTACTTGGTTGGTCGTGGCTATCTCATTTCACCTCATTTGCCCATGGTGGGAAAGCTCAATACCTGGTGGGGATTGTAATCCTCTCCATCAAGTTGGAGAAGGATAATTGATATTATTTGGTTTGTGTGTTTGAAACCCAAAATTACTCACTTTGCCAGTGTGTTCTTCACTAAGGCCTTCTGATTGGTGCCCATCTAGTTCACCTTGGTGTTTCAGCCCCCAAATGTCCCTTCTATGGCCACTTGGAAACCTTATCTCACCTTTTTGGTATTGTCAAAAGCCCAAAAGGCTTGGAATTGGATTCATTCTTTCTTCCTCCCCTTCCAACCAGAATGTTTTGTTGATGGCGAATCAGCACCCCACAGGACTCTGCAACACGATGGGTTGAGACTCTCGGTGTGATTGCATAACATGGAGCTTTTCCCAAGTGTGGACCTCGAAATCGGAAAAGCTCTTCGGATGAAGGCCGGTTCCTATTCCTCTGTTGATGCACAAATAAAATGCGAGAGGTTTACTACAAACCTAATCTAACTTGCCAAGGAGACAGGGTAGAAAATGCATAAAAATAAAACCTAAACTACAAAGGTGATGCAGAGGAATGTTAGACACTGCTTTGCAAATTTAACACGAGACCACTACGAGATGCAATACAAACACCATGCACGGAGTAAACCAAACTGTAATAAGAGATCAAAATGACAACAATGAAGACATGAGAGGGTTGAGAATCAATCACAAACATATATATATTGCTCAAGAGTCGATATAGTACATTACAAAGTGGCTAAGAGGCGGAAGAAAAAGCGCATTACAACCGTATGGGAGGTTTGAAAGCTCCATGAATTCTCTTACAAACAAGGGAAGAAGGGGGATGCAAAACAAAATTGCCAACCCTTTACAAAGAGCCTCTCCTTACAATTTATATGAGGAAAAATGAGGGAGAAGAGAATGATTCGAATTCTACCCCAACCACCTCCAAGACTGCACCTAACCCATCATATTATGGCAAAGAGGGTGAGAATCTCAACAACCCAACAAAGGAAAGTGTATTTTACATTTTTAAGAACTTGTTCCCACCCAATTAAAGATATCCAATCGTAGTTGGGTAGAGGACGCCGAGAGCTTTCCGAAAAGTCCAACCTTGTGTGAATCCGAGCTCCCTGTAAAAGTTATGGCGATCTGAATATTTCCCGCGTCAGGGTCTTCTGCCTGTCGGGTTCGGGGTTCTCCTCTGCATTTGCATCGGGTTTGGAGGATGCCTCGACATGTGTTTGATGTTTGTGTTTTCCCGAAACCCGCTTCCGCCAGTATTTCCAAGATTTCCTTTGTTTCGGGGTCGGAAAATGGACCTGCATGCGCATCGGGTTTGGAGGGTGGCTCGACATGTTTCCGCCCCATGCTTTCCCGACATGTTTTCCCGACTCCAAGACCCGATTTGCCTAGGAAGTGTTTTCGGGTTTGCGGAACTCTCAAGCATCGGGACATCCCTTGCAATCTGCATGTCTCATGTTTCATGTTTCCCGAAACCCGAAACCCGAATCTCTTTTGTGTCGGGTTTTGGAACCCCTCCGACATATCTCTTTTGTGTCGGGTTTTCTAACCCCTCCGACATGCTTCTTGTGTGTTGATCTATATTTACAGGGGTAAATATATACAACAATTTGGCGACTCAACGGGATTACCTGCCTGCTAGGTAGAAGATCAGTGGCCTTTTAGCAATCCATTGGGCATGGAGTCATAAGCAATAACCTGAAACCAACCTGATATCTGATCCCGAGCCTGATACCGCAACCCTTCTCCGACAACACTCTGAACTGTAGAAAAAAACCCGAGAGCAACAAAACCTGTGCTGGAGCACTTAGGGAATTGAAACCTAACTACAACAAGACAATGTGCATCCGCACTTAGAGGAATTGAAATCTAATCTAATATTTACAAGGGTAAACCATTTCCCTTTTAGTAGCAATTTTTAGATAGATTCCGTTACCGGAATCGGAAGTTCCTCTCCATCCAATGTAGACAATTGGAAGGCATTACTACTTTTACATTCCATGACCATGTAGGGGCCACTCCAAATGGCATCAAACTTGGAATGCCTTCCGGTTTTTCCCGATCTACATCCCATTTCGAACTAGCTCCCCTTCCCGGAAGGTCCTTGCTCTTGCTTTCTTATCAAACCATCTTTTACTAAGGCCCGATCTTTCTCAATTGTTTGCCTTTGCATGTTCTCTAATTTCTTCCAATTCCATCAACTCGCATACCTGCCTCCATCGTTCGAACTCACCAACTCCAATCGCTCATGAATTCCAATACAGGCAGTTCTAATGATATAGGCACATCGCTCTTTTCCATAGACCAACTTGTAAGGGAATTACCCGTGAGACCTCTTTGGTGTTATTCACGCCCATAATGCTGATTTTAGCTTGGTATGCCATGTTCTTTGATTTTCATCCAGAGTCCTCCTGATGATTCTTAGCAAATTTTTGTTCATGGACTCGGCCTGTCCATTACCCTGTGGGTAATAATTGGAAGAGGTGCTCAAGTAGATTCCATTCTTGACAACCCATTCTGTAATCTTGGAACCTACGAATGCCAATGCATTGTCTGATATGATAGTGGCCGGCACACCGAACCTGGTCACTATTCCTTCATAAAATTCTAGTATATTAGACTCGTTTGCCTCTTTGAGCGCTACCGCCTGATCCACTTGGTGAAGTAGTCCGTTGCTGTGAGAATCCACTTGTGGCCTTGGCTTGAGTTTGGGTTGATGACCCCGATGAAGTCCAATCCCCATTGCGAAATGGTTGGTCAACCAAGATTGGGTGCAATGGAAGCTCTTGCTAGTCTTTCTTTGCCTGTGAAGAGTGCACATTTCTTACACTTTCTTATCCATGTATAGCAGTCATTGAACACCGTGGGCCAATAATACCCTACCTTCATTATCTTGAGAGTTGTTACTCGTGGGGCGAAATGTCCTCCAGAATCTCCATCATGAAAATCTCGTAACACCCTCTCAATTTGACCAATCCCAATGCACCTCAATAGAATTCCATTGATGTCTTTCTTGAACAAACACCATCAACAAGCACATATGGAATGGCTTGTAATCTAAAGTATCTCCTCTTTGCTTTGCTCATTTCTGGAGGGCATAGTCCTGTCTGTAGGAAGTGTATCATATTCTGAGTCCAACAAGGAGTGGGCACATCATCATTTTCTTGTTCTTGACCATCCTGCAGTACCAAGGTAGTCTCTTTTTCATCACCTGCTTCAACTTGTTGACTCAAGGCTAGTTGTTCGCATAGTCCCTTCCCACGTACTAGTTTGGTGACCTTGATCTCGATGTCATATTCCATGACACGAGTTATCCATCCTGCACGTTTCTCATTCAGATCCTTGTTTAGAAGGAAGTCCTTGACTCCGCATTGAGAGACCAATAATTGGATCTTATTGTTTGAGACTAGGTGCTTGAATTTCTTTAAGCTCCCGATTCACGCAAGGACATGCTTTTCAATGAAAGAGTACCTAGTTTCGTATTCCTCCAAGCCTTGACTCAAGAAAGCAACTGGTTGTTCTAATCCTTCTTTGTTCTGTTGTACTAGGATTGCAGAAATTGTGTCTCCACCGCCAAAGGCATATAGCATGAAATCCTTGGAGAAGTCTGGATTGACGAGAGTTGGGGCTTGAGATATAGCCTCTTTTATTGCCTCAAAACTTGCCTTGCCTTCAGATGTCCACTTAAATGCCATGCTCTTCTTTAACATCAACATTATTGGCTTTACGAGAGCTGCAAAGTTTGAAACAAACCTACGGACAAAATTGATCCTTCCTAAGAAGCTTTGAAGAGCCTTCTTGTGACTTGGCAATGGCAATGTTTGAATTGCTTCAACTCTTTCTGGGTCAATCGTCAACCCTTCCTTTGAAACAATATGGCCTAGAAGTTTTCCCTCGTGAGCCAAGAATATGCACTTTTTGGGATTCAAAGATACCCCAAATCTTCTACACCTCTGAAATACCTGCCTTAGATGAAAGAGGTGATCCACTGCATTTTTTGAGAATACAGTGATGTCATCAAGATATATTAGAACTATTTTATTGATCAACCCCTTGAATGCCATATCCATTGCCCTTTGGAAGGTGGCTCCAGCATTTGATAGCCCAAATGGCATCTTCTTGTAGGCATAGGTCCCCCATTTGGTGGTGAAAGCCGTCTTGAATTGGTCATCTTCTTTCACCATCACCTGATTATACCCTAAGTAGCCATCTAGGAGAGAGAATCTCTCCGAACCGGATACTACTTGTAATATTTGTTCCATTGAAGGAAGTGGGTAATGGTCTTTGAGAGATGCCCTGTTGAGGTCTCGAAAGTCCACACACAACCTGATTTCTCCACTCTTCTTCTTGACCAGAACCAAGTTTGCAACCCAACTTGAGTGCTTGATCGGGAATATAATGCTTGCCTCTATTAGCTTGTTTAGCTCTTTCTTCATTAGAGGCTCAATGTGAGGGTTGACTGGTCTCTGCTTCTGCCTGATGGGCTTAGCATCTGGATCCAATTCTATGGTATGTTGTGCCAATTTGGATTGAATCCTCTCAAGTCTTCATAACTCCAAGCGAAGACATCCGAAATTCTTGCAAAGTTGTATGAAATCTGATTTCTCCCGCTCAAAGGCCACTTTACCAATTTGAAGTGTTTTGCCTTCCCCAACTGAATGGCTCGAACCTTCTCTCTTGACTCAGTATATTAGCCTTTTCCTTACGAAACCGGTCGTTAGGGTTGAAGATAGACTCAATGTTACTAAACCCTTAGGAAGCTTGTTTGTCTGCAGCCGCACTACTTGATCCCCATACTTCGCTTCTCTAGTCTATCCCGATTTCTAGCCGAGAATTCAGCTTCTTCTTGTAAGAAATTGACGATCATTGATCGTTCTCAAACACCTGCCAGCTTGTGTTATTATCTGGAACTGCTGGCCTCACAATCACATGGATATGTGGCTGTGTTTTTTCCCTTTTGATGTTGTCAACCACATCAAACGTTGCTCCAACTGCTGCGAGCCTATCTGCGACTTCATTTTTCTTCCTAGGTATGGACACAATGTTGAAAGCTTCGAAATCCTCAATGAGGTCCCATACCCTATTCTTGTAGCTCTTCAGCAAGTCGTTCTTTGTAGCATGTTGTCCCCTAACTTGGTTGACGATTAGCTCGCTATCTCCAAACACCTGCAAGTTCTTTATGCCCTTTTTCCTGGCCCAATGAAGTCCATGAATCAATGCCTCATATTCAGCCGTGTTGTTTGAACAGAAAACTGAAATGAAAAGCTGAAAAATATTTGATGTCTTGTGGTGAAATCAACACTGCACCACCTCCAAGACTTATGTCACTCCTCTCGAACCATCGAAGAATAATTTCCAAACTTTTTTCATCCTTTTGTTCAGTGAAGGATGTCGGAATGGGTGAATTTTCTTCGTGTACACAATACACGCCCAATTCGATTCTTTTCAATTTCCTTATATGGGTCAAATTCATGACTCTTGTTTGCCCATTCATCCAAGGTTAAATCAGAATTCCCTCGACCTTAGTACACTTCTAGATCACTTGAACACTCCTCCCGATCAAAACCGAGCAATTTGCATTGATAGGACTCCGTACATAAGGCTCAATATGGAAATTGGCAATTGGTTCTCGATCGATTGTTGCTTTAGCTCCATACCTTGTCCTAAAATCATGTGACCAATGCTGCAGATAAATATCCACCGATTTTTGCAAGTGAAGTCTCTTGATAGACACAACGCAAAGAGTGGCGGAAGGTCAATCACGCACACATCTTGCAGAATCGTAACATTAGGACATGAATGTAGTGTTAGGCTTAACCCTTGATGACCCCGATTGCTTCCTTCCCACCGCTGCTCCATCTAGTTGTCACTCCTTTCAAAGATCGGCTCATACTTCAAACCCAGTTGATCCGCTATTTGCTTCGGCATCACTGAACTACTTGCTCCTGAATCTATCATGCAGTTGTGTACCAAGTGGTTTCCAACAATCAACAAAACATAGAATGGTGGAGGCTTCAAATTTTTTCTTGTCTGGCCCCCATCATGTTGCACTGCATTAGTGAGAACTTTCTCATGTCCTTGGTTTGATACATTTGTGGCAGACCAATTAGCCATTGCAGCTTGCAATAAATCTCGTTGCCCTGGGATCGCCAGTGATTCCCACATGGAAATGTTCACATGTGTCTTCTTCATTTGATCGATGATGTTGAAGGGGGATGAATTGTCCTTTTGTTGTCCCTTACTTGGTGTAAACTTTTCTGGAGCTTGAACAGGTGCATGTGTTGCTACAACAGGTACCTTAGGCTGATTTTGCACATTTGGAGTTATGTTTGGTCTACTGACCCCTTGTTGTGTAAGAGTGGGTTGAGAAACAACTGGATTAGACGGTTGTCCCTCTTCTATGTTTCTCTTCTTTGACCGTGTGTTGGCAGCCACACCTTGAAAAGGCTGTTGGTTAACTCCACAAAAGTCTTCTATTTGCCAATTTGCCAATGTGGTTTCTGTTGGAGGTCCTTCTTGTTTTGTTTCTTGCTGTTGATTCCCTTCTTGGTTTGGTTCTTGAGGCACACCAATGGTTTGCACCATCAGGGCTTGATTTAGTGTGCCATTGAAACATGTTGACTGATTGTGAGGTAGATTGCAAGGGTAACACCAGTCGTACTCCTGTGCCATGTTATTTTGTATTGGAACCAAGGCTCTTGAGGGCGTCATTGCATTTGGATCATATGGTCGAAATGGCCTGGCAGCTTGAGGTTGTCCTTGGTTTTGGTTTTGATTTGTAGCTTTGAGGTGGTGGTGGTTTATTTTGTTGGTATGAGGGCCTAGCTTGCATCGCTGCTTGAGGCGGTGATACGGTCTAGCACTTTGAGCTTGTTGTCTTTTGATAGTCAAAGCTCATTTCAAGGTTCTGCAGCTGTTTCATGACCTCCTGCGATTCCTTTGAAGTATTTGAAGAAGTTGATGCCTCATTATTGCTTTGATTTCTAGGAGTTGGAATGGGATTCAACTCTGGTGCTTGATTGGTTGTAGGATTTCCCATATCCGGATAGAGAGGCATTGGCGGCCTTGGTGCAAGCTTGCCAGCTTGGATCAAACAGTTCTCTACTCTAATCATTGTGTCATAGGCCCCTGGCAACGTTGTCCCTCCCATTGATTGGATCATCATGGCTATGTCTGAATTTATAGCCTTTAAGAAATAAAGGAATGCACCTTCGGCGGTTGGTCTAACAGCTATTGGAATCCTGTCCCATGTCCGTTGGAATTTGAAGTTGAAATCTGTCATTTGTTTGTTAGGAGCCCTTTTGATTGTTGTCAATTGTTCCAATAAGGACAAATTGTCTACCCTCTCCCTGAATCGGTTGCAAAGAGCTGAACAAAGTTGGTTCCACCGTAATAGATCCTGCTGCTAGGCTCCTAAACCATTGTAAGGCCTTACCTTTGAAAGATGAAGCCAACAACTTGACCGCAACATCCATTTCATTTATTTCGTGGATTACACATGTATTAGCAATATCCTGGATGTGATCAATAGGAGTAGTATGATTTTCTCCCGTGAAATAGGGTATATTCTTTAGTAGCCGCAACCGGAATTTCATTCTCGAGCATTTAGGGCAAGTGGACTACTTGCCCGTGAAATTGACAAATTGATTCGGTGGTAGATGTGCCATTATGATGGGCCTAAGAACCTTGGTTGATGCGAGAAAAGGTCTACTGTGGAGGCGTAGACAAGGTCCTGTTAGGTGGAGATGGTGATCTTTGTGGTCTCCTTCCTCTCCTCCCTTTTCCTGGTGATAGTTGCAAGTGGACAAATAGCCCCTCTTCTCGAGTATTAGACCTGGTTCGAATTCTTCTCATGTGCCTGGGCAACTTGTGCTGCTACACCGCTGAATTCTATCCCTTCGGAGTCGCCAGATGTGTTAGAGAACAAGCCTCAAAGGATGGATTTTGCCAAGTTACACACCAAACTTGACAATATTGAAAATATAATTTAAAATTTGAAGGACCCAGAGGAGACAATCTTCAATTCAGAATTTGGGCCTTGTTGTGCAGCTGCGGATCCCCGAAAGGTACAGGCGGAACTCAGGTCATGCAATGCAACTTACAAAACCCGAATTGCCATGTGTCGGAACTTGGAACATGGACATCCCCCAAAACCTGAAATGACTGATTGTCGGGAATAGGACCATGCAATGCATCCCCAAAACTCAAATGACTGTTGTTGTCTCGCTTTGATGTTCTCGGACCTCGAAACCCGAAACCCAAAAAACCATGAAATTTTGAAAGTCAAAATCTCAAAAAACTAAAGATACCCTTTTGAAGGTTACCCCCAGATCTACCGACTGGTGAAATTTTGACTTGTTTTGAGCAAGTTAAGCCCTTGAAAATTGATTTCGGAGTTCAGCCTTGAAGGTGCAAAAATCCGAAATTGTAAAAACTACAATTTTTTAGGCCAAATTTCATGAAAACTCCTTCAAATCTTATGAAATGACCTCTTGTCCCACCGGGCGTGCCAAAACTGTTGATGGCGAATCGCACCACCCCTAGGACTCTGCAACACGATGGGTTGAGACTCTCAGTGCGATTGCATAACATGGAGCTTTTCCCAAGTGTGGGACCTTGCGAAATCGGAAAAGCTCTCCGGATGAAGGCCGGTTCCTATTCCTCTGTTCAGATGCACAAATAAAATGCAGAGGGTTTACTACAAACCTAATCTAACTTGCCAAGGAGACAGGGTAGAAAATGCATAAAAATAAAACCTAAACTACAAAGGTGATGCACCGAGGAATGTTAGACACTCGTTTTGCAAATTTAACACAGACCACAGAGATGCAATACAAACACCATGCACAGGTAACCAAACTGCAATAAGAGATCAAAATGACAACAATGAATACATGAGAGGGTTGAGAATCAATCACAAACATATATATTATTGCTCAAGAGTTGATACAGTACATTGCAGTGGCCAAGAGGCAGAAGAAAAACTGGCATTACAACCCGTATGGGAGGTTTGAAAGCTCCACAAATTCTCTTGCAAGCAAGGGAAGAAGGGGGATGCAAAACAAAAATGTCCAACCCTTTACAAAGAGCCTCTCCTTACAATTTATATGAGGAAAAAATGAGGGAGAAGAGAATGATTCGAATTCTGCCCCAACCACCTCCAAGACTGCACCTAACCCATCATATTATGGCGGTAGGTGAGAATCTCAACAACCCAACAGTGGCGAAGTGTATTTTACATTTTTAAGAACTTGTTCCCACCCAATTAAAGATATCCAGTCGTAGTTGGGTAGAGGACGCCGAGAGCTTTCCGAAAAGTCCAACCTTGTGTGAATCCGAGCTCCCTGTAAAAAGTTATGGTGATCTGAATATTTCCCGTCAGGGTCTCCTACCTGTCGGGTTCGGGGTTCTCCTCTGCATTTGCATCGGGTTTGGAGGATGCCTCGACATGTGTTTGATGTTTGTGTTTTCCCAAAACCGCTTCCGCCGGTATTTCCAAGATTTCCTTTGTTTCGGGGTCGGAAAATGGACCTGCATGCGCATCGGGTTTGGAGGGTGGCTCGACATGTTTCCGCCCCATGCTTTCCCGACATGTTTTCCCGACTCCAAGACCCGATTTGCCTAGGAAGTGTTTTCGGGTTTGCGGAACTCTCAAGCATCGGACATCCCTTGCGATCTGCATGTCTCATGTTTCATGTTTCCCGAAACCCGAAACCCCTCTTTTGTGTCGGGTTTTGGAACCCCTCGACATATCTCTTTTTTGTGTCGGGTTTTCTAACCCCTCCGACATGCTTCTTTTGTGTATCTATATTTACCCGGGGGTAAATATATACAACATGTTTTACTTGGCAACATATTCTTTTAGAGACAATCCTCGGATGCCTCATAAGTTTTCCCATATTTGGCATGCTTTCAGAGGGGAAATCCTTTTCTGGCTTTGGAAAGAAAGGAATTCTTGTTTATTTGTTAATGTTGAAGCAGATCAACAATTCTCTATTTATAACAAGTATGTGGTTATCATGAATGTATTGTTGTAGATTCAAGTTCAAGTAAACAAGGTGGTGCTCAAGGTGGAGCATCTCTAAAGTCTCCTTGAACACTAGGATGCCCTCAAATGTTATTCATAAACAATTGTCTCTCTCCCACCACTCTCTACCATAAGGCGGTGCCAACAGTCATCCCAAAGGTGGCAAATCATCTAAGCCACTTGCAACACCGCTGTTTAGTTGGGCCCGTTGGTCCTCGCATCCAAACCTCTGCCCGAGAGGAGCTTCTTCCTCCGCCTTGAGTCCACCACTGGGGTTGGGATGCCCCTACTACCTAGCCACCTTAGTTGGGCTCACTAACTTCCCCGAGTTGCGCACTCACGATGGTTGGAGCCTCCCGCCTATGCCTGAAAATTTTCCCAAGTGTCTCTTGTCATATCGCCCACTCGGGCCAAATCAAGATATCAAGAAGAAGCTAACCCGACTTTGGTTGGAACATGCCGGATAACGAAAAGGACCTGCCTGGTTCTAACTGGCATGATAAAGATCCACCCCATGTAGGACATCAATTTATAAAGTGGCTTAACTTCCTTGCTTCCTTGCTTTTTGATGTTTTGTAATTGAATGTATTCCTAGGCTTTATTTTTGCCTAGTCTGAACTCGTGGCTTTGGGGCATGCTTCCATACCACCCGATTTTTTGTGAATAATCTTGTATCATTTTACTTGTTAATATAATATAAGATCTTATTCATCAAATTAATTAATTAATTAATGTTGTTATTGTGAGCAAACAATTTACAAGTCAAAATTAACTAGGTGATAAGATAATATGTTAGATTTTTTGGAATGACTATATACAATTTTTTTGAATAGAAGTTTGAGATCATTATGTGATGATGGATCATAAGAGATGATCGAAACATCAATCGAACAACTTTAAAATATCTATATGTAGGGTATTATTGAGAGCTATGGAGTCGACTCTCTACTAGGGTTTTTTTCTTGCTAACTTGTCATTCTGCAATCCTTTTTGATCTCTACAGGATATTAATACCATCATTTTTCTAGGGTTTCTTACCCGTTGGGCACCCCTATATAATGACCTCTCCCTCTTCAAGCTCAATTGTTCAACCGTGGTTGTAGATAGTGGAGCTCTAAACAATGGCACCGCTTGTGAAATGTCCTCAGAAGTTCATCCTAAAGATCTTCCATGAGGTAATGTTTCTCCTCCTGATGTGGTTTTACCTATTCCTGATTTTAATGTTGTTTGTCAATGGTTGGAACAATTTTGTCTCATTGGGTATTTTGTGGGTCACATCCCCTCTAAAAGCATGCTCAAATCCTAGGTTAATACAACCTGAAATCCTCATGGGGTCCGGCTTGATAGCATCCAAAATATGACCAAAGGATTCTTCCTTTTTCACTTTTCTAACCCAGCCAATGCCCCCAACATTTTGGCCCGACAAGCCACTCTAGTATGTTCGCAACTCTTTGTTGGTCATGTCTCCATGGACCAAAGACTTTGTGGTTTCTGAGTATGTTGCACTTAAAGTGCCCATCTGGGTAGAATTTCTTGCCTACCCTTGCCTTGTGTTCATTTCTTGCCTCAAATTGCTTCTTCATTGGGTGGGTGGTCTGCCACGAACTAGAGTGGTTTTACCACACTCGTCCACATTGAAGCATGTCTGCATTGAGGTAGATATTTCTCAAGACTTGAAAGAATTTGTGGAAATCCAGATGGGAGACAAGTGTTACTCCCAACGTATTTTGTATATCAACTTTCCTAACACTTGCTTCCACTATTAGGCCTCTGATCATAAGATCAAGGACTGTCCTCTTTATGTTCCTCACAATCACCTAGTTTCCAAAGCAAATTTTGAACCAACTAAAACCCCCAAGGAGGAAGGTTGGAAAACAAAGTGGGGGCGAAAAATAAGAATAAAAATCAGCAATTCAAGGCCTCTGGTTCAAACGATCAGCGTGAGCCAATCATTTAAAGAACAACCCCATAGCTCACAAGCTAAGGAGCTAGGAACCAATCATGCTAACCAACTCATCTTTCCAATTACCAAAATACTCCAGCATGCCTAAGGCGGCCTCGGTTCTCATGGACTAGACAAATTATGTTTATAATGTCACCATGCCACAACCTTCATTGTTGCTTTTAACAAACAACTCACAGGGGCCAACCAAAAGGCCCCAAAGTCCTTCTCGCATCTCTCGAGACCATAGCCCGACACACAATGTGGACTCAACATAAGAGGAGTACAATATCGCATATGCCGAGTGGAAGAAAATCAATCTACAAGATTTTTTACAGCATAACACTGCTCAATTCTACAAAACTAGTTCGACGCCCTTGATGGCTTGGATGCTGATGGCATGGCTCTTGACCAACGTCTCCCATGAATTGTTTATCTTGGAATGTTCGGGTCTAACAAACTCCTGTCACAAGTATGTTGTTTGTGAAACTCAGCAAAGATTTGCCAATTTAGATGTTTTGTTTTTGCAGGAGGTGAAAATTACAGGTTTTCAGTTACAAGTGGTTTGTAAATCCATCTGGCTTGATAGCTTGGCCTTTTGCAGTAATCATGAAGTGGGGCGTGGGGGTTTAATTTCCCTTTTTTCTCCCAAACAACGGCCCTTGTTGATTGACCATGGCATCAACCCCACCAACCGTGCCATATGGGTCCTATTTAATGTTGATGGCCCCTTTTGGCCTCATTAATATATACGCCTCTAATAATGTGGCCGAAAGGGCCAATCTTTGGCGGTGGATAGCTTGCATAATTCCCGATGCTTATTGGGTCATAAGTGGTGATTTTAATATGGTTGAGTCACCCACTAACAAATGTGGCCACCTTCGCTGATGAGATGGACAACTAGTGAAAGGGAGGCGTGGTTTTTCATGCGCAATAAGTTTGGGTTTTATGACCCTAATGCTTCTCGCACTCCCACTTTCTAAAGCTTGGTTCACTTGGTCCAATCTTCGAGGAGGATCGGATCGTGTTCTTAAATGGCTGATAGAGCCATGTTGTCATCTCAAGATTTTTTTGATTTTGACAACATTTATTCCATGTCAATGGAGGTCATGCCTGATTTTGTACTATTTGATCATTCCCCTATACGATTTCATATCACTTGGCATGATAAGCGCACTTTTTTTTCATAAAGGCCAATTCTTTCTTAATACTGCCTTGATGCAACATGGGCCCACACTCAATCATATCAAGCGTGTGTGGAACTTAGCTCCTTAACCAAGTCATTGTCAGTGCTTTCATCCACCTATGCATGCCAACTAGACTCAATGGTGGGAGGATGTTATGACTCGACTACTAGATTCCTCATAATCTATGACATGATAGAACTAGCCAAAATTAGACGCCACTCATACTCCACTAACACCTCCACTCTTAGCCGAGTGAGTGGTGATGCTTTCAGGGAAACCCCTTCTTTGAAACTCTATAACTTCAAGTTGCAATGCTTCACTAGAAAATTCAAATTATTGATAATTACAACGCTCGGGGAGCTCAAATTTGTGCCACATGCATTGGCTTAAAATTGGCGACCGAGTCTCGAAAGAATTCTTTCTTTCTCTCAGAGCCAAAAAGCCTTCTCAAAAATTTAGGCCATTCGGGTCAGAGCTTAGGGTCACTGACCCCCAACTCATGCTTTACAAGCATTTGTGCGACATTATAAGCTAGGTCTTTCAGGCTCAACAACCCTCTACCAACATAAAACAACCCTTGAACAATGTCTAGTTGTTGTGTCATGCAAGCTTTCCCAAGCTTAGAAGGTGGTCTATGACTGAATGCTCACCATTGATGACCTCCACGATGCAGTCATGCAAATGGCCAATGATAAGGCCTCGGGATGCGATGGCTTCCTTGCAAATTCTATAAAGCCTTATGGGATTCTCATTGGGAAAGACCTTTTCAAGTTTATCTCGAGGGGTTTCAGAACCAGTCTTTGGGACTATGTATCAACAAAGGGAATATTAAATTCATCTCAAAACTCAAGGGATCTAAAGAAAATTACCTGTTGGTGGCCTATCACTTTGTTGAATGTCTCCTACAAAATAATTTCCAAAGCTCTAGCTATGCGGTTACACAATATTCTCCCCATTGTTATTCAACCGAACAAATTGGGTTCATTCAGGGCATTACATCCTGGACAACATCATTGCGGTTTGGGAAGGCATGGAATGGGCTCGCAGATCCAATCAATTTGCCATGTTCATTAAAATTGATTTTGAGAAAGCTTATGATCGGATTGAATGACCGTTTATCCTTGCTCATGCTTCAAGCCCTTGGTTTCGAC
This sequence comes from Taxus wallichiana var. yunnanensis, assembly GCA_018340775.1. Taxonomy (NCBI): domain Eukaryota; kingdom Viridiplantae; phylum Streptophyta; class Pinopsida; order Cupressales; family Taxaceae; genus Taxus; species Taxus wallichiana. The sequence goes on along the minus strand of CM031244.1, from coordinate 468,573,271 downwards.
CCCATTTTTATCCAATTAGTTAGAATGTAATTTGCTAATGCCTCTGCCCAAATCACTATTAATGGCCTTAGTTATGAGTCCTTTGATTGTTTTGTTCCATTCGGCAAGGGTGCCCATTAACACTTGCACTCTATGTGCTTGCTGCTGAAGGTTTTGGGTATTTTTGGCCCATGCCAAAACCCAAGGGCTTGTTAGGGGAATATCACTGCCTTCTACGAACAATTCTCAATTGCTTAATGGTCACTTCACAGATGATTCCTTTCTCACACTCATTGAGGAAGAATCCAATATCCACAATGCCATGCACTATCTTGATATCCCTTATTTAACATCTGGTTCTTCCATTAAATGGTGGAAAACTCAGTGTTATCGACAATCCTTCCTCCTAACAGCCACATTGCTTGACTAGCCTCTTTTGAGTGGAAGATTCTTGCACACGGTGAAATGTTTAAATTTCTTGGCATTCCTTTTCCTTTCAAGCTTCACCGGTTGAGCTATGACAATATGTTATTCAATGGGTGGCCAAAAAAATGGAGTATTGGATTACCAGACCTTTGTCCTTAGTAGGAAAATTCCAAATATGTTCCAAAGTTCTAGCGGCCACACACGTTTACTACTCTTCATGTTGGGTGCCTTCCAAAGCCTCTATTCAGAAGCTAGAAAAACTCCTCAAAGCCTTTCTTGGGCCAACACTTCCACTGACAAAGGTTTTCATCAAATGGCTTAGGAAATTTTTTGCCTTTCCCTGCAATTATGGGGGTTTAGGCCTTATTGACATACAACGCCAAGGGTGGGCACTCTATGCAAAATGGATTGTTAGATGCATCACAGGCCAAGAAGCGTGGAAAGTGCTTCTGCGCCATGGCATCGAAGAAGGTTCACCTTACGACCACCCTGCATGGAAAGGTTTGGGGTTTGTTAACCTCCTTATTGCTCCGGTGCTTGTTAAAGTGGTTGGCACTTTTGTGCTTAAAAGCATTTGGAAAGCATGGGAATGCATCAAACCATGGCTTCAATGGAAAGGCGATGGTTTTCATAATGGGATCTCCATTAACCATCATTCTCTCTTGGTGGTCGCTGATATTTCAGGCTCAGGATAAGAGTTTCAGTAGATATCCCAGGGATTCCCACGCACAAACTTTTCAAGCATAAAATTTGCACCATCCAAGACTTATTTTGTAAACACTCTCAATCCTAGTATTCTTGGCCTGAGCTTAAAGCTCATTTTAGCTAACCAACCAGGATCAGGTTAGTATTAATGAAGTGCTCAATTTAGTCCTTGACCATATCTTTACACAAAATTTGTGCACTCCTCTCACCCTTGGTGGATGACTGAAATGGTATGTTGATACCCGTTTCGTAATTATTCAGATAGTAAAAAGGCTATCGTTGGCTTTCACCTCATCTGCCCATGGTTGAAAAACTCAACACTCGATGGGGATTCATTCCACTTCGTCTTCCTGGAGTCGGCGATTTGACACTGTTTGGTCTATCTGTGTGGAGCCTAAAATTGCCCACTTTCTCTGGTGTGTTCTACACCAAGGTCTTCCCATGGGGTCTCGACTTGTTCAAATTGGGATCCTAACTCCCAAGTGCCCATTCTGTGGCCACTTGGAGAAACTTTAATGCATCTCTTCTAGGTTTTGTCAAAAGCACAACTTGCTTGGAATTGGATACACTCATTTTTCTTTCCTCTCAGACCACATTGTTTTACTTGGCAGAATATCCTTTTAGGAGATAACCCCAAACTTTTGCTTATGTTCACCCAATTTGACATGTTTTCAGAGGGAAATTTATTTTGGATATGGAAAGAAAGAAATGCTTTTTTCTTTGCTAATTATGAAGTTGATCACCAATTTTCAGTGTATAACAAATTTATGGTTCTCTCCAATGTGTTGTTGCAGATTCAAGTCTAGGCTAACAAAGTTGCTCTGGAGGTGGACCACCTTCGGACTGCATGCACAGCATTGGGCGATGCCTTGTGCAATGTCGCCAGAGCCACCCTCGCCATCTCGGCGCTCCTAGCCATATGGCCGTGGTGGTCATCGCAACCATTCTCAACGATGTTTTTTCAACCGGGCTCGCGCTTGCCCCCCCCTCAACAACAGAGAAGTCATTCGCCACCACTTACTAGCAAGGCTAGGGGTCCCCCTTGCTCGTCAACTCGGGTGGGGCTCGCCTGTCACCTCGAGTCGCGTGCGTTGGATTCTGGAACTTGCCCCGTTGCCATCATTGCCCTCTGACAAGTTTCCCCACCTCTCTCTCGCCATCCCCACTCCGGAGGAGGCAAAAAAAGAAGAAGAGAATCCCATTGGTTGGGACATTTTGGATGCCGACAAGGACCTCCCAGGTTCGGGTTGGCGAACGATCATGATCTTCCCCCTGCTTGGGAATGTTCGTTTCATTCTTTCTTTGCATAATTTTGTGTTCTAATGGTTTCCTAGGTGTTGCCTAGTTTGTTTGGTGTTCTCCTAGACTCGGCCTAATCTATTTGAAGTTTTGGGGCGTGCTCTCATACTGCCAACTATCAAGTGGAAGCTATCTTGTATCTTATTGCATTAATATAATATAAGATCTCCTTTCACCAAAATAAAAATAAAAATAAGAATAAAAAAATTCTATATCCATTTCAGTCAAAGGAGACCCACTTTAACATACAAATACGGATGTGGGCGTTATGCAACACATGGATACATGTATCTAGATAGATCTGACCTGGAAAGTTAATAGCGTTTTAAGGTAGACCGACCATTTTTTTCCGCGAGTCAAATACATTTTTAACGGATAAAATGCTTGGCTTAACCTCGATCTTGTAACCCACGGCGATCTTATTAACTCTATTTAAATCGTGGTAAGAAGCTCCAATCCTTCGCATTAAAGACACTCCAAGCATTTTATTTTCTCCTCTCTGGATATTTTTCCCTGCGGAGCTTCTGAGGTATGTATCTCTTCTTTTCTTTTCTTACCAATGCATTCTCAATTGTCCTTTTTATGCCTGTCAGTGTTGGATTGTGTTAGTCTTTTGGTCCCCTTTTTGCTACAACAATTTGGAGGATCTAGAAGAATTGTTTTTTATTTTTTCTCCGCACATTGTCCGAATTTTGATTAAACTCGTAAGAATCGGTCGCGCAGGATCCATCGTTTTTCTGTCTTTGAATAGATGTGCTTTTGTGTTGTTATGTGGTACCACCATTTTGTTTCGCTCGAAACTCTAGTGCTTATCAAAATGAATGTTTTTTCAGGAAATTTATGTTAAAACCCTAGGTATTATCTAAAATTGAAGCTGGAGTTGGTGGCGTCGTGGCATGACTAGATCAACATGTTGCCGTGGCCGCAAAAAAATCTATTAAAAATTGGATTTTTATAACCCTTTGATCCAGCAGGCAACAATATGTCTTGTAAATTGCCAGTAGATCAGGGCTTTTATAATCCTAGATCAAAGCAAAAGTTTACTGTTAATGTTACTTGGGTCACAATGAGGCTGGGATCGAGTTACTGACAAATTTTGGAATGGTTACCTCCTCTTGATTATCTATGCGCCTGTCATTTATACTATATTTAGACTTTCTCAAAATCTACCATTAATTGTGAGCTGCATGCAGATCTTGTGATCTTCTATAGTTGAAAGACATAGAAGAGCGTGATTGTAATGTAATTCCCAAAAAATTGGTACGATTTTTTGGTGAATACTAATAACACGTTTAAATATCTATGGCAGAATCCAGCATTCAGCACTTATCAAATCCTACCAGATTCACTAGGTTGTTGATTTATAAACATGATTATGTATCACTTGTTAACTAACCATTGACCCAACTGTTGGAGAGCAAACAGATCCCATAGTTGAGTCCAGGTTTAATTTAGCAAACAATGGGGTTTACCTCAAGATTGACTGTTAATTTGGGTGATTATTAGCTTTTGGGATTCTCACAGTTGAGTCTAAATTTAGAAGGTTTAGCTTAGTATAGGCTGTAAATTTGATTGGTTGGCATTTGGTGATCCACCATTCTTTTTGGTGGTTTTACTGCGTAATGTTATAAATTTATAATGAATCCTAAATGTAAAAGCTTAAATTTATTAGCACAACACTTGTTGAGGCCAGCCGTTTTCATTGGATGCAGTCTTCATTTGGACTATGGAAATTAAGGCGTGGACTTTGAGGATTAACTCTTTACGGCCCTGTTAAATGTTTCCAAGTTCTAATAGTCCATGAGAAGTTAAACAGTAGTCAGTGTGGTAGGTTTTTCTGGATTTAGTAAAATATGAAGCCATGGTCAGTGACTCAATTCTATTTGGTGATTGGTTTAAAATGGAAAATGACAAAGGGGAGTGTTTAACCTAGCGGTGCTGTGGAGGGGATTTGTAAATTTACTTGCCTGATTTAATTGAGAAAATTAATGCGAAATTTGCATTACAATGGTCCCATCGGATATGATTTTTTTGCTTTTGCTACATTTTTTAGAATTACACGTCTAGAACCTATTGCTTCATGCTTTGAGTAAATCGAAAGATTACATGATAAGGTATTTGGAATGAGTATATTCTTTCCTAAAATATCTGAACGTGTTGTGTGAGTTTCCAGCTGTCTTTCCTGTGGCCACTTAAGCATGCACCTTCTAAAAATAACTTCTCCATTTAAAATTGAGTTTAAGTTTAGGTATTTTCAGTTATCATGTTAAGCCTTCATTGGGCCACCTGGATGATAAAAATATTTACCATTTTTAATCTATGATTTTCTCCTACTTCTAGATGTAGAAGTAAATTTTTAATAACTGTAGTCTGTATCTTTTTTTCTGTACTTAGATGCTGAATATCTGAAAGAAAATCTGATCCTTTGTGATGATTAATACCTTGGCAGTTGTCAAGATGGGTCTGACATTTACCAAGCTTTTTCAACGGCTGTTTGCCAAGAAGGAGATGCGAATTCTAATGGTAGGTCTTGATGCAGCTGGTAAGACTACCATTTTGTACAAGCTCAAGCTGGGAGAGATCGTTACCACCATTCCAACTATAGGTAATGCTTCTTTACTCCAATGAATAATAATTCAAGGGTAAAATATTTTTTGTAGGATGATTTTGGAAAGCTGCTTTTGCCCGTGAGAATTATTTCTAAACGTCCTAATTTTACTGGCATGAAACTCGCAGAAGTTGGATCTGTATCTTGTGGAGTTTGGGTTCTCTCCAGTCTTGTTTCATCTTTACAATCACAAAAGAGACAAATCTCCCCCTAATCCCTGCTCCCTCTCCCTCGAGTCCTTGCAAATAGAAATATACTGTACTGATAAGCAGCTGAAGATATTCAGTCATGTGTGTGTTATTGTGAACATCTCTTTCTGTTCAGCTGTCTACTTTTTGCCTCTTCTTTACGTAAATTCCTTTTAAGTTCCTTTTGAGCTTGCTGAAACTGTATGTATAAAGTACAATAGAATAATTGTATTACAAAGTAAAATATTTTCCAGGTTAATTTTAGTAATTATACAATAGCATGTCTGGTGAAACAAGTTTGAATGAAACAAATCACCCTGGGAACACATTGTTGTGCGGGAGGTAATTTCTATTCATAAGTGAAGAGATGATTGTTAGGTCATTTTCTAGTTTATCAAGAGAGCGGGGCCTGATAGTCTTCTTTGCAAATATTGTTTATGATTTACAATGTACATATTCTGAACTGTTTAAACTTATGTCAAGAAGTTGTCTATATTGGCCCTGGAATTGAGTTTCTTGTTTTGATTGTTGTCATTTGTCCATTATATTATTTTCCTGACATGCATTAGATGTTCTTATATCATTGCCAAACAATCAGTTACTCATGGATATTGAAGAACTGAAGGAAGAATGCATGCTTGCTTAAAAACTCCAGAATGACATTTCCTACATATTTTATGAGCAGGATTCAATGTAGAGACTGTGGAATACAAGAATATTAGTTTCACTGTTTGGGATGTTGGTGGCCAGGACAAGGTATTACTTATTCAACTATTGTAAAATGTTCTGTACTTGTTGTGGGTATGCTGTTTACTGTTTGGTATTTGCATGGACATCCAAATGTAGCTGTTTTTATCTTTTGTAAATTAGATGTGTTCAGGAAATTTATTTTAGTACATCATATTGTTGTTTACTATTGATGGCAGAAACCAATATATTTGAGCCCACTTTGCAAGTCATCGCATTTATTTCTGAAAGCTATTTTTTCTTATTTTATTTCATTTTAATGATTTTATCTGCTTTAATTTTGTTTCTTGTTTTATTGCAACCCTTCGATTTTTACATCTTAACTGTGCTATTTGTTTTCTATGTTGTATAGTTGCAGTCAAATTCTTGTTCTGTTATTGACCTGAATTTCCTTTCAGTGACAATATTATTATTTTGTATTGCATAACAGATTAGACCGCTTTGGAGACACTACTTCCAGAATACTCAGGGTCTTATCTTTGTGGTAGACAGCAATGATAGAGACCGTGTAGTTGAAGCAAGAGACGAGCTTCACAGGATGTTGAATGAGGTAAAATACTCTGGGATGTCTCTTGCCATTTCCGTAGGAAATAGATAGTGTTAAGAAACTGTATCACATCATCTTCAGATAGCATAATCAGACACATAGGGATCTAAAGTGTGTATAGAATGGGCTTCCTCCTATATCAGACATGAGATAGAAGAGAATATCAATATATCCACCAATTAGGAAGTAAATGTAAGAAAATGTTTTCTGTTGGTAGATGGACTTACTTGGTTGAACTGTTAGATGATATCTTCATGATAGGAAAGAGATACAACAAAGAACTGATGTTGCTATATCTATGTTTTCAGAAAGTATTTGTTAAAGTACAAAAACATTTCATATCTAATTCCTGTCAGTATTTAATGCGATTTGATCTTATTATCTTAATTTTGAAATTTGAACAGAACAATCTTATGAATATGATATTACTAAAACTCATATCAACAGCAATATTATAATTTATATGGAGAATATTGAATAATCGTGCCTGTTGGTAGGGAAATAAAAGTTCATTAGCACCCAATTTTTGCATCAGTATGAAAAGTGGCATGAACTTAAGGAACAAAAATTAAAATTTATAATATAAATTGGGATAGTTTTATGTGTGGGTGTATAAAAACATATTCTCAACTGCCAAGTAGGTTATCATCAGCTGTTGTATTCCATATTTTTCTTGTGTATTGTTCAAAAGCCTGTCCAGGTTGACGAGTGATCATTTTGGAAATATATTTTGAAGGGTTGATTATCAATTTCCTAAAGATCATGGTATGTTGTTTTTATTTATGATCTGTTTCCTTCTAAATTATCTTATTTAGAAGTTTGTTGTTGGTAACATGGAATTAAATTTAAGGCATTCATGAGCGATTTAATTAGATTATTATTTTGGGCTTTTTATTCATGGGTGTTTAAGTCATGTCAAGATGACCTCACAAGTAGTCATTAACAGTAATGACTTTTTTCCTTGTGAATTTTTGGTAATAATAACAAGGGAACACACAAGACAAGCACTGTAAACATTTGCATTTGCTAGTCATTAATGGTAATGACATTTTTTCCTCATGTATTTTTGGTAATAATCACAAGGGAACCCACTGGGAAGCACCATAAGCATTTTGCATTTATTAGTGGGTGGAGGAATGGTTAATGTAATCTACTTGTTATCCAAATAAGCCCCCATGCTTATTTGCACAACTTATTCAAGTTTCAGGCTTAGGTGGACTTGGAAGATGGGGATAATTTTCTAAGTTGTCAAAATCAGCAAAACAAAGTGTGGGAGCAAAGAACAGAGGTTGCCATGCATGAAAAGTGGGTGTGCCAGGCCTAAAGAAAAGAGAAGAAGTTATGCAAGTTTGAAGTTTTGACAAAGCAGCGGTACAAAAGAAGTTGACTTTTAGTGTTCCACGGGTATGGTGAAGCCGCACAAGACAAACAAGGCCACAAGACACAAGGGAAGTGTTTAAGTGTGCTGCAGAGTTGCAAAGGATAACAAGGGCCGCATAATGAAGGAGGTTCATCTACAAGGTTTTGTGGGTGTTGCAAAAACATTCTAAGTATGCCGCGGAGGTCTTGGACAAATCCGTGGAGGTATAAGTCTCCCACAGAAATTTTAGTGTTCTGCAGATGACTAAAACAAGCTGCGGAGGTGTAACATGGTTCCGCAGAACAAAAGGAAGTGTTTTCAGAAGCTGCGGATGTGCAAAAGATGAAAAGGGCCACACAACAAAGGAATTTTGTTTTGGGCGTTACATGGATGGTGCAAAGGGAATCTAAGTGGATCATGGATGTGTTAAACAAGTCCATGGAAGTCCAAGTAATACGCAGAAGTTTTAATAGTCCGTAGGTGTCTTTAGTGTTCAGCGGGTGGTGCAAAGGATTTTTAGCAGGTTTGTGGAGGTCTCCATGAATCCGCGGAGGTTCTAGTGTTTGGCGGATGTCCAAACAGGTTCATAGAGGTCTAGAGAAAGTTGTGGAGGTCTACAAGTGTTTCATGGGTATGTTTAAGCCTTAGAATGAAGTGAGTTTCTTTCTAAGTGTCCCGCAAATGTTGAGGCAAACTGAGGAAGTCCGTGGAGGTCAAGGGTTTGCCGTGAAGGCTGTGATAAAGTCGCGGAAGCCTCAGACAGGCCTCAAAGCCAAGAGGAAGACAAAGCAATGTTGCGGAAGAGTAACAAAGGTCGTGAGTGATTTAGCAAGGTCCATAGAGGTCTAGAGGCCACAAAATGAGGAGAAAAGCAAACCAAAGTTTGTGGATGTCATAAAACCATAGAACAAAGCAAAAAAGCACAAAAAATCCATAAAGCACGGGAACGACAAAATCTATTTTTAACTTCCAGATTTTGATCAAAAATCTATTTTTAAAGCATGCTAAGGCTAAAGCAAGGATGAAGACTATTTTTAGAGCATGCATGGATATATAAAATTGAATCAAAGCATGTAGAGGGTCGTCTATCTTTTAAAAACATGTTTTGCTTTTCTAGGGCACACAATGACTATTTTTAAACGTGTTTTGCTTTCTGAGCATGTTTTGGCTTTTATGGACATTATACATGCATGCCATTCACGTTTAGTCTATTTTTAGAACCAGACTTGCGTGTCTGTGTTTTTTTCCCTTCTGATCTCTCTCAAATTTTCTATAAAACTCCTAGAATTCATTGTAAAAAATATATCTGCAAGTTCTATTTGAATTTTGGAGTTTCCTCTTTGTTCTGAGTGGAAGAGCAAGGGTCATGAGAGATTTTTTGTACTGGTTTCACCTCTTGGAGCAATAAAGGAGCCATTTTTTTACCTTTTCAGAACATGTGTTTAGGCAATTTCATGTTTTAAAACTGTTTTTATCTCGTGATAGTGTTTATCCTTGATTTACAATTTAATCTCCATGCCTTTATGCAATTTTATGTTAATTTGCAGGTCATAGATTGTGTTTAATCCAAGTTTTGTGCAGGATCTTATTGTGGAGTTCACCAAATTGCCTTTAGAAGCCATTTGTCTCCCTTCTTTATTTTGTCACAGCAGACTACCTTTCTCTGAAGTACTATTGTATTAACATATCCATCGTGAGTTGTGTATGGTGTCTGTGGTTCCCGTGTTTCATCCGTATGATTCAAATTAGTCTGGGATCCTCAAACTTTCTGGTGTACCACCTTCTTTTCAGCGTTTTTCCTTAACACCCTTTTTCTTGCTTGTTTCAGCAGGTAGAGTAGTCTTACAAGTAGAAACTAGTCTTAGGTGTTGCACTAGGGGAACCAACCCTCTCTGGAGATTCACTCCAATATACAGGTCACCCACAACATAAGAGTGTTTCCATTTTGTCAATTGAAATGAGAGATTCCACACCACTCTCTAAATGGTGCATTTCAAAATGACAACACTACTAATTTTGTCAATTGAAATGAGAGATTCCACACCACACTCCAAAGGGTGCATTTCAAAGTGACAACATTTCCAATTTGGGCTTTTCAACCTTTAGCCCCACTAGGGAATTATACAGAGTTTGGCAATAATATCAATTTTTATTTATTAAGATTGAAAGTGAGCACATTGAATTTTTTGGGTTGATTTATTTTGTGTTTGAAAATGGGCAGTTTTCAGAATTAAGGCTGAAATAGTTCCATTTTGCACCTCAAATAACAAGCTTGTGAGAAGTTGCAAGTTTGCAACAAGATTTTTCTGATAGTGTGTGTTGTGCATTAATACAGAGTTTCCAATGTTTTCATCAATTCCAGAAGCTTTAACAGTAACCCCATATCTATAATCATGCCATTTATTAGTATTCAGCACTCATTTTCTATTTTGAAGCAATATTGGAAGCAATTTACACGTGTTCTGGTGCAATTTTGTTCTTAAATGTGATCCTATGACATGATCATTATTTTATGTTTTGCACGGACATGTATTTTGTAAATGCATATAAATCATACTTGATTTAAATATTTCATATTCGAACTTTTAGATAGCATGTCTATCTCCTGTACCTGTACCTGTAACCACACCTTCTGACAACCTCTTTCTCTCTCTCTCCCCCTTCCTCCCTCCCCTCCCCTACCCCCAATCCCACCTTCCTATATATATGTACTCTTATTCGGATTTTGGAAATCTTAACAAGTGTTTTTTTCTTGTACATGTGTATAGGCTATATATATGTGTGTTAGTGTGTGTATCCTTGTTCAGTGTTTGAAAATCTTAACAGGAGTGTTTTTTCGTTGTACATGTCTAAGTTTTAGTGATTTTGGCAGTCTCTGTACCTAGTTAGTTTTTCCCATTGGAAATATATATTAGAGAAAAGGTTTCAACTTCCAGGTTTGCCTTTTAATTATTTTTTTCTATAACTTTATTTCAACTCATTGACACAAATATTGAAGGCAATGTCAAAAACAAAAACCAATTGGAATTGAGGGAACCTTTTAACTTGGATGAGTTCTCACTTTCTTTTTGACTTTCGCCACGTCATCTTCATCTTGTGTACCTAGCTTATCCTTTCTTTGCCCCAGCTAGATTATATAATGTTCAAATAGTTGCCATCCGAGGAAGCATCCATGGAGGAAAACAATGAAATGAAAATTTAGATGGTGCAGTGCTGTTTGAGTAGTATGAAATGTTTTAGAAAATGTCCCTTGCTTTAGTTTTATGAGGCATGAGGTCCTTTTTCCTTCACTTTGAACATTCGTTCTGAACATTTGTTCTATGTTGATTTTTTTAAATTTTTTTGTCCTGCTGCTTCTTGTCTTTTCTGCTCTTTATCATCTTCCTGTTTGCTTTCTGTTTTGTTTGTGGACGAAAGTCGGATGTTGTTGTAGGTTTGTCAATTGTTTTTCTATTTTGATCAATTAGTTATTTTCCAAAAAATTATTTGGGTTATTGTCATTGTGGGAAAATGTGGAATTTGCAACCCATTCTAGGATGTGTCTGGATTAAATTGATTTTGAGGCATCACCCATGGGTTTTGTCCATTGGGTATCATGTTTGTTCATTCTAGAAAATATGTGGGTAGTCTTTTATGTTTGTTGGATAGAGGTAAAATGTCATTATTGTTCAACAATCAAATAAAAATTACCAGACATAATATCCTGAAGAGGATTAGGAGTGCATTGAAAATCATTTCAAGAAATGTATTTTGGTTGTAAATTTAAATGTGAAATTTCTAAATAAATTATTTGTTTCTTCTTAGCTGTATCATCTCTAGCCAGTATGCCATTTCAATGTATCTTGTAATCAAGCAGTACCATGTACAAACGTATAATGTTTCTTACTCAAAACTTTTGGTGCTGTGCAGGATGAATTACGAGATGCAGTGCTCCTTGTGTTTGCGAACAAGCAGGATCTACCAAATGCTATGAATGCTGCAGAAATCACTGACAAGCTTGGTTTGCACTCCTTACGGCAGCGGCATTGGTGAGCTGATGCCATATATTGAATATGCAGAAGTTCGCATTTCTCCTATTCTAGCTTGGAAGATATTGCCCTTCTAACACATTCACGAGTATACACTTAGGATTCTTTTCCCTTGAGGATAGAGAATTGAGGTGGTGTGTGGTTCGAGTCATAGATGTTGATGTGCTAGGAAGGGTACTATGATATACAATAATTTGTTAATGTAACTTCGAATGGGTGGGTGCTTTCCTCAGGTATATCCAGAGCACTTGTGCTACATCTGGTGAAGGATTATACGAAGGCTTGGAATGGCTTTCAAACAACATTGCAAACAAGGCATGAACTGGATGTTTATTTTGAGAGTTTTTTTCAGAGTCTCTAATGCTAGATTCATTATTTACTGTCTTGCAAATCTCTGATTCATGTTCCCTTATTGCAGGCTTGAGGATGCAGCATAAACAAAGTAAAGGCGCACCTTTTTATAGGGCTGTGTTGAATATGCTTTGATCTTTGCTGTTATCACATTTTATTACACATTTTGTGGTGAATTCAAGTAGATCCACGGATTCTCTTCCATGTTAATTTTTCCATCTTTGTTTCTCAGTATATTGAGAGATGTTGGTGATTTTTTACTTTTTGTAGTATTTTAAAGTTTAAAGAAGCAGTCTATTGATATAGAAGCCCAAGTATGTGTCTCTATTTGCTATTTAACTTCAAGATATTTCAAATCCGCTGTCAATGTTTTCATTGATTTTTCTTGTTCAAACAATATCTTGTTTGATGAAATATTATATATTTTCAGTTCCATATGATGAAAGTGCAAGCATATTTAGGCCATATTGCTATTCTCTCATTCTATTTACCTTGTTTGTGGAGTGCTTTTGCATCATTTTTGTTTAGCATAAGGGTTGGAGCAGAAGTAATCGCTAATTTGTTTAACTTACATCTGTAAATAACTAGATCACAAGAGGCAAAAAGATGTATTGCTGTGTGGATACGAGAGTGAATGTAAGTAAATTGTTTGATTGTCATAAAATTGGTAGTTGTTTATACTTAATTTTACATTCCTTAAATGTTTTGGGTTGATGATACTCCATCCATTCTGGACTTCTAGAGTTATCGGGCTATTTTTTGCAACATTTGATTTCTTCAGGATCATAATTTTGTGTCATGTTTGCTGTAAAATTTAAATTTCTTGTTTCTTTTGGAGTTAATGAAGGATATTATTCTATTCATTTTCGGGTACTGTGAATGGTTATGATTGTTAAGTTGTTCAGATTCAACAAGCCACCATTTATTACACCATACATTTCCTCTTAAATGTGATTTGCCATTACATTTGCTGCAAAACCATTTTTATTGCTTTGTACTTGTAGAGCATAAAAACCGCTATAAGATATGGCAGGTGAAGAACTCTCCATTCGAAATTGATATATGACCTGAATATATAAGATGGTTTTCTGAATATGTTACCCTTAGATCCCATCTGTCATGATCAAGTTGAAGAGGTTTTCATTTAGCAACCTGTTCACTTATAAGAATTTTGTAGTTTGCCCATCAACATCTTTCCTTTCTGTGCTTATTTCTTTAGTTATTATATACTATACGAACCTTTTATTTTAAATTCAGTTTTTATTGTTTGTGGTTCTCTCTTCCACTTATTTTTGTTAGTAATATTCATTTCCTATCTGTTTCTTAGCTACCCATAGTTGTTTTGCACATTAGTTGTTTGCTGGTTTGCGTTAACCTGTAGGGATTATTATTTAGTTCCATCCCTTGTAATTTTGTGCGCAGCATGTATTCAATTCTATGACATCCATTTTGATTCACACGGCATTTGCATGCTTTTGCATTGTTTCAGTTTTGCTTGAACTTCTCCCTATGCTCCACTTTACTTCGTCTTTGAAAAGAAACTCGAGTCGAGCAAATTTTTAATTTCTTCTCGGAAGCAAAATGTATCATATATCAACATCCTATAACATTAGTGTTGAAAGTTCTACGGGCTGAAGTCTTATTTGTTGGTTACTCTCATTGGATCAATGCTGGAGCTTGTGTTCGACTTATTATTATATTAGTTTTTGTCTACATCACTTTCACATAACATGGGTCTAGAAAGGTCTATGGCTAATGTTGGTCTATTACTCTCATTTGATTAGTAACACATTGCCTTGAATGCCCACCCTAAACTAAGCTCATTCATTTTCAGAGCAGGGTTTTTACATCTTGTATGCAGTGTCAATTAACAATCAATGTATAGAATGAGATGGGAATAGGTCCCTAGCCTTGTTAAATTCACGGATAGGAATAGGGCCCTTCCTTGTTATATGAAATGCATCCATGGAGTGAGGTACTCTTGCACAACCAAATATTTTTACTTGTGTCAGAGACTACTCTGAGAAGCTTCCAAAGTGGATTTTTTCATGGAATTTTAAGGAGGCTTTGTGCTGTTGAGATTGATCTAAAAGGATATTTTTAGACTTCTTGGAAATTAGAACTTACACTATTAGGAATTTTGGGATGGACTGTTTGCCCTACAAGAATTTTGTACAAGAACTAGTTTGAGAGAAAAAGAGTGTATATAGCTGTGTTCATCCTAAGAAAGAAATACAAAGAGATTGATGAACTTGGTATGTTGTCGTCTTGGTGATTACATGAGAGAAAAAGAGTGTATAAAGCTGTGTTCATCCCAAGAAAGAAATACACGGAGATTGATGAACTTGGTACGTTGTTGTCTTGGTGATTACATGTGTTATTATGTTGAATATGTTTCGTTCTTTATTTTTTCATTCATGTAAGTTTTCAACTACAAGTGTTCTTTATATTAAATGATCTCCTTGCAAACTAGAATAAGTAGTGTTTATTTATTTAAAATGCAATTTTTTTTTCTTTATTTCTTTCTTTACACTCTTAATCTCATATTCCTTTCTCCACAAGTAAATCCAACTCCAAGTTAGTATAGATATTGTACATATTCTTTCTTGTTCGGTTTTGGCTTTCAATAAAAGGGTGTGTTCCCTCATAATAAAGTTGGAGGCTATTCTCCCCATAGAATGCACTAGCATGCATAAAACTGACCCATAAAAAACACCATAGAGACATGCATGCGCATGCACTGGTTGAGACCCGTGCATCAACGGTCACATCATTGGTTTTATGTTTTATGTTTTTTGAAATTACCCAATTGAAATGAGATGGTGGCATGTCGCAGGGAGTAGGTAGATTGGTAGGCACTGTGTTATTGAAGAGCAAGTTGCGGTTCAAACTCCTGTAGGTGCTAAAACACCTTTGTTGAAAAACATAGTGTGTTTTCAATAATATCGAAATTGTAAACAAAACTTATTGCGGACAGTTGTGCCACACGGTAGTGCATGTGCATGATGGCCGCGATGATGCCATCTATGTTCCGTTTTATGCACATGGTGCATTCTGCAGGCGAGAATAGCCCTCGCTCACAATAGAGGAGGTATATTTTTCCACACAATGTTGCCAAATGCACCATGTTTTTACTATGACACTATTTTTCCAACAATGTGGTTTACATTTGTGCAAGATTAGAAATGACAACATAGGTAAACATATATCCATAACTATAATCATCTAATATAATTAAACACGTCTTCACCATTTTTCCTATTTTAGCCTTTCTAGACCAAATTCCTCTTGTTGATGCACCTTATTTTATCTTTATTCAAGTTACTCTTATTTGTGACCTACTTTTATCATATACCCATTAATCTTACCCAAACTTATAATTTCATGATCTTCGCTTAACTTAGGGTTTATCATTTGTTTATGTAATCTATCTTTTAATGTTTCTTTATAGTTGTGTATGACTATGGTTCATGTAGCAACTCTTTTTACAATATGTTGATTCATTATGCAAACACACTCTCATTGAAAGGTAAGCACTTTTTTTATTACTTTTGTTTCTCAATTATTTAAGTAATCTTGCTTTTAGTGTTGTATCTTTTTCTCTAAAGACCATATCATGTACACTTTTTTTTGTGACATGCAATGATATTCAATTGGAGTATAAGTATACACCTTATTTTTCACTCTTATCGACTACTTGCGAGAATTGTTGGTGCATTTGCTTTCTTGGATTGTTGGGAGTAGGGATGACAAAAAATGGTTATATGGGCTGATTAGTGGTGGTATTTGTGAGAGCTTTGATTGCGTAGTCAATTTTGCGACACCTTATATACCTTTAAACATACAATATGTTTTTACAATCCTCCTATGACATCACATTTGTTATCTTCTTATGGTCACTTGCCTATTCACTTGTAATACACTTATACCTCCATCATATCGCCTTTTAGTGACACTAGAGTCTCATTCATTCATTGATACTTCGTTTAGGATCCCATGATAAGGCATTAACTAGCCCGACACAATATCAACCATGGTCAATATTATCAAGATTTTGTTTAAAAGTCAATTACATTGACCACGATCAATTCCTTTAGTTGAAAGAAATTGTAATGCGTAATCATGTCCACTATATATGTGTGTATTTTGAGTGCTTTTAAAATTACATCATTGCTTTTTTTTTGTATGCTTGTGCTCTTAAATCTTATTCGCCAGAGGCGTTTACTTTGAAGAAGCTCATGCTGGAGAGTGTCAAATTCCGGTAACTCTATTTCCAACTGACTTTTTCCGGCCACTATTTTATTTAATGTTGTTGAGAGGTAAGTGTCCAACATTTAATATGGCCACTTTTTGGGGAAGAAATCCAATAGATTTTCCTGTCGTGTGTCTACGAATAATGAGGTGGGATTTCATGCAATCTATCATGTTCTTCCTCGCTCTCAACCAGTGCTTTATCATGGCCGCCGGCATACTGTAATCGCAGGGACGTTTTCTCCAGCTCGAACCTGGAGAAGCCCCTGAAGGAGTTGGAGTGAGGGTTTGAGGAGCAGGTGCGCAGGTGCGAGCTCGGGAGACGGGAGGATCGTCCACCAGAGTGCTCATGGGACCGTTGGCGATTTTGAGCCTTCCCGTGGGGCTGTATACCGGCATCGCATGATATTCCAGCAAGGAAACTTGCTGAGCGCTGGAAAGCTTATTCAGCTTCGCCATTATGCACTCAATTGGCTTCTGATTTCCTTAGTTTTGAGATTACAGTTAAGTTTTGTCCTCCTTTAAAGATGCAATCTCACCCTAAAGAATACCCAAATTGGTTTCTAAATCTTCTTTCTGGGACGCAACAGATTGATTCTCCTCTTTCTAACCTGTGTTTGTTTGTGAGCAATCTGCTATGTCTGCGTCATGGTCGTGAAAGGTCAGACCTTGCTTTGCCTATGTGCAGAAACTAGGATCGAGCAATTATAAATACAGTATTTACAACATACCAGTGGTCAAAGGAAAGGCAAGTTGTTTTCAATTGAAAAATGTCGCTATTTAGCAGATTCTTCTACAGAAGTGCTCCAGACAGTCTTCTTGAATTTACCGAAAGCGTTTATGGTAAGCATGATAATATTATTGTTATGTTACTTTTGGATTTTCCTTTTTGCAAGTGAATGTGTCGACGCTTACATTTCATTTTTATGATATGTAGTTTCCAACTTTTGTTTTTCAACTGGGGTTTTCCCAGATGAGATGTATCCTATTTACTTGCGAGAAATTGTCATCGAGTTACATGAGCAGTTTCCACAGTCTTCCTTTCTTGCATTCATTTTCAGAGAAGGCGAGAAGTGAAGCAAAGTTATGGATTATCCCAGGCAATATGAGAATTGCCCCATTCTTCCGTTGTCCCTCATCCAACATTTCCTCCGGGAAAGTGATAATTGGCCTTCTTATTTACAGAAAGCTTCAGACGGGTGAACAAAGAACTCATGACAACGCGTTTATCAGGAGGCACCAAAAGGTTATTTGTAGCTTTTTTCACCCATAAATCCATTTCCTTCACAGTTACAGTATCTCCAATATGTTGCTAGAAGAAATATGTCACCAGAGTGGGCCAAATTCTACCTCTGTAATTTTATTAGGCAATAAAGATAGTTCACCAGTGTGATTATTGGCACTCGAGGATGTCCCATTCTGAGCCGCCGCCTCATTCTCCATAATTATTTTAGATTTTATTGACATCAGGGCTTCCTAAACACATCTGCAGGTGGACTGCTCACTTTCAATGGCCGCGGCGCTTGCTTCTACAACCGATTGTTGTCTTGCACAGTTTCCATTGACAGAAAAAAACTCGATTTTATAGCTGCTCTGTTTAGGTTCTTCCCTGCCCACAAATAATTGAGTTGAGAATAACAGATGTTTGAAGAATGACAGAGGACACATTGGTATTTATCGTGCATTCCCCTGCTGTGTTTGTATAGCTATTAATGGTGGTCAGTCAATCGTTGGATGAGTCACAGCTAATATATCTCCATTTTCATTTATAATATATATCCATCCATCCCTATATCCATGGCGCGTTTATTGGGGCGTGGATTTGTGTAATAAGGGTGTTCTTTAGGTGGGACAACGCCTCAATATTAAAGAGATTAATGAAGGATAGGGGAATTAAAATGGTGCATGAATGTAATAGGATTAAAGGCCATAAAATCGTATATGTTTTTTATGGAAGAGACGAAGTACACTCATAGATACAAGAGATCTATGTAAAGTTAGAGAAAGTGAGAAATTAGTAATTTCGTTTGATTTGTTAGTCCCATGTCAAGACAATTATTGGATTTGTTGAGAACCTTCATGTATGTGTTGATTTTTAGAACACAACCAAGTTTATCTCAAGGATTGCTACAAGACACCTTTGTGTGAGAGATGTGAATAAGCTCCACAAAATGAGATTATTGAATATGCTTTGGGAACATTGAAATGTTAAAAAGTAGCTTTAGTAGATAATTGTGTCTTACAAAAATGTGGGTACTAAAAAAATAAGAGCTTAGCAACAGCGTATAGACCTCTAGGTAATATCAATACAAAATACAATTCCAACAAACTAAACATTATTATCCTCTCCGGCGTAACTTGCGACCCATGAGCAATTGCTAGTTTTAAGATTTTGAAGATATTGAGGTTAGTCTTGGTTATCTTTTGGAGTCTACTCTTGGAGCATTAGACCCTTAGGATTCCGAAGAATAAGAGTTGCACATATTATGATTTTCCCATCATTTGAAGTCTTTAACAAGTGGCTTTTCTAGGCCTTCTTTTATTTCCACTTAGTCCCCACGTCAACTCTCGCATAAAGTTCTTCTTACCCAAGGAGAGAATTTAATGCATTAATTGTGTTTGCACTAAGATAAATATCTCTAACATATAATTTCCTTTATGTTATTAAACAATTGATTGACTTTTTGATTGTCATGCCTACAATAGATGATCTTATTTTTAAATATATTACAATATTATCTATCATTAATTACTTTACAATCTGTCTCCTTTGGACTCAACAATCAATCTACAATTAGGATTCTAGTGAGGCAATTCCCCATCATGGACTTAGGTTTTAGAACCCTACATGATAGATAGAGTGTGGATCATTGCCTTCTAGATCCATGACATTAGCACCCGACAACCCTCTTGTGTGTGGCCTTAAAATGGTCTCATTATGCTAATCTCTATTATCTAGAAGAGAGGATATTGTATCAAATTATTCTTATCTTGCATGCATATTCTACATCAACGTTGTGTGGCACCCTACAACTATCTTGTATCAACATACGTGCACGTTACTCCTTCGCATTTCAACTATTTCCACATATGCATAAGACCATTATACTTTATCATTTACTCATCCTCATATCCTTTCCAATCAACACTCCAAATAACACATCTTGCACCAATCCATTGTAGAAAGTTATCGCAACATGCCATGTTTCAAATCCTAATTAACTCACTTATGGGAAGAAACAATTGTTACTATCTCTCCAACCATTGTCAATTCTAACTACCACTAACAATTTGATATATACATATGAATTGTGACATATGATCAATATGTTAGATCTCCGATTTCTAAGCTTGAACTTGTTTGAGACACACGAGATAGATTTTCTTTGTTTAGTTGTGGCATTTTTTTTTATAATACCTTCGTAGTAGTTTAGACAATCATTAAGGACACATTCCCCTTCCAATACAAGATCCCACTCTCTTAGTCTTTCTAACTATTTTGTACACCTCTTTATTTCCTATTCATCATTATTGAATAAAAGTTCCATTACTGCAATCTTCTATTACATTTTTGTGTGTTTGGCTCATTGCATTTGATAACCCATGTGCACTCTTATAATCATTACTACTCCAACTAGTGTAAGATTTCCCTTGCGCATGGTCCTTGGCTCAAGGTGTGGATAATTTATACCATAACATAGCTCTTAGCTAGTTCTATGTGTTTAAACAAGCACAATAAGGTAAAGAAATAGGCTTAGTTTCTTGCTACTTAGAAGAATTTCCTAATAAGAGAGAGATGGTTAACAACTGGAGACAAACGGAGGTCACTCAAGACGTTCAAAGTCTCATCAACGATGCTTAAAAGCACAATGTGATGAACTCTTAGGCCATTTCTACGAGTTTATGGCTCAACTAAGCCCGACAAGAGCACACCTGCTTTCTCCCAATTATTTCACATGTAGTTTAACATCATACCCCTTTCAAGGTCCAAGGGAACCTTAATATAAGAATGTTTTGAGGCAATATCGATGTGGCGGTATTGGATATGTGGTTATGCCAACTTGAGCCCTACTTCTCATTAAAGAATTTCACCGATGAAGAGAAGATCACCTTCATGACATTAAAGATGTCCATTTCAATGTCCCATTGGTGGTAGACATTCAATGCATAATGCAACAAATTTTTCCAACCCATTCGGACTTGGAATGACTTTTTGAGAAATTTAAAAATTACTCTTTTTAGAAATTATGAATATGAATACATGTAAGGAGTAGTCGGTTGAAGTACTCGGTGAGGACACTTATTGAATATGAACTTATTGAATACGCCAATAAGTCCCGCATGACTACCTTTTATGGCTATGTGAGGACCTCTAAGAGCAA
The DNA here is from genome assembly GCA_018340775.1 of Taxus wallichiana var. yunnanensis. Classification (NCBI taxonomy): domain Eukaryota; kingdom Viridiplantae; phylum Streptophyta; class Pinopsida; order Cupressales; family Taxaceae; genus Taxus; species Taxus wallichiana. The sequence continues at coordinate 468,552,400 of CM031244.1, read as the reverse complement.
CATAAGGTGTTGAAGTACATCTGTGGACTCTAACCTTATCTACATGCCAAGATGGAGTTCTTGACTTTTGACTATTCGGGTGAAGCATATTACCACATGACAAAGTTTAAATCTAAGGCCAAGATGAAACAACACCTCACATATTCATCCAAGAATATCCACAAGATCTCGCCAACACACCATCTCAATTCTCTATGCAAAATAAGCAAAACGCTTAGCGAATCCTAAGAAGGCTTCCTAAAAACTAGAAGGCTCCTACATCTTCCAACTCATACAAAATCAAGAAGATGATGGGTGACAAGTATTTTCATTGATCTAGTTCACACACACATGACAATTTTGATGTTAACATCTAGTCTATCCATGATTGAATGTAAACCGAGATATAACCCACTAAGAGCAACACGATGGAGGTGATGATATATAGCTTAAATAAGAGCTATCTCTATCTTTCTTATTGGTTCTACTAATGGTGGTGGTATATGTCAGTGTCTAAATAATGTTTAACTAAAGCCTAGACATATGTACACACTAACAAAACTTAAACTACGTACCTAAGTTAACTTAATTAAAGGTACACAATTAATATTTATCTCAACACCCCCTTTAAGTTCAACCTAAGGAGGTCAATATGAAACCAAGATTTTGAAATCCTTAAAAATAGGTCCCTACACCTAGCCTTGATTAAGTACCTATGTACAAACATTAAGAAAATATAGCGCGATGCTTAATGTCTCTATCAATGCCAATCCATCTTACCAAAATACATGGATGTCTAGTCGAATAACTTTCAAGTCAAACTAGGAACTACTCCTCTTTATGAGGCTCTCTAGGAAGAAACATTGATGTCAAAAATTTGGGTAGAAAACAAGCAAGGAATCATTACACACACATCCCCTCAATGTTGAAATGGGTGGAAGATGTTTATAGAAATGGATGCCTCACACAAAGTGTTGATGAAGAAATAAAGCAGTAACAAGTGACAAAAATGTGAAAGCGAGAAGAGGACACAAACAAGTCAAAAGTGACATGTAAATTAGCCAACTTTATCCAAAAGTGCTTCAACAATATTCGAGTGGGAACATTTAACTTTGTGTGTCAAAAATTTCACCAAGATTGTAATAAAGGTACTTTAGGAAGCTGTCAATAAATATGAATCCATTACTTGAACACTCAAATGTCGATAGCATTTGATATCATACTAAATGTCTCTTGAATCATAGAGACAATCATATCGTTAATGAAAGTTATCAAAATACCAAAGAGAACACATAAATACTAGACAAACTAAATTCTTATATAGGTTCTAGAAAACAAGTAGCTGATTAGATACCCATGTACAAGTAAGGAATCTAAACTCATGATTATTGTGCTAAAATAAAGAAAATATATGTGCACACAAAAGTGTTTATTTACATAAAAGAAATAGAATCCCCCTAGAAAATTGAGCGAGGCATGTAGAAAGGGACCTTGATGTCTCAAAAGGAATGGCACAATTAGAGATAACATATTAAACTAAACAATGATTGTTCAAGATGGCAAAGAAACTCACAAGAATCCCAAAAATTCGCAGGTACGAGTGGCACAAAGTATACTACTTTGAACATATAGAAACCGAATGATGTCGGGGATGCCAAAAGTCATTTTTCAATTGAGGAATTGTTTTCATGAGTGTCACAAAACCCACTACTTGAACAATATGTTCAAAAAAGGTTCTAAAAATGATGTTGTAGGAGAGAGACAAATATTACAAGAAGTTTATCATGGGGATCTAACTTCTTGTCGGACTAGGGTCCATCTTTTGGTATTTAAAAAATTAGAAAAATAAATCGCACAAAAATAATGCTCTCTAAGATTATAAAAGCACCCTCGAAAGAGATATTACCACGAAAAATGATTGCCCCTTCCAAACAACCCCTTTACAAAATAAATTTATTTGTTTTCAAACAAAATGGAAGGGGATTTAAACCCTTGATCTCTAGTTGGGAGGGATTCATTAAAATTAAATTATCTTTGTGGTTACACCTAAATTAAAATTTAGAACCCTAATTAGGATACAAATATTAAAAAATTATGTACAATTAGAAACTCTTTTCTCGAGAGACTTGATTGCTACTGATCCAATTTTAGGTCTTTACCACCTCATCAATGAATTTCGAATCCATTCACAATTGTTACTCGCATAACCCCGAACTACATTCCCAAACCAAGTTACTTGTCCTAGCTTTTGGAATGTAGTTTGATAATGGCCTTGCACTGATTGGGAGGAGTTGGAGATGCCTTGAAGGATCCATCGAGAATATGTAGGTAGTTGATTATCAACACCATTGCTGATTTTTATGGAACACACATCCAAAGATAAAAGCGATTCATATTTTATGGAACACACATCCAAAGAATTCTTGAAGTCGAGTCGACACACGACTAAGTCTGATGATGAATAGCGATTCATATTTTATGGAACAAACATCCAAAGAATTCTTGAATCAGTCTCGACACACGACTAAGTACTGGATGAATGAGAAAAAAACATTATTTGAATGTGTTCAAAGGTTTAGGAGAGACCTAGAAGCATCAAATATGTTGGATGTTGATTTCAGAGGAGATGTTAATGAGATTGCCACCACCCACAGGCGTCCATGGTTTAGTGCGAGTAAAAAACGACAACTGCGGTGTGAGCAAGAGGCTAATCATTATAGAAGATTTGAACAATCACGCTGAAGACTACGAATGCTTCCAATTTCCCAACGACAATCGTGCAAAGAGGAGACAAACCACATAAATGGAACATACAGGTTAAAACATTGAACTATTAGTGTGAACTATTCGCAAGAAATTTTAATTGTGGAGGCGAAGACTAACATATTGATCATTTATTTTACAAGTGGTTCAAATGCAACTGAAACATCTCCCGCCACCGCTTATCTTTTGGCAATTTAGCGTCTGCAAGGTGTGTATTGAATGTCCTTAATATCATAACATTTATTTCTTTTGTATGTAAGGTACCTTGTCTAATATTTAATTCATTGTGTTGCGAGATCTGTGAATAATATGCAAATGGTGTATCTTACGAGAATGAGCGGGTTGAGCTTTGGAAAGTAAATGTATGGCATGTTGAGTGGGCCTAAATTATAATTGTAAACATTTCCAATTCATGTATATGAGATTGTACATTACGTATATTTAAAATACATAAATATGGAACATGTACAACTAACCTCTTGAATGTTGAAAAAGCATGATGATGTTTTCAAGCACTTTGAGAAACCCAACCCGTTCTCTAAAAGGTGTAACCCGTGTGGTGTTTTTCTTTCTTGTTGTAAACATTGACTCGCATCAACTACTTATCGGTGGATATGGGTTGAACTTTCCAGCGATGGAAAAAGTGGTGCGTTTTCCGCCACGTTGAAAAATGCACGGTGTTTTTCAACACTTTGAAAAATGCGATCACGTTCTCCAAAAGGCATAACCCACTAGTGTTTTTCCTTCTTATTGTAAACATTGAATCCACATCAACTACTTGTTAGGTGGAGAAGGGTTGATTTTTTCCAAAGCGACGGAAAGTGGGGTGCGTTTTCCACCACGTTGAAAAATGCACGGTGTTTTTCAGCACTTTGAAAAATGTGACCTCGTTCTCTAAAAGACGCAACCCAAGGTGCTTTTCCTTGTTGTAAACATTGACTCCACATCAACTACTTATCGGGGAGAAGGGGGGAGAAGGGTTGAATTTTTCCAAAGCAATGGAAAAAGGGGTGCGTTTTCCGCCACGTTGAAAAACACACGATGTTTTTCAGCACTTTGAAAAACACGATCACATTCTCTAAAAGCGCAACTGCAGTGCTTTTCCTTCTTGTTGTAAACATTGACTCCACATCAACTACTTGTCAGGTGGATATGGGTTGAATTTTTCCAATGCGATGGAAAGTGGGGTGCGTTTTCCACCATGTTGAAAAACGCATGCGGTGTTTTTCAGCACTTTGAAAAACATGATCATGTTCTCCAAAAGGCGCAACCCGCGGTGCTTTTCCTTCTTGTTGTAAACATTGAATCCACATCAACTACTTATCAGGTGGATATGGGTTGAATTTTTCCAATGCGATGGAAAAAGGGGTGCGTTTTTCTACATTGAAAAATGCACGGTGTTTTTCAACACTTTGAAAAACATGATCACGTTCTCCAAAAGGCGCAACCCGCAGTGCTTTTCCTTCTTGTTATAAACATTGAATCCACATCAACTACTTGTCAGGTGGAGAAGGGTTGAGTTTTTCCAAAGCGATGGAAAGTGGGGTGCGTTTTCCACCACATTGAAAAACGCACGGTGTTTTTTAGCACTTTGAAAAACATGACCCCATTCTCCAAAAGGCACAACACGTGGTACTTTTACTTCTTATGTAAACATTGACTACTTATCGAATGTGGATATGGGTTAAATTTTTCAAAATCGATGGAAAAGGAGTGCGTTTTCCGCCACGTTGAAAAATGCATGGTGTTTTTAACACTTTGAAAAACGTGACCACGTTCTCCAAAAGCGCAACCTGCGGTACTTTTCCTTCTTGTTGTAAACATTGAATCTACATCAACTACTTGTCAGGTGGAGAAGGGTTGAATTTTTCTAAAGCGATGGAAAGTGGGGTGCGTCTTCCACCACGTTGAAAAACGCATGGTATGTTTTAGCACTTTGAAAAACGCAGCCCCATTCTCCAAAAGGCGTAACCCACGGTGCTTTTACTTCTTATTGTAAACATTGACTCCACATCAACTACTTATCAGGTGGATATGGGTTGAATTTTTCCAAATCGATGGAAAAAGGGGTGCGTTTTCCGCCACGTTGAAAAATGCACGTGTTTTTCAACACTTTGAAAAACATGATCACGTTCTCCAAAAGGCGCAACCCGCGGTGCTTTTCCTTCTTGTTGTAAACATTGAATCCACATCAACTACTTATCAGGTGGATATGGGTTGAATTTTTCCAATGCGATGGAAAGTGGGGTGCGTTTTCCACCACATTGAAAAATGCACGGTGTTTTTAGCACTTTGAAAAACGTGACCCCATTATCTAAAAGGTACAACCCGCGGTGCTTTTCCTTCTTGTTGTAAACGTTGAATCCAAATCAACACATGATCCCTAAAAATGAAAACTCAAAGCCTTAAAATTGAAAACACGAAGAAAAAAAAGCATGGAAATTTGAAATTCAAAAGCCCCAAAGTTGGAAACTTTAAAAACCTTAATCCCAAAATCTAGAAACTTCAAACCCTAATACTTATTAAATTTGAAATATCTAAAACTCTAAAAGTTGATTGAAAGAAAACACATTTAAATATCTAAAATTAAAATCCAAAAGAACCAAGCCTAAATCCCCTAGAAACACAAAAGGTAATTGATATAAAACACCCACACGAAACCCAAAACCTTATACTAAAGACATAAAAATTTAAACCCGAATTGCAAAGGCCAAAAACCTTAAACTCAAACCCCCGAAGATTCACACCTAAAACCCCTTAAAACATTGAAATCATTTTGATCCATGATTATAAAAAAGTACGAGAGGTTCAAAGCTCTCATTTTACAAGGCACCAAGAGAGTGTGAAATGTTTTCTTGTATTTCTAATAATTGAGATTATATAGATACATGTTTAGATACAACTGGTCATCCAAAAGACAACTAGTTGATTAAAGCCAAAGGGTTGTGGTATTTGTTCAATAAGCTCTCAATTGCATCGGTTGTTTTAGAAACATCAAGCTTGTTGAAACCCCTAGTAAGGGAACCTCGAAAACCTGTTGGTACCTAAGAACTCGGTACTTACAAATCTAGGATCCAAGATTGTGATAAACACCAAATGTTGCTTGAGGTATCTAGCCATGAGGGGTGGGGCAGGGAGGATAAGCCTATGGTTGAGTGGGAGCGTAGGGAGGGTGGGGTGAGGGGAGGGGAGAGATAGGCTGATTTTCATTGTTGTTCATTGTTTCATACACCAACCTCTCACCCAGTCCATGCTTTGGAGATTTAATGGAAGTGACTATGGCCTTCCAAATATTATTGGAGGTAAATATATCTTGGAGATGGTGTCAAACCATTTCATACAATTTTATGAAGTTATATTTCTATGTATTGGAGTCACGTTCATGTTTGAGCCACATACAAGTCTAATTTTCTTAAATATGAATTTATTTTTTTGCAGGGTTCTTCAGTGCCTCAAGAAGCCTTCAAATATTCAATCTTTCAACTTAGTTTAGTGGTGTGGGGGGCTCACAAAGATCAGGTCCGCACTCCAAAAGTATGAAAAATGACGACATCTGTAAAATCAACAAACTATTTCAATGAGCTTTATCAATAATTAGTACACTAAAAAATTGTTAACAATCTAACTAAACTTATTGGTATGTCGGGTTTAGCAATAACTAAAGTAGTCGCTAAATTTAGTGAGAAAATAGCCGCTCTGAAAGAATGCCAAATGTTGTAAAATTTTGTAGGAATAAAGGTCGGATCCCCCAAAAGAACCATTTTCCATGTGAAGAAGGTGGGAAAAAAAGGTTGGAAAAGGGTATGAATCCAGCGCCAGGCAGACTGAGCATGAGGGCAGAACCAAAAGAGATGAAGAAGAGTCTCAATGTGGTTGCAGAAAGGGCAACGCGGCGGGGGAGCTCCCAGAAGAACAAGGCGCTTGCCCACAGGAAGCCCTTGATGAAGAATGCTCCAAAGAAAGTGCGCAACTTTGGGCTCTATAGGAATGGCCCAAACGACATTGAAGCGCTGCTTCCACCCAAAATGAGTGGAATGCAGGCTCCATCGAGCATTTAACTTTTTGAGAGGAAGCTTCGCTTGGGTGAGAAGCTTGTAGCCCAACCGAGGTTTATAGTTTCTGAAGGGGGTGGCAGAGGGCCAATGCCAATCAAACCACCACGGGCGTTGCATAGTAACACCAATTTTATGCAAACAATCGCCAGGTATGAGATCTTGAATGATAGAGATGGCTTGTTTGTCATTTTCATTTAGAGCAAAATTAGCTTTTAGGCTATCCCATGGAAGCAAATCCTGGAGATGGGACACCTGAATATATTGAATCCCTTTTTTGAAAAGACGTAAACCCTTGAGCTGTAAAGAAAGAGCAAGGGGTTTGTCATGAAATTGAAGCACCAGATTCCACCACAAACTAAGAGAGTTAAGAGAGAGCCCGTTCCAGAAATCATCACCCTGCTAGAGCAGATGGGGTTTGAGAAGTTCCCAAGCTTTCCATATGATTTTTTCCACAAAAGAGCCACCTATTTTAATAGTAGCAGGGCATAGAAGTAAGGAGTAGTAGTTCAAACCCTACCATGCCTTTCAATTAAGCGAGAGACCCTTGAGATATACAATTTCTGAGAAGAATTTTCCAAGATTCCTCACCTTCAAGGCTGCGAATAATCCATTTGGCAGTGAGAGCAAACCCCTGCATATGAATGTTGATTAGGCAAAGACCACCAATGTCCTTGGGTGTACAACATATGTCCCAAGCAACTCTGTGAAAACCATGGTTCCCTTCGGAGTTGGCCCACAAGAAATCACGCAAAATTTTCTCCAGCTTGTGGTAAGTGGCTTTAGAGGGTGCCCAACATGATGAGTAATAGACATGAGTGGCGGCCAAAACCTTGGAGCAAACTTGGAATTTGCCAGCAAGAGACAGATGTTTGGTAACCCAAAAAGAGATTTTTTGCTCAACTCGCTGAATCACATAGTTCCAAAGGTCGGCGGGGATATAAAATATCTTCTATATACCAAAAATACAAAATATAGACTCTTCTATATACCAGAAATACAAAATATAGACTTAAATACTAAAAATAAGAAATAGTCTCATATACTCTTAATGACCTTATAAACCTTGACACTGAAAGTATATATTAATTTCATATACTATAAACTATCTTATAATTTCAAAACAAGATACACCACATCAATCTTTAGGGTATTGTATCAGTCTTTAGGGTGTTAAATTAATGTTTAGTGTATCCCAATTATTTTATGTGGGGTGACTAATTAGTGTTAAAGGTGTCGTATAAGTGTTTAAAGTGTCCAAAATTAATTTAATGTGGGTGACTTAATATTATTTATGGTGAGAGAATTAGAATAATTATAGCTAATATTATGTTTCCATTCATCATTAGAATTAGAATACTTTTAGCTAATACTTCTAGAGATGTTATGTTAATGTTATAAACAATTTGTAAATTTATTGTTCATTTTATATAAACAAACATGCAAAAAAATAAAATGTTTTGTTATGTGGAAGGAATACAAATCAAATCTACAATATTATCTAAATGAAGTTAGTGATCATATAATCTTTCCAAGAATAAGTAGGAATTACACTAGTATGTTAATAAGTGAGATCGATGAAAAATATCTATTACCTAATACAGTGAAAATAGGAACAAATTTATGTTCTTGATATACACATGGATGGCTTAAGAAAACACTTGTGGCAAATTTTTACATAGTTGCTTGGGAATGCATGGAGGATGGCCCAAGATAATGGTCTAGAAAGATGGCACAAACAACCTAAGAGGCTATGTTCTATGGTTAGTAAATTTAAATAAGTTACATCAGCTCAACATGTGATGTCGATATATTCTACTCCACATGTCTTGAACTCTATAGTGTCATGTGACATGCACATGTGAAATCCCTTAAAATTATTGTGTTCTAAGTAACTGCAAAACACTAGGAGTGACATTGCAAAAAACAACTAACTAAATAATATTGTGAACTATTTTATTATTGTAATATTTTGTTTAGTATATAGACACTAAATAATAGTGTGAACTAGTTTATTATTATGGTATTATTGTATTCACCCATTTGTTAATAAATGATAGAGGATTTGGTAATTTCTACAATTTGTGTTTATTAATCATTGGTATGAGACTAGTTAATTATGTTGATATTATGTTGGTATTGGTTAAATATGCATGTGATCTTGAGCTGTTAGTTCTAATTTCGTTGCTCTTAGCTGTGTTAAATTAAATACATTAGGAAAAATTTGATTTCCTGGATGCGTTATAGTTGTAAATATTGCGAATGTGGAGATCATTTGTGTGTGTGTGTGTGTGTGTGTGTGTGTGTGTGTGTGTGTGTGTGTGTGTGTGTGTGTGTGTGTGTGTATATATAATATTAGTTGTTAAATATTGGTAATTTTAATGTTGTGAATGTTTAATGAAAGTTGAAGATATAAAAATTATGTGATATCATACTCGACTCTCAATTTGGCATATGGGGGCAAGTGCCTCTGCAAAGACAAGAATCGGTGTGTCTTTGAAGGGGCTTGCCCCTTAGGATGCCACATCGATACGCCCAACTATCGTTGTGTGATGAAGGGGCTTGCCCCTTAGGATTTTGCATCGATAGTTGGGTGGTATACTGTGCTGAGCAGAGGTTTTTAAAGTCGCCTGCCAACCTTCCACTCAGAAATGCACCCTCTGTAATATCACAACCGTCCCTTTTGCAATGGACGGTTGTGATATTATGGGAGGGTGCATCTTGGGTGAAGGATAGCCTGTTGGCATTTATCGATACTTCAATTTTTCATGGTTATTGTGATTATTTTATCATATTGGATGACATATATTTGATTTGACATGTATCGTACTAATGTTAATTGTATATTTTTGTTTTGTACTAGTTACTCTTTTGTGCAGTGAATATGAATACCATGAGCTTCCGCGTAAATTGAAGATGAAGGGTGTTCACATAAAAAGTTTGAAAACTGCAAGAGTTCCTAAAAATAGTCATCAATTTATTAACAATTTATAAATTATATGTATATTATAGATAGTTCAGTATGCCAATGAATACTAGTTGTTCAAAATGTATAGCAAATAATTTTTATTACGATTCAAAATTTTAGCACCAATTCTTATATTCAAATAAAAGTGTGAAAATTTCAATTATCTATATTCCTCAATTTTAGTTTGTAAGTTCAATTTTTTGAAAAAGAACGGTATGTGGGTGTTGTGATAATTATTATTTTATTGTTGTTTAATTATTGTGTTTTGGCATGCATAAATGTGTGTGTGTGTATATATATATATATATTTTAAAGATGTTATTAATATTTTAATTTTTTTATTTCTAATTGTTTTAAATAAACATGTTCTTGTTTCGATAGTTTTTATTGTTTTTAGCTAAATGTCACATTCTTTGTCACATTATAGATGACCATATTGTGATATGGTTGTGCACTGGAAGCAGTAGGCAGTCGTATAAATTGTTATTTTCCTTGCATTTCAATATTGTCTTTTATACACGTGGCTTTTGAATTAGACAAAAATTTGAATGCTTCCAATGTTTTAAGATGGTATTCATGTTGATGATGATGAATCACAAGTCAAAATTTATTTTGGTAAGTATGAAATAATTATTTCATTAACGATACAAAACTACATGTAATAATTTTTAGGATGGGAAGGAGGCCCAAATGGCAGAGCATGATCGATCTTCCTATCCAAGAGATTACAGAGGAAAAGAGTCAGTTTTCATATGATGACCTAGAATGGACACCAATAGGGGATGAGCGAACGTCGACATTTGTGCCGCCATACCGCTCGCAAGACTACATGCATTTCTAAAGGGGGAAGGTTCTAACGAAAGTTTTGAGACTACCTTCGCCCACACAAATCACAACTCAACAAATATAGAAAATCCAAAACTACATACAACCAAATCATATTCTAGGTTTGGAAATTTGCTAACAAATTATTTTTTTGTACGTTCTTTTCATAAACAGTTGTATAGCATTTGATGTTACCATTTTTAATGCAACTATTGGTGTTCGTATGGTCCAGACGACAATAGAAATAAGTCAGTAACAAGTGAAAAAGTGAGTAGGTGTATAATTAAAAGGGGTTGCCAATGTCATTTCAATGTGAAGGTTTTTTATGGGAGACCGAAAACGGCCATAATATTATACAACCATTTGTTTCATTGTGATGTAAATGGTGAGTGTTGTCATGGGATGAATGAAAATACCATTAATGATCCTTGTCTGAATGTTGCCCCGTACTTATCAAATGAATGCAAAACTTATATCGAGAGTCTTTTGTTAATGGGAGTCACCGTGGACACGGTGTACGATAAATATATAGAGGATCCATCAAACGTGGGTATATCGAGCAGGAGGGACGAATACATGACAAGAAAGGATGTGGTGAACGCGTGGAAAAGAGTTCGTTGTAAAAGGTCTCAAAAGCATGCCGATGATGCCATGAGCATGAACTTATGGCATGCGAGAGAAAGAGACATATTTTTCTACTATCAACGCCCAAATGGAACCACCGTTCCATTCATTATGGGGTTGCAAACACCGTGGATGTGTGAGAGAATGGTTCAACATTCACACAATTCCATAATCTCCATGGACTCGATGTTTGCTACCAACAAATATGGCGTAAGTAATTGGAATGAATTTTGAAATGATGTGTAATTTACATATCATTAATATTATTCCCTTTCTATTATATTAAACCCCATGTTACCATTTGATGTCATATTTCTTGCAGTACCAATTATACACATTGCTTGTTTTTGACGAGCAAGAAGTGGGGTGCCCGTAGCATGGGCCATTTCTTCGAGGAATAAAATTGAAGATATTTATGGGTGGTTGGCGAAGTCCAAAAACGAGGAAAACACTTTTTGCCGATTGGTAGATCAATGCATTCATTACAAATGATGCATCGGCTGAAATCCAAGCCATCGGGTGTGTTTTTGGTTGTCGTGTAGTGCTATGCCTATGGCACGTGCGTAGGGCATGGTTGAAAAATGTGCACAAGTATTGTAGCAAGGAGTCTAGGTGGAAGATTTTCGAGAGACTAGGTACCATCATGTATGGTTCTGAAATGCATCACGAGCACACATTTTGAATCATTCAATACTTCTTTAATGAATTCAAAGAGGAAACTAAGTTCCTCGAGTACTTTAGGAATACATGGTGTGAGAGCAAAGAATGTGTTGGTGAGTGCGATCCTTTGTGTGTTTCCTTATTAATTATCATCAATTATAATTCTTGGTTTATAATGTCACTGATTTTCAATCTGTGAGCTTGACAACTATGTGGGAAACAAATTTTAGAAACTTCTCCCATGCAAATCAAGAAACAAACGCATCAATTAAATCCTACCATTGTTTTTTGAATATTAGATACTTGTGTGATAGACAAAAGAAATGTACTTGCCGAGATGGACTATTTTTTCTACACACTTGTGTACAAGGTGGATCCATTTTACAAACACAAGAGGAAGTTGCAAAATCTAGCTTCTTGACCAATTTCAAAAAGAAAGAAATCTATTGATAGTGGTTGAGAGAGCAAAGAGTATTCTGATACAAATTGCCTTGTAATTACGCCCGAATGCAATCAATCATTGTGGGTGAGGAGAAACAAATTGAAGCACATGGTATTTGGTAAGGCAATGTGGAGCCTTGGACGTATGCGAATGTGCTTGGGCTATCAGAGGAAACACAAGTAAGCACGTGTTGAAGGCATTGGATTTTTACAAGTCATATGTGTCGATGTCATCATATCAAGCACCAAAAATGATAAGTAGTTCAATGCCATCATATGTTACCGATGTAGTGTTGTCCGAAGTGCCTCTAATGTCAATAGTTGCTTTCTGAAGAGTCAATCCTTGGGACTTGTGGATAGATAATGCCCAAGCCATTTTTAGGGGCAATTGTCTTTAGCTACCTCTAGAAATAAGCGAACTAGAACATGGGAAGGATTGTTTGAATACCATGAAGGGCCAATATAGAGATCAAAATTGGTGATGAAAAATAGAGGCAAATGAAGCGGAGAAGAGGAATTGTCATAGACAATGTTGACAATAATTCCAATCGCACCATTAACCATACTTGTTTCAACCGATAATTTTGCAGAGAGCATGACTATTTGGTTTTTGCAAAGAAGAAATTTGTGTTGCCGTTGATCGTCATCAGGATCAATGCAGTCATTGTGCCTTGTATTTTGAGAAATAGATATGACAACTAGAGAATTCAACTCCTTCAACATGTGGAGGTTGTGGTTTTCGACCTGTTCATTTTTTGCAAACAAATGAGTGGCATTATGGAAGTCAAGGATTTCTTGCTCTGAGAGGCATGAATCAATCTGGGACATTAACAACTTCCAGTCTTCAAAAGTAGGCTCTCCATTGTGTATATTGAGAAGAATGCAACATAATGAAAGTTGTATTAGAGAGGAACTGTACGGATGAAAATTGACATGCAACCTTCAACCGCACTCAACCCCTCAAGGTCGTGTCGGGGCAAATGATGTGGAAATGTGTGTGGCTAACTGTAGGAGGATTAGTGACTAAGATCTGGTAGTGTGATCTCCTAGTAGCTGAGTTGGCAAAGGGGAGATTTAGAGGCTATGAACAGGTAGCGTAAATTCCCTATGGTTTTTCTAACTGAATCTCAATGTTGAACTAGTTTGAAGTGTCCAAATTAAATAAGATGAAACTAACAATCTATGCTACTGCTGAAAGGAAACTAACCTAAATAAAACAACAATTTTCTTTTATTATAAATAATCAAATCAACTTCTATACTAAAACTAAATAAGTGAAATAACCCGGTGTGGTTATTCACCTGTGTTGAGTGTATTCTAAATAATGCTAACATAAAACAAGAACTTTTCCAAATAATCTATGATATGTAGACAACTTCCTACATATATTTTCTCCTTCAAATCCACAGGGATAGGAAGAAGAAGATCATCACCGGGAGTTATTATTAATGATTTAAAATCTCTTGGAAATTAACTAATTACTTACAAATGAAAGAATATTGGTTTTCTACTCTATTTGATGTGATATAACAATAATAAATTGTAGCAATGAAGGAAAATCAAACAACAACCCCAACCTGGAATTTACAGAACAGAGATAAATCTAGTTGTGTGATGACTTGTCCCCTCAGTTTATCCTTTCTTTCTCTGTGTGTCCATATGAGTCCAAGGAATTGGGAATGCAAAGGCAACAACAGGAGAAGGCACTTGAGCAATACAACTTGAAGGCAAATCTAGTTGCAATGCAAGTAGAAGAGAAATTTTTATATTATATAAAAGACAAAATAATATTCAATAGGTATAGAATTACTAATTTCTAACATCTCTTCCCAATAACAAATTCCTTAAAATATCATAAATTTATCTTAATTACATTAAAAAACCAATTATGTACTTATTGCCCAATAAATTTCAATAGCACATGTGACAATTGACATGCCTGTCAATTTATACCAGAGTGGACACGAGATGCGTCCTGTGACATTTGTATATACGTTGAATATGAAATACTCTGTCAATATTTGCCACGAGACTTCAAAGTTGGATCATGGATGTAATGCTTCGACTCTCTAATGGAGAAAAAAACAAAGGATTTGTAGTCAGAGAAGGACACGCACATTCATGTTTTCTCATGTGATTTCACGCTCTGTGTAAACCTAGAAATATAAGTAGCAGTAGTACCCAGTGCCCACTTCCCAAGATTTTGATCGAATTGTTAAAATGTTGGACTCTTTTTTAACGTTTGTGTGTACGAATATATACACAAATATTTACACCCGTTACAGGTATTACCCATAATAACAATAACAAGGAGTTCTCTATGACGAGAGGGGTAGGAGAGGAGGAGGCTGCCAGGGTCGTGGGACATGCACCACGCTTATAGACATAGGGAAAGGATATAGAGGCCATACGATTACATGGATAGGTACCAAGACATGGTTATCCACCGAGGCCACCGAGTCCAAGATGCGAGGAGACGAAGAGGGCGATGGTGATGGCGATGGAGATGGCGATGGCGATGGCGATGGTGATGGCGATGGTAATGGCGATGGCGATGGCGATGGGGATGGCGATGGGGATGGTGATGGTGACGGTGACGGTGATGGTGATGGTGATGGGAGTGACGAATGGGGGATACATGAGAGAAGATGTTTGGAGTCGATTCCACTATTACCACCTCTAGGGCTTTCAAAGTGTTAGAGTTGCAAGTGACATAGGTTCGAGAGGGACAAATTCATTTGATAAAGAGATTATACACTTAGCATGGCTCATAAATGACACTCAAAGCTATAACAGAGGACAACTAAGAGAGATCATCTTACACTACAATTGTAGTAGGTTACTGACAGAGAGATGTGGCATAGTGTGTAGCCAAGGCCACTAGGATGGGAGACATGTTACAGGAGTTGTTGGCATCTACACATGATGTGGGATACTATAGAGATTTATACGCGGAATCTATTTTGGAGGGCTAAATAGCTCTAGGATATAGTCAAAGGACAATGTCGATGTTAGGGACATCAACGAGATCACATGAGCCATCTAGATCAGCTAGGTCAGTCTATATGACATTATCGAGGTGAGAGGAGATAGATCGGGTAGTCTGGGAGTAGAAGAGAGTTAGGCATGACTCTATGTATGATGTACATGTTTATTATTTTTGTATACACCTCGTGATCAAGGCATATTATTTTTATATAGATTCTAATTGTGGCATTTCAATATATATGTATGTATATGACATTCTCTAATGTGGACATTGTATATGGACATTTTATTTATGCATATAGATGATGGATTTTTTTTGCGCACATTTGTAATTATTCATCAATGGATGCTTATTGATTTTCATTGCTTATTTTTATTTGATGACATAGTAGGCATGATAGTGATGATGAGATGATTATTGTTTTTTCTCATACCATGAGCTTCCATTCATATATTTGTATTTTAAAGAAACCTATTTTGTTATTGCATTCTAGATTTAACACTATGATTATTGAAAAACCATGATGAGCCCATTTTGTGTGTAAAAACACACATGCAAAAAGATAGAAAGGAAAACAAACCCAACAAACACAAAAGAGATCTATACACCAAGGCTATAAATAAACTAAGATGTTAACAAAAATACTTGTAATTGGTCAAACAAACAAAAAAGACTAAAAGTGAAGCAAACCCAATATACACAGTAATATTATGCACCATGGCTATGGATAAACCAAGATGTTTAACAAAAATACTTGTAATTGGTCAATAATGGCAATAACACGACACAAATTTAAGTAAATACAATTAACTATGCCCCTACTTGTGTTCCACAGTGATGATTAAGCGATTTGGATGCCCCAGAAAGGATACATACGGGGGTTAGATCATCTTGAAGAGTGCCTTCAAGTGACACTCTTGTTGAATCCACATTATAGATTGATCTAGATTGAATGGGTCATTTCCCCAAGAAATGATACATGTAAGGCATAAAATGAGAGCCTATATTACCCCAAGCGAGGATACATGTGAGGGTTTGATTTGACTTTCCACTAAGTAAAGATACATGTGATGGTTAAGATGATTGTTTGATAGTCATAGGATAGTTGGAAACTCACTAGAAAATGAGTTAAAATTCAAATATTGTTGAATTGTGTTGATAGTTCTTTGGGATTTTGAATGTTTTTGGATTTGAGTGTTTTGATTTTTATGGATTTTTGTGAAACTTTAGATGGTCTATGACCCATCTAAGCATGTTTAAATAACACAAGAGCTCTATAAAATCAAGGTATGAATGAAAACGGATACAAATAAATAAATGTTTTATGTCCTAATTACAAGGAACAAATGATGGAAACCAGATTGGGATGAAACAATTAGAGGAATAGGGTGAAGGAACTATACAAGTGGATGTGTCGAAATTCCCCCAACACAAGGGGTTGGTATCATTGATTCGGAATAGAATCTCTTCATATGAACCACATTCATGGGTTATTTAATCTCTTGGCCATCTTCATTGGATAGCTTGTATGCGCTGGTCCGTGTTTGGCGGTGGACAATATAACGACCTAACCAATTAGGTTCAATTTTCCTTATTTTTTCTGATTTTTTGTTATGTTCTTCTTATTTTATTTTAGAACAAGGTTTCCAATTTCAAACTATCTTAGTCTTATCCTTTTTGTAGTTGCAATGAGTTGATTATGATACACTTTCAAATGATCCAAGGCATTAAGCCTCTTCTCATCTAGGAGGTGAAGTTATGCAAGACGAACTTGTTTGTATTCATCTTCACTTATCAAGTCTCTAAGGGATATATTGAGTGATGGGATCTTGACCTCTACATGTAACATGACTTTAATGTCATACATAAGTGAAAAGGGTATAGCTCTGTTGTAATACAAAATGATGAATGATAGGCCTAGAGGGAAGGATAAAGTTGTGTATATCGATTACAACCTTATTTTTTTGACAATCTTTTCTAAAATGGATTTTAGCATCTTGTTGGATGCTTCATCTTGGCCATTACATTGTGGATAATATGGAGTGGACCATTTAAGGCGAATATGGAAGCATTTATCTCTTTAACAATTTTATTTTTGAAGGATGTACCATTATTTGTAACAAGGAGGAAGGGATGCCAAAGAGAAAATGAGATGGTTAAATATAAATTTGGAAATATTAGTACTAGTGACATAAGTAAGAGGCATGACCTCTACCCATTTGGTAAAATACCTAGCAGTGTGGATATGAATGTATGGAAATTAGATGAAGTGGGTTTGGTTTTTCCTATTAGGTCGAGTTCCCATCGGGAGAAAGGCCAAGGTGTGGTGATAGGCTAAAGAGCTTGTGATGGCGCATGAATTATATTACCATGTTGTTGGCACGCCAAGCACTTTTTGACAAATTTGTAAGAACCAGACTCCATAGTGGGCCAATAACCCACGTGAAAAATCTTCTTAACTACAACCATGCCACTTGTGTGTGTGCCGCATACACCAACATGTACTTCAAACAGGTTTTGTTTTCTGCATCTTGATTGAGACATCTTAGGAGAGTTCCATCATAGCCTCTTCGATATAGGGTGTCAACAAGGATAGTGTAGTGTGAAGCACATTATTCTAGAGCTCATTTGTTTTGATAGTTTATATTTTCATGGATAAAGGTGTAAATGTCATGATACCAAGGGTTATCAAGGCCAACTATTTCACATATTATAGATGATTCGGGAAAATTGTAAGCCAAAATCATAAGATGTTTGACAAGAAAATAATTGTGTGTTTGATTTGACCGAACTCAAGAAGGGATATGGTAATTGTCATGACATATGTTGATTTGTTTTGTATGCGAGGAACTTTTTCAAAAGTGATAAGTGAAAAGTAACCTTTGAGGCTATCAACCATGCACTTGCGGGGGATATGTTTTTCAACCTTTACTTGATATTCACCATTGATTTTATTGATGACCAAGAGGTAATTTCCATAAACATCAATTCCTTGAGATTTCATGAAATGGAAAACTTCTGACCGGCTATGAGAGCTTCATATTCTACAACATTGTTGGTACAAGGGAATCTAATGTGGAAAATTTTGGAATAAAATCACCATTTAGCGTGAGTATTATAATCTATACTCTTGGTCCATGGATGATGCAAGATCCATCAAAGAATAGAGTCCAAGAAGGAATTACATCAACATATAAGAGTTCTTCATCTATAAATTCAAAGCGAAGAGTTTCGAACCAGTAGGGGTGTTGCAGTAAGTTGATCAAAAAGAGATTGTCCCTTGATGGATTTTTTATTGACAAATTTGATGTTGAATTCATTGAGTAGAACAATGATGTAGAGAAAAGACTAATTTCATGCATTCATCAGGATAAGATTACCTTCATTTAAATGAGTACCCCGTTTTGGATGTTTGCTTGACTAGCTCTATGTCATAAATATGTTATGGCTGACCTTATAAACCTTAAAAGTCTTCACCATACACTCTACCTTGTTATGTCAAGGTTATGCAATTCCCAATAAACTATTAAGTAGCCACTATTCATGAAAATTCTCAACTTCTTTATCGTCCTTCATTTTTGCCTCCACTTAGCTTACTTGGTTCTCCATCCCAAAAACAAGCACAATTTACTTTTTACCTTTCATGAACTCCTTCCAACTCATTAAATTGTTCCATCATGATTGTTCCAACCTGTAACCACTCATCAAGAGGTTAAATTAATAAGAAAATTCAATAACTTTCACAAGTTTACCCAAACTGCCCTGAAATGGCTCTTAAGAGCAAGACTCTTACTAACTTCAATTTTGGAGGAATTTATAGTCACCCACAATCAACTATTGACTTTATCAAAAACCCTTTACCTTGTTCAAGGTGTATGCAAAATTTTGGAACCCTATATTTTCTCTTCACTTTCCATCCCACCTTTCTCTTATAGGCCCACAATACCTCTACTAACATTGGTTTTAATCCTTTTTAGTATAACTATGAATTCATGAGTTTTCAAGACACAATATTAATAGTTTTAGACACCCATTAAGGTATTTGAACTATGTATCAAAATTCAACATAGATTACTTTGGAAAATTTTGATCCAATCTCACTTGGTTAGCCTTTGATTAGGCCTCAATGACCGTGTGTGCCATCCTAAAGAGGACATGTAGAAAAATCTCAAGATTCCCAACTCTTATCCCAAAATTTCTTCATAAATTTGTTTGTGTACCTTATTAAGAGGGTATCTAATAATTTTCATCATTTTTGAGTGGATAAAGATCTCACAAATCAAATTTTGGTTTCAAAACCCTAGCCTAGGGTTTTATAGTCTCATGTGACAAGACCGAGAGGTGGAAAAACTTCATGAAACAAAGGATACTCACTTTCAAGGCCTCAAATTTTTACTGGAGGCATGTTTCACCTATATGCACGTGATCTATTTACCATTGAACTCCATACATCTATAACCACATAGAATTTCCTTTCTTTTCAAGTTACTGAGTCAGAGGGAATTTGCATGTACGCAAGAACTCTTTTGGATTAAATTGATCTAATCTGCATATATATTCATGATAATCCTATCAATTTATTTTGAATGCTCCTATACCATAACTCTCATCATTATTTATTCAACAAACTACAAGTCTTCCACGTTAGTCATAATCTCAAGAACTACATAGAATCCATTCACATACAACTTTCAAGTAGAAGGTTGAATATCAATGTGTTAGTGCACAATTACTCAAAGAAGTAATTCATACACAAGATTTTTTATCCTCATACATCTTCCTAGACCATAAATTACTTTCATGCAAAGGTCTCTGCATCCATACTTTATAGAAACTGACAAGAAATTATAAACACCAAGCAAACACGGTTCAAATTTCACTTGTTAGGGACAAACATAGTATATCTTGATCAAGTTACATTACCTTGCTGAGTTCTAGTCATTGAAACCATCTCCTAGTGCTTTGAGAAATATTTAAACATCACAAAAATGAATTCTTATTTAATTCAAACATCAAGAACTCGAACAAAGGTAAAGCATACACAATCTTTATGCAAAAACTAGAGCTTATCATCTTAAAATTGTATGTATTCATACAAAATTCCATAGTTCATCCTATAATTTACATTCTTCCATCCTCCATCCATGAGGAGTGAGATCCTAACTGATTCTCTCTTGAGTTTTATCTCCTTGTCCTTATCATTTTTCAATACCCTAACTAACTATCTCCCTTCATGATATTACCTCTCAACCTAGAGAATACACTTCCCTTGCATTTTGAATATACCATTATGCCAATATACCCCTGAAGATCATTTTACAACATTACTAACACTTTAATAGGCCATAATAACATCTAGAACTCCTAATCAAGAGGTTTTATGTCTCTTCCATGCCTTATAGGCTTCTTTACAATTTCAAATATTTGAATTATGAACTTGGAGGGAAAGTGCTCCTTTGTTTCCATGGAGGATATCTTGACTTATTATGGACCCCATGATCCTCCTACAAGCTCTAATGATGTTTAGGAACCCAATATAGGTACCTTGAATTTGATGCCCCTACATTAAACAACTCAGCTAGATAGTCTTCCGGTTAGAATAGGTTGGGATAGTATATACTTGAGTGGATCTACCTTTACAATAAGCGTAGTTGTATGATTGAGAAACTAATGACATAAATTTTGAAACATGAAAGCCATGACTAAGCATACCTTCTCAACCTGGGAATATTTGAGTTCTTGATCAATCAAGGTCCTATTAAGATAGTAAACAACTTATTCTTTTCCTTGATCATTGTGTTGGGATAATAACACTCCTATTGCACATTTTATGACAAATGTATATAAAAGCATTGGTTTTTCTAGAACATGTGGCATGAGCACTAGAGGATTTGATAGATATTCTTTCAACTTAGAGAAATAATCTTGACATTCTTGATTCCATTTGAATTATATGCATTTTTAAGAAATTAATTGAAGTGATGGAACTTGTCTGCTAGTTATGATATGAACCATATAATGGATTATATTTTTCCTTAAAGACCTCTTGTTTAAGGTTTTGCAGAGGAGGCATTTCCATTATAGCTTTGACCTTTGCAGGGTCAACTTCAATACCTCGTCGTGAGACGATAAAACCCAAGAGTTTTCCCAAGTCACACCAAATACACATTTCTTTGGATTGAGTTTGACCTTATATTCCTGTAACCTTTCAAAGATACATCTCAAAACTGTTGGATTATCGAATCTCATTTTTGAATTCGATAGAATATCATCTACATATTCTTCCATAATGTCATGTAGCATGTTGTGGAAGAGGGTTATCATGGATCTTTAATAAGTGGTTCCTACGTTTTTAAGGCCAAAAGACATGACCTTAATGCAGAACATGTCCCGCAGATGTAGTAAATGTTTTTTTGGGTTGATCCTCTTCAACAATTTTGATTTTATTATAACCATAAAAACCATCCATTAAGTAAAACATTTCATGGTCTGTCGTAGAATCAACAACCATGTCGATAGTTGGTAACAGGAAGTTATCTTTTGGACATTCTTTATTTATGTCATGAAAGTCTCATGCAGATTCTCGATACCTAGGGTTTTCTTAAGCAACCATTAGAATGTTTGATATCCACTATGAATAGTCAATAGGTTTGATGAAACCTGCTTCTAATAGTTTCTGTAATTCTACTTTGACGAGCAATACAACTTTGGGATGTATTTCTCTGAGTTTTTGTTTGATGAGATTTTCTTCTAGATGAACTACATGGGAAGGATCTAATCTTAGTGTATCCTTGTATTTCCAAGAAAATACATCTTGGAACTCAACAAGGATTGATGTAAATGCTTTTATTTTTTATTTTGTTAAGCTTACACTAAATTGTAGGAGATTAGGATTTTCACTTGTACCAATATTGATGTTGATGGTGTCTTCTACCAACATTTTCAATGTGTATTTGTAGGTTAATGTAGATCCTATGTTTGATTTGAATGAGTTTCCCCTTTTGTCGAGACGTCAGAAAGGCTTTCACTAGGAGATGCGTCCATTTTATTTTTATTGTTTTTCTCATTTTTTGCTTTTTGTTTCTCAAATAGCACTTTGATGAGGTTTTCACTATGAGAAAATTTGTTTTTTTGTTTTTTTTAATTTTTATGTTTTTCTTGCTTTTATGGACTAGGGTACTCGAGTTGCTCACCAAAATAAGCATCTACATTTAGGTCTTTATTGAATCCCTTCTTAAGATTAGAAAGGGGAAAAGAGTCTCGAGTCCTGATCAACTCTTCAATGGCTTTATCATTTGAAAGAGATCCATAGATATGTGATTTTGTTGGTCTTGATTGATGAGACAAGGGTGTATGATGTCAAATTCAATCGTATGGATGGAAATGTCTTCAAATAAAAAGGTGTTAGCTAATTCATCAAAGAGATATGTGTGGAACATGTCTCAATGTCCGAGTCAATATCCTCACCACTAGTTATTACATCAAATATTAGAGGCATTTTTTCAAATATTTTGAAACCTAGGCCATGACGATAGATATTTTCTGTTTACATGACAAGATCAAGAAAACCTTGTTCATTTTTTCAAAGTCCTTTACCTTTCCACTGCATGTTTATCATCATTTTATGTGCTTTATTGTAGTCAAGAGATTCATATCATGTAGTTAGTCAATCTTCATACAACCAAGATCTCATAGAACCTTGAATGTGTTCATCTTCTAGATATATAAATTATTTCCAATGAGTTGTACCAAGATTGTAAATGGGAGCTTCTTTGAGATGGGGAGCATTGGGCTTACCATAGCTTCACGGTGATGAATTTAATTTACCAATATTAAATTTTTTTGTATTTCATATTCTCCAATACCTTTTTCAAGGAATTTAAGTTCGGGTAGAGAATTAGATGTAGAAGGTTGAAGTTTTGAAAGGATCTCCGGATCAATGCGGTTTTCATCTGTGAAAGGAATGATACAAAGACCTAGGTTAACAGCATGCTAGAATGTGAGCTAGGAAAATACACTGATAATCAAGAAAGTAAAGCAACTAGCTAGATACCTCCTCCTTCGTGATTCCTTAGCAAACCTCAGAATGGGCAGTGAAACATGGATGAGCCCTGATTACATGAAATGTAGGTGCTTCCCTCGAACCAGAGCAAGGCCTTCTCTGCAACAAGATCAACTTACTTTGCACCAATGGATAAAGGGATTATGGATTTGGGATGCTTCAAGATGGGGCTATTTGGGCATTAGGACGAGGTGGAGGGATGTTCTATGCTCAAAGGATGCAAGAACTTTGACATGATCTTCAAGATTATTATCTCGCATGTTTTAGAGAGGGGTAAGGTTGTATTTATAGCCTAGAATTGGATTAACTTAGAGGATTTTAAGTAATCACAATTTGAAAATGTGGGCATGATTAGGTGAGTGGGGGCCACAAAGAGTGGGTGAGGATTAAACTTGTATTTTTAATTATCAAATGGGGGACAAAAATCCTTCATAGCTTGTTTCAAGCTATATCAAATTGATATTGAGTGACTTGCGTTCACTCCTTATCTCATCAATTGTCAAAACATCCTTCATAGCTTGTTTCAAGCTATATCAAACTAATATTGAGTTATTTGTGTTCACTCCTCATCACATCAAGTCTTAAAACATCCTTCATAGCTTGTTCTGAGATATATCAAAATTGACATTAAGTGACTTGTTTGAGTTCACTCCTTATTTCATCAACTGATCGATTTTATCTAAAACCACATCCAACACAAATCCCTTCATAGCTTGTTTTGAGTTATATCACAACTATGTTGAGTCAACTTGTTTGAGTTACTCTTCCTATCAACAATCAAGAGCTTGTTCAAGCCAAATCTACACAATGCAACACAAATCCCCTAATAGCTCGTTTTGAGTTATATCACAATCATATTGAGTTAACTTGCTTGAGTTACTCTCCCTATCAACAATCCAGAGCTTGTTCAAGCCAAATCTACACAACGTGACACAAATCCCCTAATAGCTCGTTTTGAGTTATATCACAATCATATTGAGTTAACTTGCTTGAGTTACTCTCCCTATCAACAATCACGAGCTTATTCAAGCCAAATCCAAAGCAACCCCGTTCTAGCTTACGCTTAATCGTGTTTTCTCAAACTTCATAACCTCTTTTACAACTTAATCAGGCACACACCTATCTCATCATGGTAGTCACACGTAGTCACAATCATGAAAATGATGATGAAGAAGTCACACAACCAGAACTCACCAACGAAGAACAAGAACAAGTAGATAGGGTGATAGAGCAAAACAAGAACAAATACCTACTACGCATCCTAGCCATGGGGGAAAAACTACCCCCTGACTTTGGGACTGAAAATCTAAACAAACTTATAGAAAATGGTGAATCGAGTCACCACAATGAAATACCAAACAACCCAAATAACTCTTCAACCGACGAGTTATTTACCAAAATCCAAGAGTTAACAAGGAAACTTGAGCAAACAACTGCTAGAGCTGAAAGGTTAAAAGACCCCAATCCAGAACCACATACTCACGAAGTCCTTGATAACCCGTCCCTTGACTCTCCATTTACACAAGAATGGAAACATATGAAAGACACCCATGAGCTAGGAAAATACACTGATAATCAATAAAGCAAAGTAACTAGCTAGATACCTCCTCCTTTGTGATTCCTTAGAAAACCTCAAAATGGGCAGTAAAACATGGATGAGCCCTGATTGCATGAAATGTAGGTGCTTCCCTCAAACCGAGAGAAAGACCTTCTTTGCAAAAAGATCAACTTACTCTGCACCAAGGATAAATGGATTATGGATTTAAGAGGCTTCAATATGGGGATATTTGGGTATTAGGACGAGGTAGAGGGATGTTCTATGCTCAAAGGATGCAAGAACTCTGACAAGATCTTCAAGCTTATTCTTCGTGTGTTTTAGAGAGAGGGGTAAGGTTGTATTTATAGCCTGGGAATTGGATTAACTTAGAGGATTTTAAGTAATCATAGTTTGAAAATGTGGGCATGATTAGGTGAGTGGGGGCCACAAAGAGTGGGTGAGGATTAAACTTGTATTTTTAATTCTCAAATGGGGGACATGGGGAATATTTGGCATGTGAGGAAGATTGGGTTTAATTTAGGGGTTGAAATAGATTAATTAACCAATTAACATCGATTAATTCAATGGGGATTTTTGTGGGAAATGGAGTGGGGAAATTAATTGATTTGGAAGAGGTGTGAAATTAGGGTGTCTACATTTTCCCCTCTTTGGAAGGGTACTATGAAAGTAGTGTCCTTTCAAAGAAAGTAGACGAGATGAATGAATATGTCCCAGTGACAGGATTGAAAGTTTTGAAGAGATTCTTCTTAAAGAAGGTGTTCCTTCGATAAGAATTTATTAGAGGAAGAAAAGAGAAAGCATTCTCTAAGAAAGAAGTAGAACAAAATTTCACTTGTAATAATGGGGAAGAATTCAATCTACTTTTGCTAAACAAAAAGTAGAACAAATTTTTGTTGGGAGAGTAGAAGGTGGTAGGTGATGAATGTCATGGTATCCTCAAGAAAAAAATTCATGAGAAGATGTGATTATGGATAGATGTGATGATGCCCCCTCGAGAGGGTTGACGGGAATGGAATATACGACAGAGCTCTCAAAAAGAGGAGAGGTCAATTCTGTAGAGAGGAGGACGAGAATGGGGTGTAAGAGAATGGAATAACTGCACTGCACAAATGGGGAAAGGATTCAATCGACCTTGAATGCTAGGTGTGAGGATGTGTTGAAGGACGTAATGAGTAAGAGAAAAAAGGAATGGACATGAGTAGTGGTTGATTATGAGAAGAGCAAGAAAAGTCAAAGGTGAAGGAGACAAGGGTATGGAATAGAGTGGATGGAGACAGAGGAGGAGAAAAAAGAAATGAAAGAGGTAGAAGAGAATAAGAGAGAGGGATGATAGGGGAAGAAGGGAATGATGAAGGACAATCAAAAGAAGAAGACAAGAAAATGACAGAGCAGAGGGTGAAATTATGAAAAAGGGGAGAGATTCAAAATGAAGGGAGTAGAAAAATGAAGAAGGGTGAAGGAGATGAAGGGAGAGAAATTATGGAAAAATGAAAGAGATGATAGAGCTGAGAAAAGCAATAAACTATAGAAGTAGGAGGTGAAGAAGACAAGGGTATGGAGAATGAGGAAAGACAAACAAGAAGGAGAAGACGAGATGAGAGTAGGGGGTAAAATCAGGAAAAAGGGAGAGAAGGATGGAAAAATGAAGGAGATGAGGACGATGAAGAATTTAAAGAAGACGAAAGAGGAGGTAGAATGGAGAAAAGAAAGAAACTATGAGGGACTAGGAAAGTGTGGAGAAGATTAGAGAAAAGAAGAGAAACTGGTACAAAATGATTGAAATGGTAGGGGTGATAGAGAAAGGAAGGGGAGGTTAGGAGGGAGGTGAAAATGATGGGGGAAGAAGAGATGATAGAGCGGATACAGGGAGAAGATTGAAGGAACCCGATCATCGTGGGGAAGACCAAGGTAGAGAATATGGTACAAACCACATGGAAATGCATGTGGAGGGTGGGATGATAAAAATATGGGATAACACTAAAGAGTCAAAGTTATCAATGGGGAAGTAAGAAGGAAGTGCGAGGGAAAAGGGGAAGAAGATGATATAGAGGAAGTGAAATAAAATGAGGAGTGGGAAGGAGGGGAGGACAACAGAGAAAATGATGTAGAAGGAAGGAAACCAAGAATGGAGATATTTGGTGAAGAGTGGGAAATATCAGAAATGTAAAGAGAAGAAAGAGGGGAGGAATGACACAAATTGGAAAAGATGTGGAGATGCATGAAATGAGGATACAAGGATTACGAGACAATAGATAAAGGATGTATGATGAAGACAGTAAAGATATTGAAGAGGAAAAGGGAAGATGGAGAGGTGAGGAAAAAGTGACAAGAAAGGGTAGGCATGGAGAAAAGGGAGGGGGGAAGAGAGAATGGGGGATAGAAGAGGCAATGCTAGTGAAGGGACATTAGAGAATTCCACTGATAATGATTGGTGGGGAAGGATGGGAGGAAAAGTGAGGAAAGGGAAAAATTAAATGAGGAATGGAAGAGGAAATGCCAATGAAGGGACGTTAGGAGAATTCCACCGATAATGATCAGCGTGCATAGAGGAAGGAAGGAATGAAGAGAAAATGGAGAAGGTCAAAGAGAGTGAACAAGGCCGTGCACGAAGATGGGGATGAGTGAATTTTAGGAAAATTCCACCATTAATTATTAGTGCGGAAACAAAATATGGCGATGAAAGAAGTTTGGGGAATACCAACAATGATGGCGGGTAAGCATGAGGGTAGATATGTGGGAGAACTTGAGAAGATGGAATGAGAAGAGTGAAGAAAATGTGAGTGATAAGTTGTGATAAGGTGAAGGCGAGGAGAGGATGCAGAGGATGAGGATGAACAGGGTGAAGATGAAGAAACAAGACATGAAAAGAATGGAAAGAAATGGTATGAAGGATGATGGATCAAGAAGGGGAAAATGGGGGAAAGGAACATGATTACAAGTGGAAGATAGTAGACACACTCTGTGATATGATAGGTTGAGAAAGGATAATGGTAGGAGGAAAATGTGGTTGGTAGGGGAGACTAGGGGGAAGAAATGATCAATAGAGGAACGAAGAATGAGGTGAGGGAGAAGTCTAGAATGATGAGTTCAACTTAAGGAGGACCCTTAAGTAAGACTATCATGTGATGGAAGTGGTTAAGTAAGATTGCCAAGTGAGGGATGATGGAGATGAAAAGTAGGAAAGTAAGAGGTGGTGTTTGCGAGAATGAAAGAGGAGGTGAGAGGATGTGATAATGGGGACTGAAAAGAAAATGTGGATGGTGA
The DNA here is from genome assembly GCA_018340775.1 of Taxus wallichiana var. yunnanensis. Classification (NCBI taxonomy): domain Eukaryota; kingdom Viridiplantae; phylum Streptophyta; class Pinopsida; order Cupressales; family Taxaceae; genus Taxus; species Taxus wallichiana. The sequence continues at coordinate 468,524,215 of CM031244.1, read as the reverse complement.
GAATGTGGATTGATGGGGGAGTGCAAGATGATATATCATCCTTAAGAGGGACTCTTAGGTAAGATCGCCATGTCGCACGAGTGGTTAAGTAATATTTCCAAGCAGAAGACGGCGATAAAGATGATGAGAGGATGGGATGATGGGGAATGCCAAGAAAAAGTGAATGGCGGAAATGTGTAGTGATGGGGAAAGGCAAGATGACAAATCATCCTTAATAGGGACTCTTAAGTAATATTGTAATGCCGCATGAGTGGTTAAGTAAGACCGTCATGCCGTACGAGTGGTTAAGTAATATTGCCAAACCGATAATGATGATATGGAAGGTGAAAGACAAGAATATATTGGGTACATGGGTGGAATGGTTGGTTAGAGCAGATGATTACGATGAGAGGTGGGAGAAATAAGATGGGATGGGGGAGGGCGGATGATAGATCAACCTTAAGAGGGACTCTTAAGTAAGATTGTCATGCGACGGGGATGGTTAAGTAGGATCGCCAAGCCAAAGAAGAAGAATGATGGGAAGAAGTAAGTGATTGATGGAGTTGGTGGGAAGAGGGTATGACAAGATGGACTGAAGGGGAACCCTCAAGTGAATTTTCCATACTGTGAGAGTGTGTAAGTAAGATTACCAAGCAGAAGATAGTAAGGAAGGATGAGAAAAGAGTGAGTGGTGTATGCTAGAGTGGAACAAGAGGTGAGAGGAGGTGATACAAGGAAGGAAGGAAACAAAGGAGTGTAACATGAATGGATGGAGGAACATATGCGGTGTAGGATGGAGAGTGTGAGGGGAATCCTTAATTGGGATGCCCACATGGTGAGAGTGATGAGGTAGGAATGATAAGTGGAAGAGGCAGAGAGCGAAAGATGTGTGTGGTGGTGATTGTTGTCGATGAAAGAGGAGATGGTGGAGAAGTTTCTACAATAGGAAGATCTTAGGAAGAGGGTATATCTCAACCAAGAGTCCCACACAGGAAGGGGTGATTAAGTAAGATTGTCAAGATGAAAGCGGAAGAGTGAAAGAGAAGAACACATAGTGGTGAAATGGTGATAAAGGTGATATGGGGATAAGTGGCGAATGAGTAGAAATGAGGAGCGAGGATGAATGGATCAAATACATGGTGACCATGGTGGGGGATGAGGAGTTGTTGGATAACGAATGCTACTTGAGAAATATCCTCAAGTAGGATTCACAAACTACAACGGTGATCAAGTAGGATTCCCAAACTGGGGAATGTATTAGTATGGGTGAATGGATGGGGTGAAAAGTAATATTTTGATCATGCAGAAGATACTCACGTGATGAAAGCATCTTAATTTTAATATAGCACATAACATGATGCATCATGATATAAAAGATCAAGATGACTAGATTGTAATATGCATGAGAGCATAAACATGGGCCATAAAAAAGGTATGATGCCCCGGTATGATATGCAAGTGTAAGAGAGCATAGAAAAAGGCCATCAAGAAGGTATGATGCCCAGTACGATATGCAATCATATAACAAAAGTATATTAGAGGAAACACCATGATACATAAAATCAAGATGCCCTGTAATATATCAAGATACAAGAAAACAATTAATAACTTGTAACTAATAATGCAACACAAGAACCAATAAACATGTCCCTAACGTGTTCCATAGTGATGATTGATCGGATGTTCCCTAAGGGGTACAAGGGCATAGAATGGATTGGGTCATTGTCCTCAAACAAGGAAACAATGAGAGCCGGATTTTCCCCAAGCGAGGATTCACGCGAGGGGAAGTGGTTTGAATTTGATAGTCATAAGGTGGTTAAAACATTCGTGGGGATAATAGTTCAAAGGATGAATTGTGTTGATTATTAAGTTTTTGGGGTTTTTGATGGTTTTACAATTTTTTAGAATTTTGTGATTTTTTTATGTTTTTGGATTTTGAAGAGTTTTCAAATGTTTTTGTATTTTTGAGATTTTCTAATGTTTTTTGGATTTTTTTTTCTAATGTTTTTATACTGTTTTTGGAGATTTTATGGACTAGAATGCAAACTACTTATGAGAGGTGATAAACTAGGGTATCGTCTGTATGTACGATGTTCCTCGTGGTAACTCATGCTTTGAATAATACAAAAATTCTCACTCCATTGGCAGGATATGTTGGTGATGATAAGATGAAAAGAATTCCAACTCCATTCTTGACTCCACGCAACTAGTAAGATGCGAGGGTTCATCACCGAGAATCAAGGGACTTGCAAGATGCAAATAATGAATATAGATACACGTGTTAATAATAATCCATTTGGGAAATTGTGACTCAATCTTTCTTAAGGTTACTGAACCAGTTTCAAAATGAATTTCGCTTTATAGGTCATATACTAGACTTAGACAGTTACATGGCCTACTGATTGGTAAGATATAAGGTGAATGGATAGTTCTCTCTTCACTTAGGCATCTAAATTACTTTTTGGGGATTTTATAATTGTAAGCACTTTCAAATTTATAAGATTTTGTATTTTTTTGTAATGACTCCCTATGCCTTGACCCATGCTACCAAAAAGAAACAAGGGCTCATCACTGAAGGTAAAACATAGATGAGTAATTTTTTTGATTTCTTGTTTGTATTTATTTTTTGATTTTTTTAATTTTTGAAATGTTTTTGATTTTTTTGAATTTTTGAATGTTTTTATTTTTTTGAATTTTTGAATGTTTTTATTTTTGATTTTTTTGAATTTTTGAATGTTTTTGTAACATTTTTATGCTTTGTGATTTATGAATGACCCTTTATTGTAACATTTTAAAGCTTTGTGATTTATGAATGACCCTCTATTGTAACATTTTTATGCTTTGTGATTTATGAATGACCCTCTATTGTAACATTTTTAAGCTTTGTGATTTATGAATGACCCTCTATTGTAACATTTTTATGCTTTGTGATTTATGAATGACCCTCTACGCTTTGCCCCATGCCACCAGTAAGAGGCAAGGGTTTATCACCAAAGACAAGACGTAGATGAGTAAGGGCACCTCCCTCCATTCCCAGTCTCACACTACTAGTAAGAAGTGTGGGCTCAACACCAAATATTGTGAAGGACGAAAGGTGTGACAATGAATTATTCATAATTTATTTAATTTATTGAATTTTACAATAATGCTTTTTATTTGGAAAGGAATGTCTGCCCTTAATCTTAGCTCCACATGACTAGTAGGACGCGAGGGTTCAATACCAAAAAATGATATGGACGATCAAGCGAACCGAGTAAAGGAGTTTACAACTTTGTTATAAAAGAGATAATTTATTTGAAGGGGATATATTACCATCAGTAAGCTTATAGGTATGACCATAGGCGAAAGCAACTGAAAATGGGAGATATTATAAGAAGTATGATACTCACAAAACTTAATAGGATCTATATTAGCACTTGTCTCATGATGATGAATATGAAGATATGATTTTTATAATGAAAATATATGCCAATGGAATGAATAATTTTAAATTATTTGGAGATGAGTAAGACAGAAGGAACAATGTACAAGCGGTTGTCTCCCGGAATAGAGAGCGCCTCAAGAATAGAATTTCTTTAAATGTACTTTGCATTCATCGGTTCATCAAGTTCCTGATTATGATGTGATGGATCTAGAGTAGGATGGGCAAGGTCAATGATATTAATAGAAAGTTTTTCAAGGAAAAGGTTTGTTTCGCAATATCTTCAAAGTGGTTGTGCGTAGACCCTGCATCACTATCAGAACTAGTGTCATCGTTGTCATTCAAGATTAATACAGGAGCTACATTGAGTATTTTGAAACCAAGGACGTGCTTATTGTGATGTTTGGTGCAAGTGATTGGGTCTAAGTGACCTTGTTTATTTGGACCGAGTCCTTTACCATTTCATAACATGTTTTTCATCATACAGTGAGCTTTAGTAAATTGAGGGGACTCATAACAGGAAGTAAGTTCGTCATCGTATAACCAAGATCCTGAAGAACTTGGAATATGTTCGTTGTCTAGATAGCCGAACCTATTCCAAATGGACCGAACCAATTTATAAGTAGGACGACTCTAAGATGAGGAATGTTTAGTTTTCCATTGTTTTGGGGGATTTGCTGATGTAAAAAAGAAGTCATAATGTCATGGAATTGATATTTGTCGCATCCTTTGTCAATGATTTTGAATGTGTGTGACAGGGACCATGGGTACCTCACATGGTGGGAAGGTAGTTTGGTAGTTTTGAAAGATGGAGAGAATGGGTTATAAGAAGAGGGGGTGGATTAGAGGATGAAGCTTGGTTAACAAGGGGAAGGTATCTTAACAGAAGAGGTATTGTTAGATGAAGAAGGTTGTTTAGACGAAGAAGATGATTGGTTAGTGGGAGGGGGACTGGTTGAAGAGGGTTGATTAGCAGAAGAGAATGGATTGGGAGATGTTGGTTGATTAGAAGGTGATGGTTGACTAAAAGATGATGGTTTCGGAGTATGTTTGGGAAGCATATCTGGATCGACACATGTTTCGTTAGGGATTACACAAGGTGGAGTGTATTTATCTGCCGATGGACAATAGTGATCATGTCTATACCGCCCTTTGAGGAATGCAATACTCAAAGGGTTGGGTATTGGAACACAATGTAAATTCTTTGTCCAAGTGGGGAATTTAATACATTGGTGGAATGTTGATGGGACAAATTTCATGGCATGAATCCATGGTCGGCCAACGAGAATGTTATATGCAACTTCTACGTCCACCACATGACATAGTGTGTCTAAAGTGACTGGTCCAACCTTGAGAGGTAATGTGATTGTGCCTTTAGACTTTCTTTCACTATTATCATACCCACAAATGGTTATGATGTTGTTTTGTAAATAATTTTTGGTGTAACCTAGACAATGTAGGAGTTTCATGGAGCAAATATTCAATGCGGCTCCGTTGTCGACTAATACACGCTTGACTTTTTGAAACTCTAGAATTTATTCATAAGGCTCCAAAATCGAAGTGAAACCAAATTTGTTCCAACACAACCTTACACCTAGGCAAAACCAACATGCCTACACATTGCAATGTCCCTTACAATACTCTAAACTTGCCTACAAGTCTCTATATGGAAGAAAAATTCCAACTATAATGTACTTTGCTTTGAGATTTGAGCTCGCATCCATACTTTGCTCTCTAAGTTACTTCACCTTAAACACTCTTTGAGTAACTTCCTAAGGCAATCAAGATTTTCTTAAATAGCCATTCAATGCCAAAACTTGATAACTAATATGAAATTATGGTCCAAAGGACCTAGTACAAACTAAAAGACCCATTACATGACTTAGTCATCCTTTATGAGCTTTGTGGCTTCAAATGATCTTTCGTTAATGTTTCCTCCAATCAACTTCATAAAGCAAGGTCATTAGGTCATGCTTTGCTTTCTATGTCTTTTGAGACGTGGATTGTTTTTGCTCCTCGGGTCTGTCCCATAAGTCCCCCGTCTATGTATGTCCATGTCTAGAAGTTCCCCAACCCATGGTTTCAAATATAGACTTGTAGGATTATAGAATGTCATTAGTGTTCCCCGGCATTCGTCATTAGTCATGAGACCTCCAACAAATTATATAGACTATGCAACATATTCCACATATTGTGTGTCTTATGCCAAAAATTGACATTATGTTATAGGGATGTACATTATGATGAAATTACACAACAAGCATGCTCACTCTCCAAAGTGCATTATAGTACTTTGTGGTCTACCAATAACATACTTCTTTCTTGTGCAATCTGTAAACATCACAAAATGTAAACCCAAATTAACTCTATTTTTAGTTGATACATGATTGCTTATGAACCTAGATGCTCTTACATCATTGTATTTGTAGACACTCAAATTTGGTAATTTTCACTTTGGCAACCTTTGATTTGACTATGCACTCTTGTTATGATAAACACAACTTCTCCATTCCCTCTTAGCACTTTTCAAGGTCCATTTTTTAGCTTGTTTATCCTTGCACATTGACATGTTGACAAAATTTGAGAATGCAATGCATAAAATCCATAGAGAAACATCAACCTACCATCTCCAAACTTTACTTTATATGTTTTCTAATCCTTTCTAGGGATGTACAATTTGGTGAAGGTCGTACCATATAGTCCTGACCTCTTTGTACAATCTTGGATTGGCATGTCTTCTAACTATAGTTTCAATTTGAAATATTTCGTAGGGTTTTATACTTCATTTGGGTTGGTATTTATTAGATAAATCATCTATGGAACCCTATATAAACAAGTAAACACTACCTCATTTGCTAACCTATAATTCCTAAGGCAATGCACTAAAGTACTCACTTCATACACTTGCAAAAGGCATCCAAAGCTCCCTAAATATTGGAATTACACATCTACAGTCATTAGAGAAGCACCCACATTAGGTTTGAAGATACACCCAGTCAAGGAATCCATATCTCTTATCTACAAACATCCAAACATCCTCTCTCTAAGTGTTTTAGCAAGAGCCAAGTCAAAACAAGCATGGTCAAAGAAATTGCCAAATTTGATTGATATATCTAGATATTACATGCTAGGTGGAGAATGGTATGTATTTTGAGGCTTCTTCATAGTAGTTCCAATTTTGGTAGTGCATGGGGGTGCTCATAACCCTTCCAATATTTATTTTTAGGAATCTTCATCCATGTCTAGGGTTTGAGGTGATGTTCGAGTTCATTCGAAAGCTTGGTTGCTTGTGTAGTAGAACTAGGGTTTGATAATGGCAAACAAATCCAGGAAGGCGAAGCAGCAACCCGTAGAAAGTCATATAGGCATATTTAGAGTAGGTCCAAGACCATACAGAAGGGGTTGGAATGTATGTAGTACGGTCTTGACCTAATGGTATGACCACGAACTAGGTGTGATTAAAGTTACAATCTAGGTTGCAAATCTTTCTCATTTTTAGATCTCACAATTCCTCTATTACACAATCCCAAATCTCTCCAAAAATTAGTAGAAATCAACAAAGTGCTTCTATACCTTTGTTTTGTGATTTTGATTGCATGTTAGTTTAATTGGTGTATGTGAATTCTTCCTATCTAATCTGAGTCGCAAATTTGAATTAGTATTCATATTGTAACATCTTTGTAAGATTTGTAAATCAACTATAATCTATCATACACCTAATCAATTTGAACTAAAATTTAATTCAAGGTTAAACAATACCTATAAATTCACTCTTAAAACATGGTAAAAACAATGCTTGTACCAAATTTGGGTATTTATAGATGATTTGCTCACTTTTGACGGCTTAAAACATATAACTTATAAATCTTAGGGTTTGAAGCACACAATAACTAAAAGTGATAAATTTGGAACAAATAAAAGGAAACAAGCCCTATAATGATAAGATATTTCATGAAAGAAGCAACCTATAAGCCTAGAAATAACCAAAGTGAAGGTCGGGTTCAATACAATATAGGTTCACCAAAATACTTAATGAAAAAATGGTTTTACATTGACAATGTAATGCATCTACCCATAAACATTACAATACATGTTTGAATAGATATAAAGTAATAAAATAAAACTTAGTTGTATAGGAGAATATTCTTGAAGTAAAATGATTTAAAGGAGGTTTAGAGGAATATCCAATTTATTGCAATTTTGGAGACAATGGCCGAAATAGATAACTCAATGCATCTAAACAACAAGGAAAAGAGGACCTAGAAAAATCATCATGAACAAAGAACCTTTGTCATAATTTTTAGTCCTCTTCGATATCTACCATAACAGTTTTTGGTTTTGGAAACTGTCACTATAATGAATAAAATTTTATAACCAAAATTGTAAGCTTCAAGGCTCCATCAAACCAACTCACTTTTCCCTAAAAGCTATGCAAATATCTAGGAAATTGATCCACATCCTTGGAACCTTAATAAAGCAACACCACCTTGCAAGAACACGATAAAAAATAGGGGATGTTTTAAGGGTCTCGATTTATCCATTCATTATTGTTAGGGTCATGTTAGTGAAAAATCATAGCACCCCCGAATGACCTGATTGTGAGTGGGGCATTGGTGTGATTGCACAACATTGGACCATCTCTCAAGCTATGGGACTTGCAAAACTTGAGATGGCCCTCCAGAGAAGGCTGGTTCCTGCTTCCTAATCTACCTGCCACAAGCTACTTGAGTGCAGCAGAGCTAACCTATCCTAATCTAACCATACAAGGGGACGGGAGAGAGAGAGAGAGAGTGAAAGAGAGCCTACACTAAGTGGTGATACACCAGAAAAGGAAGTGGCGAGATACTTTGCTGAGGGAGGATGAAATAGGGGAAAAGGGAGATGAGGGAGGTTAGACAGAAGTGACACAGACCCAGATCCAAATCTGCCATCGAAACTCCACAAAGCACGACATCTTACACCTATAAACGTGAAATACATGCATAGAAACAAACACGAAATGGAGAGGCACAAAAAAACAACAAAACAATGCAAAGGGTTGAAGAACACCACAAAAACATGATTTTATTGCTCTATAAGGTGCACAAACCATTACATTAATGCTCAGAGGCATAAAACCCACTTGTTAGGCATAGGAGAAGGCTTACAACTCAAATGGAGTCGGAAACAAATTTGATAGAGTTTCCCCACATCCTAGAATGTCTCTCCTTCTCAAATGAGAAGTGTTTTCATATATAGACGCGAGGCGAGAGAGGAAGAAGAAAACTCGGAATCGCTTTTAAATCTCAACCACCAATCATTAATGTCCCCTACAAATCTACCCGCAACTGTCAAGTCCGCTCTCTATGTTTGTTTGGCGTGTCGAAGAAGGAAGAACGGCGGATGAAATCAAATTTGATTTGGTTGTTGAAGCAATCAGATCATATATTAATGGCATGAAGACATTTTCCCATTTTTCACCCACCTAACCTCATCAAAATTGAAGTTTTAGGTTTCCATGGCGTAAACGAGGTCAAAACCTTTCAAATGGTACCAAATTTGTCAAATTTTGAGCACTGGATCGAAAGATATGCCCATTTGAATACTTGAATCGGATTTGTACAAAAATGGCGAAAAATCGCTTTTGCAAAATGGGTCCATTGGCACCGAAATTCACTTTGCGCCATTTGGAATTAAAATTACAAAAGTGTAAAAAATGCCCCGTAGCCTATGCAAGCCCAAAATTCACTTTTTCCCAAAAGCCTCCGCGGGCCCGAAATTGAAATTGTGCCTTTTGCACAAAAGTCGCAAAAGTGTAAAAGTCTCCTGCAGCCCCGCCAACCCGCAACCTTCTTATTTTTCATTTGTCATCTTCGGCCCCACCAACCTACATTTTCCACTTGGGCAAAAAGTCTTCCTAGGCCCGCCCACCCGCTTTTGGCAAAGAATCCCTCCAGGCCCACCTTCCCGCATGTAATTTAGGCCTGACACGTGGCTTCTCTGGGCGTCGGCGGAGGTGCGGCTCACTTTTATACTTTACGCCTTTTTGAAACAAAAGCCAAAAATTCAAACTGCCTCTGGCGACCCGCCTTCCTACTTTGACTTGAAACATGGCCACGTGTCCCTTTTGTTTGGTGGGGTCATATGTCTGATCCTGGACACATGGAGGCTTAATGCACATTTGGGACCTGCCCCCGATTTTACCTTTGAAGTTGCGCGGACGAGGCATGTGGAGGCTTCCACTAACCCTTCTATACTTAGTCGATTTAAATGGCCAGCTCTGTCCCCTTTTTACTTTTGGACACGTGGCGAGCCTGCGCTTGTTTGGAACTGGCCTTTGGGTCTGACCTTTGAAGATGTGTTGATTGGACACGTGGAGGCCTCCATTATCTCTTCTTTCCTTAGCCGATTCAACAATGCCTTTGCCCCCATTTTAGACTTGGGACATGTGGAAGCCTCGCGCTCATTTGAGTCTCTACTTTGGGCCGCACCTTTGAAGTTGCACCGATGAGACACGTGGAGGCTTCTTTAGCTCTGTTTCTTTTATACTTAGCCAATTTGGGCCGATGACTTTCTCGACATGTGGAAGCCTCGCTCTCATTTGGGAACTCTACTTTAGTTTACTTCTAAAGTTACGCTTTGAGTTGACACGTGTTCCGCGCCACGGCCCTCTTATGAGACACGTGGGCCCGCTATCCCCCTTTTTGACTTAACACGTGGCTCGCACTTTCTTTGGGATACCGCCTTGAGCCATTTGAAGTTGGGCCGAGTCTTTCTGGCACCTTCCGCTAGCACGACTTTGGGCCCGCTCTATCCCCCTTTGGGAACCCGCTCTGTAGTTTACTTCTAAAGTTACGCCGAGTTGACACGTGGTTCCGTCTACTGGCCCTCTTATAGTTAGTTGATTTGGGCCCGCTCTATCCCCCTTTTTGACTCTGAACACGTGGCGAGCCTGCACTTGTTTGGGGAACCGCCTTGAGTTAATATTTGAAGTTGCACCGAGTCGACACATGGCACCTTCCGCTAGCTCTGCCCCATTTTGACTTTTCAATTGTCGACTCTATCCTTTTTTGGACCTGGGACGCGGAGGCTTGGTGCTTGTTTGAGTCTCCGCCTTTGGCTTCGACCCTTGAAGGTGCGTCGTTGAGACACGTGGCACCTTCCGCCGACACTCTTATACTTAACCGATTTGGGGCCTCGAGTGAACACTGCCTCGTCGGGTTCTGGGACACGTGGAAGCTCCGCGCTTGTTTGGGGGACCGCCTTTGGCTTTAACCCTTGAAGGTGTGTTGTTTAGACATGTGGAGGCTTCCACCGGTCCTTCTACTTTTGCTATGGCCATTCTGCAACCTTTTGAGACTTTGGACACGTGGATGGTCTAGCGCTCATTTGGAGACTCTGTTTTGATGTGCCTTTTGGAATTGTGCCGAGACACATGGCGCCTTCTGCAAGTCTGTTGCTTGGCCCCGAGTCGACTAGTATGCGGCTAAGTCCAAAAAGTTTGAGCCTTTTCTTTAATCTTCTCTCGTCGAGTTCTAGTTTCTTTGGCGCCGCCGGCCCCCTTTGTTGACCCCTCCTCCATTGTCGAGTCCTCCTGCCCCTTGATTGTTGGATTTGAATGTGAGCTCATGGGACGAGCCGATCCTTCCGATTTTCTTACTCGATGTTTGACCAATCTTGCGGGGGCAACATTGGGATAACAGTCCTTGATGAGAATAATTCTTTACAACCAATATACCAAATATAATGTAAGTTAACAAGTAGTCCACGTGATAGAAGTACCCAACCCTTATCACAATAACCCAATTCATACAATACAATAGATGTTCGATGCTTTTCGATTTCCTTAAATGCTTGAATGTTACTCTAAATGCTCGTCATTAATTTTAGCATGTGGATGATTCTTTATCATTCACATCTATATCCTAATGTACTAACACACCTATGTATTTATAAATTTTTTGAATTCAAGTTAGGACCCTATTGGTGCACATTCTGACGCATAGTAGGTGTGAAACATTGGAAAAAAAGAGCCAAACACCCCGAGGACAAAACTATAAGCTAGAAGGGCCCACACAAAAAGAGCCCTAAAATTGTGTGTGGGGTTATGAGGAACAAAAAAGTATAAATACGACTTTGAGGAAAAACCCATAACAATATGAAAACATGAAGAAGAGAGAAAATAAGAGAGGAACAAGAATCGTGACATAAAGAGGAAAAATGTGCCAATTATAGCCTAATGTAGAGCAATATTCGATAAACACACAAGTGCACTAGTATAAACGAATGAAGGAATTTTTTTAATAATGTCCATAAGATCAAGTAGTGAATGAGACCAAACACAGTAACAAGGGTGCTTTGTGTAAGAACAACCACTTGAAATAAGCACTTTGCTATCCCAAGTTTGTGAAATATCCTAGCCTCTTCAAACACAAAGGTCATATTGACCACTTTAGGGTATTTTCATATTTGATTGAGATGTCAGTAAGAATTAGATGCTCCATGATGTAGTGTCAAATGTTTCCACCACCCCCAAATTGTACTATACGCATTCTTTTCATACTCTTCCTTAAGCATTGTAGAATTCTCGCGCGTAAAATACATGGGCTATTAATACTTATATGAGTATTCTCACACATATCGATTTCAAATTTAAAATGATGTGACCTAGATGCATGAAGCCATCAACATTTTTGCCTTCCACTTAATTTTTGTATTTTTGTTCCACATGGGATGAAATTCTTTGATATGAACTAGAAGAATTAGTTGTTTGCCTTGAAAATGTGAGGATAAATTCTGTATCCTCCGCTATGCATTATTTACAGCGTAATGCTGCATCTGATTGTCTCTGTGTTTCTCATCTGGAGCAGATTGTTAGAGAAGGTTGAATATCATGGCTGACTAGAGTCCTATCCTGTCTAAAAAGGAAACATTGAAGGGTTTTGAGAGTTCCTTTATGCAAGGCAATGCACCCATCAGCAATCATGTGTATACGTTTTCATTCAAATGGAGATGGAGAGTGACGGGCCGAGTCAAAATGTGGAGAGAATAATCGTTTTCAAGCCAAGGCGGTTCAATTAACTATATTTAAATCGCCTTAAGAAGCTCCCATACGCTTCGATGAAGACAATCGATCATTTTATTTGCACGTCTCTGGAGATTCAGCTTGCGGAGCTTCTGAGGTATGTTTGCACGCTTCTCGTTTCATTTCTTCTCAATGGATTCACAATTGCCGTTCTAAATGTTGGATTTGTTTTTTTCGACTTTTAGAAGATTCATTTATTATTTTTTCTCTGCTCATTGTTTGAATTTTGAGCTTAAGCGGTAAACCTGTAAGAATCGGTCCGCAGGATCTATGTTTTTTTCTGTCAGCGAAGTGCTTTTGCGTTGTTAACTTGTCCCAACAATATTTTTTCGCTTGAAACTCTGGTTTACGGAAATCCGAGTGCTCATCAAAATAGATCTCTTCTTCATGAAGTTTATTTTCAAACCCTAGGTTTTATTTAAATTTGAAGCTGGTATTGTTACGTCGTGGTATGGCTAGATCACCATGATGTCGTGGCTTGAAAAGAAATTCTATTAAAAATTGGATTATATGAATCCTTCTGATTCAACATAGTACCAGGTCACTTGTAAATTACTAATCGGGACTTTTCTAAACCTAGATCAAATTGAAAGTTATTATATTTTACATAAAGGGGTGGTGGCTCAACCGATGAGGTTGCTTGGCTCACAAGGAGCCTACCAAGGATCCATTCTTGCTGAGTGCGAATTCTTGACACCAAATAAGGGATGAGGGTGGGTTTGAATGGCAGATGAAATAGATATGTATACCCCTCAGTGGTATTGATTGTCTGTGCACCTGATAGCAACTGGACACTTGTTCTGTGATAAATTATTTATCCTATTTTCAGACCTTTTCAAAATCCATGATTCATTCTGATCTTCTGTATTTGAAAGTTATAGAAGAATGTGGCCGAATCTAATGCCCAGAAATTTTGGTACATTTTTTTCTTAAAAACACCGTAAGCATCCACGTTGAATCCAGCATCCAGCATGCATCTAATCCTCCCAGATTCTCTACGTTGTTGAGTTATAAACATGTGATCTATCTAATCCTCCCAGATTTGTTAGGTTGTTGATTTATGAACATGATTATCTATCACTTGTTAATGAACAATTGATGCAATTGTTAGAGCTCAAACTGGTCTCATGGTCGAATCAAGATTGACAGGAAAATTGGGTGATTGGCCTTCAGGAATCTTACAGTTGAGGATTGACTGTAAATTTGGGCTGTTAGCATTTGGGAATCCAGGGTTCCTAAGGGTGGTATTACTGGATTATTTTATTAATGAATTCTAAAGGTAAAAGGGTAAATTTATTACTGCAACACTTGTCTTGGCCAGTCCTTTTTGTTTGACGGATTGTTCATTTGCAGTATGAAAAACAAGACACAGACTTTGAGAAAGTTAAAGATTTTTCAGATTCTTCACTGCTGTCTTAAGTGATTGGTTTAAAATGGAAAATGACAAAGCAAATGCTTAATCCAATGGGGCTACGGAAAGGGAATTGCAAATTCACTCATCTGATTTTGCTGAGGAATTTGAAGAGTAATTTGCAATACAATGGTCTCATTGGGGACAACATTTTTAGTTTTGCTCCATTTTTTAGAAGTATGTATCTAGAATCTATGTTTTTGCGGTCTAAGGAAATCAAAAGATTGCATGACATGGTATCTAGAATATGATCAAAATATTTCCGAAAATATCTGAATCTATGGTGCAAGCTTCCAGCTCCCTCTTCTCCATGGCCACTTAAGCCTCTGCCTTCTAAAAAGTATATTCAGATATTCTCCTTTTAAGATTGAGTTTCCAAATATCCAGTTCTCATGTTAAGCAGGCTTCATTGGGCCACTTGGATTATAAAAATAATTAACATTTTTTCCAAATATTCAGTTCTCATGTTATGCAGGCTTCATTGGGCCACTTGGATTATAAAAATAGTTAACATTTTTAATCCATGATTTTCTTCTTCTTCTGGATCTAGAAGTAGATATTTTAGTAACTGTTTATTTTTCCAATCCTTAGATGCTTATATTTTCTAAAATCTGATCCTTGGTGATGATTATGATGCCTTGGAAGCTGTCAAGATGGGTCTGACCTTTACCAAGCTTTTTCAACGCCTGTTTGCCAAGAAGGAGATGCGCATTTTAATGGTAGGGCTTGACGCAGCTGGCAAAACTACCATTTTGTACAAGCTCAAGCTGGGAGAGATCGTTACCACCATCCCCACTATTGGTAATACTTCTTTACTCCAATAAACAATGATTCGGGGTAATGTTTTTTTGAAGGATGATTTAGGAAAGCTGCTTTTGTCAGTGAGAATTATTTCTTCTAAAATTCCTTATTATACTAACATGAAACTCACGAAAGTTGGCTCTCTATCTGTGGAGGTTGGTTTCTTTCTTGTTGTCTTGTTTCATCCTTACAATCACAAAAGAGACAGCATCCTCTCTCTCTCCCTCTCTCTCTCTCTCTCACACACACACACACACACACACACACTTGCAAATAAAATATACTGTACTAGTAAGCAGCTGAAGGCATTCAGTTATGTTTGTGGTTGCTGGGGACATCTCTTTGCAGCCAACCCTCTATTTTTTTGCCTATTCTTTATCTGAAATCCTGCTAAATTGCATTTGAGCTCGATGAAGTTGCATGTAAAAAGTGCAATAAAATTATTGTAAACAACCATTGAAGTCTGTAAGAAATTTCTTTTATGGGTTGCAAGTATTTACGAGAGATGAGACACCCTTAAAAGTTAAAACATAAAAGACCCCTTCTCATATACGTGATATCTTAAAATTGTTGAATACAATTCACTGTTGTAATGATTCTTCTGTCTCTTTTAGAATATTGGGAACTCTGTTTAAGATACATAATCTTTCTCCACCTCTGGCTATACCAATACGGTATCAGTGTCTTACATCTCTGCCTCCCTAGTTCCTTTTAATATGGTCAAATATTTTGCGTTACTTTTTCCATTACCTATCTAGAATGCAAACTTATGTTATTGAGACTTCATTCCCTATTATTATTTACTTAAATATTGAAACGTTCACTCCTCTCTATAACTGTTATTGTGCTTATCCTCTTTATGGTCCATTACCCATTGCCTCCTAAGCCTGTAGTTGCTTTTGAAGCATGAACATTTACATGTGCGCATTACAGGTCATTAGCATTGGGCCTCTTGGCAATTTTGGTTTTTTTGATTGTGTGATCTGTTTTTAACATCTTAGTCAATGAATTTTCAAATATTGACATGTTATAAGATGGGTACTTATATTGGAAGGCATCATGCAAGGTGTCAATGAATGTTACATTGTCTGTTTGGTTCCTGTGGCCCCAGATAATATAATTTGTGCTCTAGAATGTTGCTTAATTGGAAGGAAGTTAGGATTTCATCCTATCTACTAACCGGAATGAGGCATTTTAGCCATGGTATCAACATGGGTGTTCAGTTGATCAATTATGATCGATAAAAAAGCGATTATGTTGGAACTTATTGTTTAACTTCATGACAGCTGGTCAAAAACAGTGGGGAAAGATCAACTCCAGCATTTTGTCTTTCATAGTTCAAGTACTCGCTGATTGCTGTGAAATGAAAAGATAGGATTCTCCAATTGCTGCCACAAAACACCTTGTTAGATGTAATCTCAAGAACAATAGACTTGTAAAGAAAATTTAAACTGGAATAAACTTGAGTCATGTTTGCTATTGAGTTGAGGGCATAGACCTCAGTAAGATGGCTTCTAAGTTTATGATAATCATTGGGATTATTATAATTCATTTTTATATATCTATTGACTTGATATCTATTGATATATATATATATATATTTATATATATATATATATATATATATTTTACAAGAAAACATGTGTAAAGTAAATTATAATCATGCTTTCTAGGTTAATTTAGTGATTATACACCAGCGTATCTGGTGAAATTAGCTTAAATGAAATAAACCATCGTGGGAACACATCGTTATTTGGAGGAGGAAATTTCAATTCAAAGTGTAGAGATCATAGTTTACATACTCAGTGAGTCATTGCTGAAATTTAAACTGGGTGAGATTTTTTGACTTATACTCGTGAGTCTTCCAGTCCCAAGTTTTGGTGAGTTCTCTAAGAGTACTTGCCAACACTTGGCAATACTCACAAATACTCATGTTGAGTACTTGCTAATACTCATTCGTTACATTTTGAAACTGTATTTTGTATAAAATTTATGTTTTTTAAAGCAATTTAAGTGTTTTTTAAGTCGCTTGAGTATTTAATGAGTATTTGCGGAGTCGATTTTTTCGGTCTGCTGAGTATTTGCCGAGTACGAGTATGCAAACTATGGTAGAGATGATTGGGAGTTCGATTTCTAGATTAGCAAGAGAGCAGGACCTGCATAGTCTTGTTCTTAAATAATGTTTATGATTAAATTATTCTGAACATTTTAAACTTAAGTCAAGATATTTCCTATTGGCCCTAGAAGTTAAATTTCTTGTTTAGATCCTTGTCATTTGTCCATTATATTATTTTCCTGACCTGCATTAGATGTTCTTATATCATTGCAAAACAATCAGTTACTTGTGGACATTGAAAAATTTGAAGTATGGATGCATGTTAACTTTAAATAAACTCCATTATGACATTTCCTGTGCTTTTAATGAGCAGGATTCAATGTAGAGACGGTGGAATACAAGAATATTAGCTTCACCGTTTGGGATGTTGGGGGCCAGGACAAGGTATTTTTAGTCAACTATTGGAGTAAGTTCTGTACCCGGGGATATGCTGTTTACTGTTTGGTATTTTGTGGATGTGCAATAGCAGTTGTTCTCGTCTTTTGTAGATGTATTTCATGAAATTTATTCTAGTACTTTGTATTGTTGTTTCTGACGATAGCAGAAACCAATTTATTTCAAAAACACTTTGGAAGTCATGTATTTAATTCTGAGCCCATTTTTATCTTTCCATTTCATTTTAATGATTTTATCTGGTTTTTTTGTTTCCTGTTCTATTGCAACTGTTTGATTTTTACATCTTGAAAGTATTTATGATTTCTATGTTGCACAGTTGTAGTCGTATTCACTTTCTGTTATTGACTGGCAATTTCACTTCAGTGACATGGATATTATTATTTTATATTGCATAACAGATTCGACCACTTTGGAGATACTACTTCCAGAATACGCAAGGTCTTATCTTTGTGGTAGACAGCAATGATAGAGACCGTATAATTGAGGCTAGAGACGAGCTTCACAAGATTTGGAATGAGGTAAATACTCTAGGATGTATCTACCATTTCCACAGGAAATATATGGTGTTAAAAGTGTATATTACATCATTTTCAGATAGTATAATCAGACACATAGGGATCTAAAGTGTGTAGAATGTGTTTTCTTTGATATCAGACATGAGATAG
Source organism: Taxus wallichiana var. yunnanensis (assembly GCA_018340775.1). NCBI lineage: Eukaryota > Viridiplantae > Streptophyta > Pinopsida > Cupressales > Taxaceae > Taxus > Taxus wallichiana. Next base: position 468,506,362 of record CM031244.1, on the reverse strand, counting down.
AAGTGAATATCAATATATTCACCAAGTAGGAAGTAAATGTAAGAAAATGTCTTCTGTTGGTAGATGGACTTATTTGGTTGACCTGTTAGATGGAATCTTCAAGACAGGGAAGAGATACGGCAAAGAATTGATATTGATATATCTATGATTTCACAAAGTATTTACTATTTTTGGTAAAGTATAAAAACATTTAATATGTAATTCCTGCTAGTTAATATCTAATTCCTATTAGTAGTTAATGCTCGATCTTATTATGTTATTTTTTTGTTTGAATAGTACAATCTTATGAATATGATATTAATAAAGCTCATATCAACAGCAATTTATAATAATTCACTGGAGAATATCAATTATGGTCGATAAAAATGCCTGTTGGTAGGTAAAGAAAAGTTCATTAGCACTTAGTTTTTGTACTTGTATGAATTGTGGCATGAACCAAATAAACAAACTTTAAAAATAATAATGTAAATAGGGATAGTGGTTTGCATGGGTGCGTAAAACATATTCCTAACAGCTAAATAGTAAATAGGTTATCACAGCTGTTGTATTCCATATTTTTCTTGTTTGTTGTTCAAAATTCTGTCCAGGTTGCCAAGAGATTTTGGAAATATATCTTGAAGGGTTGATTTCCCATTTCCTACAGATCACTGTTAATTTTTATTTATGACCTGTTTACTTCTAAATTGTCTTGTTTGAAAGTTTTTGTTGGTGAATTACATGGAGTGGGTTAATTATATCATTTTGGAAGATCAAATTTTTATTTATTGTGTTTCAAAGTGAGCATATTGAATTTTTCGGGTTGATGTATTTTGTGTTTACAAATGGACGGCTTTCAAAATGAATGCTGAAATAGTTCCATTTTGTACCTCAAATGACAAGCTCGGGAGAAGTTGCAAGTTCGCAACGAGATTTTTTTGATAATGTGTATCATGTATGAATACAGCCGTTGCCAATGTTTTCATTGATTCTAGAAGCTTTAACAATTCTCAATAACACCATATCTATACATTATACTCTTTATTTGTATTGGGTACCCAGTTTCTGTTTTGATGTAATATTGGAAGCAATTTACCTGTGTTCTGGCATGTTTTTGTTCTCAAGTGTGATTTTATGTCATGTTCAATTTTTATATTGTGAACGGGCAATATGGTATGTTCTGTTAATGCATATAAATCATGAGTACATGCGATTAAATTTTTTTCCCATTTGAAACTTGGATAGCATGTCTTTCCTGGTCTCTGTACCTTTAACCATACCTCTTCTCTCTTTCTACCCCCTTCTCCCCACTCCCTATATATATGTGTATATATATAGCTGTACCCTATTCAGTGTCTGGAAATCTTAACAGGAGCTTTTTTCTTGTACATGCCTAAGGTTTGTGATTTTGGCAGGCTTGGTGCCTGGCTAGATTTTCCATTGGAAATATATATTAGAAAAGGTTTCGAGGTTTGGCTTCTAAATTTTTTCCTATAACTTCATTTCTTCTTCAATTGTGAAATATATCAACTCATTGACACAAATATTGAAGGTATTGTCAAAAATGAAGATCGATTGGTAGCAGACCAATTGGAATTTGAGGAACCTTCAACCTTGGCGGGAGGCTGTAGGAAAGGGAAGTGCTCAATTTCCTTCTTGACATTCACCAATTCATCATTATCCCATCTACACAAGTTCTCTATGTATGGTTTTTTTGAATGGTGCTTTAACGTGTGTACCTACCTTAGCCTTTCTCTGCCCCAGCTAGATTATATAGTATTCAAACAGTTGCATAGCGAGCCCTTTGTTCAATAAATCCTAGGAATCCATCCCATCCACGCATGAAAGGGGAACCTTCAACTTGGGCAGGAGGCTGTATGAAAGGGGAAGTCCTCAATTTCCTTTTAAAGACTTTCACGAGTCTTCTGTATCCTATCTATACAAGTCCTCAATCCAATGTATGAATTTTTTTGAACAGGTGCTTTAACTTGGGCACCTACCTTTTCCTATCTTCGTCCCAGCTATATTATATACTGTTCAAATAGTTACGGAGTGTGCTTTTGTTCAATACATCTTACGAAGCCATCCCCTCAATGGATGAAAAGAATGAGGTAAAAATTCAGAAGGTATGGTGCTGTCCCTTGCCTTTTCTATATGTCCATATGAGGTCCACACTTATTTCAGGCTCCTTTTTCCATTTTCTCTGAACATTTGTCCATGTTGATTTTACCTCATTTTAACTGACCTGCTGCTACTTGTCTTTGCTGCCCTTTATCATCTTGCTGTTTGCTTCTGTTTTAATTGTGGGCGAAAGTCAGATTTTTTTGTGGGTATGTAAATAGTTTTTCTATTTTTTTCTTTATTATTTATTTCCCTAAAGGATTCATTTGGAATCTTGTCATTGTGGGACAATGTGGAATTTGCAATTCATTCCAGAACGTGTCTCTGGATGAAATTCATTTTAGGCATCACCCAAAGATTTATCTCCATTTGATATCAGGTTTGTTGATTCTGAAAACCATGCATCAAGGATAGTCTTTTATTTACATCGGATTAAGGTGAATTGCCATTATTGTTTAGCAATTAAATAAAAATTTGCTGACATTCTATCTTACAGAAAATTTAGAGTGCATTGAAAAGCATCTCAAGAATTGTATTTTGAGATGTGTATACTTGATTGGTTGTTTGCTGGTGAATATTTTCCTCTGGTTGTAAATTTAAACTAGGTAGCCGTGCACGTACCCTGCAGGGCATGTGTATGGGTACGGTATGTACCGGTCGTGGTGCGGGTTCGATATCCCCTGGGTACGGCCAGGAGTCGTCCAGCAGTACCGGGTACCTCTGGGTACTTCTCAAGAAGTACCCAGAGGTACCCGGTACTGCTGGCCGCACCTGGCCGTACTAACTGCACTCCACAGCGTACCCACCAGTAAAAACAACATTTTTAATTTTTATTTTAAAACTTTTTGTAAAAAAACTATTTTTGGGGTTCAATAAAGGTCAATAGATGGGATTACGTAAATGATTCAACTGTGGTAAAACTTCACAGAAGTACCTAAAACAATGGCTGAAACTGCAACAGTTGAGATGTGTTTGGGTAATGTAGGATCAAAAAACACAGTGGCAGCATCTCCACTAGCAAGTAAGACTAATGCAGGAATAATAAGAGAAACCCCAAAGGAATCTGAACTGCCAGATTTGAAGGGAGCTGGTAATAGCCAGAATTCCAGTCCAGTTATGTGATTTGTTATTATTTATGTTAATAATTGGACATTGTAACATTTGGAGTTTGAACAATGTACTTGTTCGAAGTTCAATCAATGAATATCATGACAAAATGCATTGAATTATTAATACGTTATTTGGCTATTTCACTTAATTAATAATTTGTTTACTCTATTCATGTATAAGGCTGAATTTTTGCTTATTTGGCTATATTTTTAATATTTTATATGTATATTGTACTGCCGTACCCAAGTGCCGTACCCGGGCCCCCAAAAAAATTGCCATATCAGCATACCGGATCCCCGTACCCGTACCCGCACCGTACCCTGTACCGGCTACCTAGAATTTAAATGCAAAATTTCTGAAGTAATTATTTGTTCTTCATGGCTGTATCATCTTAAGCTGGTAGCCATTTCAGTGTATCTAGTAAGCAAGCAGTACCATGCACAAATCTATAATTCTTCTTACTGGAAACTTTTGGAGCGGCTTGCAGGATGAGCTACGAGATGCAGTGCTCCTTGTGTTTGCAAACAAGCAGGATCTGCCAAATGCTATGAATGCTGCAGAAATGACTGACAAGCTTGGTTTGCACTCTTTACGACAGCGGCATTGGTGAGTTCATGCTATTTTTTTCAAATATGTGGAAGTTTGCATTATATCCTATTCTAGCTTGACAGTGTTTGAAAGTAATGCATTTTAACCAATCATCCCTTGGAAGATATCGTGCGCATTTACAAAATTGAGTATCCGCAAGGATAGAAAATTGAGGTAGTACATTGTTGACTCATAGGTGTTGAGGTTCTATGGAGAGTACTCTGATATACAAGAATTTGTTAAATGTAACTTAAAGGGGGTGGGTGCATTCCTCAGGTATATCCAGAGCACTTGTGCTACGTCTGGTGAAGGCTTGTATGAAGGCTTGGACTGGCTTTCAAACAACATTGCAAACAAGGCATGAACTGGATGTTATTTTGATAGTTTTTTCGTAGTCTCTAATGCTAGATTCATTATTATCTTTGCAAATGTCTGATTCATGGTCCTTTATTGCAGGCTTGAGGGTGAAGTGTAAAGAAAGCAAAGGGGTGCCTTTTCACAGGGATGTGTTGAATATGCTATGATGTTTTCTGTTATTCACATTCTATAACACTTTTTTGGTGGATCCACAAATTCTCTTCTATGTTAATTTTTCCCTCTGTGTTTGTTTCTTACTCCATTGAGAAGTTGGTCGTTTATTTGCTTTGTGTAGTATTTTCAAGTTTAAAGAAGCAACCTATTTATATAGAACCCCAAGTCCGTGGCTCTTTTTGCTATTGTAGTTTAAGATATTTGAAATCTACGACGTCAATGTTTTCATCATTTTTTCTTGTTATTGGAATTTCTTGTTGGAAGAACTATGCTATTTTTCAGTTCCTCATGGTGAAAGTGCTGGCCTATTTAGGCCACATTGTGGGGCATTCGCCCTACTCACCTTATTCATAGATGGCCAAAAGTAACAGCTAATTTGCTTAATTTACATCTGTAAAGAACTTGATCAGAAGAGGAAAATATGCGTCAAGGTTGTTAAAATCCATAATTGCAATTGAAAGAGATAAAACTAGACGGATGGCGTTGCTCCATGGATATAAGAGTGAATGTAAGTAATTTGGTTGATTGTCATAGAATTGGCAGCAGTTTACCTAATTTGACATGCATGGTCAAAATTTGACATTCCTTAATTGTTTTGGGTTGATGACCTTCCTTCACTGTGGGCTTCTAGAGCTATCTAGTTGATTTTTGCAACATTTGATTTCTTCAGAATCATAATTTTGGGTCATGGTTGCTGTAAAATATTGAATTTCTTTTTTCTTTTGGATTTTAACTTTTCTTCCAATGTGGATTGCTAGAGCTGTCTAGCTAATTTTTACAATATTTGATTTCTTCATAATCACAATTTTGTGTCATGGTTGCTGTAAAATGTTGAATTTCTTTTTTCTTTTTGAGTTTATGAACCCATATTGTACTACAGTTTTGAGGGTGCTGGAAACTAGTCACCATTCCCTATACTGTACATTTCCTCCTAAACCGTGACTTGCCCTTACATGATTTGTTGTCAAGGTAGAGCAAATTAGATGGATTGTTATTTAGTTCCGTCCCTTCTACTTTTTGGATCAACATGTATTTAATTCCATGACGTGCTTTTGATACATAGAAATACTTGCATTCATTCATCTTTGTTTTGTCTCCTAGAGGCCCACCGGCTGAGCACACATAAATCATGCCTCCGGATTTACATGTTGGGGCTGATATTTACCATATATGGGCCCAAGAGGGCAATCCATCCCATTCAAACCTTCACATCCATTGGAGGGTGCAGGGAGAGAAAAACCCCTATGTGTAGAAATGGCCTCTTTGATATGGGTGGGTGGACATTCTCATCCACTCAACATCTCCCAAGGTAGGGGTGTTGACTCTAGACCTTGACCTTCTTGACTCCCCCAACTTTTGTGCTTGATCCCCCATCTCAAGTTTTCTTGAACTTGTCTCTAAGCTTTGTAAAGAAGATTGTGTTGAGCCTATTATTAGTTTATTCTTGGAAGCAAATGTATCAAACATCACTATCTAATAACATGAGTGTAGAATAGTTCTTTGCTTTATCTAAGTGTTTCGTGAACTTGTCTCTAAGCTCCAGTTTGCTCCGTCTTTAGAAAGAAGCAAGTGTTATAGCCTATTGTTAGTATCTTCTTGGAAGCAAATGTGCCAAACATCACAATCGTATGACATGAATTTAAAAAGGTCTTATGAGTTAACATTTGTAATTTTCTTTGTCTTGATCAATGTTGGAGCTTGTGTTGGGCCTAAAATTAATTCTGTTTGGAAGCAAATGTGTATTAGACATCACTTTTCTATAACATGGGTGCAAGAATGTCAATGAGTTAAGGTCAGCCTTTTCCTCCCTTTTGATTAGTTCTAGGTGTGAAATACAATAATGCACATATTGCATTTTTGTATTTCACACCAAACTTAGTCAATATACATTTCCTTGAATTGAAATTTTGAGACCATGGTGATTGCTTTTACATCAACTCCGTAAACCACTTCCCTATTTATTATGCACTTAGGGCACATGTCTCTAATTAATTTGCGCAAGGGAAATCCTTTGGTTTAGCAATTTTTGCACTTAATACAAAGGCTTTTATGGCTCTTAGATCTGAATTATAGTTAGGTGATTCGATTGTGATGGCTCATTCATCAAGTATGCATCCCACCGGTACTCAACATGATAATACAACTCATTATAGGTTTGGGGTCCTATAATGTATGGCAAGAACTATGTATATATGAACTATTGAGGTGATGACACAGTTGGAGCTAGTGGTGCAACCTCGTCTTCTATTGTGTGCCATTCTTATTGACTATTCGACGCTTACCAGATTGTGAACAATAAAACCGTACATTCCTATAACTATTTCCACCTTTTGAACAATACCTTAGATCTCTTTCACGCTTCCTTATAAATGAAGTGATGTGGGCATTGATCTTGGGATTTGTCGAGTTTTGTGCCCATTTGCTTCAAACCTTAAATATGCCTCTTACTAGTCTTTGCGAATGGATTTCATATATTTTAAATGACACATCAAGTCATTATCCCTACTTATACCATGTCTTACCCTTTGTGGACCCTAGGCTTTGTGCAAAACCTTGTACTACGATAACACCCACGAATCCCCACTTCGGTGACATTCTTTTAGTGTGAACGTGATATGGTATATTATACTGCCAATACTTCTTGAGATACCCCCTTTTGAATAATCTTTCATGTGCGCCCGAGAACCTTTTATGCCTTTGATACTCCCCGACAAATGTGAGGTCAAGCTTCAATATTGTGCATATACAAGTCAAGTTTTATTGATTTAAGTTAAATCAATGGACATCTTGCATGCACAAGCTTAATGTTTCAACCTTGCCACCACCTTTCCGCTTGTAATTAATAAGTTTAATGTTTCAACATAGCCAAAGAGATATCAATCTCAAAGCCATTATCTTGGATTTTTCGCATACCACAATTATTAATAACTTCATTATTTTCTTCACACATTTTCCACTCGACCGGTGACAAATGATATTTAATCGATACATTAGCGTGTACAACTCGCTAGCAAAAAAATGATCTCTAAACTCTATTGTATGGCTAAGAAAAAGGAAAAACTTCTAAATGATGGTTGGATCAATGTCAAATTAAGGTTGAAATTGAAAGTGAACACACTCAAAAACACTGCATCCCACCTATACCCTTGTTACCTTGTAGAACACCTCTCGGTATAATTATCAAGAAATAGCTAATTCGCGGTAGGCGTCCACCTTTGAAGAAGCCTTGGCTGGAAAGTGTCAAATTCCGGGGTTTTAACTTTACAGGTTGTCGGATTTTAGATATTTTCCTACATGTTGCCGGATTTTAGATATTTTCCTATAGTCCTAGATATTTTCCTATCCTATATATTCATCTATAAATTTGTCATGATTTAGAGGTAGACAGGGTAATTGTGTTTTTGGTAAAGAGGTTTTCATTCGAATAGCCAAAACATACATTTATTAATGGTGGTAAATCCCACGTTTTATTTTAGAATTCTCTTAGATTTAGACAATGGGTTGACTGAAGTTGCAAACACTCAAAACAGGTTGTGCACATCAATGACTACCAGAAATCTAGATTTGTGAACAGAGTGGTTTCGTCCATGTTCAATACTGTTGCTGGTAAGAAGATAGCAATTTTGGGATTTGCCTTCAAGAAAGACACGAGGGACACAAGAGAAACAATTTTTTCGGTTACTTTTCCGATTGCTCTGTTATCCGCATTGCCTATTCCACAGTTGCCTCTTTATTGACATTGTTTCGCCAAATGCAATCAACCAGTGTCCAACTCGATAGATCGATGTTTCCTTTGCGTAGATTAAGCGGAAAAAACAATGTCGGGATGCTCCGTATCGTCTAAGTAGGGCTACGAGCTCCAAGGGCGAGGATTGAAAGTTGAAACCTGCGCCTCATTTCGTGCCTTGATTATCTTGTATTGTGAGATCCGACCGTGGCTAAAACCTTAGGCGACATATCCACTTTGCGAATACAGTTAAACTTGTTGGTAAGAGGTTGAGGAGACAAGTCGGAGCTAAAGTTCTTTTTTGCGTGCGTTGCAATCTCCCAATTGCTATATATGGTCGTTTGGTAAGGGTTCTTGACCCATTCTAGGGCTTTTTGGTGTGTGTTTTGATGAAATTGGACACCCATATTGTGATTCCACGGTTTTACACACGCCCAGTTCATGACTTCATGTTTTTACTCACACCCATGTTGTGACGTTGTGTTTAAAACACTCTTGTTTTCTAATTTTATGCTTTTAAAACACTCGTTTTTTGATTTTATGCTTTTACGCACACCAATGTTGTCATTTCATGAGTTTACAATGCACGAATGGTTTTTGGTTCATATTTTTTTATCGGAAGTTTTTCATTTTTTAATTCATGATTTTGTACGCACCATTTTGTGCTTTATATGTTTCTATACACACTCATTTTCTATTTTCTTGCTTTTGCAAATACATATTTTGTGATCTAATGTTTTTGCAGTAGCCGAATGATTCTAAGTTTAGTTTTATTATTTATTGGTTATTTCTTCATTCTTGGAGTTGTTAAATTTCTATCTCCAAGTAACTTAAGTTTTAGATGCTACAACTAAGCTCTATCCCATTGAGACCGACATATTGATGGGGTAATTAACCGAATTTCAACAATTGACCTTTTTTTTTTCCACATTTGAATCTGCAGCTATGTTATGTAAGCCCATGTGATTTATCACTTACGATTATCCTTTTGAAAAAAATGTTAAGGGTAACATTTAGGGCAGAGTTTGTCCACAACATACAATGGACTTAGGTTGGCAATATAGTTACACTCAACCTCTATCTTAGGGTGCCCCATGGGAACACAAAGAAGTGTGCTTAGAGTCCTTAGACCCATGCAGTGCCATAGGTTCAACCCCTACGTTCAAGGATTTTTGATTCCATATTGTTTTGCCACCATGTGAAATGGTTAGGATAAAAAACCCTAAGAATAAACGAGGTCCAGGGTTTGATTGATTAGTTGTACTTTAGGGTAACTAAACATTATACTTTCAATTAGAGTGCATTATAACTTATTCATAGGATGTTTAGGACGAGTAACTTATTTTTATGTTAATAATGGCCCATGGGCCATAGGGTTCTGCAAGAGACTTCTAGCCATCTTAGGTAAGTCCTAGAAACTTCTGGCCTATTTCAAAAAAATTCTGAAACTGGAGACGCTTTCAAGATTCTTTGAAATGTGTCCTGAAACTTTCTGGTAAGGGTTTTTAGACCCTAGAAACATTCCTTAGAACAACAGTACATGTTTGGGGGACTGAAACAACTTATGGTAACATTGATTGTTGTGTATTTTTAGGAGCTTGTTTGCTTCTCTCTACAAGAGACAGTGTTGAGATTTGTAACCATCAACTTTATAGCTAAATATATTAGGAAATTAACTGTTAACTAGTTGTTTTTGGAACTCTGTGAATTCTAGCTAGATGAGGGTGTATCTATGGCATGTTAGCTTTTGGATTGAAATCTACTCTCTTGAGTCTTGACAATTTAAGAGGTCTCTTTTAGTTAATCAAAATTTGAGATAAGCAAATCTTATCTCCTTGTTCAACTTCTCTCTCATATCCTCTCCACGTGTAAACTTATTTCTATAACAAGAACTTTCTAGATTAAGGTATAATCTCAAATTAATTTATAGAAAATGAATCTCTTAAGCAATGTTATTTGTTAAAATAAGAGTAATGAAATACAATATGTGGCTTCATCAACACCTTATAGATCTTTTTGAGGCCTGCTAAAGTTTTATGTCCCACATTCTTTCTTGCACTTATGTACAATCTACATTTTTTTCTTACTATTTGAAATAGCTTAAATTTTTGGGTTAGGAATTCATTGGTATTGAATAGTGGCTAAAATAATTGTCTAGACTTTGAACTGGTTTTTTTACATCCTTACTTTTGCAAGCATGATTCTCTTATTCACTGGAAGGTGTCCACCTTTGGAGATGCCTCTGCTGGGAAGTGTCAAATTTTGGTAGTCTTTTCCGGCTTATCTTTTCTGACTACCATGTTGTTCGCTATCGTATTCCACAATTGCCTCTTTATTAACATTGTTTCACCAAATGCAATCAACCGGTGTCCAACTTGATCACTAGATCTGTATGCGAATACGCTTTGGGCATATCTCCCCGCACTGTAACCACAACAATTATCAAAAGTCATAGTTCCATAATGTTGTGACGGATGCCACACCTAGTTAGAAAGCTTCTATTGTTGCAAAGGTTGGTAGCATTCTAGCAAAGGCAACACGATCCGATTGGAGACCGGTGATTGCATTTAGTGAAACACTATCAATGTTGCGTGAGGAATCCCGTGTCTTCGTTAGCTATGACATCGCGCTCAAGTATTTGGTCAAAACACAAAGCACGAATCTTGGTTGTTGTAGTCGGTGAAACAATGCCAATGCCCGTCGAAAGATTGTTATACTCTCCTACGTAAGTTGCAACTCGTCCAATGCTAGTTTATCCCTTGTTATGCCGATATGTGTTCTTTCATTGTCGGCCTATGCTTGCTACTGATTCAAATCAATGGTGCAAAACAAGTTTTGGCATGGGATGACCATTGCAGGCAAGGAGAACCACTTTGATCACATGATGGGAAAGGACAACCATTTTAGGGTTTACATTTGGATGGTCAACACAATGCAACGAGGGAGGCAAACATCGTTGTTGCTTATGGTAGACGTGGTCGAGTGTAGAAAATGTTGGCTTTTTGTCTGTCTTTGATGAGGCCATAGAAACCTTTCCTTTACCTGTGATAATGGTTTAGGGACGTATTTGAGCACCCTATTTTTATTGCGAATGCAAGATGGGTTGTTGGGTGGATTTCCATGGCTACGAAAGGTTTATTGTATGTTGCCTTATCATGCTCTTATGCGTTAAATTATTTACTCGAGCCATGTCATCCATGTCGGGACAAAGTTGCACGCCATTTCTTGATTAACATAGTCATTAATGTTCTTATCGAAGGTTGTTCTGTTTTCAAAATCCTTCTCCGGATGTCCCCTATCATGCGGGTGGAAAGAGAGAAATGTTGTTGCACCGTAGTGGATTTCTGTGTTTGAGCCCTTTTATTAGGGGTTTTATTTGTAGGACCTCTAATGGAACATCTAGTGTAGCGAACACTTTCGATAAAGTGGCAGTCAAGGACATTAGATGGTTTACCGGATTTACAGAGGTTGGGAAGCAAGAGGATTTGATTTTTGGTTTTTCGCATCGGAAAGAAAACCACTTCGTACATGGCCGATGAAATGGATTATTTTTTTACTCGGATGACCTCACGATGCTTTGAGCATCTATAATTAGATGGTAAGTGAGACCGGAGGCTATTCTCCACACAAAATGCACCACTTTAACAATACACATAAAAGACCCCTTTGTTAAAGCAGTGCATTTTGTGGGGAGAATAGCCTCTCGCCTGGTAAGCAAGTAAAGTTGTGTGTTTGGGCTGTGCAAAGATAGTGAAATATTAACACGAGCTTAAGTGGATTGGTGATTGTGTTTTTGGAAACGTTTCAGTTTGTGACAAATGTATTGTTGTTAGAAAAGTATATTTGAATATAAGATTTCAATATTGTTTTTTAAAGTGGAGTCCAATGGAAATTATTTAACATAGACATATATGATATGTAACATACAAGGAGCAAAGTAGTTTTACACGAGCACTTGCACCAAAAAGCGGTTCAATGGTGACATCGATAGTAAAATATGGAAAGATTATATCCACCGCAAAGAGCTAAATAAAAAAACCAATCACGAAGTCAAAAAGAACATAATTTAAAAATAAAGTCCTAGAAAAACATATTGCTTTTGAAAATACACTACCATACCCAATTTCTATTTGTCTCCGACTCTAGTGGTGGTGGTAGATATGATGGAAATTATAGTAAAGGAGGATGCAAAGGAAAATTTTGAGGAGGTGGACAACAATTCACTTTTGATAAGAGATGCGATCATGCTAAATTCTTAAGCAAAACAATTAGAACCTAAACTAACACCAAGTAGTTTAGAGCTAATATAATAAATTAATCAATGAACCATCAAGATCAAAGCTTAATGGAATGCAAAAGGAAATCTAAAAGAATTGAACCTATAAAAGCAATCAAAATGTGTGTTGTTGCTACTTCATTGAAGGTGAAAGGACCTCTCTAACAATGGCTACAAGGCCATATTAGATATTCCTTTACTAACCAACTTGAAGAAATGGATGCAAATGGGGATGCAAGCTATTCCAACAATGGAGTAAGGTTCATATGTTTTATATGATTAATGCTATTCAAAACATGGTGTAAATTTGAGAGGAAGGAGCTTGGTCCTTTTTATAGGCTTTCCATTTGGGAAAGGCTTGCAACTTGGTGCATGTGGGACTAATGAATAAAGCATAAAGTAACCTTAGGTTAATTAACCATAGCTAGGTGAGTTAGCAAGTGAGTTAATACTTTATGGGAGTTGAGGGTGCTTTAATTAATCAATTAGGATTAATTAATAGGCTAGAATAAGCTTTTTAGGCTAATTGGAGGTGTTTGAAGAGGAATTTGATAAGATTAGAAGCATTTGAAAGTGGGATTTAGCCAATAAGAGGGTTTATTGATTAAATGCTTGTTAAAAAGACTTAATTAGCTAATTAATAGCTAATTGTTGATTCGAAGAGGATTATAACTAACGAAGTGTCATTAATTGGCATCCGAAATGTGATAGAAGCTAGTTAATTAACGAAGTGTCGTTAATTGACCAAAATGGAGGGAAACGTTAGTTAATTAGCAGAAATCACTAATTATAACGGAAATGGTGAAATAGAGAATAAAACATTAGTTAATTAGCGGGAATGACTAATTATAACGAAATGGTGAAATAGAGAATAAAACATTAGTTAATTAGCAAAAATCACTAATTATAACAGAAATGGTGAAATAGAGAATAATCGATACCACTTTAGCATTAAAACTGCAAGTGGAGTTTACGTGGCTACAAGAGATATCTAGATTGAAATCCTACAAAGGCGTTAATACGGGTCGGAGACATTTCATATTTGTTTTGACAAAATTTTTGGGTTCATTAAGGTGGACAACTGAACGCAAAGAAATTTCAATTTAGCAAATTAGGTAGTTGAAGATATTTGTTATGATAAAAAAAATTATAGCAAAGATTTGCAGATCATAGTCGAATGGTGCAAGCGGTCACCTTTAGTACATTGCTCTGCAACAAACTGGGAAAAATGCAGTCATTGGTTCCTTTCATTCATCCATCAAAAATGTTGTAGATGTGTGTCGCCAAAAAACGTCGACCAAATCTTGATTTCATGCAACTTTAATAGTTGGTAAGTGTAAGTTTTTCAAGAATTTTTATTAGATACATTCAAGTGGAGTAACTCCTCAACAAAATATATCCACTTGCTAGGGATGTATAGAATTGAGGTGCTTCTCGTCTACAGCATTCTTGCTGGCTTTTGCCAACTACATAGTAATTTTGGCAAAATATGGGAAGCTGTTAGTCATAATGGTTTTGCAATTATTCATTCGAAAAAAAAAAAACATTAGAAGGATGCGGAAGTCCACAAATCTAAGGGCAAAACTTATTGTCATTTCATTCAATGATCAAAATCATATGAAGTTTTTCTAAATATATATTTGTTCATATATTTTTGTTGCATGATATATCACTATGTACTTCTCTTTACAACTAAATTAGTTGAAGACTTAATAATTTTTAATTATTATAAAGGTGTTTTTTTGGAAAACCGTTTCAATGCAACTATTTTGAGTGTAAATGCCGCCCCCCCTTTGTATTCCTCCTTTGCTCACCTATTGGTGTATCTATTGCACTCATTCGATGCAATTGCTAGTTTATAAATAAGCCGCAAAACCGTGTTTACTAAATACTCTCACTATAGTTACCAAATACGATGTTTTGCGAGAGCAATCATTGTTTTTCCCTTTTTCTAAAGATGCTTTGAAAAAAACACTAAAAACGATGCTTTTTTAATTATGAAAAAGTATAATTTAATGTAATTAAAAACAACAATACATTGAAAAAATATACTTTATTCTTAGTATTAATAGAATTTATTTTTGGCAATAGCGATAAAGTTATATATTTTTGATTGGGAATAATTTGCCGAGAGGCATCCACCTTTGAAGATGCCCCCTGCCGGAAAGTGTCAAATTCCAGGTGGCTTGATGTTTGCGGAGTTGCAGGATTTTATATATATATTTACAATCCTAGATATTCATTTTAGACTTAGACATCCTTTAAATTATATTATGCAATGCTGGCAATAGCCATTCACTCATGCCCTTGCTTTTGAGAGTGGCACGCGGTGAGACCATTCACAAAACGAGGTGAATTTGTTGTTCTATGTTAAAATTTAAAAGGATTTTCTTTAAAGGCCATCAAGAACAATTTTGAGATGATAATGAGGGCTTTTTTCTAGTGTAAGGGAGATGACAATGAGGGTTTTTTTCATAATGATACCGGATGTCACAATTTCAATGCAGCTATGATGCTTCGTAATGTTAATCTTCCTCATATCAACGTAAGGCAATTAATGCAAGCCATGAAATTGTAGCGAAAAACCAAAGAAGTGGGTTAACGTTAACCGAGATAGAGGACAAATCAAATTGTCTATTAGGTGTTTTGGGAGAGTAGAGTTTCAAATGCTTCCAAGTCGGGTGCGATGTTTTCAGAGCCTCAATAAGAATTAAATCCCCGAATTCTATTTATCGTAGAACTTTTTGCCTTACTGATTGTTGACCTACATATGAAAAATCTAGTACAATTCGTCATGTCTAAAAATGTATGTTGAGCTCTTATACTTTAAAATCATAAGTTTATGAGGAATACCAGGCATAGTTAATGAGTGTCTATAGATATTATCAAACTATAGTGAATTTAGATTTTGTCGTTAATTGATGGAATTTTAAATTGCATTTGCAGGTTTTATGATTGATTTTAAGTCTGGTATTTACTGCAGACCTTTTTGCCTTGGCCAGGTAAATTTGATGTGGAGGCCCAATCGATCATTTATTTGCTAATGTAAATCCCCAACTCTGTTTTATAAGAAGTACTTGTAAATTAAATGGTATCACAAATATATGGCTAAAAGAATTAGTTAGTAATCTTATTTTTCAGATTATAAATCCTGTTCATTTTGTTTGATCTTCCATTCACCTCTGCCATTTCATTAACCTATTAACAAAAACCCAGTAATCAGTTAAGTTTACTAATTTTCAACAGTTAGAACACCCGAAATAAGTAGGCATTCTGCATTCGATACATCAATATCACCATTAAAGAGCAAGTGTAGTCTTTTATTTCCACTTAATTTCTTAGGCGCGTTGGCACTTCATCCGAACAAATTTGAACGCTCACCCGAAGCGCGTGAAGCTACCAGGGCCCTCCTTTATGAAAGCTTGTCAATATGTTAGCATGCATGTTCATACTTCCTTTACCAAAACATACATTCGATGTGTAGATCATTACAATCATCACAAAGAAACACATGTAATAAGGAAACATAATAAATTAGACCATTACTAAGATCAATTACATTGTGTTTGCATATTCAGATACATCAATTACTAGAATCCATCCACAATGATCCATTAATAACCAAAAAGATTACATAACAAAAGTTGAATACATAACAATACTCACCTAGAGATTGATGTTATGTTTTACACTAGAACATTAGAGCAACATAATTCTATTACATCACCGATCATCAAAAAAATGAAGTACAACTAGTATATATAGGGGTGGGGACTTTCCCTTCACTGCTATGCATCTCAAAATAGACTGCATGCTCAAAATAGACATCATGCATACTTTCCTAACAAGCCTAATAATAGACTAATCCTAAAGATAAACTTTGCCTTAATCCTATTATTAGCTTCCATGCATGTGTTTGAACTACAAGTTCATTCTCCAAAATAGACCTTGTGGCCACCAAGTCTTCATGTCCTTATCTTCTATTTGAGCGACACTTCCTTTGCTTTTCCTATTTTTAGACTACTTCTGGAAAATGGCTAAGTCTCTGGTCAAAATGTGTAGTCCCACATGCAACCTTTGTTTATTCTTCTCCGGTGGCCCGGATGTGCACGCCTTCTTTTACTATGTGCGTGTGCATGCTTTAGTCTTCTTTGGTATTTAGTCATTTTTCCTTTCCAACATTACCCCACACTAGGTATGTTGTCCATCCTCAAAAACATCATAAAACTTCTACTCAAAATAATGGTAAAACCTTTTCAAGAATGAAAGAATAAATAATAATTGGCTTGTGCCAAAAGAATCTAAATAATTAATCTACCTTAGAAGGGAGGACACATGGAAACTCCTTAACCAATTTTTCTCCAGTTCTTTCCACCCTTCTAACTCTTTTCTTTTATTGCATGCATTATCAACAATAGCAGGTACCTCTGCAAGAGTTAACTCATCAATATTTCCCCTCAGCTTCTCTATTAATGTTTCCAGTTGTTTGTACATCATTCAATGCATCCATTCTACATGTGATTTGAGGGAAGAGTTCTTTCAATCGTTCCTTGAGTGAGGCTTTCAATAAACTTATCATTTCCCTCTTGACTCCACCACCTTTGCTAAGATCTTCTCTTCTCCACTTATTATTCTTATTCTTGGCCTAAAACTCTTTTAACTTTGCTTCATCTCTAACTACAAACAAGCCCATGACATGATCGAAGTCCTCACAATTATCATACACGACCCTTTGTAACTTGCGTAACCACTTTTTATTTCAATGATGAAATGCATCATACATTGTGCAAAAGTGGGCTTCAATCTGATCCATGTCTTTTTTTTTGTCATGCCAATACATCTTCAACAGATTCTAGAGCGAGATACCTTTGTTGTGAGTGATCATGCATGATAGATCCTCCAAATAATGCGTAGGGGTTGTCTCATAGTTAGGTTGAACTTGGCTCTACTAAGTTCGAGCGCACAAGTGTAATAAAGCATTTGTGATGCATTTCACCTTTTATACGTGGTGTGCATTCACCCTTTCTCTTCCCTTACCTCCTGCTTCAACTACAATGATCTTATCTTTCTCCTTTATCTCCTTATCTCATTCTCTAATCTCCCTATCCTTCTCCTCAATCTCTTTGTTGGTTCCTTATCTTCCTTATAAAATTTCTCACTCGACATCCATTGATAGCTTGTTGAGTGCATTACATGCTTGTTCATCTGTCAAAAGCTGAGAATCGACTATCGGGTATGCTTCACCTAGTGTGGACTTTAGTCACGTATATGTTAGTGATTGTACACTAATTTCAAACTTCAACTCCTCCATATGTGACTGAATGCCTAGAGAGCATCTTCTAAACGTGGCAAGGCTTCTTTTTTCTCGAAAAATGAACAACAAAACAAATCCTCTATGGCCACTATGCATTGGAACCTTGCACGCAACACCTTTGATGGATCGTTGTCATACTGCATCATGTGTCCCTCGGGTGTATGCCTTGGCACCCTCTCTTCTTCCATGGCACCCTTCATAAAAAATTAAAGCAAGGTGTTCTCTCTAACCTCTGTTTTATCTTCGCTCTTTTCCACCCTCCACGCACTTCTTCCTCAACAATGCGCTCTACAATATGCTCTACTTCATGTTCAATCAAGCTCTCAACTTCAGTTTCAACCATGCACCCACCTTGGTGCTCCTCTTAGGGGCTCCTTCCTTTCCTCCAAAATATGTGAGCCATGAGCATCTACCCCTTCCATTTCCACGTCCATAACTAGAATTTCCCATGTTTGCGCTTATGCTCCTCTCGTGTTTCAATCTCTCAACATCATCTATCCGAGGGCTATGTTAACAATTTCCTCTTCATCCCTCTCTTCCTCCTCAATATTTTCTATGTCTTCACTAGACACTTTCTTCTTCTTCATGACTAGGGGCTTGTTTCTTGTAGACTACTCCTCCTTGAACTTGTGATCAACTTAGATTTTTTTCCACACAAGAGTCTTCTTCACAGTTGTTCTTTTCGGGGGGTTCATCCTCACTTCCTTCTTCCTCCTCACTAATAGGAGGGGTATCCTGGTGTGCTCTCTCTTCTCCCACCGTCTTCTTCCTCCCCGCTCCTCCTCTTGGGATAGTCAAATCATCCTCCACATACTTTCCATTAACCATGACTTGGCTTCAGATATATATAAATTTTTGCAGCATCCACTCCTGCTATTTCAAATAACATGATCTTAGTCATGTTGATATCATCTGATATCATCCTTTCTTCATATGTACTCTTCTTTGGGTAAACCAATGACTTGTGCAAAGTATGATGCTCATAATCTATCTTATCTACATCAATTGTGATCTTACGTGCTTCTTTAAACCTATTCACAACAGTTTGGAAGTATTTGGTTGTGAAAGCGAAAAAAAGGTAACTTACACCAAGGAGTTTTAGTTCCATTCTTCAACTCAAAACGACCAATGCAGAAATGTTGATACATCATGAATTTTTCCTTTCCCTCTAGTTGCATAGGTAATTCACTAGGAATGTGCCACTCTTCCCCGAAATGCATCATGTATCCTCTTGTACCACCTATCTCCCCAAACCTTGTACACAGGAGTTATGTTTTCACAGGTACACTTGGAAAATATTTCTACAAGGGACTTATATTCCTCGGGTACTCCCATATCTTATCATTGGGTCCATCCAGCACCCCAATCTCAGAAAATACTATCAAGTAAAAATATTCCCAAAAGTGATTTTGTCACTTGTGTGGGCCTCTTCAATAATCTTCTTCACTACTAAATCTCGTGAGGTTATAGAATGTTCCCTACGTATCTTCCTAAATGTATACAACCATCGTTTGTTCACTTAACCCCATCACTTCATTCCATTCAAATTTGTAAGTAGGTGTGTGCTATCCTTATAACGGGGTCATCTAGTTTCACAATGTCCATCACGTGAACCTCCCTAATAGTTGAACTCCTTAGCAGTCTTTCTTCACTTCATCCACATCATCCAAGTCCAGGGGGATCTCTACACCTATGCTTCGAAGTCCAGTATACTTGTAAATCGTGCACAGCTTAAGCGCACCCTTCTTCCAACAAAATAGAAGAATTCTTCATGAATGCATGACATCAACCATTGGTATAGTTGCTCAAGATTTCCAAAGTAAGGGAGATCATACAATTGGAGAAACCCTACATTCTACAAAATGCACTCTCCCTCATCATCATATATGGCCTTTCCCTCTGGATTTTTTTCTTCAAGATTTTTGAATAAGCTTTGTTGCAAATGTTCATGCACATTATAATGTCGTTTCGATGGTTGTAATCACTTACAACCATTTTACAAATATGAGATACCCATTCCTTCCCCATTAGTACTCCATCGGGTACTACATTTCAGTACCACTTTCTCTACAAGTCTTCCACTATGGGATTTTCCTTTCCCTTATTTTTTTCCTTTTCCCTTTAGTGATGTGGTGGTTGTTTCCTCGATGTCATCCTAGTGCACAAAAATTCAAACTTATACCTTACCTTTTGTTTTGTTTTAAATTCCCAAACTTCTTTGAGTAAATCTTTCACGCACCACATTCTACACTTTCTTTCCACATTCTCCAATCCATGCCCTAACCCTCAAACCCTAACCAGAAAAATTACAAACCTTCGAAACACTCCACCTTGCCTGCAACCTACAAATTCCATTCTTCAAAAACTTTTTTTCACTCATCATGTGCCTTTATTCAACATGGTTATCAAATTCTCCAACTCGCATGTAAATTCTCAAGATTCCTTCGCACAATAAAACTCTCTCAAAATCACACAAGTTCTTCACAAGGTAAGGTAAAAATGAATTTACCTGATGCCTTTTTATAGTTTTTCAAAATTTTACCGCATTAAATGCTCACCACCTACCACCATACAACTTTAATCTTCTTTTCCTATTTTTTCACACATTTTCATTTTTTCCATCATGCGCTTTATTCATAACCTTTTGGTGTGCTCACTACTTCTCAGGCCGCAAACCTCCTTACGTGCACTTCCCTACGCCAAAGTACATAACCCACTTTGCACCTCTCACTTAAGTAGTTCACCATGCCAGCTACCTACCTCATTACACTACGTGTTCCATCCTCATACGTGGTTTTTCTTCTGAGCATCATCCTTATTATCACCATCCTCTTATGAAACATTTTTCTACTTTCTACACTTTAGTCCAACAACCATCATCATCATCAACGTACAAACTCTTTCACATTTTTAAAAACTTAAGCAAGTATCAACAATTTTTCTCTTACATTTACTTGAATCCACCCCACACTAAAACTATGCACAATCCTTTGTGCATGAACTCAAAATAGTAATCAGCTTCTTGCATGCAAGCATGCTTATTATAACAAAACAAAGAACTAAATTGAAAAAGCATATCAATGATGAAAGGAAACACATAAAAGGAAATCTAATCTAAGTGGAAATGTTGCCTTATTACAAACACTAAGAAGCCTTATTTATAATAGGGCTTCAACCTACTCCCATTGAAGTAATCGGGTAAAATATGGTGCCATCCATGCACAACTTGACAAGCTCTGCTTGATTCAAATATATTTGTTACTACAAAAAGGTCCCAACCAATGTACTTTCAATTTCCCTGGGTGGCACGTAAACTTGGAATCATACGAAGAACATATTTCCCACCTCAAATGTTTTGTTCCTTATATGCCTATCATGTCAGGCCTTTTGTCTCACCTTCTCTTCTGTCTTCTAGCTCCATCATGTAATGGTGCGCACACTCATCTAACTACATCATTTTTGTCAATGTGCTCTTCAACAACTTGCTCATCAACTAGTCCTCATGCGCATGCAATACACAAGGAGGGTAACATAAATTCAATAGAAATATAACCTCTGCACCAAACACCAATTGAAATGGTGTGGCCTTATTCAACCTTTTATAAGTGGTCATATATGCCCAAAGTATAGCAGATACTTTATCATCCCAATATTTCCTTCCAACATCACAAATTTTTATCAATGTTTGTCCCAAAATCTTGTTGAAAGCTTCAACAGTACCATTATCATGTGGGTGATAGGGAGTAGTCTTATGGTGTGCCACCATAAACTCTGCCAAAAAGGATTATGATTGTCTCATTTAAGAAATGAGTTCCTCTATCACTTGTTAAGCTTAATGGACATCCATACCTATGCTAATAATGTTTTCCCATAAAAATCTTGTTGTTGTAGTATTGTGCAATCCTTTATAGGTGTTGCTTTACCCACCTTGTTAGATAATTTGTACAAGTAATAATATAGCGTTAGTCCTACGCGGGTGGTGAAATAGGACCTACAAAGTCAATAGCCCATTTCTCAAAAGGTTCAACACTTGCAATAGGCCTCAAAGGCATCTCATCTCTAGTTTTAGGTTTCCCAAGGTGCTGAAATGATCACACACCTTGACATATTCTTTAATATCCTTGTACAAAGTTTTCCCACCAAAGTCCAGCCATCAAGAATCTTTGCACATTGTAGCATCACCAACGTAATGACCTCCTGCAATCCCACCATGAGATTCTTCCATAATAGCCTCACACTCATGCTCTAAGAACACATCGACACAAAATTTCATCACATCCTAGCTTATACAAATCTCCACCTATCAACTAGAAAGGTGCACAATGTATTGCAAGTTGCTTCTTCTCTAATGTCTTCATTCCTTAGTGCCTATCCAATGTGCAAAAATATTGACAATATCCTCTAAATCTATGGCACATAGTTTAACCTAAAAATTTGTGCATCTGGCATTGTATCCTCAATGCTTTGCGCATCCTCTCCAAAATTAATTCTTGATAAATGGTCAAGCCTTAATTACTCTTTCCTATGGTTTTACAACAATTGTAAACTCAAACTCTTGAAATAGTAGTATCCACCTATAAATGTGCCCTTGTAAAATAGATTGTTGACCAAATACTTAAGTGTCATATGATCTGTAAAGAAGATAAATGGTGTTGCCAATAAGTATTTTCTAAACTTGTGCAACGCATAGATCATAGAAAAAGATTTGCACTCAATAGTTGTATAATTTTGCTTCATGGGTGTCAACTTCCTACTTGTAAAAGAAAATGGGATGATCTATAATTCCTTCTCCTGGTTTGCACCAAACACTGCACCAATTTTCATGCCAGAAGCATCAACATGAACATGAAAGGGTTTGTCCCATGAAGGAAAGCAAAAATAGGTGCAATGGTCAACCTTTCCTTCAATGTTTCAAATGCTTTCTATTGCACATCATCCCAATAGAATTTTCCTTTAGTTTTCAATAATTCCTCCAAGGTGTGACAATATTTGCATAGCCTTTAATGAATTTCCTATAATACCTTGTATGTCCCAGAAATCTACATGCACTTCACTTTGA
The DNA here is from genome assembly GCA_018340775.1 of Taxus wallichiana var. yunnanensis. Lineage (NCBI taxonomy): Eukaryota > Viridiplantae > Streptophyta > Pinopsida > Cupressales > Taxaceae > Taxus > Taxus wallichiana. The sequence goes on along the minus strand of CM031244.1, from coordinate 468,483,660 downwards.
TTATTAGGTTCTTCCAAACCCAAGATCACAACTATCTTGGCTGGATCTACCAACAATCCTTCCTTACAAATTATATGCCCAAGTAAAGTTCCAAAAGGTGTTGCAAAGATGCACTTCTTAATATTAAGAGAGATGCTCAACTACCTCGCACTCAAACATGAGCCTTAGATTGTCACAATGGTCCTTGACTAAGCCATATACTATCCAATCATCCAAATATACCTATAATAACTTATGGATAAAGTCATGAAAGGCTTGCACAACAATGCAACAGAACATTGCTGGAACATTCTTCAATCCAAAGGGCATCAATATATATGCAAAACTTCCCCATTCAATGGTGAAATTTTCTTTTCCTGGTCTTCCTTTTCTATGCGCACATGATGATACCTTGAAAACCATATGTAAAAGAGTATATCTTGTGCCCAAAAACCCCTCAAGGATTTCCTCTGTGAATGGGGTGGGAAAAGGATCAATAACACATGAAACATTTAATTCTCTAGTAGTCCACACAAATCCTTATCCTCCCATCCTTTTAATACTTATGACCATGGGGCTAACCCATTCAAATTCCTCAATAGGCTCAATTATACCAGACTTGAGCATTTTATCAATTTCTTCCTTTACCTTTACGTGTAGATTAGGATTCATCCTATAAGGCCTCTTCCTAACCAAGCGCACGCCTTCTTTAAGCTTGATTTTCATCTCACCTAAAGAAGGGTGTACTCCCTTTAACTCATGATAGCCTCATGGAATAAGTCCTAGAAGTCATGCAAGAGTTCAATAATTTTAGCCACTTCCTACTTTAACCAATAATCACCAATAATGGCCTCCTTAGGATCTACCTCTGTTCCAATGTTAACCTTTTTGTTTTCATAGGTCCATGATATGGACGCCCCTTCTCATCTATTGTGTCCATCACCTCGCACGTACCTTCAGTGTGGTTAACATCCGGTTAATTACCTATCATCATCATCATCTATCATATATACCAGTTTACCCTTTTCTTTTTCTTCCCAAGGACACACCGTCTCTTCTTCATCTTCCTCTTTAAGATCAAGGTGTGCCTCTAGATCAAGCTCTCCAAACATTTCTAATCAAAAGTTCCTCATCTTTCATGTTATCTCCCAAAGTAAGGCGCTTCATAATCTATAGTGCTTCATTGACCGAGGCTTAGTAGAAAAATAATCAAAAGTATGAATCATACCTGAGGTCATCTCCTACCAATTAGTTGTTTCTCTTGTCAACTCTACATGGACATACCATGTGCGTGTAACCGCTTAAGGTGGAGTAGAACTTATGCACCCAAAGTGATGGTGGTAAGGCCTCTTGTCCCTCCGTCCAAAGTATCTCACAATTTTGGATGTGATGCGAGGCAAGGGACTTCCCATGAAATTCACATATTTGAGAAAGTACATTACTCCTTAGAAACCTAGTAGAAAAGGTGATTCTCACTCTCGCCATTCTAGTAAGTTGCCTCTGTGTAGCCCACCAATGTGCTGCTGTCCCGCGAAAAGTATAAACCAACATATTTCTTCTATCTCCTTCATTATTTCACTGGGATTCCATGGCGCGTAGAAATACATCAAGATTTCCTTCACCAGTGTACCTAGGTACCTTGTTGTACCCCAAACACCTAACCATGTGTGACTTGAATCATGCAAGTAACTATGTTCTTTATTTCTCACCCAACCACTTCATATGTTCATGCACCCAATTGTCACAAGCAATACTTATGGTGTCACTAACTGACTGAGCATCATCCCATTGTATCACTCCTTCCTTAGATGGCTCAATTACTTTAGGGTCTCTGATTATGTGTGCATATATCTTGTTCAAGTCCTCTTTGCTCAAGGCTCAACATACAGAAACCTCCTTTACATAAATCAAAGGTATAATGACGCACTCTTCTTTGTTCTCAAAGCTAATGTACCCCTTGTTAAAGCAAAATCAACATTATTGGCATAACACCAAGGTCACCCAAGTAGTCTGGGAAGTTATCTGCTTCAGCAAGCTCTAATACTTCAAATTCCTAATAAACTTGGCTCCCTAAATTGTAATAGATGCATCCTTTAGTACTCCAATAGGCATAGCCCTAGTTTTGTTCTCCATATACAACACATTCGAAGAAGGTTGTAATGGTGGTCTTCCCATCTGATTCCATGCATCCAACATGAGTACATTAACCTCCACACATGTATCTATCAAAATGTTGCTCAGAATCCATCCATCTATGACTACATTAAGTGTAATCTCTTTGTCAAATTCATGATTATGTGGGGGTAGATTTGCATGGAGTATTTTCCTCTCACACTCATAACTTGCGCATGCGGTACTTTTTCTCACAACCATTCTCCTAAAAAGGGATGATGTTCTCTTGGCACAACATTTGACATACCTCCTTCAAGTCATCTACATCCTTCTATGGGAGTTTCAACCTTATTTTCTCGATCCATAACATGCACTGTGCTCCTTCAGGATCTAAATCTCACCCTGCAGATCCTGATGACATCCATAATCTCCTAGTAAACCTCTTTCTAATGTGCAACATCTGGATACTTGGCATTTATCACTTCTTTCTTTGTTATAGTTAGCTTATAATTTGAAGGTTCACGTGTGTGCAACCTCAATGCGTGTAGTAACTAAACATGTTGTAATTTAGACTAGGTGTTATCTTCAAATCCATTGATCTTGAACTATGCGTTGTACCTTAATCATTCCCGCACCCTTAGTCTTACTTGTGATGCTTGCTCATGTGCTCATATAAGTCAAGACATTCTTCAAACTTATGATGCTTTCCACACCATGAGAAAACCACATTCTAAGGGCACTCATGCTAATAATGATAAGGAGATCCACAAGTATAACAAGTTCCTCGAGCAAAATCCTCCTCTACCACCACCACGACCTTAACCTCTATATCCTCCATGAAATCCTCTATTCCTTGTTATCCCCATTATTGCACCCTTCATTATGTTGTTCTCCATGTTCCTTAGATCCACTTTCCACACTAGTCTAGACACACACTAGTCTCAATGGCTTCATGAATATGATCAATTAATCTACAATCAACAATGTGTCATGAGTATGAGTTTTGCAAATATTACAATACATAGACACATTCTTCCGGATCGCGTTGTAAGAGAGGGCAAACACTCACATCATGGTCCAAATGATAAATATCACATTCCAACAACATGGCGTGCACCGACTTGTGAGGGAAACTATCTTTATATGGCCTTCAACCTCACAATTTATGCACCATATTCCATTGTATGTCTCATGAGATGAATTAACAAAGAGTTTCTCTAGCTACTTTTCCATGGATGCGATCTGTGATTCTAAGAACGAACTTACTCTAATGTCCACCCTTATAATTGCCTCAATGCACATGTAGAGTGGTTCCAAGGCATCGTGCAAATCTGCATGGATCCACAAAAGTCTTATGAGATAGCGCCCTTCTAAAAGGAGTCAAAAATCCACCAAAAACCATTGTGCATGCTTGAACTAGATGTATATCATAAGAAAAATTTGACAACAAAGTTTTAAAATGTGTGTCATACTCCCTTACGCTTTCGATAAGCCCTGCTTAATGTCCTTAAGCGCATTGATACTCTTTTTCTCAAATTCTAGAATATGGAACTCACTTGAAACTCTTAGCGCAAATCATTATAATCCACCATGTAGTATGACAGGGCATACTCTCGTATCAACTATGTGTGCACCCTTGAAGGGTAGTAGCAAATTGATTTTATTTTCTATTTGATGTTGTAATTCCTTTAGCATGCCATAACATCTCACACTTGTGCACATTCTCTACTGCATCTTCAATGCCCTATACTCTGGTAAGTGAGGGATATATCATAGTAAAATTGATGTCGCCAATGAGGGTGTGGACCGTGCCCTCCGAGATCCATAACCAGAGCCTCCACCACAAGTATTTTCTCCACCTCCAAAACCACATGATCGCTTGATCCCGATCCTCCCGATCCACTCCGATCCTCTTATAGTGGGAAACAAACCAATGGATGTGTTTCCTTGTGTCCCAATTGTAGTGCTAAACTGAACTCCCACACTCTGTGAATTTGTAGTACTTCCAGACATATTTCCAATATTTTGCATGCCCACACTCTATCCTAATGACACACTTGAAAATATTCCCCCAATTGGACCCCCAAACAATGATGTTTTATGTGTTGTCATAGGTGTATGTGTTATATGATGTACTTTTGTATTCAAGGAAAATGATATCTACCCATAATAATCGGATTACCTATACTCCTGCTTCTCAATGATTAGTTCTTGTTTAAAACACCATGCGCAAGGGATAGGTTGTTAGGTGGGATCAGATGCATGTATGCAATCCTCAATCTTTCCTCCTCTGACGCACTCTCATCAGAAGCCAAGGGGATTCTCTACCGCACTTTCCTAAGTGTGGGAGAGCTTGATGCTCAGATCCACGTCTTCCACGTGAGCTTCAAATCCTCATGAGCCATCATTCTCCGTAACTCCATAGAATCCTCAATATCACATCGCTTCACCAATTCCCTCTCCCACTTCATTATACTTGAGTCGCCTTTCCTCTCTCTACCTTTCTGCCGCTAGGTCCGCCATATTTCACCACACCTACTCATGTCCTTGCACATTGTGGTGGGTTTAGCTAGCCATAGGTAGTTTCTCCAGACTCAATATTGCACCATCAAGATATTAATTTCCAAAGGAATAACACATAATGTAAAACCCTCTCGGGCTCACATAAGAACTCAAACTCAACAACTTTCGCACAAGAATACGTAGACATAATTTACTCTAAAGTATAACTACACACTACACCAGCCCACCAATGATCTATAATTCTAGTCCAAGCTTCATCAACATCAAATAAGGTCTAGTAATCTTCCTCTTTTCTTTGATGCGTATGTTGACAACCACTCATACAATTATATTGGAAAAGGATGAAAAATGTCTCATATAGCTCATGATATAGATGATCTTCCACCCACTTACGCACATTGAAATCAAGTCCAAAACCATATCTCTGTGCAAACTAATCTTGTCCATCTTTTACCCAACTTTCAATGCTCTCTAGAGTCAATAAATACGCCATCTACATGTAACATCCTAGCAAACAGTTTGAAAAGAGGTCACGGTAACGAAACCAAAATGTAGTCTTTTATTCCCATTTAATTGCTTAGGCATGTTGGCATTTCATCTTGACATATTTGAATGCTCACCCGAAGCACGCGTAAGCTACCAGGTCCCTCATTTATGAAAGCTTGTCAAGATGTTTAACATGCATGCTCATACTTACCTTTACCAAAACATACATTCAGATGTAGATCATTACAATCATCACAAGGAAACACATGTAATAAGGAAACATAACAAATCAGACCATTACTAAGATCAATTACATTATGTGTTCACCATACTCAGATACATCAATTACCAAAATCCATCCACAATGATCCATTAATAACCATAATATTATATAACATAAGTTGAACACATATCAAAGTCACCAGAGAGTCATATGCGCTAGCACATCAAAGCAACATAACTCTATTACATCACCAATCATCAAAACATTGAAGTACAACTAGTATATATAGGGGTGGGGACTTTCCCTTCATTGCATATGCATCTTAAAATAGACGCATGCTCAAAACAAACATCATGCATGGTTTCCTAACAAGCATAATAATAGACTAATCCTAAACATAAAAATCATCTTTATCCAATTATTAGTTTCCATACATGTGTTTGAACCGCAAGTTCGGTCTCCAAAATAGACATTGCCTAGCCGCCAAGTCTTCATGTCACTATCTTCTATTTGGGCTACACTTAATTTGCTTTTCCTATTTTTAGACTACTTCGCAAAATGTGCAATCCCGCATGCAATATCCGTTTATCCTTCCTACATGCTCCTTCTAGTATGTGTGCGTGATCTTTAGTCTTGTTTGGTACTTAGTCATTTTTCTCGGTCCAACAATAAGAACATAGGGCGAGGCATCACATAGTAGGGGTGGTTGATGACATTGAAGGCCCGTGGGCACGTCTGAGGGCTAATCTGGGTGCAACCAAGTCCCACAAAACATACCACACAAATCGCAGGTGTCTTTAGGTTGGGGAATGTGTGTTCCATGGATAAGACAGCACTTTGCAAATCATCCATGCACTTGTGGGAATCATCTCTTTGTTTGGTGGGTAGAAGAGATTCAAACACTTGCCGATGATACCCAAGATGTTGCAGCGGAAGAGCATCTCCACGCTTCCTATAAATAATGCCTTCATGTTTATGTCCTTATCACTTCTACTCTTGCTTTACATATTTATCAACTTCGCAACCGCTTGCACCATTCGAGTACATAGACGTGGTTTTTGTTTACATTTGTTAGCATACTCCTCACCTTGTTTCACCATATGTAACAAATATGCCTCCAACCCGATCAATTTAAATTTTCCAATGATACTCCCAACCTATGCCAACATAAGAGCTCTCGAATAGGGTATGGAAAACCATCAAAACATAAAATATAGAGGGATTTTGTTATATGTAGTTAAATGCTTTAGTAAACATGTATGCGAATGTGGAACCTTTCATTGAGGCACGTGAACTATTTGACAAAATGCAACTTATGTTCTTCGCTCAAACATCTATCATAGATCATATAATATATTTTACAACAAATTACACCTCCAACAAACTTAAAAATGCTATACTCACCAACATAAGTTGCAACTCATGTGCAATTGCTAGTTTATCATTTAATGATTTTAATTATAGCGATGATTGTTATATTATTGAAACGGATTGTTGAATTATTAATAATTATTACATTTTTGAAAAATATAACTTACCTCTTTTTTTCCGCATTTATTGTTTTTTTTATCATTCCAATTTCTATTCATATTTTTTGTCCATTGTATTATACACTAATTCATATTAAAATAAATGTTTATCCTATTTCGTGGCCCCCGAGCCTTCCGTAGGTCTAGGTGTGATGATCACAAAAATTGATGACTTTGTGGGGATACTCATGAGTATTCATAATCTAGAACTTCGGTTTACTACTATCTGTCGGGCTAAAGAAATCTTCCAAAGTAAAAACATTTAATAAGATAATAGAAGAAACTACAATTCAACATTATTTTTAATTGAAATGTTAATTTTTACAATATTGTGTGTGCGCTATGAATTCTTTTATTTTATTTTTGTAGTTTTCTCAAAGGGAAATTGATACTCAATTCTTTAATCTTTCACGAGTATTCCCAGAGATGTATATATATTTGCGATAGTTTTCATAGGGAAGGAGAGGCATTTCTCTACTACTAGCCAAGGGTATATATCCCTAATATAGATACATTTATTTCCAATCAAGAAAGTTCTTCATTTCAAACAAGAGTCCATATCCCTAATGGAAGTTACCTCGAATCCCACTTTAGATTTTTCCTTTTATTTTGAACAAGGGTTAGGAAACATTTTTCATTAGGTATAACTTTTGGTTTTGAAGATTTGGTTGTCTCCATTCTCTTGTGTTATTTTCCCTTAAAGAATCGTGTTGAATATATTCCTGTTGTTGGTTTCCTAAAGATCCTATTTTCCTCATCCAATAAATTTTTCCTTGTGGCAAATTCTAATCAACTTATAAGAAAATCAACTTTGAAATTCGATGTTTGGTGAATTACTTGAGTCCAAGATCCCTTGAGATTCAAGAGGGCTTATGGCTCATGCAACCACCGAATTGAATTGAATAGATGTTGATTAGTGAGGCTAGTGACATTGGTCATGATGACCTTATTCACGTGTGACACAAAACAAAACACAATGTAAACAAATAACTACTAACCCTAAATGACCAATGTTATTACAAAACATATAACTACTCTAGTGCAAAAGATATTATCGATAGTTACTAATCAAATGTCTTGGTTTCACAATATCACCCCGTAATATTCCTTTCAAAAGATTATTGTAAACATTGAAATTTCCATAAAATCCCTTCCATTGCATATAGTTGAGGAAATTAGACAAGATTGTTCTATGGTACTAAGAAAGGCAAAACCTCCTCTCAACAATATTAAAAACAATAACAACTTGACTTAAAGTAACTTAGAGAAAAAAACAATGTTTTTTTCTAAAATTTGATAAAGGGATCACCACTTTAAATTTAGAAACAAAAGGTTACATAGACAAAATGAAACATCACTACAAATCGGAAGTGGGAGCTACAAACGCGTTACATGTAAAAACCATTTAAACAAAATTATGAGGAATGTCATGAAAATTATTAATAATTCCTTTGTTTTTTAGAGCTCAAAGGAAGGCGTAAGACAAAAGACTTGATCTTGCGAAGGATTTATGGATTACCTAAAGTACACAAAGCGGGGATTCCAATAAGGCCAATTGTGGATCAATGCAAATTTTAGTGGCAAATATTCCTTAATTCACAAATATTCTGGTTTTGAAATTTGCATTTGGCAAATTTTAGGGTAGGAATTATGTTTAGATCACGTAATTTTTCTTAGAACAAGTTATTTATAGGGTTTGGTTAGCCTAGCATTTACACCAATAACCAATTGTTTTAATTCAAACCGGCTTTAGCATGATATTGAAAATTTCAACATTCGCCTTCATATATATACTAATTACATATTTACAATTTCATATATAATTTTTGACTATCTAGTACAAATTAAATATTCCTCACAATTCCTTTGGGTTTTAAGGATCGAGATTGAATGCATATTACGAACCATTCACTAAGTTATTTTAAATTGTTATGACATTCTATTGCATTTGTTTCAAAAAGGTGCAAATCAAAATGGCACAAGACGGTAGCATTGTGTATGCTACTAACTGGTAGCCTAAAAAATGCTACCAACCATTAGCATTATGTATACTATTGTCTCGATAACATATGCGGTACAATCTTTGACGATGGCAAAGTGTACGCTATCATCTCGCTAACATTGTTTACTCTGCGGATGGTAGTGTAGTGCTAAGATTCAAACACTTATGTTTCACCTGTCATTTGCAATTTTTTAAAAATATTCTACTTAAAAAACTGATCTATTTTAAAATTACACTTGGATAGGTATAATGGACTTTGTGAATAATGAAAACAAGGCATATCAATTCAAAAGAAAAAGTAACATATTAAATTATTTCCACCAACCAAAAAAACGAGGACCCAACTTGCATCCACTACAAACATTAACATAGGTAACATATCTTTAGTCTTGTTTAGTACTTAATCATTTTTCTCCATCCAACAACAAGAATAGAGGGCAATGCAGTCACATAGTAGGGGCGGTTGATGACATCAAAGGCTTGCATGGCATGTTTGAAGGCTAATCTGCAATGCAGTCACGCAGAAACACACCACGGGGTCACATGTGTCTTTAGGCTGGGAGTGTGTATTCCATGGATAATAAAGGCACTTTACAAATTATTCGAGGCACTTGTAGGAATCATCTCTTTGTTTGGTGAGTAGAATAGATTTAGACACCTACCGATGATACCCAAGATGTTGGAGCAAAAGATCATCTCCATGCCTCCTATAAATGATGCCCTCATCTTTATATTCTTATCGCTTCTACTCCCGCTTTACATATTCATCAGCTTCTGCAACCACTTGCACCATTCAAGTACAAAGACATGGTTCTCTGCTTACATTTATCAAATACTCCTTGCCTTGTTCTACCATATGCAACAAAATGCCTCCAACTCCGATCAATTTAAATTTTCCAAAGATACTCCCAACTGATGCCAACATAAGAGCTCTCAAACATGGTATGGACAACCATCAAAACATAAAATATAGAGGAATTTTGTTAGATGTAGTTGCAAATGTTTTGGTAAACATGTATGTAGAATGTGGAACCTTTCATTGAGGCACGTGAACCTGTTTGACATAATGCAACTTATGTTCTTCGCTCAAACATCTATCATAGATTATATAATATATTTTACAACAAATTACACCTCCAATAAACTTAAAAATGTTATCCTCACCAACACAAGTTGCAGAACTCATGTGCAATTGCTAGTTTATCATTTATATGATTTTAATGATAGCGATGATTGTTATATTATTGTAAATAGATTGTTGAATTATTAATAATTATTACATTTTTGAAAAATATAACTTACCTCTTTTTTTTCCGTATTTATTGTTTTTTTGTCATTCCATTTTTATTCATATTTTTGTCCATTGTATTATACACTAATTCATTTTAAAATAAATTTTTATCCTATTTCATGGCCCCGAGCCTTCCGCAAGTCTAGGTGTGATGATCACAAAAATTGACGGCTTTGTGTGGATACTCATGAGTATTCATAATCTAGAGCTTACGGTTTACTACTATCTATCAAAGCAAAAGAAATCTTCCAAAGTAAAAACATTTAATAAGATAATAGAAGAAACTACAATTCAACATTATTTTTAATTGAAATGTTAATTTTTACAACATTGTGTGTACGCGCTATGAATTCTTTTGTTTTATTTTTATAGTTTTCTCAGAGGGAAATTGATACTCAATTTTTTAATCTTTCACGAGTATTCTCGAGAGATGTATATATATTTGTGATAGTTTTCATAGGGAAGGTGAGGCATTGCTCTACTACTAGTCAAGGGTATATATCCCTAACATAGATACCTTTATTTCCAATCTAGAAAGTTCTTCATTTCCAACAAGCGTCCATATCTCCAATGGAAGTTTCCTGAATCCCGCTTTTTAGATTTTTCCTTTTATTTTGAACAAGGGTTAGGAAACATTTTTCATCGTATAACTTTTGGTTTTGATGATTTGGTTTTCTCCATTTTATTGTGTTATTTTCCCTTAACAACTATGTTGAACATATTCCCGTTATTGGTTTCCTAAAGAGCTCGTTTTCCTCATCCAATAAATTTTTCCTCAGTGCAACTTCTAATCAACTTATAAGAAAATCAACTTTGAAATTCGATGTTTGGTGAATTACTTGAGTCTAAGATCCCTTGAGATTCAAGAGGGCTTATGGCTCATGCAACCACCAAATTGAATTGAATAGATGTTGATTAGTGAGGCTAGTGACATTGGTCATGATGACCTTATTCACGTGTGACACAAAACAAAACACAATGTAAACAAATAACTACTAACCCTAAATGACTAATGTTATTACAAAACATATAACTACTCTAGTGCAAAAGATATTATCGTAGATAGTTACTAATCCCCACTTTGGAATTAAAAGGAGATGTGGCTATAAAATAATGCTTTAAGTATTGACCGTTTATTGGGAAACTGGTTGGAACACTCAAAGAAGATGTGGTCTATTAGCAAGTCCAACAAAAACAAAAAAATGAACCAAATTGTACAAGTTATAAGGAAATACAGTGTGGTGCACGCACAATCTGCTCGAGTTTGACTCCATAACGAACATTCTCTCGGTCACTCCTTATTGCTCATAGAGGTTGGTCAATTATCACATCCATCGTGCCACTCGCTCCTTGCCCTTAACATCAATAATACACATAGAGAAAATTAAATGTTAAACTTATATTTTACCAAGAGAGGATGGAATAACTCTAATAACCTTATGAATCTATCTTCCTTCAAACTTGACACACCTTCCCGAAGTCCCTAAGCAAATGTCTTGGTTTCACAATATCACCCCATAATATACCTTTTGAAAAGATTATTGTAAACATTGAAATTTCCATAAAATCCCTTCCATTGCATATAGTTGAGGAAATTAGACAAGATTGTTCTATGGTACTAAGAAAGGCAAAACCTCCTATCAACAATATTAAAAAAGAATAACAACTTGACTTAAAGTAACTTAGAGAAAAGAATAATGTTTTTTTTCTAAAATTCAATAAAGGGATCACCACTTTAAATTTAGAAACGAAAGGTTACATAGACAAAATGAAATATCACGACAAATCGAAAAGTGGGAGCTACAAACGCGTTACGAGAAAACCCTTTAAAGAAAATTATGAGGAATGTCATGAAAATTATTAATAATTCCTTTGTTTTTAGATCTTAAAGGAAGGCGTAAGACAAAAGACTTGATCTTGCGAAGGATTTATGGATTTCCTAAAGTACACAAAGCGGGGATTCCAATAAGGCCAATTGTGGATCAATGCAAATTTTAGTGGCAAATATTCCTTAATTCACGAATATTCTGGTTTTTGAAATTTGCATTTGGCAATTTTTTAGGGTAGGAATTATGTTTAGATCACGTAATTTTTCTTAGAACAAGTTATTTATAGGGTTTGGTTACGCCTAGCATTTACACCAATAACTAATTGTTTTAATTCAAACCGGCTAAAAAATACGATATTGAAAATTTCAACATTCACCTTTATATATATACTAATTACATATTTACGCTTTCATATGTAATTTTTGACTATCTAGTACAAATTAAATATTCCTCACAATTCCTTTGGGTTTTAAGGATTGAGATTGAATGCATATTGCAACCATTCATTAAGGTATTTTAAATTGTTATGACATTCTATTGCATTTGTTTCAAAAAGGTGCAGATCAAAATGGCACGGCACAGATTTTAGCATTGTGTATGCTACTAATTGGTAGCATAAAAAATGCTACCAACCATTAGCATTATGTATACTATCGTTCTGATAACATACATGCACTCTTTGGACGATGACACTGTATGCTATCAATTGTAATACTGTTTACTCGCCGGATGGTATTGTAGTGCTAAGATTCAAACACTTATGTTTACTTTGTCGCTTGATTTTTATAAATATTCTACTTAAAAAATTGATCTATTTTAAAATTACACTTGGATAGGTACAATGGAATCTGTGAATAATGAAAACAAGGTAGATCAATTCAAAAGAAAAAGTAGCATATTAAATTATTTCAACCAACCAAAAAAATGAGGACCCAACTTGCATCCACTACAAACATTAACATAGGTAATAGATTATCATTAATTTTTGTCAGTTTAGTTTAAAATTTTAAGATCTTTGTCATATTCAAACCTTTCTCGTGTTTGAATACAAAAACCCCTATTGATAATTGTATTCCGCATGAAACAATTAACCAAAACATATCCCCTAAAGAAATAATTAACATTTCAAGTAGATGAAGATATAATTGATGATGACATGCCAGAGCTGGAAGATAATCCTCAATCAAATGCCTCCAATAGATGAAATTTCTAATGAAAAGATTCAATTAGAAGACGATATTCACAATACTCTTCAAATAAAAAATATGTGTGAAGGAAGAAAACTACCTAGAAAATTGGAAGGTCTTTTAAGGTAGATTGAGCAAAAAAAAATATCCATTCATTGAACTTGTAGAGCCAAAAAATGGTAATGATACTCCAAAATAATGTAGATGTACAATTTGTGGTTGAAAATTAGGAAAAAAACATAAAATGCAACTAAAATTAGACATAATTGAGAAATATTGTGGTAAAGTATATGTGACAGTCAAGGAAAATGACGAAAAATAACAAAGACACGTAGATGGAAAACTGCGAAAGAGTGCATGCATGTAAGATATGCAGAGGAGTATGAAAATGAGCAAAAACATTGTAAAATATTATGGAGAAAGGAGGAATAATTAATGCAAAATTTGGAAAAGCTCGAATGACAATCTTAAGGAAAAACACAGTTTTTAACTATATTCTTCATTCTTAAAATGGGTAGACCTATTTCATATTTTTCAAAATTTAAGAAATTGTTTAAGTTTAATGGGTTTCCTAACCTTCCACAATCACATTGGTCAGATAGTAGTGCTTGAGAAATGAAAAAATGTCTTACAATGATTGAAAATGAGGATTTGAAAGAGAAAGTCAAGAATGTAAGTTTTATCTCCCTTTCCATTGATGAGGTTACTACAAAGTGGACAACACATCTTGGGTTTGCATGCATGCTTATACTTTTAAGAACCACACTAGAAACCTCAACTTCCATTTGTTCATAAAATGAATGAAAACTGCAATGCTGGAAATCTTTTCAAATTGATTATATCGAATTTAAAGGATATATTTGGGATGAATGATTATTCAATAACTACAAAGCTTGTATGTGTTGGTGCTAATGGTGCATCAATAATGTAGGGTCATATAAGTGGTATGTGTTTTCCTACAAACATCAATTTCCCCTTATATGATTCCAATTCATTGCATGGATCATAAGATGAATCTTGCATACAAGATAGTTAGCACATTTGAAAATTTCACAAAAGTTGAAGAGCTTATCTGTGAATTGCATGCGTATATGTCAAGCAATCCAAAAATATTTCTAAAGTTTCAAAAATTTGCAATTAGAGTGATAGATGGTAAAAAAATTCTTAAAGACGTTGATACAAGATGGATTTCCATGTATGAGCTTGCATGCATAATTTTTGATGAATATCCATTGTTAGTTGGTTTCATGTTTAAGTACCATATGGAAGTTGACAAGGCAAAATATTTGTTTTACCGCTTAACATATTTAGAAACATTGTTTACACTTTACAGGATTCTACCCATGTTGAGTGAAATCAATTGCTTAACAAAACATACTCAAGAAAAATCCATCTATATAGTCGACTTCATTAGGTTGATAAAACATGTATGTCAAACACTAGATGTGTTATACAACTTTGATGAATGTTTTCAAGGACATGTATTTAGCATTTGGAAAACAGTAACAAATTCATAGGATCTTAAAAGCTATTTTAGATTCAATATAAGTGGTCATATTTTTATCCTTGTAAATGGGAATGAGATTCAAATGCACACTTTCCAAAAAATAATGGATATTATTGGAACATACATTGAAGAAGTACCTGTAACATGTAATTTATACGAAGGTATTATATCTCAAACATGGATCAAATTGAAGAAAAATCCAAAATGTTTATCTAGTGAGATCAGAGAACACTTTAAAAGGGATGAGATTCTTGAGGCCATGGGATTTGTCAATCCTATATTTTGGAATTCTACAATGCAGTAAGAAAGTTATAAGTGATTTATATAAAAACACATGGGTACTCTCATTAAGCATTTTGGAAAATTAGTAGAATGTAACAAAGTTCAAATTAAGGGTCTTATTTAAAAGGAATTAATTTCATGTCAATCAACTCATTTTGACATCACAATGGTTAAACAATATGACTTACTAAGTGAACCAATAGATAATAGTGTAATTACACGACTATGGAAAAAGTTATATCCTAGTAGCATCCTACATGAAAGTATTAGTGAATATTTTTGATTGTATAAATATCGAGATCAATGAAAGAAGAAAAGGTATTTAACACATTAACATTTGCTAAATCAAAATATCGAAACAAACTAGGTAGAAATATTGAGACTTGTCTGAGATTGTATGTTTTATGATATGGCGTGGACACATTTCCTTATGAAAGAGTAATGACAGTATGGAATTCTCTTGCAAAAAGGAAAGGGGTCTCGTAATTCTAGTACATGGGCTAACAAAGAAGACATAAACATTAAAATCATGGATCGATATTGACCGAATATGTATGTATAAGCATAATATTTCTAGAACTCAAATTTCTTATTATATTATAAATATGTAATTTGTTATTTGTTATACACACGTGTTCTTTATTGAATAATATTTTCAATGTCAGCAACTTGTTGTTTAGAGCTTTTAACGAATAAATGTGATTCTTATTTTTTCTGTTGTCTTTTAAATCAGAATAATATCCTAGCATATTATTGTGTTAAAAAATAAATCCAACTTTAGTTGAAAAAAGTGTTTGAAATTGATAATAATGTATTATGTAATATTAAACATAATGTAATATTCTAATCACAATATTGATTTTGTATGGAGAACTTACATGATGAATAGAATACAAGTACAACACAACATGTGCAACAAGAAGAAGTGACTTTAAGGACTTCTTCCATAAATTCCTCTAGAAGTGACTTAAGAACCTTGTGTCCCTATCTGAAGTAATAGTTTTTGGAACACCATGCAAATAGACAACTTCTCCGAAAATAAATTTGCTACGTCTGTCGTATCACTTGTTTTCTTACAGGTAATGAAATGAACCATCTTAGAAAACCTATCAACAACCAAAAAAATTGAGTCATTACCTCGTTTTGTTTTTGGTAATCCAAAACAAACTTGTCCATGACCCTTTAGGAACAGGAAATGACATATACAACCCTATATTTTGTGCATGGCCTTTCAAGACTTGGCAAATTTGACACCTCTCCACATATATTACCACTTCTCTTTTCAACTATGGCCAATAGTATTTCTCTACTACCAAGGCTATCATCTTATCTTTACCAAAATTCCTAGCCAATCCTCCACTATGCAACTCTTTCACTATATTCTCTCTCATAGACCCAACTAGAATACATAGTTGGTGTCCCTTGAATAGATAGCCATCCTGTAAAATGTACTCATCCTGGACATCTCTTGCATTATATGACAATGGAAGAATTAACCTTTTAACAATATTATTGAAATCAGAATCAGAAGTATACAAACCCTTTATTGCTTCAAAACCCACCACCTCATTTTCCATAGTGGTAAAAAAAGTCACACGTCTACTTAATGAATCTACAAATTGATTTTGTTTTCCTGATTTATGTTTTAGAGAAAAAGTATAACCCTAAAAAAATGATACCCACTTTGCATGCCTACTATTCAACTTCTTTTGTGTATTCACATACTTCAGGAATATGTGGTATTTAAATAACACAAACTCCTTAGGCACTAAGTAATGTCTCCAATGCCTCAATGCTTGTACAATTGCATAAAATTCCACATCATGAGTAGAGTAGTTCTTTCTTACCTCATTTAGTTTCTCACTAAAGAAAGCTACTGGCTTTCCACCTTGACTTAGAACAACACCAATACCCACATGTGAGGCATCACAATCAACCTCAAGCACTTTATCAAAATTTGGTATTTTCCAAAATGGGTACCTCAGTATCACCATATTCTTTAAGAACTGAAAACTATCCTTAGCTGCCTTTGTCCACAAAAACTCCCTTCCTTTTATGCAATCTGTTATAGGTGCTACAATACTGCTGAAATTTTTAATAATTTTTTTGTAAAATGTTGCTAGACCATGAAATATTCTTACCTCTATTATACTCCATGGAGTAGGCCATTCAATAATTTCCTTTATCTTCTTTGAGTCCATCTGTACCCCATTTGCTGAAATAATAAAGCCCAAGAATACCAAACTCTCTTGCATAAACGTGCACTTCTTCATATTTTCATAGAGTTTATCTTTCCTTAACACTTCAAATATCACCCTCAGATGCCTCAAATTTTCTTCTTTAGTTTTACTAAAGATCAAGATATCATCAAAATAAACCACAAAAACTTACCATTATACTCCCACAGCACGGTGTTAATCAGTCTCATAAAAGTAATAGGTGCATTGATAACCCGAATGACATCACCAACCACTCATATAATCCATTTCCTATCTTGAATGTTGTTTTCCACTCGTCTCCTTCTCTGATCTGAATTTGATGGTAACCACTTCGAAGATCAATCTTGGTGAAATACCTAGATCCAACAAGCACATCCATCATATCATCAAGGCGAGGTATTGGGAACCTATACTTGATTGTAATTTTATTGATTGCTATGCTATCCGTGCACATTCTCCATGTTCCATACTTCTTTAGAGTTAATAAAGTTGGGGTTACACATGGACTCATGCTCTCCTTATGGCCCCTTTCTCACGAGATTTTCCACCTACCTATTCAAATTTGCATGCAATTTCGGGATCATCCTATAAGTCGCTTGATTTGGGAGTGAAGACCCTGGAATCAAATCAATATGGTGTTGAATATCTCTTTTGGGTGGTAATCTATCTGGTATCTCATCAGAATAACATTAGAAAATTCTTCTATTAATTTTGTTGTTTCTATTGGTATTTGTGCACTTGCAGGTTCATCCTTATTTGTGACTAGTGCATAACAAAAACTAGTTTCCTTTGCCTCCTTCACAAATTCCTTTACAGAAAGCATATTTTCAGCCTTCCCCTCTTCCTTAAGAGGTAGCAAAACTATTTTTGTGCCATCCTTCTAGAAAGTATAAGTATTCTTTCCCCATCATGAATAACTTTTCTATCAAATTGTCATGGTCTTCCTAGAAACATATGACATGCATCCATAGGAATAACATCACACCAAATCTCATCCTTGTAACTATTCCCAATTGAAAAACTTATTAAACATCTCTTATCAACCGTAACTTCATTACCCTTCTTAAACCATACAATACAAGAAGGCTTAGGATTATTCTCACAATGCAAACTCAATTTCTCGACCATATCATTTGAAACCATGTTCTCATGACTACCACCATCAATAATAACATTACATACCTTTCCTCCCGAATCGCATCTTGTTACAAAATATTTGTACGCAAACCATGCATCCCCCTTGATATCATTTCTTGGAGCAATCATTGTCCTCTTGATCATTAGATTTTCTCTAACATTTGGTGGAATTTCTAGGTCCCATTCGTCTTCTACATGTTCATATTCAACAAGATTTACTCTTGGAGCATATGTTTGCCTCTTGTTATGTGTATAAGAATGTGGGCATTAAAAATATCGATGCCCATCTTCACCACATCTCGTAATAAACATATGTTCTTCGTTGAGCCTCCCATCTTCTATCGCCCACATATCCTCTTCCCCTAGAAAATCCTCTACCTTCTTTGTTGATTCTGGGAATCTTGTCTTGTATCTTCATGATTTTCCACTCCACGAGGTGATTCTCCCCTACCTTGGCTGAAACAAGATCATCTCCGAAAGGAAGATGGGGCCCCCTATTCATTCTAGGTGATCTCCTAAAACTTTGATGACTTTTTTTTCCTCGGCCTTTAAGGCTAATTGATAGGCATCCTCCATGCTCTTAATCCTGTGCATACTTATCTCATCTTGAATAGAAAATTTTAATCCATTTACATACCTTGCAACCATTTTTTCCTCAATTTCTTCATGCTCTACATGAATGGACAACTTGTAGAACTCATCTATGTATTCTTGCACTGTTTGTAAGTTCTGTCTAAGATTCTGAAACCTCCTGTAAAGGATTTGTACATAATCCACAGGGAGAAATTTATCTTTCAGCTTCTTCTCCATCTTACTCCACGTCCTAATTATTTCTTTTCCTTTCTTCACCGTTCTTTCTATAGGTGATCCCACCATAACATAACACGACCTTTCAATTTCATGCATGCAAATTTTACCTTCTTTTCTTTTGACATAGCCTTCCACTCAAAAAATTTCCCATGCTAGTAAACCACTTCAGGTCATCAACTCCTCTGGTTTTAGACTACCTCCATACTCTGAAACATCAACTCTTATCCCATCATTATTTACCTCTAATGCTCGAAGCAACCTTTCTTCAAAATCTAATGGTGGCACTTGCGTTTCCTCCTCTTCACAAAATTCTTCTTCATTTGTGTCATCTCCACCTTGATTTCCTCTCTGGGTTATCATTGTAGCAAGTGAAACAACTTGCCTCTGTAGATCTTGCATATTTCTATTCATTTGGGCACATCGCCTCCTCTTCCTCTTCCTCTTCCTACCATTTTTTAAGACTCGAACTTGCTTTGATACCAAATAATGTAGCCAAATTCTAAACAAACTCAATATACTACAAATAATATGAACTCCAAAAGAAAATAGATCTCCTTCTTCATTATTGAATCATGAATTACAATGTTTCCTAAATAGGAAAACAACTCCCAACTTGAGTTTCCAAGCAAACTCTAACTAACTTTGACTAAATCTACTCTAGGTGGCGGAAATTACTATTTTTAGCAGTTTACTAGAACTTGCTATTCTTAGTAAGTTCACATGCTTATTCGTACAGGCACAAAAATTGCCACACATATTCTACATGCCTAAATTAGAGGAATTTCTAACTTTCGACTCATAATGCAACTAATAGACTAAACTTAACTAATGCCTAAAATAGGAAAAAATTAAACTACAACTTAAATCCTAATTTTTGGCCTCAAGATCACGAATTTCAGGCCCGAATATGTGGCAAAACTTGCTCCAATTGGCAAGTTGGATTGACCATGCGTTCCTCTCATCGAAACATGTGGTTTAAATAAAAACGGACTCAAACGGACACTGGAGCACAAGTTATGACCTTTTCAAGTTCCTGCTAATTTTGGTGCATCACAACAAGATGAAACTTTTAATACAATTATCTCATCTCCTAGACTTGATCATTGTAACAAAAATTGTTATGATATTTAAAAACAAGTATGCAAACTATTTCATGATTCCATGAAAGAAGAGTTTAAATGTAGAAGTTTCAGATTTCAACTATGAGGAAAGGAAAGATAAATTTCATTTTCCATAAACATTCTAATTTTACTTTATCCTTTAAGTTGATTTCTTTCATTTTCAAGAAGGATTCAAAGAGAAAAACACAGATTAAAACAACTTAGAACCTTTGAAATCAAGGTTGAATTCCATTTTGTAACAATAACCAAGTTACATTTTTTAGTAAACAAATACCAATCCTTTCATGAGTTTTTAAACAACATTCTAACATTGAAACAATTTAGTTTTGGAGGCCCAATTCATACATTTTCTTAGAAATAATAATAAGGAAAACAACTTAAAATACAACATATAAGCCCTCCAATAAAGTGGAGACAACATGGCAATTTTTTCCCAAAATTTAAACAAATTTTTAACAATAAGAAACTTGCAATTTGCTCCTAAGAAAAAATCCTCTCCTAGCTCCAAAACAACATAAAAAAACTCAAACAATCATAAAAGAAATCTTGGTTGACCACCAAACCAAATGACATCATCACATGCCTCCAAGGAAACCAAGAAAGCCTGCTAAGTCCATGGGAAAGAGGCAAACATAGTTCCAACCAACACTTAGGTGAAAATAATTTGTTCACATTCAAACAAGGTTTCAAAACTGCATTCAAGCCAAATTCACTAAGGCAAAACAACAAAGAGAAGCACCAAGCTTCATTCATGGGAAGAGGGGATGGAAAAATCCCAAATAAGATAACCAAAACCTCCAAATTAAACATCAATTTTCTCCTTATCTCTCCATAAAAAATTCACCCCTTATCACTCCATCATACTCCCCTTATCACTCCATTCCCCTCTCCATGAAGGCTTTTCAAACTCCAAGTTTCCTTAATGGAGATAGGGGTTGAATTTCCAAACCAAATGGAAATCAACCCCTACCTACAAACCAAATGTAGTGGGGTGAATCAAAATTCTATCAAGCTTGACCAATCAAATATTGAAAGTGATTAAGGGATTTTTCCCTATTTTCAAGAAATCTCCAAAATCCACACCCCTCAAGGGTGGATGGATTAAATTGAACCAAAATTTAAACATCCAAATTTCCATTTTTACAAGAAACATTTCACATGCAACAATTCAATTACATAACCAAAAAGTAAGTAAAAATTAGAAATATCCTACCTTACAATTCAAGCCAAAAATCCAATCCAAGTTGGTTCACTAATTCTCCAATTTACTTTCCAAGATTTTCCCCAAAATAATGCTCCAATTTTTTTTTCAAGAAAAGGAGCCCCATAACCATGAAAAAAAGGGATTGTGAAGGAAAATGAACCACCATACAATTCAGTGGGAGGGTGTCACCCTCCACCAAAACTACAACCAATGCCAACCCTCCAAAATTGCATTCAAAAATAAAAGAGAGGAAATAAAATTAAGCTCAAAACACTCATTGGAATTTTCCAAATCCAACACATTCCCCAAATTCAAAATTTCATAATGAATAAGTGAGTGATAAGAGGCAAATTGAGCTAATAAGCTTCATTTGCTTTGAAAAGATCCCACCCACCCATAGGGATAGGGGCTAGGGCCTCTTTTCAAGGCAAATGAGGTCATTTTCTTGCCTTTTACCCTTCTTAAATGGCACATTTTTCCCAAATCTGAGTTTGGGAAAATGTGGCATTTAAGAGGGGAATTAGGCTCACCTAATCCAATATTAGGTGTCAAAATCCCTCATAATCCCAAACACAACATCCCAAGCCAATAAAAATCCAAAGCCAAAGAGGGGTAACATTAAACACTAGATAAACATTAAACAAGAGAGGGTTAAATTCAAACCATAAAACTATAATAAGAGGTGCACATTTCACAATGTTAAGAGATGGATTCGTAATCACATAAGTATGAAAAACAAAACATACGAAAAGGTATAAACATGAGAGAATAAAGTGTTGTGATCAATAAAAAAGGGAAAGTTTATCCCTTTAAGTCTTGTTGTGCTAGTTGGAATATGTTTCATGAATCCCACGTTTCTCATGTGGCCAAATACATGTCACCTGCACACTCAAGGAAAACCTCATACTTGTCCAATACCAAAATCAAAATATGATAATATCCATATGCATCATAACAATCATCCATACATAATCATGCTAGTTAAGTAGTATATCATAGAAACAAATCATCAACATAGTAAGAAGGTTTACAACCATGCATCAAGTATGAATCCAATAACAATACAAGATCATGATCAAATCAAATCATGATATCATCTCAACACATAAATGATCAATGAATGTGGCATCATATGCCCCATTGACAACTTGTCATAAAAGTTAGCATCCTAGTGCTAACAAATAACCATATCATGAAGCAATGTTACATCAAAATAATAGAACATAGTATTAATATCCTTATCAATATAGATAATCAAGATACAATGAGTCAATACAACTCAAAATGAGAATAAGAAAATAGGTGGTATATCTTGTAACTCTTATTTTATTCTAGAACGCTCCCACTTGTGTGAGAAAATAGTGGCCATATAACCATTAGGGTTTTCTAACTAGTCATAACTCGTAAACCTTTTGTATGCTTTGAGAATATACATCACTGATGTCAATGAAAAGTTAAGCATGAGGTTCAAAAGCACTATACCCAATATTTGACTTACTAACATTTTCAACATTTTGGTGTCTAAAGTAGACCTTGTCTCAAGGATCAATTTTACTCAAATAAGCAAAGTCCAAAATTGTTGGATTTTGCATAAACAAGAAGTGCGACTTTGTGGTGTTGGAAACACCTTAAAAGCATGCCTTTAGTTTTAGGATCACCTCAAATATGTTCTAGGATTTAAAAAACATGGCCATAACTTTTATGTTTGAATCTGCTTTTGTCTCTTTCTCAATAATTTCAAGAGATATCCAATGTTGTGAAATTTTCAATCCTCATAAACTATCCAAGATGGATTAAGAGAGGGAATGTGAACGGTAACTTGTAAAAAGTAAAAGTAAAATGTAAATGATATGAAAGGAATGTGAAGAGTCATTAAAGTTGTTGTTTTATACTATTATAAATAGGATAAGTAACCGTTCACAAAAGGAATTTTTGATGTTGTTTGAATTTTTTTCTTTTATGTTTGGAATATGTTTCGCCTCTCTTTCTCAATAATTTTGAAGAGATATCCAATGTTGTGAAATTTTCAATCCTCATAAACTATCCAAGATGGATTAAGAGAGGGAATGTGAACGGTAACTTGTAAAAAGTAAAAGTAAAATGTAAATGATATGAAAGGAATGTGAAGAGTCATTAAAGTTGTTGTTTTATACTATTATAAATAGGATAAGTAACCGCTCACAAAAGGAATTTTTGATGTTGTTTGAATTTTTCTTTTATGTTTGAATATGTTTCGCCTCTTTCTCAATAATTTCAAGAGATATCCAATGTTGTGAAATTTTCAATCCTCATAAACTATCCAAGATGGATTAAGAGAGGGAATGTGAACTAGTAACTTGTAAAAAGTAAAAGTAAAAGTAAAATGTAAATGATATGAAAGGAATGTGAAGAGTCATTAAAGTTGTTGTTTTATACTATTATAAATAGGATAAGTAATCGTCACAAAAAGGAATTTTTGATGTTGTTTGAATTTTTTTCTTGAGAGGAATAAGATAAATAAATCTCATGTTATTTATTGATAAGAAATATAAGGGCATTTTCTAGAACTTTATGTCTTAATATCTCTTTGGTGATAAAGATCTATTCTTATGTTAAATGTATGTCTTTCTTATTTTCCTTTATTGAATGTAATATTTAGACATTAAATTATCAAAAATTTATGGTCCATTTTCCTACATACGTGGTGGATTATGCATTTTTAATATTCATGTGTACATCTCCTATCATTCTTTCTCCATTCTCTATATTCTTTGGATCCTTCCCTTAAATGATCTATCATTTTCTATATTATTTATCTTTGTTTTAATTTTTGGTTAAAATTAATAGAAACCAAAAATAATCCCATCATATGAGGGAACTACCACTCTCAAATGCATAAGAAAACCACTTGTACCACAATGATTTATCCATTGATAAAAGTTTACACCAAAGGCTTATAAGATCTTGCCAACATCAACCAATTTCCTGTGAATATTCTTCAACTCACCGCCTACATTGAATTTTGACTTATCAAGTTGTTTTATCCTTATTTATATTTGACGATGAGTAGGCCAAATTTTTGGTAGATACCATAATGCATAATGTCATTATCATAAGCCCCAAACTTAACTAAACAATCAGAGATGTTTCAACCATAAATTCTCACGTGTAAGAAATTTACCTTTTTCTTTATAATTGCCATATTGGTGTGGGAAATATTATTTTTTCCTTTATCCATATTTTTAGTAAAATATTTGAGCAATAGGTTCCTCTACTCAAAGGATATGGATGAATTCATATAGGGTAATATTAGATTTAGTGTGTTTCATATATTCTACTATGTGTTATGCCCTTATCATTCTTAGGGTTTGAATTTCGAAGTGGTAGGGTGGTCACTCCTTAGTGGAGGTAGGATTTTATTAGCTTTGAAGTTTTGAAGAGTATTTTTATCATCAAACATCTTAGAGGTGGTTAAAGGATTCTTGTTTTTATTCATAAGAGTATTATTTTTTTCGTATTTTTGGAAGGCATGTATGTCACCAATGTTTTCATCTAGTTCATTATCATCATCGATGGGAAATAATATGTTTCTAAAATCATGGTCAGATTTGAGATTGGAAGGTCCCAACGAGATTTTTATTTTGGGATAGTATTGTTGCTCATCTCCTTCTTGAATACATAAAAACAAGCTAACATTTTGAGAAACCAAATCCTCTATGTTGGCTAGTGGTGTGAACTTGATATGAATTAGGTATGACCAACATAAAAATGTTAATTTGGGCATTTTATTAGAATACAAGACTTAGATTTCCATTGCATTTACGATATTAGTTATTATACTAGGGTATATTATTTTTGTATGTATAACATTTCCAAGAGGAGTTCAACTTAGAATTTTCTAGCCTCTCCCCGAAGGCTAAGGAAGTTGCTACTTATTTTTTGGATCATCCTTTGATACTTTATATCTTGATATTACCCAAAGGGTATGGTGTTGTTTGGGTTTTTATGGTTTTAGAGATAATATTTGAGCTTGTTTCAGGGCTTTGTTGGTTATTGGTTCAATTAATGGTGCTCCAGTTGTAGGTTAAAGATTTTAGAACACTACGTTTATTGGAAAGTGATCGAGTGACAATGTTTGGTTGGCTAGGTAGAAGAGATTGTTTCCTATTTTGGGGAAATGCAATAATATCTTCCTCCCTACTCTAATTTCACTAGTATATGATTATTTAAGATTGATAATCCTAGATACTCCGTAACGGTTATTTCATCCCCTAAATCTCTCCTAAAGGGGTCATTTTACCATAAAGTTCTACCATGACCTTTGTTTTGACCACTCTTTATATTGTTGGAAATATGTTTTAGAGACCTAACACTTTCACATTATAGGTTTTTGAAGATTCTACACATATTTGGAATGATTAAAAAAATGGAATGTTTTGAAAAATAATATTTTTTGTAATTTTGGATTAAAGTTTGACTCCAACCTCCATTTTGAGTGTGACTTATGTCATATACTTTTAACGATTCCCTAGGATTTTTTCCTATTCAACCCTCACGAAAGAGGAATCCATAGACACTCAAATTTGGTAACTTGTCCTTTGAAATGAAAAGTTTGACTATGTTATCTTTCAATACAATGCTCACATTCTAAGCCCAATCAACACATCTCTCTATATATATCTTGACTTTCTCATCTCCATACTCTATTTTGTCATTCATTCAAGAATTATTAATTAACAAAGCAATAAATTACCTCCAAGAATTTTTCTATAACTTTTGGTTTTACATCATCAGCTTGGGAAAATCATAGAGTTTGGTCCATAATAGACCGTGGTCCCGGCCAACCTATATGATCTTTCCTCCTTTAATTTTCTGCCATTGTTTTCAATTTGAATATCTTAAATTTTTCATTTCATCCTCCTAGATCAACCTTATCATATATTTCACTTATGAAAGGTTATATAAGCAAGTCAATATCACTTCATAAATCACCTTGCACTTTCATAAGATACTATTACAAATATCAATAAAAAGAACTTAAGGCTCTCATAATAATTCCAAAAGTAGTTACACACCATTTAGAGTATTCACTCTAGTACTATAGGCCCGAATCACTCGACCGGTCAAAAGGTTTAGGTTCCTCCATTTCCAAGCATGCAATGGTCCTAGATCCATGTATTAGTAAGATAAAAGTCACTCTAAGCATTGTAAAATGTCTTCAAGGGAAAAAAGGGTTTAGTCTAAAACTAAATCACACGACATCACACTACTATCAGCATTGATACATTATCTACGCTATATTTATCCCACTATTTTTGTTAAGAGACTCGAGGGGAAACATAGTGGATTATCTTAGATCACATTCACATTTTCACATACAACTAGGAAAAATAAATGAGGATTTATCCCACTTCAGGTCATGTAGTGCAACACTTGGATTGGTTCGTAAGGGTTTGACCTCCAAGGGTTGTCTACCCTCGCACATACTAATTCTTTTTTATTAACTAATGTTTTTATAAAGGGTATTGGAAGTATACAAGGTTTTCCAGCTTATTACATGTCATTATAGGTCAGCATCAAAGTTGTCCGAGCAAGAGTGATATACAACAAAGAATATTTATAGACAAACAAATGATATAGAAATCTACAAAGTCTCAATGTAATAAGGTCCAATACATTACGTGAGAAGTTAGGACCATATAGAAGAAGGGAAAGGCTATACAAAGAGTTGTACGATCTTGAAAAATATAACTTTCCAGCTTATAATCTCGTAGCAAAGCATAATCAATCTTAGATCATCCTATTTTACCAATTTACACATCCATATCTCCTATGTTCCACTTTGTACAACTAAGTCTTCATCTTCTCTTGTGTGTTTGAGTTATCATTTTATTTATTTTTATCATTGTTGCAAGTATTACTTTTTTATTCTAGTTATGCATGGTTGATTTTAAATTAATTAATTCAAAATAACTTCATGTAACAAACCCTTACATCCTATTTTTTTTTCGCATCACATTTATACATTATGTTTTTAGGGTGTAAACATAATTGTCACACATATGAAAAAAATATTATTTTCTATTATTTTTAAAATATGTTGATAATCATCAAAAGTGTATAATACCAAAGTTGTCTACCTTTTCAATATCTAAAAATGGTATAAAGATTTCTCAAAATGGAGGTTGGATTCAAAAGTTATGCCAACATGTAAAAATATAAATTTCTCTCTCCGTAATATTCCTTCTTTTATTTTTTTACATTTTCTCTACAAAATCACTAAAATTTATAATATGAAAGTTGGAGGTATTTTTACTATATTTCTAATAGTTTAAAGAGTGCCCAAAATAGAGGTAGAGGTAAATTGTTATGGTAAAATTGTAAAATCCCCTCAAGATTCCCATTTAAGAGAGATTTACTGAGTGAAACAACCTTATGTCTTCCTAAAAATATGGAGGTCATGGTGTCAATGTGTTTACACCATAATTAAATTATGCTATGAAATTCACACAACAATATATATGATACAAGGGTTCATTATATGAGATTATTTTGATATAATTGATTCACAATAAATCATACATAATTAGAACACCACATTAATAGTCACAACAATGTTAAATTATGAAATGATAGCTCAAATACATAAAAGGAGATGAATACTTAGATGTATATATTGGAACAAAGAATATATGGGTGTGCATGCATGTAGAAAAGGATTATCGCACTATAGATGTCTTGTTATTAATACTCAAACTAGAAGTTGAAATGCCGGTGTAGGACCATACAACTACTATATAATATTTCTCTATATATATACAAATTCTAACTAGGTTTGTATTGTCTTAGACCCTTATGCATCTAGGTTCTAAAATTTCTCATGTGGTTCACTTTCTTGGAAACATGATTAGTTGGATGTCACTCTTGTTCTCAAAACATCAACACAACCTATAATCACCCGCAATAAAGTGGAAACCCTAAATACCTACAACACCCTTTATCAAAGTATTAGATAACAACAAGATAAATCATGTGCATGGTGAGTCGGATTACCCTTTCGAAACCAATCCAAGTGTTGCACTATTTTTCCTCATGCAAGATCAAGAATCATGTAATTATCATATGTGCATATGCAAGTATGAGTGTTGCGTGTCTAGTTACACTTACCAAATAATACATATGTGCACGAAACATATTTCCTCACTAACACACATAATTTACTTCACCACTTGCAACAAATTATCATGTAAAAGTGGAAACCTTGGCATGCTCACTCGAGGCATGCAATAATACCGTCCCATCATGGTTTAACATTATGATAAGGGAAATTAGCAATTAACACAACAAATTCATAAATAGGAAACTTACTAGATTAACATACTCATGCTCTCGTAATTCATTTGCTCCATAACATTCTATTCTTTAAATTGATTATTTAATAATCGCCTTATTCCCCTCTCTTTCTCTTCTCTCTCTCTCTTGAACAGACCACCCAAATTTTCCTCTTCATAATGAACCCTACAAGGAGTATATATACTACATCGGGGACTTTTCGCTCACTAGTTGAAAAAATCTTTTCTTAGCCCTTTAGTTCTATAACTACCACTTAAATATTAAATTGGGGTGCCAACTAAGACACATGTTGTTATACCTCAATTTTGCATGGTAATATTTCTAGTATTCCTTCACCTATATTTATCCACATCCTTGTTTTACCCGCCTTGTGTGCTTTATTTAGGCCACTTATCTTCAACCTGGTCCACATGTTTATGTGTTGACTTCATGTAAGTAACCCAAGCAACGATTTCCTTGCTATTTTTATCATGTTGATTCCTGAAGTGATTCATTATTATCGCATGCACATGCTCTCTACTTTTAGATCTTTGTGTCCTCTTGCAAATTTTCCTTGTGTCTTATCCTAAATCCTTCGTTCCTCCTTTACGCATTAACCAATCATTTTTTTCATTCCTTTGTTACTCTTACACCTGGATCTTATAATATCCTTGCACACGACTCTTCTAATATCTGTGCGTGTGGATATTTTTGTCTTTTTTTCACATTACTTTCCCAACATTATAACGTGAAACCCTTCCGATCTTCTTGTGCACATCTCAAATAATATAAAGAATAATGAATATCCAATTCCTAATGTGGAACATAACTAATAAAAGAATACAATAATATTGGGGTCCAACATCACCCCACATTAATTTGGTTGTCTACCCTGGGAAACACTTTCTCTAGTTAATCGAATAAATATGGAACCTCTTGTCCGAGAACATCCTTGTGTGCCTT
The DNA here is from genome assembly GCA_018340775.1 of Taxus wallichiana var. yunnanensis. NCBI lineage: Eukaryota > Viridiplantae > Streptophyta > Pinopsida > Cupressales > Taxaceae > Taxus > Taxus wallichiana. Next base: position 468,453,945 of record CM031244.1, on the reverse strand, counting down.
CCAATCATATGGTGTCTTTTGGAAGATGGGTGATTTGATCTAATTGTGAGCTAGCTCGTAAAAAGAGTGTGCCTTTTACACTAGTAGTGATCACTATATGTATGCTTTGAATTTCTTTTCTGCATCAATTTTTGTGACTTCCAACGTAGTTTCAAACTTTGTAGTGAGAATTCACATATCATCCATCAACGTTTAAATCTTTCCTCTTTTTAGTAGCCTCTTCCCCTATCTTTTAAAACTCCTCCATGATCTTGTTCATGAGTAGCCTTATCAATCTTGTCACTATCCATTTTGGCTTCCGGGTTGCTTGTTTTTTTGTCTTCTTATATTCACACACATGTAATTTATGTATTCTTAAAAATCCTTTGAGTAGCTTGTATGCATACATGACCTTACCTTGGAGATCCTTTGCTAGTTTTATGCACACTTCCAATTTTCTTCCTTAGACAAGCCTAATGTTTTTTTGTTCACCATAATTTATCTTTCCCTGTTCCCTATCGCTGTCTATATTTTTCAACAGGAGGTTTAACAATTGATCCAGCTCTTTTATATGCTCACCTAGGATGATTGGGTGCTCTTATGTAATTTTAGGTTCATTAAAGAGAACATTCTTACCTAAATGATTTTCCTCTTATAGTATGTGTATAATTTTATTATAGGGTTTTATGTTCCTTGGTTGGCTCACACATTTTATTCTTGGTTTCTTTGACCTCCTCTAGTTTGTTCATCCTTCTTCACCTAATTGTGTTTCCGAAAGGTAGTAAGTTTCAATGAGGGATATTGTGTCCCCATCCTCTCGTGGGAATGTGGTTCAAATAAGCACTAGGTAACTCAATGATAAGATATTTTGTGCAAGAATAGAGGGGAAAGGATAGTTCCTTATTAGCACATTTTGTTGCTATAAATTACCTCATGCAATCCCATGTAAACAAGTCCTTTAAAAAAATTCCTTTTTGGTTCCTTATGCGGATATATTTATGATGTTTTTTTGGATCTATGATAAATGTTTCATCTTCCTCTTCATCCAACTCTTCTAGTCTATGTTTTCCTTTGTCTTGGTGTTTCTTCTCTTACTCTTTTCCATCCCGATTTCATTCTCTATTTTACCACCACCTTCATGTTATTCCTCTTCCCTACTTACTCCTTCTTCATCTTAAATTGTGACTACCTCCATGTTTGATTTTGGAGCCGAATATGTCCCTATACTCTATTCCCTTTCTCTCTGGTGATAGCCATATCAGTATATTTCTGTAGGGGATAAACCCCTAGGCCAACGGGAGAGCCCCCCATAGATAGGGAGATAGGGGGCCTCGATCTCTTGATTCGATCGAGTGCCTAAACTAGATATATAGATGTGCCCCCATAGAAACCATATAAATAAAAGGGGAGGAGATCCCTCAGGATAGGGAATTTTTTTTACTTACTCACTCTCGAACCCCTATAGAAATATGACTCCTATCTCTATATAGAGGTGGAGCCAAGGAATGCGTCATCCGGTGACCTCAAATCCAACTTGATTATTCCATCAACCTGGTGATTGATTGATTGATGGACCATACTATATACGTAACATGAGTAGAGTATACGTAACATGAGTCAGTCCGATGGATGGACGACTATCGACTATCCAGAGTTGTAGTTAGTGGTGCAGTCCATACCGTAACAGGAGTGGCTTCTGATTGATTGATGGATGAGTGGCGATTGATTGATGATCTATATACGTAACATGAATGGCCCACCTTCGAGTGGTTTGTCTAACTTCATGGCATTCGCCATAACCCCGATGCAATCAAAGACCTCGCCGAGCCGGCGAGGTGGATCAATTGTTGACTTTTTTTATTTTCTAAATAGATAAAGAGCGTATTGCGATCAATCAAGAACATTATTCATATTTAACTAATTATCCAAATGATCTGTCTAACACAATTAGACCAGATTTGGTGAAATCTGGAGAGATGAAAGTTAGACAAATCTGTTTCTTAACAGATAGAATCCGAATCTATCCATTATATCACTGATAATACTTGACATTTTATCTACAATTGGATCAAAAATAGCATAAGCCTTAGCCATGGTGAAAAAGGTATTATTCAAATGAAAAAAATCATCTAGACAACTATTGAGGTTGAGTATAACTATTATTTTGATTCTCTCGATGAATAAAAATGATGTAAAAGCTCAAAAGTATTTTTCCGATTAATTGAAACTCTTTGGAAACATTAGAATTTGAGTTTTCAGGTTGGAAGGGATAATTTATTCATAAATATTTTAACCATTCTGATAGAGAATGACCAATGAATAAATATTCTTGCTTCTTTTTCTATTCCCAACCAAATTACTTATCATCAAATAAGATATTAAGTAATATACAATTGATATTCCATATAAGGAATCTAATTGTAATAATACAATTCATATTAGAATGGAACCTTGATTCTCTCCTCAGGAGAGGATCCATATAGTAATAACTATAGGGCTATTATCTGGATCTCGGGAATGGCCCCTCTCTATATATATCTATCTCGGGACCCCCATCTAACCCATAGAGAGAGTATAAAGGGGGATATCTAGAATAATGAGCCACATTCTATCTATATAAAGCAGCCTATTCATATATTCCCACTAGGGAATGAGGATCAAGTTATAGGGGCTCAACCCACCTATATAAATTTGAATCCCTATCTATATATCGTGGATGGGATTTTTTGATCAGGAAGAAGGGCCCTTATCTAGACTATCTCGGAAGGATAATATCCATATCCCATATAAAGTTGGTGGGGGCGAGCTCCCACGATCGCTCTCTGGCCTAAACTACGCTCATATATAGATATAAAGACAATCCGAATGATTATATCTACATTTCCACTCGCCTCTTTCCATCCCATTGTTTCATGTCCATCACAACTATAGTCACACATATATAGTTAGTCTCTTTCAGATCGAGATAGTCTCATTCAGAGTTTAGATAATCGAGTGCTTGGGATCCTTCACATTACCTACTTTATCTTCTATATGGGAATGGATATGATGCCTTGGGGTTGTTTTGTACTACCGTGTCCAAACCTATCTCTCCTCCTCCCTCGGGTGAATTTTTTTGTTCACTACTAAATATTTCTTGGGTGTTTAGTTGTCTTGGTGTGTTAGACCCTCTCGCACTAATAGTAGTTCATGCGCTACTAGTCTATTTTTAATCATCTTCTCTGAGTTGTTTTTGGTGTGATCATGTGATATATTACTGCATCCCCCTTTCACTTCTTTTTAGGTGAGGAATTTTTTCCCTCTTCTTTTGTAGAAGTGGCCTTTTCTTACATCATCCTTTTACACTCTTTTTTCTTTGAACTCAAGTAGTAAAACAATCATGTGCCTTGTTGTTTACAACTATTATTTCCTCCTCATTGAGTGAACATATGTTCAATTCGTGCCTCTCCACGTATGCTTCTCATCCCTCATACTTGTAAGCAGTGCTGAGGGTATGGATGTCAACATCAACCCTTAGTGTGTCAATTTTATTTTCTTTGTGTCTTTGATCATATTCAAAAATCACACAAAGTAGTCCATTGTGAAGGCATAGGTAAATTTTTCCCAATGAGACCAATTCCCATTAGTTTTCATGAATCCTCTAATATTACTTAAACACATCCTACAAATGTTTTAGCTAAGTTCCCATCCCGACTTTTTAGGAATTATTTAGAATCATGGGCACCAAAAATGGTTTTATCTTTTGGTTAAAGACTCGTTATCCAATGGGTATACCCATTTAGGTTTTTCATCGCTCTTGGGGACACATATCTCGTTGAATACCAAATGTAGGAGTATAGTTCCCCAACAAAACTTAATCACTAACTTACTATGTGTAATCTCAACATCCTCTATTAAATTTCAGCAATATGTTGGGATAAATTATATTGGGTCCCTTACACCATATTGTGTACAATATACAACAATTTCTTGTTGATCTCTTCCACCTTTCTACACACACCAATTTGGACATTAGAAGTCATGTTGTAATTGTTGTACCTAGGTCCTTTATCTCGTTGATGGGAAAGGTGGACCCACTTTATTTTAATTCAAGAGGTCCTTAATCTCATAAATTTCCTTATCGTTTTCCAAATATTGTGTCAAGTTCTCCCTAGCATTGATCAACCATATTTGTTTTCTAATCACGAATGTGTGATCCACACGCGCCGACCCATAAATTATAAATAACCCTCACACATTTGCGAGATCAAGTATTGGAAGAGATCCACTAGTTTTTAATTAGGGTAGTTAATAAAGCTAAATAACCCCTTCTTTCTCAAGCGTTTGTTTCATGTTGTTGTCATCATAAATGACATGCCCTATATCATCCTTCTTGTTCTTGTTGCACACCAAGTTTTTAGAGATTACTCCTTCCAATCTATGTAGGTGGTGATTACAGTTATATATCTTGCATGAACCTACTTGGGTATACCAATTTTATACTTCTAATAATCCTTTGGGTATTATATTTCAAAGTTCAATTTTATGGGGCTTATTTCCTTCGTTGCTTTGTGTTCAAGATTCATTGTTTTCTATCCTTCTTCTTTGAGTACATAAAAGAACTATTTCTTTACTCAACCTCATACACTTCTACCTCTTATTCAATGTATATTTCTTCTTCTCCACTCGAACTTCCTTAATATTAGTGCTACCAAAATCTTCACCTACCATTAACTCCGTCAAGTGTTGAAACTAGGGTTGCAAAAAAGTACTAGGTTCTTGTGCAACCTTACTTTTTTGTGCCTCATTTGGCCTATCCTTTTACTACACCTATCTTGGAATATTCCCCGGTTCACTCTAGGGTGGTTTATGGCCCCAAAGTTCCCCATCCTTTAAGAATATATTGACCTCCGTGTTAATGGAATCCTAGGGTTAAGTTTTACTATTGTTAAATGGTTGTCTTTTTCCTTTACTCTATCATTTTCAGTCATTTTAGCCACCTTTAGATAATTCCACTACCCTTCACTCATTGTTCCCACTCCACTTAGCTACATGGGAAACACTTTACACCCTTTTTAATGGTGAATGAATTTGTGGTTTCATATGCTTTGAATCAATTTTTCATTTCTTTTCTTGTTTTTTCACCTAGAGCTCTCTATTTCAAATGAAAGATAACTTCCCATATGAGTTCATCTCCCCTTTTTATACCCTTCCAAATGGGAAATCAATGTTTCATTTATTCCTTTCACATCCATGAAATTTCAATTCTTCGCCAAATGAATTTAATACCAATTTGTTTTGATAGTTCTTCTCCACCTTTAAGATTAACTTGACTTGATGACCTCATTGCATTTGCACAATGTGAACCCTATGGATCCATGTTACGTTTCTCCTTCGTGCATCAAGTTGCATTATGTGGTGTATATTCCTAGGTTGTGCTTTGTATCCTCAGTGCACTTCTTCCTTCTTGTTTTCTTTTCTCGCCACGCAACTTAGCTTTAAACACATTTTCTCCTCTATATTTATGTTTCCAAATGCCCCACTATCCCTTCATACAATTTCATCACTCCTTTCAATTTTTCACCATGTTCTAACCTTTTTGGTTTCATGAAAGAAATTTTCTCCTCTCATTTCTCATCTTTCTTAAGAAGTTTTTTTTTTTCATATTTTAGTGCATTATTTTTTCCAAACTTGATCAATTATGAGGTGTGATTTTGTTCACAAGTTCACCCAATTCTTTATGAAATGTTTCCCACTAGCGCATATGTAGTTGTTTTTTCACTATTGTCTACTTTTTGGATCTTTTTTTCCTCCATCTTCCCCCAAAACAAATGCTCGCATGGGCCTCCACATGTTGTCATGATTTTTCACCTAATACGCTTTTGTTATGATGTATATAACACCTTAGGGAGAAACTTTAAACCAAAAATAATGCTTGAAACAAATGCACAAGTATCATGTGCTTATTACAAGTTAAATAAATGCAAACTAATCTTAAAAAATTAAATAACTAATATAGTGGCATACACCTTATTTTGTTACAAAAATGACTTTAGTGATAGTATGGTTTTATCCTACTACCGTTAAAGTAGTCTACTAGAAATTTTCCACTTAGGTATTTCACCCTACATGCACCCATGGGAGGAATTTCATCTATTTCATATGGACCTAACCAATGTGTATTGAATGTCTTGGGTGTCATGCATACTTTGCGTCATATAACAATACTTTTGTGCCCACTATGAATGTCTTATTTTTGATGTTTTTATCATGCCATGCCTTTTATATTTCCTTTTCAATGTCATGGCTCTACCTTACTTGTACATGTTGTTCATAAAGTTGTAGAAAATTTGTGAGGTGTTCAGTGATTGAGGCCTCATCATCCAAATTTGTAATGTGCACTATTCATAGTGACAAAACCATAAAATCAATAGCAACACAAATTTTGTTCCAAATACAAGTTGGAATGGTGTTTCTTATTCAATTGTTTGTAAGTAGTTTTATATGACCATAGTACTACTAAAACATTTTCATCCCAATATTTTCGTCCTACATATCAAATTTTAGTTAGAGTGGTTTTTATGGTGTGTGACCATAAATTCTTACAAAAGAATGAATATCGTGTCATTTAGGAAATGGGTCCCTCTATCCTCAGTAAGGATTAAAGGAAACCCACAACGACTTATTATGTTCTTCTATAAAAAATGGTAGTTGTTGTTGTGAAATGTTTTTTTGTGGTACCTCTTCCCATCTAGTTAAGTAATTAGTTTCCATAATAATATAGCGGGTGATTGTTCTTCATGTAGTTGGATTTATACGTCCAAACAAATCAATTTCCTACTTCAAAAATGGTTCTTGAGAAATTATTAGTCTTAAGGGAATTTCATCATGATTTCTTAGATTTTCAACCCTTTGACAATGGTCGCATGCTTTTGTATACTCCGTAGCATCCTCAAACAAATTTTTCCACCATATTCCTGTTGTGAGAATATTTCATATCGTAGCCTCTCCAATATAATGTTCATATGTAATTCCTTCATTTGATTCACACACTACATCTTCTTTCTCATTATCCATCATGAAACGCTTTTAATTTCATCACGACCCATTTTGTATATCTATTTTTTTATCAATTGATATGGTGCGACTTTTTACGGAAAGTTGTTTCTTTTTTAGCATTCCAATTTTCCCAGTGCAATCCAGGTTACAGTAAAAAGAATACTATATCATCTAGCTCATATGTGTTGTTATTTATTTAAAGAATTTGTGCATCCCGCATCCCACCTTCAATTGGTTGGGATCCCTCCCCCATAATTATGTGTGATAGATGATCAAAACCTACATTACTTTCCTAGTTTGAAAACACAGAACAAGAACTCTTGGAATAGAATTATCGAGTGACATATCCTCACATGTAGTATTGCCTTGTTAACCAATTACTTTAATGCCATTTTATCCGTGTAGAATAAAAATTGAGTCACTAACAAATAGTTCCAAAATTTATGTAGTACGTACACCATTGACAATCCTTTGCACGTCGTAGTTGTATAATTTTTGTCTATGTGCATAAGTTTTCTACTTGCAAAGTAATTAGGGTGACCCATGTTATCTTCTCCTAGTTGTGACAATATTTCTTCAACAAATTTTCTTGATACATTTACATGTACATGGAATGGGTTACTCAAATTTGGGAGCTATAATATTGGTGCACATGTCAACCTTTCCTTTAACACTCGGGATGCCTTTTCTTGCTCATTACCCTATTCAAACTATCATGTTTTGCATAACAATTTTTCTAATGGTGCAACAGTCTTTGTGTATCATTTGATGAATTTCTTATAGTATCTGTAATGTCCAAGGAAGGTGTGAACCTCCCTTTTGTTTTTGTGACTCCAATTTTACTATTACCAAAAACTTCGCCAATCAACCAACAAACTTTCTTTACAAACTATATTCTCTAATAGTGTACCAAAAGGTGTTACAAAGACACCATTTTTCAGATTTAATGAAATCTACAAATTTTGACAACGCTCAAACATTAGGCACATGTTATCACAATGGTCCTTCGTAAGTGTGTATGTTGTCTAGTCATCTAGCATACCTAAAGGAACTTAAGAATATAATCCTCAAAATACGTTACAACTATGTTTTAAAAGACTGTGTGGCACATTTTACAACCCAAATGGAATTACAATGTAATCAAATGACCCCCATTCTATTTTGAAAGATATTTTTGCTTGATATTTATCCATGATCTTTACTTGATGGTATCTATACACACCTAAAAATTACATGGTGCAACATTTGAACATAATATGTCTCGATGATGAAAAATCTAGTTTCAAGACAAGAACGAGATCTAGATCCCTCCTTTTACCTTTTACACTCCTATCTTGACTTATCCAAGTCTCTTCGCTCCACTCCTACACCGTCAATTTACTTACTAATATTTTTTCTATATAACTTTCCTTTCCCTTTAACAACAGTTGTAAGACTACCCCTAAAGACATAATGGTGGTTGCACAATCACCCCTTTAGAAATAGAGGTGGTTGTGTCACTATGGAAATCAAAACTAAAGCACATGTTTTGATTTTGATTTTTTTAGAGTTTACTTGGTCAAATATACTAAAAATAGGGTCATTGGAATGGTATTTTCATTTCCCCCTCTTGCTAAAAATAGCTAGTTGAATTGTTCTCCATTAGTTGAGTCACTCACTCTCGTTCAACATGTGTATTCGACTTCTTCTTCTTCTCCGAAAATTTATATGAAAATTTGGTTCGGGTTGAGAGAAGAATACACACCATTGTATTCCATTTAAACATAATTACATGTTTATAGGAAATCATCTCCTATAAACTAGGAACTAACTTATTATCACTTAAGACTAGTATACGTGTGTGGTTATAACAACCACCATTCAATAAATATCCTTTTGTATCATGAGTTTGCAATTTTAAATTTTGAGAGGTGTTATGATATTTAATTTTAGAGAGGTTCTTATATAGACAAGCAATTATCTATCTTCTTTTACTTCTGCTCACATTCCAAATGCATCATCCTTTATATTAGACCAACCATCCTATTTTCCTGATTTCTTGTTGTCATCCATTTCTTTGGTCACCCGGATCACTTAGAACTCGAATATTAGAAGGATTCTAAATCCGAGGATACACAAAATACATCACTAATAGTATAGAGACAAACTACCACAATACTATAGTGACCAGCTTTGGGGATGCATTTAATTTCTTTCAAATTTTAATATAATCATTATATTTTGGAATTAAAAAAGCTAGTTTTAGTGTTATTTGGAATAGAATATATCATCACTTCATGTGTGCATATGTTATACTTGTATTCATTTTAGTATATTTATTCTAATAAATATTCTACCTTGGATAATCTCTTCCTAGCGTATTCTCGTGCATCTTTTTGGGAAAGTGATTAGAGTAAGAAATGAAGAAATCCTTGTATCTTCTATTATTTAGTGTATTTTTAATTAGATTAGAAGTAGTCCTATAGGGGAAAGTTTGTCCGAAAGAAAGGAGATAACTTCGAGAATCTTCCCAATATGATGAAAAAACTATGCCATAGGAAGCTTTATTTTTGTGAAATCAATAATATTTTGAATGCTTCCTCATTAGAATTAGTATTAAAAACCCCCACAACAAATGAATAACCACATTCAGGTTGTTCATTGTTTAGTTTATTTTGATTAGAAGAAGCAATTAATTTAGTTTTAGTTATTTGTTTTTTCTTTATATTGTATATCTTACTTTCATTTAAATAATCTAGAAAATATCAAAAATATTAGTTACTTAATTAGTTTTAATTCATTCCTTTCAAAGGCCTCTCAAAATACAAAAGATAGATTAAAGTAGTTACATCTATTTTATTTGGATAATTAATTGAAAAGGAATTTGATAAACCAAAGGGATAAATTCATCATTATTTTTTTTAATTAAATTTCTTTTTGTTATTCATTCATTGTTAGGATTTAACGTAATCTAGGAACCAAGATCAAGACAATAAACCTAGTTATTAGGAGTTCACATTACCAGGTCATAACCTTTGACTACCCATTTGGTTTCTCTTGTTCTCACTCGCAGATTGATGACTATACATGACCATTTTGAGTTCGGATCAACCTCGTCGGAGAATCTTCGAACCAATCATTAACCCATCAAGTATCAACATATACCAGGAGATATAAACTTAGGATTACGTGCACTATTTTTCCACTCAATTCCATTGCCCCCATAAATCATCAACCAACTTGACACTCTAAATGATAAATTATCCATAGCTAAAATTTTTTGGGCCAATCAAGAAAACTGAGTTAGAAACCCAAATCCTTAGTTTTCTCTCCTTTGTGCATTGTCTACATTCTTATATGAACCTCTTTGGAGAGAACTATTTAGAGACGAATGGAAATTTTCTAAGAGTCCATCACCTAAGCCGAACCATATTCGGTTTAATCGACATAGATTAGGAATTGTGTGCAACAATTATCCTTAATTATAGTATTTCACACAAAAAGATAAGATGAGTTTTAGTTGTCCTTGACGATAAAATTTCATAATTATAAGTTTATTGATTGAGAGTTACTCAACATTTGAATCTCGATCTTTAGCCATCCCCACCTATTCTATATTTACCACTTTACACCTACTCACACTCATCCCATCTTCCAAATATCGGTTGCCTCACCCAACCTTAGGAAGTTGAGTGCACAGGGAACATTAGTGCCACTTTCCGTATGTTTAATATCCGAAAACCTATCAAGAAATGTATAGACCTCTATGATTTAACCTAAATTGGTTAAGATCCCTAGGGGTAGTAATCGATGGTAGATTATCCTAATCAATTAGTTTCCAAATCTAATTGTAACAATATCGGAATGTCCACTAAGCGATGACTAATAAAGATAGATAATGAAACAAAACATTAGAAAATATGAGAGATAAGGTGACTTAGTTGATCTCCTAGTATGTGTGACGATCTAGGTTGGTCTAATGACTTAAATAGGATGGAAATGACTGATAGAGCCTCGTTGTTAAAACTATTTTTCAACTACTACACGAAACAAAGTGGATGTCATAGGTCAAAGTGTACCCTTGTTATGGCCCTTTCTGTATGCTCCTATCCCTTTAGATCCTCTACTCTTGGTATTTTCTTGGCATGTGCATTGTCTTTTGATCTCGATCTATCTAAAATATGGATTTCCAAAACTATGCTTTTCTTGTGTAATTGATTGATCCTTCAAAACCCAAATGGCCCGTAAGTCCTGCAAAAAAACATTAGGTGGGTTGTGGGAACCCTCGTGCACCGCTAACATCGCCACTACTTTGAAGAGGGCTCAAACCTCATGTCATTCTCACCTAACATGTGATCTCTAGAATGTATGCAACCAAATGGATAGCCATGATATTTTAAAAATGATATTGTACTTAAAAAATTTCCTAGATTGACTTAGAATGATGATATGTTCCTTGTATTTGTAGATCTAAGTGGATGACTACCCTAGAAAGAGTATGTAGAGTATATGGAGCTCAAGGGAGTCTTGGAATTTATTTTCTTATGATTTTTCTTAGTGTATTCTCGTTAGGATCTTTGGGTGTCAAATATGTACGATCTCCTTTTTGATAATGGACGAATAACTAGCTTATATATGTGTTGAGAATCTATAAAGTTTGGATAAGGATGACTAGAAGTGACCGAAAGGAATTTAAATCAAGAAAAATTATGTTGGAGGAAAGGGAACACAAAGGATTTGAAGGGACATAACATATGGATGTTATGACCCATCTTGGGATCTTTGGTCGGGATACATGTGTGAATTCTTTAAAATGGGGATTATACTATGCGAATGGTTTAACTTTGATTCTATGGACTAAAATGAGATACATGTGAAAGCAAGAATGAATGGGATATAACTAGGGATACCATGATTGAATAAGTTGGAAAAGTGTGGACTAGTGAAAAGGAAATGTACAATTTATGTTGTTGCAAGTCATAAATTACGAAAATGATTATCTACATTCTCTTCTCGTGATTCCTTCCTAAATTTATTATGTGAAATGTGTTGTGAATGAATCAATAACAAAAAAATTATTTCAATTTTTGGTATTCCACACAAATTCTTATGAACCCATATTTCTTAACACTAATAACCATGATGATTGCCCATTTTGACTCGTCCATTGGTATTACCACACCTACAACCAACATGTTGTCAATTTCTTATTTTACCTTTGCATGGAGATTAGGATTCATTCAATATGGTATTTTGTGTACGGGTTTGAATATTTTGGTCAACTTAATTTATATCTTTCCTAATAATGGGTGTAACCCCTTAATTTCTAGATAACTATTAGAGGTCAAAATTTCATCTAGGTCTCGAATCATGTGAGATCCAAAATTTTGGGCCAACATGGGATTGTCTCTAAGTGTGGGACTTGTGGCTTGAGATAGACCTCCGGAGAAGGAAAAATTCCTTTATTTCATAGATTAAGAGAATCAAGTGCAACACAATCTAACCTAATGCTAAAATTACTGCTATAGCTAACCTATACTAAATCATCCAAGGAACCAAGGGGAGAGGAGGAAAGAGATGAAAAAGTAAATCCTAAGCTAAAAGGGGTAGTGATAGCACCAGAATGAAAGGTGAAACTCCTATAATTCTAAATGACATAGATGTAAGTTTAAAAATGAGATCATGAATATGCACACAATTCTAATTCAAGAAACTAAAATAATACAAAATATGCAAGAGAACAAAGGTATTCGTGCGAACACGAGAGCATTTGAAGTAAAGAAAGAATTTAAACTCACATTAGTTGATCCCTTACAATTTACATGCAGATTCGAGGCATGAAAATCTTCATTCGTGAGTTACATAGGTCGAAAACACGAAATTTGGAGTTCTCCAGAGAAAAACCCAAAAAAACGCTCAGGAAGAAAATGGGAGAAGAACCCCTATAATTTGTGTGAGCACTTACATTTATAGAATTCATGGGAGGAAGAGAGAGAAATAGAGAGGGAAGGAAGAAACACCATGTTGGAGTACCTATCTTTGAAATATTTTTGAACAATCATGTACGCCATGATTTCTTACAGTGTTGACTTGTCTACAAGAATGGGTGTCATCTCAAAAGATTTAACTACCATGAAATGACACCTTGATTTAATTGCACACCATTAGACAACATGGGACAATGACATGCTTCATTAAATTCCGGTGGTTTGTCATCTAGTTTAGAAACATGCTCGACATTTGTGCTTTTTGTGGATTTGGATTGTTCTATGGTTTTCCACGGCCTCTGACCTTGGATTTGAAAAATTCTGCACTTTTCCTTCACACTTTATCGTTATGTCATAGAGGTCTTCTTTCTTCTTATGTGAAATTTTATGTGCAACTATGTTCTTTCATTCCCCATACCTTGAGAAACCATGAAACACTTTCACTTTGGGAACTGCAGAAACATACACTAAGTTAGTGCCACGGCTTCTAACATTAGTCACATTGAAACTTTTTTACTTTTTTTGTGTGGTACCTTACGGTAACTTTTCCCCTTGGTCAAATATTTTAACTTGGAATAATTCATCCTTGATTCCACATAATTGAAAAACTCTGTAGAATGTTATGTGTTTTGATTCTGCGTGATAGTGTCTTTCTCTATACCATGAAGCATTAACCTTCTCACTCCTTCACGCACTTTAAAGACCCTGTATTTAGCTGAATTTCTAACCTTTTTACACATGAAATACCATGATAGTCTGTCATGCATTTGACCCACGAAACACTAATTTTATACCCACAAAATATTAACTTCCTCAATGTTGTGAAGGTCTTTCAAACCTCTGCAAAACACTAATTCTACCAAAATATGCCTAACTCCCAAACTTAAAATCATTTGTCTCACAAGTTAGGAGAACCCAAAGAACACTACATTTTCATGTACTCTGCAAAGATTAATTTGGTGTCTCATGATTTTCCTGAGAATTTTTTTCTAAGTCCCAACTTAGATAAGTCGTTCAAAATTACATGGGGTGCAATTTGGACAACAATTTGGTGACTTCTAAGGGACATCAACTCTGCTAGATGATAAAAACCAAGTATCCTGAAGCATCCATTGGGAACATAGTCAACCATAATCTTGAAAATTAATCTCAAACATTTAAAACCTATTTCTTGCATCTGCATGAACTTAGTTTTTAAGCGAAATTGACCTTATAAAGATGGAAGAATATATAATATTGAAGAATGCTCCAACTATTTGATTTCCACCATGGAACCTGTTCTAGGATGACATGCATATGTCTGTAAGGGGGGCTTCCAAACTTATGAAAAAAGGGACTATCATACATGCTTTAAGTGAAATGTGTAGAGTGTACAAACACTTATTACAAACAAAGATGACCACCACATGGCTGAGGGAAAGACACTCAACTAGTGATCAACACACAACAAAGGAGGGAACCTCCAACAAAAAAACATTAAAAAACACAAGTATTTACAAGATGCAATATACAAACTTAATGGAAATGTTTAAGATGAATCCCATTGACTAGGATTTGTAATGCTTCTCCATCAAGGTTGGATAACTCAAAATATTTATCCTCTTTATAGGTAGTGATGATGTATGACCCACTCCAAAGTGCATCAAACTTGGAGTTTCACCCTGGTTTAGCTCTATCTACATCCCATTTTAGGACCATATCTCCTACATTGAAAACCCAAGCTTTGGCTTTCCTGTTAAACCATTGTTTGGTTAACCTTTGATGCTCTCCAAACCTAACCATGGTAGATCACCTCAATTATACAATTTCAACTAACTCCACCATTTTTATTTCTATTTGATATTTATCTTCAAATTATAACCATTAAGATAACTCTAATGAAATAAATTCTAGAGATAAAGTAATCCAAACTTCTCTACCATATACAAGTTTGAAAGGATAATTTCTAATTGCTATTTTTGATGTGATTTTATTAGCCCCAAAGAGCATTTATCACCTTTGTGTGCCATTGTTTTTGGTTGGTTATCATTGTTCTCTTCATAGTTCTAATCAGGTTCTTGTCAATAGACTTTTCCAAACCATTACCTTGATGGTAGTAATTAGAAGAAGTCTTTAAGTATACTCCAAGTCTAATAGCCCAATTAGAAATATTGGAACTTAGGAGGCTTTATCATTATCATATATGATGGTATAGGGAACCCCAAATTTTATCACAATGTCCTCAACAAAATCAAGGATGACTGACTTAGTAACTTCCTTGAGTGGTATGGCATCTATCCACTTGGTAAAATAGTCCATTGTTGTCAAAACCCACTTATGATGTGCACTTGATGGAGGTTTAATCATTCCCATAAAACCAAGTCCCTTTTGATAAAAGGTTCATTTTTTATGAGATGAAGAAGAATGACCATCATCTTATTTTTACCGATGAAGAAAGCACATTATTTACATTTTTTGACACGTTGATGTGCATCTGTGAACAATGTGGGACAAAATTATCATGCCTTCATGATTTTCATAGTTGTGGCCTTGACAGAGAAGTGTCTGCCAGAGAAACAATTGTGGAATTATACCAGGATTTTTCTCACCTCTTCTCCCTCAATGCTCCTTAACAACACTCCATCAAGGTTACTTTTGAAAATAATCTCACCAATCAATGCATAAGGAACTAATTGCAACTTGAGATGTGTTATTTTTGTTTTGTTCAAACTAGGAAGGTCACCGCCAATTGTCAAGAATGTTGTCATGTTATTAATCTAATTGCCATGACTAAGTTGATTATCTTTGTTTTGCAGAAATTATGTGTTGCACGGAGATTTGGAATGTTCTACAGATCTTCACCTTGAGTATCCTCGTTTCCCAGATCCTCTATAGTTTGTTCTTGTTCTTCTTCCGTGAATAAAGAGGCTTCTTGATTATCCTGAGCATCTAAGGCAAGTCATTCAAAAATTTCTCTACCTCTCACCAAATTTTTGGCTTTTATGGTCAAATAAAACTCCATGATTATGGTCACCCATTCAACTCTCTTTTTGAATAATTTCTACACCCATGATGAAGTCTCTCACACTAGGATGTGAGATTAAAAATTTTATGTGGTTGGCGGTTAGCATGGGCTTGAATTTTTGAGATCTCGTACGATGGTGAAGACTTTTTTTTCTAAATGACTATACTTGAGCTCAAAATATTTCAGCATTTGGATGAAAAAGGCTACACATTGCTCTAAGTTTTCATCTTCTTCTATGTGAGAACCATGGGACACTATTATTAGCCCCATAAATGTAAAGGATTAAATCCTTTGTAAAATATGGATTGATGAGTGTTGGAGCTTGGGAAAATGTGTATTTTATCTTATCAAAGCTTTATATTCCCTACACTATTTATTTGAAATTATAATCCTTCTTGAGAATCAAGGTGACAAGCCTAACTATTCCCACAAAATTAGGAATGAACTTCCTAATAAATTTTATCTTGCTTAGGAAATATTGTAGCACCTTCTTGTGAGTTGGTAAGGAGAGAGAAAGGATGGTGGATATCCTTTCAAGGTCAATGGAGATACCATATTTTGAAAGAATATGACCTAAAACCTTTCCTTGTGAAACTATAAAATACACTTCTTAGGGTTAAAAGATACCCCAAAATCTCTACATCTTTTGAATATTTTCTAAAGATGACTGATGTGATCCTTTCTCTCCTTTGATAAAACATTGATATCATCTAAATAAATAAGGACAAACTAATTTATGAGTCTACGGAAATTAATGTCCATTGCTCTCTTCAATGTGGCACCCATATTTGATAGACCAAAATACATCTTTTTATATACATATGTTCCCCACTTGGTTGTAAACATGGTTTTATGTCAATCATCTTCTTTAAATTTGATATAATTTAAACCTGAGTAGCCATCAAGCATAGAAGACCTTTCATCTCCTGCTACCGTCTGCAAAAAAAAATTCCATGGAGGGAAAGGATAATGATATTTCAAGGAGGCCTTGTTCAAGTCCCTAAAATCCATACAAATCTTGATTTCTCCATTTTTCTTCCTAACATGGACCAAGTTGGACACCTAAAAGGAGTACTTAATGGGGAATATTATTCTTCCTCAATTATATTTATTAGCTCCTTTCTCATGAGTGGCTCAATATTAGGGTTCAACGACCTCTTTTTCTGTTTCACTAGCTTGGTCAGGATCAAGATCAATGGTGTGTTGAGAAATTCCGGTTCAAAACCTATAACATCTTCATAGTTCCATGAAAATACATCATGAAAATTCTGACACAAAGAAATAAAATCTTGTTCTTCATCTTGATCACACACCTTTCCAAGAAATAACTCCTTACCTTATGTAATGGTGACTAGTTTGCAATCCTCTTGGCTCACAGATATTCTTTTTTTTTTCCCTTTGATCTCATCATCAAGATTGAAGATGTCCTCAAGGGTTACTAACCATTTAGGTAACTTGTTAGTTCGTAGCTAGATGATTTGATCACCATAACTTTCTTGCAAACCAGTGCAAGCTTGAAGAGGAATTGAACCTTATTTTAGATGACCTAAACTATCTATTCATCATTCTCAAACATTTTCTAACTACCTTAATTATCCAGGATGGATGGTCTTACAACCATCTTGACATGTTGTTTACCTTAGACACATTTTCCTCGTAGGGGAAAACTATGAGCCAACAACCTCCATTTGATCTTCTTCTTTATTTGGATTTTTTGGTACCACCTGAAGGTGCAAAACATCAAAAATATCCAAAAGGTCTCAAAATTGATTCCTATAAGCTTTCATAATATTATTCTTGGTTGCACACTTCCTCTGACTTGGTGGATGACCAATTCGGTTTCTCGAATATTTGTAGGGCCTTGATTTATTTCTTTTCCATGATAAGCATACTATAAACCAATGACTCATGCTCCACCACATTGTTTGAGCATATAAATTGAACCTATGTGTAAAGAATATTTTTTTGTCTATTAGGGAGACAATAACTACACCTTCCCTAGCTCCATTTCTTCTTCTAGAATCGTCAAAGAACATTTTCCATAAACTAGAAGCATCATTGTCTTCTTTTTGAAACATACAAAATGTGAATTCTTCTTCATGGATACAATAGGTTCCCGATAATTCTCCATAGGTGTGTTATAGGGATCAAAATCATAATGCTCTTTAGCCCACTCATCAAGCATAATATAGGGAACTGAATGAGGTGAATGTACTTATCTCAATGGATTCAAGATAAATTCCCACTTCTCCTTGGACCATGTAGTTTGCATTGATATGACTAGGATCATGAACTTCAACATGATAAGTTGAGATGGGCTTAGCTTTGATTGTAAACCTAGTCCCATACCTTGTTCTCAATAACATATGAGACCAATCTAAAGATAGGTATCCATCCACTTTGGTTGTGAAATATCTGGAGAGGTAGAGGGTGAAAAAGGTGGCAAATCAATCACGAAGATGTCTTGCATTATAGTTAGGCTTGGGAAAGCATGAAGAGTTAACTCCAAATCCTTGATCACACCCAAGACTTGCATTATTGACCCATCAAGCTGTAAAACACCTTTTGAGGTTGGATTATACTCAATTCCCAAGATATTTGTAATCTTCTTAGGCATCACTAAGGTACTAGCACTAGAATCTATCATGTATTTGTGTAAAAGGTGCTTGTCAATGATTAGAGACATGTAGAGAGGATGAGGTTTGACAACCGCACTCACTTATTCTTCCTTGGGCGGAAAAATGTTGACCACAAAGTCTTCTTAATACATGGTGGGTTTAAGAGGTAGAATTTTCTTCAAGGATTATTTTAGGGTATCCCTTTGAGATGGGATAGATAGGGCATCCCACATTGTAACATTTAGTTTTTTCCTTTTCATTTGTTCAAAAATGTTGAGCGGGATACCGCTTCCTTCTGCAATGAGGGAGTGCCATTTTACTTCCTTATTTGTTTCATCCACGAAATCTCTTTGGATGACAAGTTACTTCATTATGTGGATTTGTGTTGAGATGCAAATTCTCTTCCTATCATACTGAGAAATTTCTTGTTTTGTGTTATTGAGTGATCCGCGGCTAACTAGGTGTATCTCAATTTCTACCCAAGTCCATGCAGTTGACAATAATTTCCATGTAGAGTTAGAGCAATAGAGGAGGATACCTTACATCCATTTATTTCTTTTTAGACCTTATGTTATTTGCCACATGAAGTTACATCTTGTTCAAATTTACCATGGCTTAGTTAATCGCATAGACATCTTCAAGTCTAAAAAACATGAATTTAGGCTCAGGGAGGCTTCTTGTATCTCTTTTACACTATTATCTCGATGAAGTTGCATCTTGCTCTTGGTGATAAAATTGGGTCTACACCATGATATATTTCTCATGTAAAGAGTTTAACGCAACTTCACATGCATATTGATTGTGGGGTTGATCACAAGGCTAACACCATTCAAAACCTTAGGCCATGTTTTTTTGGATCGAAACAATGGTTTTTCTCAAGCTAGGAACTGGTGGAGGTTATGAATTTGGATTTGGTGGTCTCCTTGGTGGGTAATTATATCCAAATATTTGGTTTGGGTATTGAAAGCCTTATTATGGATAACCTTGAGGAGGATTAGGATAATTTTGGGAGGCTTGAGCTTGTTGTCTCTTAAGGGATACAATCTCTTCTTTCTTCATATAGAAGCAAGATGTAGACATGGATGATGAAGAAGATGGTTGAGCAATGATAGGAAAACTAGTGGGTTGAGTACTTTGCGATAATTCAAGAAAAATGGGCATTGAAAATCTAGGGGCTAGTTTACCTGTTTGGATAAAACTATTTTCAAACTTAATGGTTATTGCATAAGAAGCGGTAATAGAGTAGTACCCATATATTAAATCATTATTGTTATGTCGAAATTCAAAGCTCTAAGAAAATATAGAAATTCACCTTGAGGAGTTGGTATTAGAAGGATTGGAATTATGTCGCATGGTTTTTGGAGCTTGGATTTGAAATTCGCCACAAGTTCACTCTAATAATTAATTTATTCTAATTTAATTTACCCAAAATTAAATAAACACTAGCCCAAAAATAATTTAATTATTTTATCCTATAATAAGTTACTAGGGTCACCATAATAAGTCTACACACCTTATAACTTAACTTGTTTCCCCCTTTTTATTATTTTTCCCACACACCCTTCTTTATTTTATTTCTCATTCCCATAAAATGTTCATGACTTAAAGGAGTGTGTAGGGTTGAATGTGAGCCCTAGGATGGATCTAATCTTGACCCTAGATTTTGAATTTTACCCTAAAGTTGCCCTAAACATCTCTATGTTTTTTTCTTTCCTCTCTATTCCTTTTCTCATTTTGTTTTGTGTTTTCATTTGAATGTACAGGTTGTGGAGGAGCTAAGGAAGAGAAGGATTCATGGGATTTCTCTTTTGATGAGAAGGATCTTAATAATATTTCATTATTATTTCTTTTTATATACCCAACTGAGATCTCCTCAGATTGGGCATTTCTTTCATACCCACATGTTATTCTATTTATTTATTTTTTTTTATTTTTTATAGGAAAATATTTTCCTCATATATATATATATATATATATATATATATATATATATATATATATATATATATAAATAAATAAAAAAAAAAAAACCGAAATACCCATAATATAAAAAAAATGAAAAATGAAAGAATGTGGGGTGGGTATTTGGATTGAGGGGTTTGGAGAGGGGTTTCAAAGGGGTGGAGGATGGGATGGGAGAGGGGGAGGGAGGGGGGAGGGTGTGGGGAGGGTGGAGGTGGGTGAGGAGGAGGAGGGAGGAGTGGGGGTGGGGGAGGGGGAAAAGGGTGGAGGGGGGGGGGGGGTTTTTTGGAGATTTGGGGTGGGAGGTATGGTGGTGGGTGCGCACGGGTTTGGGGAGGGGTTCGGCCCTCCCCATTTTCATTTTTGCTTTTTTTTTTTTTAAAAAACAAAATACTTTTTTAATTATTTATTTTTTATTTTTTTTATTTTTATATATTATATATATATTATATATTATAATATATATAATATATATATATATATATATATATATATATATATATAATATAATAATAATATATATATATATATATATATATTATATATATATATATATATATATATATATTTACATATATATATAAACTATATATAATGTATAAAAATATATATATGTATATATATATTTGTATATATATATAATATATATATAATATATTTTAAATATTATTTAACATAATATATATTTATTTTATAAATGTATAAATATGTAGTACTAAAAATAGAAAACTAAAAAACTATATTCAAAATATCCAATATATATATACATTTAAGATATGACCATTCTAAAAATCTAAATCATTTATGAAAATTAAGATTTATTCAAAAAATCATATGGTATAAGTTTTACTATTTCTGAGGAATGAAAATAAAATTTTTTTTCATAGAGATGTCAAAATTTCTTAAGAACTTCATTTTCAAAAGGATAAGATTTATTTAATACTGATTTTAAAATAAAATCATATTAACTAATTTTAAAAGAAAATGAAAAAGTGAAAATTTATTTCATTTTAAAACATTTTTATAAAACTACACAAAATTTTACAAAAGAAATATATTCTTTTTTACAAGAATAATATATTTCCAATAAATCAACTTTCTTTCAAAATGGAGTTTCAAATCAATTTTATTAAAGGAATTAATCTATTTTACAAGATTTCTTTTCAAGGGAGTTTAAATCAAATATACAACATGTTTTTCCAAAATTAATAATACTCAAAAACCATCATTACAAGCTTCTTTGCAAGATTGAAGGAAGATTGCACAAGAAAATGTGACTCAAGTTTACAAGTAATACCAAATACAAAAAAAAAGGATTTTACAAGATAATGAAAGCTTCCACATAGCCATATTCTTAAAGTTACAATGAGAGTGATGTCCACAAAAAGATGAAGAAGACAATGAGAAGCCAAGATGACAAGAATCTCCAACTATCTTCCACTTGAGCTCCAACTTTGAATGCTTTTCAAAGAACCAACACAAGGAGAAAAAAACTTTTTAACCACCCAACCTTTAGGCATCATTACATGCCTTTCCAAGGTTGGAAGACATGCTAGCCTCCCCCAAGCCCATGGGAGAGAGAGCTAGCTTCCACAAATTTTTTGCACAAGATAAAGGGAGACATAACAACATTATATTTTCACATTCAAGACAATCCAAACACTAAGAAGAACACCAAATTTTTGTAAAGAAGGAAAGGAGGAGAAACCATATTCTACCTCCAAAATGGGGAAGAGAAGAAGAGATATCCAAGGTGCCAAAAGTGTGGTCCAACATTGGATGCACACAAACAAGAATCTTCACAACCTCCTTATTCCTCCAAATCATCAAACCCTCCTTATTTCTCCACCCATTCACCAAAATCCTTCTTGGGAGGATTTTCAAACCCATTGGGTTTCCTCTCCAAGAATGGGGAAGGGGGTTCAAACCATATGAACCACCTTCCCCACCTCAAACCATATGAGGGGAGTAAAAAGAACCTACATGGCTTTCCCATCAAGCCATGAGGTTTGAGAGGAAAATCCCTCTCTCTTCCCCCATAAACTCCAAAATCCATCATGCCATATGATGGATGGAGAAAAAAAAAAACAACACAAAGCATACTCAACAAAAATAACACACAAAAAAAACAACACACATTTTAAACAAAACAAGGCTAAGATCTAACATAATATAAAACATAAAATGAGCTCAAGGAGCCTACCTCCAAAATCTCTCCAACACTCTAGCTTTTCCACTTCCTTATCCAAGCAAGCTCTAGCTCCAAAATCACCAAGCCTCCAAGCAAAAAAAGCTCCAAAAAAAAGTTCTCTCTTCTTCCCCCATGAGGGAGAATTTGAAGAGAAGCCAAAAAATTTCCTCACAAATGAGGGGGTGACATGTGTCACCCCTCTCTTCCCTCCAAGTCAAAGATTCTTAAAAATAAAAAGAAGAAAAGATAAACTAGCTTTTAACACTCTTCTCCCAAATTACCCAAAATGAAAAACAAAACAAACTTGTGCAACTTTTAACAAACACACATACCAATCCATCTTACATGGATGGTGACCAAAGAGAGGAAAAATGGGAGGAAACTCCTCTATGCCTTGAAATTAAGCCCCCTACCTATTAGGTAGGGTCCAAGGGCTATTTTCATGCTAAGTGAACTCCCAAACTTAAAAGGGGTCACTTAAAATGCCTAAAATAGCCAAATTTCGGGTTTGGCACATTTGGGCACAAGTGTAGAGGATGTGGGGCCCACCCAAGGGTTCACATGTGACCCTAATCCCCTCTAATTAAATACACCATTACCCAAACACAAAACTTAATGCAAGTGGGGACCATTAAATCCCCAAATCAAGTTTACAAAGCAAACTAAACATCCTAAACAAGATTAATATTACATGACATACTACATTACAAATGAGGGTCACTCATGGTGCCCAAAATAATGAAATCTAATACTAAGGCCTCATACAATAAACATGGTTAGGACTTAGCCCCATGGGCCACTTGTGCAAATTTGTGTAGCCACCCTGAAACCCACGTTCTCCTGTGACTGTCACCTGCACACTCATTGCACACATTAAACACACATGTCCGATACAATGTAAATCAACTACTCAATAAGTGATCAATGAAATCTATGCTAGCATATCATCATCATCATGGAATTGAAAATGTGACAACATGCATAATTACACACAATTTACCATGAGTTAGCCATAGAGATAAATAAAAGTGACATACATCCATATAATCCAAACATGCGACTAAGCTAAGTATCTAACATATATCAATTAGGTCTAAACAACATCATAATAAGTTAGTATCCACAACATCAAATGAAAAAGGTGTCAACATACTAATCAAATCAAATTGGTGCTATGCACCCAAATATCCATACATGTCCAAGAAGGTCAAATATCATAACATAATGTCCAACATATATCAAATCCTTATCAAATCATGTCTATGAATAAAGAAGTCAATAATATAACTGAGGCTATAAAAATGTGGGCACTACATCCCCTCTCCTAAAATTAGACTTCCTCCTAGAAGTCACTGAAAGAGATAGGGATATCTAGCCCTCAATGGTGTAGCATCCTCCCAGGTAGTTGTTGTCTCATCATATCTATCCCACTGCACTCTAACCTGGTCCAAGTCTCGACCCCAAGGGCCAACCTCCGGTGCTCCAGTATGCGTATGGGCTCCAGTCTCCACTACCCTCCATCCTCTACCTATAATGCCAACCAATCCAAAACATGAGAAACATCTGTACATATCTACGTAGTACAAAAACATGAAATACATCATGGGCCCATGCAAGGCATGGTGGAAAAGCTAGGTGATAGGAAACTAGACCGATGACCTCTAAAATATCAAAAGGCCCCACAAAATGAGGTGATAGCTTAGAACCCTTTCCATAGTGGATTGGGCTCTTATGTGGATGAACTCTCAAGAAGACTTTGTCACCCACTGAGAAGTGACGATCAATCCTCTTGGTGTCTGCATACACCTTCTGGCATGCTCTAGCCTACTCAAGACATTGTCTAATCAAAACAACCTGCTGCTCTAAGTCTTGTAGGTAAGTTGGTCCAAGAATAATCCTGTCATCTAGTCTGTCCCAACTCAGAGGTGTCCTGCAAGGTCATCCATACAAAGCCTGGTAAGGAGCCATACCAATGGAACTATGATAGCTATTGTTGTATGAAAACTCAACTAAATGAAGATAATCTTCCCATTTTTCTGTTGGTCCATCACATACATCCTCAACATGTCCTCCAATACCTGATTAACCCTCTCTGTCTATCCATCTATCTCTAGATGATATGTTGAGCTGAAATTAATCTGAGTACCCAGAGCGGTCTGAAAGGAAGTCCAGAAAACTTGAAGTGTAAATGGTATCCCTGTCATTGATGATGGTCTTTGAATCCCATGCAATCTAACAATGTCCTCCATAAATACTTTGGCGATGGCCTATGCATTATAGGTGACCTTGGTTGGCGAGAAATGCGCAACCTTGGTCAACTTATCCACAATGACCATAATGGCATCATGATGATAAGAAGACATAGGAGTCCTACTATGAAATCCATGGAGATCACATCCCATTTCCACTCGGGAATATCATGAGGATGTAAGAGTCCTGCGGGATGAGAATGCTCTTCCTTGACCCTCTGGACACTCAAGGCAATGTGCAACAAAATCTGCTATGTCTCATCAAGACCAGGCCAATAATATAACTCCCTCAGATCGGCATGCATTTTCTTTACTCCTAGATGTGTTGCATATGGAGCTCGATGAGCCTCTATGAGGATGAAGCTTACACAGATCACCACTGACTTAGGCACATAGATGCACCTATGGAACCGAAGTAAACCATCTGTCTCTAAAATGCACCCTGAATATCTGCCCTCTAATGAACCCTGTGACTCCAACATCTATCTAGCACCCTCATAAAACCTATGTCCTCTGAAGATGCTCAAGAATCCTACCTCTCAAATCTGACTACAAGTGTCAATGATGCAAGCACATGTCATCATCTACTAAGTGCATCTGCAATGACATTTTCCTTTCCTTTGATATATTGCACCTCCATGTCATACTCACATAGGAACTCCATCCAACACCATTGTCGAGCATTGAGGTTTGGCTGTGAGAAGATATGTTGTAAACTATGGTGGTCAGTCCTCAAAATGAAAGGTCTACCCAAAAGGAAATGATGCCAACACACAAGTGCATGAACAACTGCTGCAAGCTCTAAGTCATGAGTAGGATAATTAAGTTCATAGTCTTTGAGCTTACGTGACTCAAAGGAAATCACCGATGCTCTTGCATAAGAACTGGCTCCCAAACCCTCTAGTGATGATGCATCAGTACAAAAAAAAAAAATCCTCTGTAGGGTCCGGAACTGCTAAGATGGGCACCAGTGGTTAACCTTTCCTTAAGAAACTGAAAGGCCTGCTCACACTTTTCTGACCAATCAAACTTCTTCCCTTTTCTCTGAAGGGAAGTAATAGGGTGAGCAATCCTAGAAAAATCCTTGAACAAACCTATGGTAGTAACCTACTAAACCCATAAAACTCCTCACCTCAGTGACTGATGTGGGTGCTGGCCAATCCATGATAGCTTGTATCTTAGAGGGATCTACTGAGATACCCTCTCCTGATATGATGTGACCCAAGTATTGAATCTCTATCTAAAAGAAGCTACATTTTTCCAAGTTCCCATACAACTTCTGCTCTCTCAAAACCTATAGTACCTATCTCAAATGCTCCTCGTGTTCCTCCTCGAAATGAGAATATATCAATATATCATCTAGGAACACTAAGACAAAGTGATCCAGAAAGGTCCTGAATACTCCATTCATGAGGCTCATGAAGATAACTAGGGCATTAGTCAAACCAAATGGAACAATGGTGAACTCATAATGCCCATAACATGTGTGAAAAAGTTGTCTTATGAATGTCTACATCTGATATGCACAACTGATGATACCCTGACTTGAGATCAATTTTGGAGAACACTCTAGCTCCCGCATCTGATCAAACAAGTCATCAATCCTAGGAGTGGATAACGGTTCTTTATTGTGACTTTGTTGAGCTTCTGAAGTCTACACAAAGTCTAAGAGAACCATCCTTCTTCTTCACAAATATGACTGGCACTCCCCAAGGAGATACACTAGGATGAATGAGACCCTTCTCCAACAACTCCTCTAACTAATCTTGAGCTCATGAAGCTCTAGAGTCATCATCCGATAGGGTGCCCTAGAAATGGTGTGGATCCTGACACTAAATCAATGGTGAAATCCACCTCTCTGTGGGGTGGTAACCCTAAGCTCACCTGAAACACATCTACATACTCCCTCAAAACTACATGATCATCTAAGGGTGAATGCTCTGAGTGCTCTCTGATCGATCACTAATGGTGATAGAAAACAACTGACAACCTTTACGCATGCTCCACTTGAGTTGCTTAGCCGAGATCATACACAAGAGATAGGCCTCTACATCCCTGATATCACAACTACACTCCCAAGATCATCCTGACACTCAATGACCTTATTTCTACAATCTACCTTAGCCCGATGAGCCTCGAGCCAATCCATACCCAAAACTACCTGATAGGATCCTAGAGGAATAACTCGGAGGTCAAGTGTAGTGGAGAAGACTCCCAAATCAAGTACAACTCTCCACATATGAGTCCACAATGAGTTTGGCCCCAGAGGCCAACTCAACCTACCAACTATCTGAGTTGCCTAGCCACCACTAGCCCACACTGGTCCACTACAAAGGAGATATAAAAGAATCTGAAGCACCTAAATCAAAAGTACTGAGATAGAAATACCCCTGATAGTACTCATCTCAATAATATGTGGCTCGATGCTCAACCTTTGGTGGGTTCAACAACCATACATACACATGATGGGCATGTCCTACATCACCCACCATCTGCTCGGATCTAGGAGCTCTCTACATATCCATGGTAGTAGGTTTGTGTGACACATACACACATAATGATCAGGGGACCCACAAATAAAACATCCTCCTGTACCTCTAAGATGGGGTCCCTCCTGTACTCTGGTGAACTGATCCTACTAGTCCAGCCCAACCCTAGCAGACTGCTACATGTGCTGGTTGTACCTACTGTGAGTACCCTATCTCCTATCCCTAGCTCCACCAAAACCTCCTCTAGTACCACCTCTCTGTAAGCTCTGAGTCTTCTAGCCCTCTTTGCTGGTGGCCATGATGTGTGTCTGTACTGTGTGGATGGTGGAGCCCTCGATAGCTACTGGTGGAGGCCAGAATCCTCCTCTAGGGGGTGGTGTTGTCCCCATGACCTCTGACTCTGAAAGGCCTGTATCCTATCCTAAAACTTTCTCTTTTCTATCTCGGTGCTCCTGTGCCTTGGTCCTGTTCTCCTCAGCTAAGTAGGCCTTCTCAATGGCCTTCTCAAGCATGGGAGGAGATAACATCCTAACTACTCCTACTATATCTACATTCAGGCCCTAATAAACCTATTTACCTATAATTTTCATCTTGCAGGTAGTCCACATACTACAAAAGATCCAGAACCTTCTCTCATACTTGCCACTGTGCTAGAGCCCTGTCATAAGTCATGAAACTCATCAATCCTCTTCTCATGAAAAATGCTCTGACATATATACAAGAGCCCTAAAAACACTCCTCAAACAACTCCCAGTCATTGTCTCTCGAGTCAAATGGAGCTTCCACTCCTCATTCCTCCACCAAACACCTACTGTGCATCTCTCGAGGAGGTGTATGGAAACCTAGCTTTGACATTTCTCTCATAAGAGTGCAAGCCAAAGTAGATATCAGGCTAAGGAGCCATGACTCAGCCCCAAAGCCATCTATAGAGCCGGTGTATGTAGGTAGGCTACAAGTGAAAGAAGATCCCTAATCACACTACCTGTGTCACGATCCTACGCTGTGGGTCCAATAGGTGAAAGGGGTCATCTATCTCCAAATGGTCCCTCAAAGTTATGTGAGAATGGATACGATGGTATGAGGCCACCCTCTCATGGTGAATGGAAGGGCTACGTGACCTCTCCCACCTAGGGGTATCATGCTCTGGTGGCTCTGAGTGTGCATCCTCACCTATCGGCTCCTCATCTCCTAACTGGATGTCCTCCTCTCTCACCTCTTGTGGTGGTGGAAGGCACTGCACAACACCGATCAACTGTTGAAGAGCCTCTAAGATCTGAGGCCCTAATTTGGGTGCTGCGTGGTTTGGGCATAGGTGAAACTACGTCCCAAACCCCTAACCGATCGTCACCTCATGGGTGTCATCCTGTGCATGAGGTAAGAAAAAGGAAATTATTATTAAATTATAATGATTGTGGAAATGTTTTAATTTATTTTATTATTTGTTATTTTTTTAATGTTATTAAAGTATTAATTAAATATTTAAATTTTACCCAGAGAGTCTCGTGTGTGTGAACCTCACTCTGATACCAAATGTAATGCCCCACCTCGGGACACTCGAAAACCACACCAAAAAACTAAAAATTTGGGTAATTTTTTTTTTTTAAAGTGAAACTAAAATAATACTAATGTCTACTTCACTGTTTCCCATTAATAATTAATTTATACTAAATTTAATTTACCCAAAATTAAATAAACACTAGCCCAATAATAATTTAATTATTTTATTCTATTAAGTTCACTAGGGTCACAAATAAAAGTCTACACCCCTTTATAACTTAATTAGTTTTCCCCCTTTTTAATTAACTTGCCCACACACCCCTTTTTATTTTATTTCCCATTCCCATAAAAAGTGCATGACTTAAAGTGTGTAGGGGGTTAATATGAGCCCTAGGATAGGATCAATCTTGACTTGACCCTAGATTTTGAATTTTACCCTAAAGTTTCCCTAAACATCTCTATGTTTTTTTTTTCTTTTCTTTTCCTCTTCTCATTTTTTTTTTTGTTTTTCATTTGAATGTGCAGGTTGTGGAGGAGCTAAGGGAGAGAAGGATTCATGGAATTTCTCTTTTGATGAGAAGGATCTTAATATTATTTCATTATTTATTTCTTTTATACCTACCCATTTATTAGGATCTTTTATTTGGGCATTTTTCATATTAGTTATTTTTATTTTATTTATTTATTTTTATTATTTTTATTTATAGGCATATTATATATGATATATATATATATATATATATATATATATATATATATATATATATATATATAATCTTTTCCTCAATATACAATATTAATATGGAAATTTTTTTTAAAAGAAAATTGTAATGTGTATGAATAAAGGGTTGAGGGAGATGTGGGTGGGCGGTGGTGAAGGGAAGGGTTTGGGGGTTGGATGGATAGAGGGTGGAAGGGGAGAGGGAAGGTGGGGAGGGTGGGGTGGGAGGGGAGGGGGAGGAGGGGGGAGGGAGGGGAGGGGGGGGCTGGAGGGGGGGGGGAGGGGGGGTGGGGTTGGGGAGGGATTTTGGGGAGGGGATTTGGCACAGGGGAGAAGGGTTCGAATTCCCTCCCCATTTTTTTTTTTTTTTTTTCTTTAAAAAATTTCACCATAATTTATTTTTAATATTTAATATTTTTTTTTATTTTTTTTATTTATATTTATATATATATATATATATATATATATATATATATATATATATATATATATATATATATATATATATATATATATATATATATATATATATATATATTATATATATATATATATATATATATATATATATATATATATATATATATATTTATATATTATATAATTATATATATTATATATATATATATATATATATAATATATATATATATATATATTTTTATATATATATATATATATATATATATATATATATATAATATATATATATATTTTATTTATAATATTTTTTTATATATATATTAAAAATTTAAAAGTAAAAAATTTAAAATATTTATATAATTATATAAATGTATATTATATTAAATAAGATTTATATTTATTTTTTAAAATAAAATGTAAAATAAAATATTAAAAAATAATAATTTACATATGAAAATTAAGATCTATTCAATATTAATTTCCTTTTCATAAAATTTAAATTTATTTAAAAATTTTAAAATTTTTAAAATAAGAAAAAATTTTCATTTTAATGAGTATAAAAAATTTAAAAAAGATTAATAATTAAAAATTTCTATTATGAAAGAATTAATAAATATGGAAAATATACTATGGTAATTTTTCATTTTTCAACTTTTATAATGCTAAATAAATATAATTTTTCAATTTTAAAAATGAGATATAAGTTAATAATTTTTTTTTGTAAAACAATATTTTCCATAAATAATATTTCTTTTCAAAATGGAGTTTCAAATCAATTCATATTAAAGGAAACAATATTTTACAAGATTTCATTTTCAAGGTTTAAGTTTCTCAAATTACAACATGTTTTTTTCCAAAATTATAGATATACAAGAAAATCATTACAAGTTTCACTTCAAGATTGAAGGAAGATTGCACAAAAAAAATGACTCAAGTTTACAAGTAATACCAAATACAAAAATGGAGATTTTACAAGATAATGAAAAAGCTTCCACATAGCCATATTCTTAAAGTTACAATGAGAGTGATGTCCACAAAAAGATGAAGAAAAATGAGAAGCCAAGATGACAAGAGTCTCCAACTATCTTCCACTTGAGCTCCAACTTTGAATGCTTTCAAAGAACCAACACAAGGAGAAAAAGCTTGTTTAACCACCCAACCTTTAGGCATCATTACATGCCTTTCCAAGGTTGGAAGACATGCTAGCCTCCCCCAAGCCCATGGGAGAGAGAGCTAGCTTCCACAAATTTGCACAAGATAAAGGGAGACATAACAACATTATATTTTCACATCAAGACAATCCAAACACTAAGAAAAACACCAAATTTTGCAAACAAGGAAAGGAGGAGAAACCATATTCTCCCTCCAAAATGGGGAAGAGAAGAAGAGATATCCAAGTGCCAAAAGTGTGGTCCAACATTGGATGCACACAAAAAGAATAATCTTCACAACCTCCTTATTCCTCCAAATCATCAAACCCTCCTTATTTCTCCACCCATTCACCAAAATCCTTCTTGGGAGGATTTTCAAACCCATTGGGTTTCCTCTCCAAGAATGGGGAAGGGGTTCAAACCATATGAACCACCTTCCCCACCTCAAACCATATGAGGGGAGTAAAAAAAAACCTACATGGCTTGCCCATCAAGCCATGAGGTTTGAGAGGGAAAATCCCTCTCTCTTCCCCCATAAACTCCAAAATCCATCATGCCATATGATGGATGGAGAAAAAAAAAACAAAAAAAGCATACTCAACAAAAACACACACAAGAAACAACACACACATTTTAAAAAAAAAAAGACTAAGATCTAACATAATATAAAACATAAAATGAGCTCAAGGAGCCTACCTCCAAAATCTCTCCAACACTCTAGCTTTTCCACTTCCTTATCCAAGCAAGCTCTAGCTCCAAAATCACCAAGCCTCCAAGCAAATCTCCCCCAAAAAAAAAAAAGTTCTCTTCTTCCCCCATGAGGGAGAATTTGAAGAGAAGACAAAAATTTCCTCACAAATGAGGGGGTGACATGTGTCACCCTCTCTTCCCTCAAGTCAAAGATTCTCAAAATAAAAGAGAAAAAAAGATAAACTAGCTTTTAACACTCTTCTCCCAAATTACCCAAAATGAAAAACAAAACAAACTTGTGCAACTTTTAACAAACACACATACCAATCCATCTTACATGGATGGTGACCAAAGAGAGGAAAAATGGGAGGGAAACTCCCTCTATGCCTTGAAATTAAGCCCCCTACCTATTAGGTAGGGTCCAAGGGCCTATTTTCATGCTAAGTGAACTCCCAAACTTAAAAGGGGTCACTTAAAATGCCTAAAATAGCCAAATTTCAGGTTTGGCACATTTGGGCACAAGTGTAGAGGATGTGGGGCCCACCCAAGGGTTCACATGTGACCCTAATCCCTCTAATTAAATACACCATTACCCAAACACAAAACTTAATGCAAGTGGGGACCATTAAGTCCCCAAATCAAGTTTACAAAGCAAACTAAACATCCTAAACAAGATTAATATTACATGACATACTACATTACAAATGAGGGTCACTCATGGTGCCCAAAATAATGAAATATAATACTAAGGCCTCATACAATAAACATGGTTAGGACTTAGCCCCGTGGGCCACTTGTGCACAAATTTGTGTAGCCACCCTGAAACCCACGTTCTCCTGTGACCTGTCACCTGCACACTCATTGCACACATTAAACGCACATGTCCGATATAATGTAAATCAACTACTCAATAAGTGATCAATGAAATCTATGCTAGCATATCATCATCCTGGAATTGAAAATGTGACAACATGCATGATTACAACACAATTTACCATGAGTTAGCCCTAGAGATAAATAAAAGTGACACACATCCATATAATCCAAGCATACGACTAAGTATCTAACATATCTCAATTAGGTCTAACCAACATCGAAATAAGTTAGTATCCACAACATCAAATGAAAAAAAGTTGTCAACATACTAATCAAATCAAATTGGTGCTATGCGCCCAAATATCCATACATGTCCAAGAAGGTCAAATATCATAACATATATCTAAAGTTAATCAAAGTGTCCCACCTCATCATTGTCTTCTTGCATGCTAAAAGTGTTGGAGGTCAAAATTTCAACTAGTCCTAAATCATGGGAGATCCAGTTTTTGTGAACAAGGGAGTGTCTCTAAGTGTGGGACTTTCATTAGACATTGGCTTATTTTAAAGGGTAATTCCTCTATTTCGTTTGATTAGGATAATATATGAAACAAAATCTAACCTAATTTTAAAACTACTCCTATAGATAACCTATACTTCGAAACATCCAATGAACCATGGAGAGAGGAGGAGAGAGATTCAAGAGAAAATCCTAAGCTAAAAGGGGTGGTGATAGCACCAATGAAAGGTGTAACTCCTCTAATTCTAAATGACATATATGCAAGTTAGTAAAAAGAAATCATGAAGATGCACACAATTATAATAAAAGCAACTTTAAAGAATACATAATACATAAGAGGATAGAGTTATTCACACAAAACACAAAGTATTTGAAGGAAATAAATAAGCCACACTTGCATTAATTGATCCCTTACACTTTACACGTAAAGCCGAGGTAAGAAAATCCTCATTCACGAGTTACAAAATTTGAAAACATGAAAATTTGAGTTCTCCGATTTACCTAAAAAATGCTATGGAAGAATAACCCCTACAATGTGCACGAGAACTTACATTTATAGAATTTATGGGAGGAAGAGAGAGAAAGAGAGAGGGAAGGAATAAAAACCATTTTGAGAACCTATCTCTAAAATATTTATGAACAAGCATGGATGTCATGATTTCTTATAGTATAAACATGGACACAATCTGAAAAGAGCCAACTACCATAACATGATGCCTTGATTCAATCGCACGCTATCAAAATACACATGATGACACCACACTTCATTAAATTTTGGTGGTTGGTCATCTAGTTCAAAAACAGTGTGACATTTGTACTTTCAAGATATTTTGATGGTTCTATGGTTTTCCATGGCCTCCAACCTTGTCTTTGAAAACTTTTTCACTTTTCCTTTACACTTTATCAATATGTCATGGAGGTTTTCTTTCTTCTTACGTGGCACGTTATTTGCAATTGTGTTCTTTCATTTTGCAGACCTTAAACTTGCGGAGTCACCGTGATTTTGGGAACCCTTGGTACACTAAGTTAGTGCCATAAATTCCAACATTAGTCACATTTTAACTTTCGTTTTAGTTTTTCCATGTGGTATTTTAGAAGACACCTTTTCCCCTTGGTCACGATTTTAACTTGGCGGATTCATCTAGGTTCTGGAATTGAAAAACTCATGCGAATGCTATATGTTTCAATTCTACGTGAAAGTGTCTTTCTCCATACCACAAAGTATTAACCTTCTCACTCCTTCACATACTTTTTGGACCCTTAGCTGAATTTCTGAAAAAATTGGGCATGAAACCCCACGATGCTCGACCCTTTTGACCCATGAGAGAATGATTCAATACATATGGAAGATTAACTTCCTCAGTGTTGTGAAGGTATTTTAAACCTCCACAAAACACTAATTCTTCCAAAATCCTCCTAAGTACCAATCTCAAAATTATTTGTCTCATGGGTTAGGAGAACCTGCAGAACACTACATTTTCATACTCTGTAAAAGACTGATTTGGTGTCCCGCGGATTTACCTAAGAAAAAATTGTCTAAGTCCCAACTTATATAAATTGTTCAAAATTACATGGGGGTGGAGATTTGGACAACAATAACCTATAGGAAATAAGTATGCATATTCACACGATAGTTCAACAATCTTTGCTACTACACTTCACTCCAAGTAATTGCCAATTGTTATTATTTTTGGTGCCTCGTCAATTCCGATATTCATTTTTCTAGATTTTAGTGGATTTTTTTGTGGATCATTCCCAAAGCCTTCTTGTTAATGACCTCTTTATATCCATAGGATGTTTCTATGTTTAAATGATTTTTATAGCTTCTTCTTCTATCTATTGCCCCAATTTTTCTTCACCATTGCACCTCTATTTTATTTCCATAAATACCACATAATTCTGATTCTTTAGAAATCACTTGAGTCACTTTATTGGTAATTTTTTCCCATCAAAATTTTTGGGGAGTGTGAGCCCTTACTCATTATTTAGTTTCAAGCCTCTCTTCCATTATTGCATTTTCCCCAAATATTTGTTGCTTTATACATTGAAGATGGTAATTAAATCATGATATTGATCAATAAAAAAATTTTCTGATGAACCTATTCTTGAGTGTTTCCAAATTAGTTGTGTCTTTACATAATTCACTCCTCACATACAATGTGCATGCCCATACACACACATTATGGTAGAACACATGTACCATAATACTCTCAATTGGTTTCATATGCCCCTGATATGACATAATTATTTACACTTTTGTAGATGTTCTTTAGGCTTGGTTATGCCACTATAACTTCAAAAATTCAATGGATTATTACTACATCAAATTTGGAACACAACTTATTTTGCTTAGTTTCATATTTTCAAGGATGTGTTATGAGTGGCCCACCATCTTGTTATAGTTATAATTATTGTTATGTCAAGACATTGACATGCACTCGCTCAAATTGCATATAAGTTTCCATCTTCTCTAGAAATTTCTACACATCTTCACTCCTATGAAATTTTGGAATAGGATAAGTATTCTCTTTTCTCATCCTTTTGATATTTATTCCTATAGATCATGACACTCTAGAACTTGTTTTTAATTTTGAATGAATTATATCACAATCTCTTCCAATCAACTCATATGAACCATGTGCCCAATTATCACAAGATGCAATTGTCAGTATCGATACTAGTTGTGTGTCATTCCATTATAATTCTCTCTGTATTGTCTTAGTTAATAATTATTTGGTCCTTCTACCTTTATATAGTATAGGTTCTCTATATCTTCATGTTCCTCTATGTCTTTAACATATGGGGTAATTTGTTTTGTTCCATAGGAAGAATGACGCCTTGCTTTGGGACCCATTCTCAAATCTTATATACCACTTTTGAACTGCAAGTCTACATTATTTACATAACACCATGGTCTTCTAAGTAGCACTGGGAAATTTTCTACCTCTACCGAGGAGATGAACTCAAAATATCCATAGAACTTGACCCCCATTATTTTATTAATAACATTTTCAAAATGCCAATTGGCATGATGCATGTTTTGTTTTCCATAAATAAAATATGAGAGGATGGATGGAGTGGAGATCACCCCATTCTATTCCAAACGTCGATGGTATGAATATTGACTTCAAACCCGATATATACTAATATGTAATTTATATTCTATCCATGTATACAAGCATGGACTAGTATCTTTGATCAAACTCTTCTACTTTTGTTGAATTGATAATTTTATTTTGTGCCTACCCCATTGTTTCTCATGTGCAATTTTCCCAAGTTTATGTGTCAACCATTGATTCATTAAAGGGAGTATACCCTCTGTATGCATAAGTCTACATAATTTTTGGAATTCATTTATGTTATTTTTGTCCATTTATATGAATCTAAAGGTTTCATTCCATATTCACATGTCTTCCTTAGAAACTCTATCTATCCTTGTAGTTCATGAATTAAATATTTCATCTCTTCAAGTATCTCCTTTTACTTCCTGCCATCATAATAGCCCTTTCTTGAATGTCTTTCTTTTGATTTATGTTTTCCAAAGGATTAGATGCTTGTGTTTTGGCAAAAATCCTCTTGTTGTGATCTATACCTTAGGAGAAATGTTTACTTGTGGTGTGATATTTTGGTTTGATTGTCTTTAACAAGATTGTATGTAATTTTGATCATTCCAACACCTTTTTCACTTCTTTCTTTCATTAGCACATAAAAATCTTGATAATATTCAACCTTATGCTATTTTTGGTTGTGTACACATACTATGAATGTTGGGTAGTCACATTGATAATGGTCAATAACTCACACATTGCAAGTTCTCAAGTGGAAATATTCCTCCTTCACACTTTCACTTAACCACCTCATCCTCACACATATCCTCCACATCCTTTTGGAAATTTTCCATTGTATATTTCTTTAGTCCTAATAACCTTGGTTCATGAATAGGTAAGCGCACGAAGTTGGGGGGTAGGCAAAAGTGGACAAAAATAAGAAAAAAGCAAAATGCGTATGCATTCTATTATAACACGATCACGTTTTAAATTCCTAGGTTTGGGATTTACCAAAGCATAACACGTACGTGCTATAACCTGTACATGTTATGTATGCTATAAATTAAAAAAAGAGGCATGAGCCTCTATCATTTTATCTCCCTCAAACATGAGTTTCAGAGCTTAATAGTGTCCTCATGTTTTTTCATTCAGCTGGATCTCAAGCTCAAAGGATCATTTCTGGATCATCGGAAGATTTGAATTGACAATGGTGCCACGAGAGAAGAGGTAGGCACAATTATTTTCTCAAAATTGCATTGAAATATGATAATTATAGATTAAAATTTGAATTGAATACATTTTTTTATTGTTATAGTTGGAGGTCAAGGGAATCAACCACAACCAAACCCTACTATTCCTGTCATCCCTCCCAACACTCCCACAATTTCTCAACATCCCCCGGGTAGTCAAGAAGATTTAGTAGCCCACATAGTTGAAAAAAAATTGAAATTGAGGATTTAATCAAAAGAATGAGGGATTCACAATCTACAAACCCCCACTCGCGCCTCTCTTGCAAACACATTGGAGGCATTACTTGCTCAAGTTGACGTGGAAATGGGGAAAATTGATCATTGGACAACTTATAGAGAGGGTTGTAGGGTTTATTATTCCAACAAATTGTCATATGTGGATGTAAAGAAAAAGAAATTACAAAAGACCTCATATGCGCCTTATTCACGGACCCCACACTAATTTTCTGTTTTGTTGTCATGTAAATGGTTTCCCATCCATTGGTGTAATAATAATTTGATTAAAAATAATTTTTGGGACCGATGGTGGATGGTGTTTGATTTTCCACCTTGTAATAACAATGAGGTGCCACTATACTTTCTAAGGAAACTCTATTGCAAGTTTATCCTCAACGAGATCCCAAATTATTTTGATTTCCAGATTTCTAGGGCCGAGGAAAAGGATCTGCATAGGATCGACCAGGTGCACAACGTGCACCTATTCATAGGGTAGATTCCCCGCATAGAAGCCCCCTCACCCTGAGATTGTCCCTCAAGCAGTGAAGGAGACAGTAGAGATTGATACACTCCATGCACTTTAGGGGCTATCTGTGACCCTTGTTCGACATACGAGGGAGATTTCTGAGCCAGATGCTCACGGAGGTACACAGAGTATTCCCTCATGGAGTACTAGCATGAGGCCACATCTTTGCTTGTCATGTGGTAGCATATGTTTGGGGCCCAAGGAGGATGATACTTTCATGCGTATTGATTTTGGTGCACTTGGTGCTAGGGTGCACACGATAATGTCACTATGTCAGATGTCCTTTTGAGTGAGACATTTGGATTACAGTCATCGGCATCACCTTCACAAGTATTTGTTATGTTTTATTATGTGTGTTACAAAAAGTTTGGAGTACTTGATTTACTTATATATGTTAAATTTTTGAAATAATTGTATTTGTACATGTACATGCATTGATATTACAGCACAGGAGGCGCATCTTCATCCCGACCATAGGCGAAAAGCACCATGCATACACATACATTCACATAGGTAATTTAGAATGTTAATTATGTAAAATTTTCACATACATATATATATATATATATATATATATATATATATATATATATATATATATATATATATTAGTTTTGAAGTCAAATATATGTATGTTCTTGTATGTCCATCTAACTCATGTGATACATGTTTGATAAAGATGTTGACTTCACTAGACACCCCACCATCTCTGCGACAAGTAGAGAAAGGTGTTGCCACTGTGATTTCATCTGCATTTCATCAGAACTCACTAAGGTATTCAAACAACATGTAAATTTTGTTAAATTTCTTGTGTAATTCATATTATGTTAAATTACATGTTAGTAATGTCTTTCATTGTAGAATTATTAAATTATGTTAATAATGTCCTTCATTGTGTATATGCAGGAGTTACTGTGACAGGTAAAGCAACCTGTTCATTTGATTCATAGGTGTGGTGGGGTAAAAACAATAGTTCTATATTGATAAAATTAGTTAAAATATTGTCATTATGTACATACATGTACTTAGTTCTATTTTCACTAATTCTAATGTTAGATTTTTTGATCTTATGTGTATGTAGGGAAATTCAACCCCTCCATTTTGACTTCGAGGGCATGGACTCCTCCATCTTGTTGTCTTTGTACCCCCGTTCATACTCTAGGAGCTCCCAATGACTCATCTGAGCGTGAGATGTAAATTCAGCATGATCGACAACTTGTGGTAAGTTTGTGTATTTATGTAAATACTTTCATTCTAGCATGGTCTTAAATACATGTTGAAAACATATATAAATTAATTTTTGACAAAAAAACATTGTTTGCATTTACAGGCTCATCTACAGTGAGTATTCAACGGAAGAGGACTCGTAGCATGGGCTCGGATGATCCAAAGTCATCTCATAGATCTCCATCTTCATCTAAGGGAGGGCCTTCTTCAAGCAAGGCCAAGAGAGGGATAGATTTTGATGATTAGGAAATATATATATGTCTTACATGACATTTTTTTGTATGCCTATGTGCATGGCATTGTATGTACGCCTATATGACATTTGAACTTGATGGTATATGACCTATTTGGGAATTTTTATATTTATTATGCACATTAAAATACTATTTGGAACTTGATTTTTTTTATGAGACCTTACATTTCTGAGATTATTTTTGCATGAAACTAATATGATGTGCACTTGACAATATTTAAGACATTATGGATTATTTTTTCATTTATTGGTGATGTACATGTACTAGCATTTTCAATGTATAATATGCATCAAACTTTGGAAATCAATATTTATATAATGTATGTATATAAAGAGTTACCTAATCTGAGTAATTATTCATTCAATTTATCAATGTGTATATGTGTATTTACCTTACTTGTGCTTCTTTTTGCTCATGGTCTCTTTGTACTGGTTCCTATCTTATCATGCACTTATTACATTCTTCTATGCTTCTTAGTCTTCTCCCATGTTAAAACACCTGAGAGTCATCACAATTTGATGCCTTTCATCTGTTGATATTTTGAGAATGTCTCTCCATATACATTACTCTAATGCTTGAGAATGTCTCCAGATGCAATGACATTCTGATTCAGACACTCAATGATTCTTGATTGTCTAATCCTGTCCAATTCATGTTATTACCTTTAAATTTGTAGGCATTTCAAGTTATTTAGAAATCACATCACACCCTTCACTAGGCTTGATGACTACCCCTATCCTTTTGAAGGCACTTTTGAAAGCATCCATGGGTTTATCATAGCATAAATTATCAATGAATGGAAGGTCACTAAGTCATAGGCCAACTGACTCCCATTCAAAACTAAACAAGAAATATTTACTAGGTGATTGATAACTCCCATGTGTTCTTAGACATTCCCCTATCAAATTCATTCTTAAGCCAATCTAAATATTCATGGCTCTTAAGGGACTACGCCCGACGAGGTAGCCCAAAGCATGGGGAGTGTAGGGAACCAAAACAAAGCCTCCACTAGCATTTACCTTGCCACCCTGACGTGTTAGTGTAGTTGGTTTGGCGCCAAGAGATTCTGTTTGTAAAGTATTGTGTCTAGCATGACCTTACATTGACTCAGACTACAATATTTTACACGTTTAAAAGTATAGGACAATGATAGAACCAAATGGATATGGATAAAACCATGAGAGGATTTCATAGAGGGCCCCAACATGGAGGTTTTGAATCTAACGAGACATCTCTAGGTGTCACAGTCCGAGAAATCACCCATCGAAGATATAGCATGTTTTGGTCTCAGGGCTCTTAAGGGACTACGCCCGGATGAGGTAGCCCAAAAACATGGGGAGTGTAGGGAACCAAAAAAATCCTCCACTAGCATTTACCTAGCCACCCCAATGTGTTGGCATAGTTGGTTTGGTGCCAAGAGCTTCTGTTTGCAAAGTATTGCGTCTAGCAGCCTTACACTGACTCAGACTACACTATTTCATGCGTTTGCAAACAATAGGACAGTGAGAGAACCGAATGGATATGGAAAAAACCATGAGAGGATTTTGTAGAGGGATTTGACATGGAGGTTTCAGATTTGACGATACGTCTCTAGGTGCCACGGAGTCCGAGAAATCACTTGTCAAAGATATAGCATGTTTTGGTCTCAGGGCTCTTAAGAGACTACGCCCGAACAAGGTAGCCCGAAGCACGAGGAGCATAGAGAACCAAAAAAAGCCTCTAATAGTGTTTGCCAGGCCATCCCGATGTGTTGGCATAGTTGGTTTGGTGCCAAGAGCTTTCGTTTGCAAAGTATTGCATCTGACAACCTTACACTGACTTAAACTGCAATATTTTACGCGTTTACAAACAATAGGACAACGAGAGAACCAAATGGATATGGAAAAAATTGTGAGAGAATTTCATAGAGGGATTTGAAATGGAGGTTTCAGATCTAACGAGATATCTCTAGGTGCCACGGAGTCCGAGAAATCACTCATCGAAGATATAACATGTTTTGGTCTTAGGGATCTTAAGAGACTACGCTTGAATGAGGTAGCCCGAAAGCATGGGGAGCATAGGAAATAAAAAAATCCTCCAGTAGCGTTCACCAAGTCATCCAGGACATTTTGGCCCAGACGGTTCGGTACCACAAGAGCTACCATTTGCAAAATATAGCATCCGACAGCCTTACACTGACTCAGACTACAATATTTCATGCGTTTGCAAACAATAGGACAATGAGAGATCCAAATGGAAATGGAAAAAACCACAAGATAATTTCATAGAGGGATTTTACATGGAGGTTTTGGATCTAACGAGACATCTCTAGGTGCCACGAAGTCCGAGAAATCACCCGTCGAAGATATAACGTGTTTTGGTCTCAAGGGCTCTTAAAGAAACTACGCCCAAACAAGGTAGCCCGAAAGCACGGGGAGCGTAGGGAACCAAAAAAATCCTCCACTAGCATTCACCAAGCCATTTAAACATGTTGTCCTAGACGGTTTGGTTTGAAGAGCTTCCGTTTGAAAAGTATTTTGTCTGCGACCTTTACATTGACTCAGATTGCAATATTTCATGCATTTGGAAACAATAAAACATTGAGAGAACCGAATGGAGATGGAAAAAACTATGATATAATTTTTATAGAGGGAAATGACATGGAGGTTTTGGATCTGACGAGACATATCTCTAGGTGCCACGGAGTCCGAGAAATCACCCATCGAAGATATAACATGTTTTGGTCTCAGGGCTCTTAAGAGACTACGCCCAAACGAGGTAGCTCAAAAGCATGGGGAGCATAGGGAACCAAAAAAATCCTCCAATAGCATTCACTAGGCCATCTGGACATGTTGGCCCAGACGGTTTGGTCCCATGAGCTTCCGTTTGCAAAATATAGCGTCTAACAGCCTTACACTGACTCAAACTATAGTATTTCATGTGTTTGCAAACAATAGGATAAGCGAGAGAACCAAATGGATATGGAAAAAACCGTGAGAGGATTTATTGGAGGGCCCCGACATGGAGGTTTTGGATCTAAAGAGACATCTCTAGGTGCCACAAAGTCTAAGAAATCACTCGTTAAAGATATAGCGTGTTTTTTCTCGGGGATCTTAAGAGACTACGCCCGAACGAGGTAACCCAAACACATAGGGCAGTGTAAGGAACCAAAAAAATCCTCCATAGTGTTCACCAAGGCCATCCAAACATGTTGGCCCAGACGGTTTGGTCCCATGACCTACCATTTGCAAAATATAGCGTCTGCAACCTTACACTGACTCAAACTACAATATTTTACGCGTTTGCAAACAATAGGACAATAAGAGAACCGAATGGAGATGGAAAAAACCACGAGAGGATTTCGTATAGGGATTTGACATGGAGGTTTTGGATCTGATGAGATGTCTCTAGGTGCCACAAAGTCTGAGAAATCACCTGTCGAAGATATAACGTGTTTTGGTCTCAAGGCTCTTAAGAGACTACACCCGAACAAGGTAGCCCAAAAGCATGGGGAGTGTAGGGAACCAAAAAAAGCCTCCACTAGCATTTACCTAGCCACCCTGAT
The DNA here is from genome assembly GCA_018340775.1 of Taxus wallichiana var. yunnanensis. Classification (NCBI taxonomy): domain Eukaryota; kingdom Viridiplantae; phylum Streptophyta; class Pinopsida; order Cupressales; family Taxaceae; genus Taxus; species Taxus wallichiana. The sequence goes on along the minus strand of CM031244.1, from coordinate 468,410,571 downwards.
GTGTTGGCATAGTTGGTTTGGCTCCAAGAGCTTCATTTGCAAGTATTGCATCGCGAGCCTTACACTTAATCAAACTGCAGAAATATTTCACGCATTTTTGCAAACAATAGGACATCGAGAGAACCGAATGGAGATGGACAAAAATGTGAGAGGATTTTGTAGAGGGATTCAACATGGAGGTTTTTGATTTAATGAGATGTCTCTAGGTGCCAGAGAGTCTGAGAAATCACCCATTGAATATATAACATTTTTTGGTCTCAGGGCTCTTAAAGAGACTACGCCCGAACGAGGTAGCCCAAAAGCACGGGGAGCGTAGGGAACCAAAACAAAGCATCCAATAGCATTCACCAAGCCATCCAGACATGTTGGCCTAGATGGTTTGGTCCCAAGATATTTGGTTTGCAAATTATTTCCTCTGGAGACCTTACACCGACTGACTCGGTGACTCAAAGTAGTATTTTACACATTTACAAACAATATGACAACGAGAGAACTGAATGGAGATGGAAAAAACTGAAAGAGGATTTCATAGAGGGCCTTGATGTGGAGGTTTTGGATTTGACAAGATGTCTCTAGGTGCCACGAGTCTGATAAATCACCCATCAAAGATATAGCGTGTTTTGGTCTCAGGGCTCTTAAGGGACTACGCCCGAGATGAGGTAGCCCAAAAGCATGGAGAGTGTAGGGAACCAAAACAAAGCCTCCACTAACATTTACCTAGCCACCCCGATGTGTTGGTGTAGACTATAAACTTAGGTTTTTTGGGAGACCACCAATGTTCCAACTGTTCATTTTGAAAGAATGAATATCTTTAATCAAACAGAGAATGAAGAGCCTGAAAGGAATCAAAGTTACCAAGTTAATATAAATCCCATAAAAAGATGTCATATGTGGCCACCTACATCAAGCCATAAATTTCCTGTCATGACCACAATAGCCAACAATTCATCCTCCCTCTACTTTTCTACTTCTACAACTATCAAATACATAAATATACCTAGTAGTACATACATACCATAGTCACAAGTATGATTCCAAGCAACATGTATCCAAGCCTTTTTTTTTAAAATTGAGTTAGTGAGGCTCATAGCTGAATCACACACATCATGTTTTTTGCATTCGTCTAGGTTACTACTCCAAGGATAAAGGAGTATTTCCTTTCATCTCCCATTTCTACGACAGATATCAAGATAACTCTATAATTTATACAGTCTCAACTACTCATGTTGTTCATATTTGCAACAACTTTCATTGAACGACTACAGAAATCTAACCTAAATAGTCAAAGTAATAGACTAAATCAGCATTCTATTTCTCACATATCAAATGAATTTCTTCCTTCAAAAAATAAACTATGGGTGAATGCTCAATCAAAAAATAAAGTACAATTCTAAACAAGTTTTAGGCTCAATTATCAATACTTCATTGCAGTTTTTCTTGCCGGTTTTTCTTTGCTTTTGGAACTTCTTTGGTTTGATTTTTGAAGTTGAAGCAATTGGGATTAATAAAAATAATCAACTTGGCATGTTTTCCTTAAGATTATCCATGATTATATCGAAAACATCACATAGATCTTCCATTCCAATTAAGTTGTGATCCTTCCACGCTTCCCATTTTTCCTTTTCTTCTGCTCTTATCTTCTCTTTAAGTTCTTCTAGATGTTTTTAGGTAATCAGAATTGACTCTTTATGACTTTCAAGAGGCATTTCTTCTTGAATCATAGTGACATCTTCACCTAATTATTTTTTCTTCACAATGTTCATTGTCATATAAAGTTGAAGACTAAAAATTTATATGGCCTTCGGCTTCTTTTTGGGCACAAAAAACCTTTTGTAATGTCCAAAAAAATTCAAGCTCTTCATTCTTTGTTTGATTGAAGATATTCATTCTTTCAAAATGAACAATTGGAACATTAGTGGTCTCCCCAACAAAACTAAGTTCATAGTCTACACCAACACGTTAGGGTGGCTAGGTAAATGCTAGGGGTGGCTTTGTTTTGGTTCCCTACACCCCCCATGCTTTCGGGCTACCTTGTCCGGGTGTAGTCTCTTAAAAGCCCTAAGACCAAAACATGCTATATCTTCAAAATGTGATTTATCAAACTCTGTGGCACCTAGAGATGTCTCTTCAGATCCAAAACCTCCTTGTTGGGGTTCTCTACGAAATCCTCTCACAATTTTATCCATTTCCATTATGTTCTCTCGTTGTCTTTTTCTTGCAAACACGCAAAAATATTACAGGTTTGAGTCGGTGTAAGGTATGTCGACACAATACTTTGCAAATCAAAGCTCTTGGTGCCGAAACCAACTACGTCAACATGTTGGGGTGGAAGGTAAACACTAGTGGAGGCTTTGTTTTGGTTCCCTACACTCCCCATGATTTCGGGCTACCTCGTTCGGGTGTAGTCCCTTAAGATCCCTGCGACCAAAACACGTTATATATTTGACAGGTGATTTCTCAAACTCTATGGCACCTAAAGACATCTCATCAAATCAAAAATCTCCACGTCGGGGCCCTCTATGAAATACTCTTGTGGTTTTATCCATCTCCGTTTAGTTCTCTCATTCTCCTATTGTTTGCAAACAAGAAAATATTGCGATCAGTCGGTGTAAAGGTCATCGAGGCAATACTTTACAAAAAAAATCTTTTGGCGCTAAACCAACTACGCCAACACACCGAGGTGGCCAAGTAAATGCTAGTGGAGGATTTGTTTTGGTTCCTTACACTTCCCATTCTTTCAGGCTACCTCGTCTGGGTGTAGTCCCTTAAGAGCTCGAGACCAAAACACACTATATCTTCGACGGGTGATTTCTCGGACTCCGTGGCACCTAGAGATGTCTCGTTAGATCTAAAACCTCCATGTTAGGGCCCTCTACAAAATTCTCTCACGGTTTTATCCATCTCCATTTGGTTCTCTCGTTGTCCTATTATTTGTAAATGCGTGAAATAGTGCAATCTGAGTCAATGTAAGGTTGTCCATTGCCAATCACTTGAATAATATAGGTGGTGAAATGATAATTTTAATAAGATATTTTTACAATATAGGTGGTGAAATGAGAATTTCTATTTGTTGTTCCTTTCTAATATTTAATTTCTCTTAGCACCACTAACCTACATAAACATGTTAGTAAGAAATTAAATAGAATTTTAAATCATACAAAATTTAAACAAAATCATTTAAGTAAATATTCAAATTAAATTCATGAAGAACATACCTTTGCAAATTCAATCCAATGAACCGCAAGGATCAACTCTACTCTTGACAATAGCAAGAATTGCTTCATGATCTGATTCATGAACCTTCCACAGATTCTTGTTTAATGACCGACCTCGATATTTGATCAATTTAATATTTGTTGCAAGGACCAAATGTGAATAGTGAAGTATCTTTCGATGTACTTCATAGTCTTCAAACAACCAAATGTTTGATTTTTTTATAGGATATCATCAAAGCCAAGTTCTAGTGACTACCACTGACCCAGTGGGATACTCAAGGTCTTCACCATCAATGAACTGTGGAAGTCAATTTTTTTCCCCTCTACATAACGAGACAATAAGTTATCTTTCCCTCTTCATTTAATTCCATCGCAATAACGTAAAAATGTGCCCTATATATCACAAAGTAAAATTGTTCAGTCAAATTTAAAATACATTAAGAGTTGACCATTTAATAATTTATAAATCTAAAACATGGCATGTACATATATGTATGTACCTTGTTGCACTAAATCAAAGACTTGGTCAAATTCAGGTGATGTTGTCATTTGATCTGAAGACCCTACAAGTTGTAATGCTCATGGAATTTGATGTGTGTCAAGTGGAATTAGAGGTCTACAATTCCATTCATCCACCCACTATTGTGACTCACATTCATTCCACGCAAAATCAATGCATGATATACAAAAACATGTCATGCACCTAGTATAAATAGTCTAAGCATTTGCATCTGAACTACGGAATGAGTGCATATCAATTGATCCTACAACTATCATACAATCTTCAAAGTTTTCCAGATGTTGTTCCTCTATCAACCAAAAATATCTATGAACCATTGATCTCTCTTGAGATTTACGGCCCGTATTCTTGACACACCAATCAACAATGTTTTTTGCATATGTAAATTTAGCACCATCCTTGAACTTTAAATCTTCTCTTGCAAGTGATCTTTTCACACATGATCTGCGCCATCATGCTCTCTTTTTCCATGCCCTACCTCAATAAAACTCTAGATATGTTGTACATTTGTTTCTTTGTGCATGCTTCTTAGCCAATTAACCATCCATACATTCTTGAATTGTGATGTGCAGTTGTCCAACCAAATGTAATGTTGATCGAAACTAATGTTCCTCTCATTCAAGTTTGCATAAAACACCTAGAAACACCCTTGTACATATTCTGTAGAATGTGTCCGATCAATATGATGTAGAAATGATACTCTCTTAATATTTTTCGATCTTGCTCAATGCTTTTTGGAGAGTGCATGAGTGTTATACGAACACAAATAACAACTTGCACTGAGTTATAATATTGAGATTGAACCTCCATTTGTGGCTACAATGTGTAATTATTTACAAATTCAACTACTAAAAAAATAGTACCAAGTGGGAATGTTTCCTTGCTTAACTTGAATTTTTCATCCAACCATTGAGCTCTATGTGTGTGCCTTGCATACTCATAAAAAAATTCTCTCTGAATTTGACCATATATTATGATACAGGTAATTGTTTTGTAACAAGCTCACACCTCTTATATTCTTTTCCATCTTTTAATTGATATGCCACCGATTTATATTTGGTGAAATCAACCAATTATTTTCCTATTGAATTTGTACTCTCCTCATGGATACAACTTTTCAGATTTGGCAAGCCACCACATACATTGCACATTCCATCCAAACATGCTTTGTTATAAAAAAATTGTCTAGTTGATTTTTCACAAAATATTGTCAAAATACATTCCCTTGAAGATTTTGGTGGGACATTTAATCCACATTCTCCCGTAACATGATGTCGGTATGCAAAACACAACGTATTTGACAAAAAACATCATAATGCATTGAAAATTCAACATGATGCCTGCAACAAGTGGTAAGTGAGTGATTGATTTTCACATAAAAGGGTTTGCTCATTTCAAAGAATCTTTGGCTAATGTTAATTTGTATATTTTCATTCTTAAGCTTAGAGAACAATTGTGTTTGAGTCATATCTAAGAAATTTTTTGAACATGATTCATGATTACGATAACCTATTCTTCTTTTTACTATATCTCTTCTATTCATGACACCCTTGTGTTCTCATTCCAAAATTTTACTAATAATTCTTTTAGAATATCAGATGTATTCTTGTATTTTCATGGAATTCTCGCTAGAGAAAGCCCAATAGTTAGTGTTATTACTACTCAAGACATTTACGTCTCTCTATTGCTTTCATTAGTGTTTTTCTGTTTAGCTTGAAAGCACTACTTGTTTTTCTTGTAGACACCTATAGTTTGATCAATGCACTATTATTTCTAATAATGCACTAACTATTCTTCCCTTTACAAATTTACGGCACCGCCAGTTAGACCTATCTAACTCCCTTCTCACGACATCTTTTTGGTCATTTTTCCTCTTATAAACCACTTAAACAGTTATTATAGCCTCGTTCTAACTACATTAGCTTCTTATTCCCTTCTAGCTTGCTTCTATTAGCTCCCTGGAATATCAATCCACTTCGTTGGATTGATTAAGCCCTTCGAAACCCTTCCAGAACCCTAATTACTCTCTAAGAGAGATTAATTAGTCTAACCTAGGTTAATTACCCTAAACATAGTCAAACCTCACTTAGACTTGCTAAAAGTGCTTTTTGGACTTTAGCATTTGTCCCACATGCACCCAAATCTCCCATTTTCCCAAACCAAAAACTATAAATAGGGCTATACCCCCTCCCTCATTTCCTAAGAATTCTCTCTTCTTCCTAGCATAGATTATAGTATTTTGTTTAGGCTTTAGATTGTATTTCATCTTCTTCCATTGAGCTAATAGCATTTGCTTTTGTATTTTATAGCATAATAATGGAGTAAAAGGGAAGATCCATTGGCCTTGAAGCCATTAATGGGGAGATCTCTTTCTCTTAAACACATAATTGAATGCTTAGATCCTCTTAGGTTCATTATTTCAAGCTTTCAAAGAATAGAGGTTAACTTCATTTGTTTAGTTTGCATGTTTACTTCAAATTAATGTATGCAAAGAAGAAAACCTTGCTCATTTCTTATCACATGGTCCATTGATCAGATTGTTAAAAGCCTTTGGGGTTTCTTTAGATATTCTTACCCCAAATCCATGGCTTTTACAACTTTTCATTGAACACATTTGGCACGCCCGGTGGGACACTTATGTCCATCCTCCATTAATGGAGGTCTTTTAGGTTTTTCAAGGTTCATTTTCAAGTTTTTGGGTCAAATCACTTGTTATTTCCTCATTTCTGTTTCTAACACTAGATAAATGACCTTCATTTACATGTATTTTGTGGGTTTGATATAGAAATAGGACACTTTGACTAACTAACCTATCTACTCTTGAAAATTTGAAAATATGTGAGTTTTGCAGGTTTTTCATAGGGTGCGCGTAGGTGTTTACAAGGGGCGCATACACATTAAAACCCCAGCGTCTCTCCATCAAAACAGTGCATACCTATCGGCATCCTTATCATTTGTAAATCTCACCTCGACATGACGCACACATGTCTTCGTCATCTGGGCCACGTATCCGCTTCTCTAGCCATGTGTCTGTCAAGGGCTTGATTGTGTGAAACTGTGTAAATTTTGCCTCTATAGGGACGCACGCATCTCTCTCATATGGCATGCATATTTGTCTCTCTCGGATGCATATGCGTAAATAGGGTTAACTGTGTAAAAATTGAAAATTATGTTTTATACTAGGCGTGTACACGTTAAACCTAGCGCATCACATTATTATGCAAGCGTCCTTATTTGTTTGCAAGCATCTGTGTTTTTATATACTAGCTTTCACTAATTTTTGTCTACAGGCACATACGTTGAGTTAGGCGCGTACCCGTCGGTTAGGAGAGTTGGTGTCGGTTTGGGCACGCAGGTGTCTGTGTAAAGATTGAAATTTTTTTCTATAAACTGCAAAAACTTTTTTCTAATCTTTGCTACAAATTTCTAGGACTAACAAGTTAAAAATAGAGTTTTCCTTTGTCTTTCAGTTTGCATAGTTAAGTGTTTTTCAGTTTTTAGCCTAAAACCTAAGTTTGTAAAAAGTATGTATGCTCTCTCCTCACACCTTAAAAGTGATCTTGGAGATCAGAAATACTTATACCAAACTTATATCAAACACTCAAAAACACTTATTTTATAAAGGATGAAGTAAAACTTTCATGTGATTTTAGTAGGATTTTTCACATTGCATATGCTCTTCCTTCGCACCTTTTGGTGATCTTAGGAATCAAAAGCAAAGTGTAAAGTTCTCTTTCTTGACATCAATCTACAAACTAGAAAATTACTAAAACTTGTTGTCTGCAGACCTAATGATTGTCAAAGAAAGGTGTCAAAAACAAAACACAAACTTCTAATACACATGTTTCTTACAGGTTACCAAATGTTGTGCTACTTAAAACCACATTAAGTTAAGCAAGTTAATAAACACACCATATTCAAAACATCATATTGCAGGTTTCAGAAAAGGGTACATCCCTATCCGCTCAACTGGAACATAACCCCTTTGGCATAACTCCTTAAGCTATAACAATGGGGGTGGTTCCAGGAACCCTAAAGTAATCCACCGTTGAGTAACCTCGTGGATGAAATAGGAAGCACTCCGCTTACCCACTTGACTAGTACGCTTTGTGAGATAGAGTTACCAGTTATCCATATGACACCCTAGAGAGAAGCACATGTGGATGCACTAGTTTCCCTTTGTGCTCGAAGGGGGTAAAGTAAAGTTGAGATACTCCCAAGATAGGCAAGGGACTATTTGGGTAAATCACACTCGCTTAAGATAGCTTTGTAACACCTAGTTGAGAGAACTTATTAAGGAGGCCATTTTATCTTGGAGCCCACTTTACTAGTCCATTGTTGTGTCAAGCCATCACGAAGTGACAACTCATCTAGAATCTGAACCTTGTTTGTCGAACAAGGCAAAGAACCCTTATGATTTTGATCTAAGTGTCTTTCATCACAAAACTAAACTACGTCCCACTTTCACTTAGTTTTCTCTTGTCTTGGCCGAGGTGAAACTCTGGCCCAAGTGGCACTTGGTTTGTTTTCATCTTTTGATCTATACTTTGTGCGTTCTCACCACCCACTTTTCGGGGTGAGAAAGGTGCATACCTCGTGCATTTTTATCGAGATAGTGCTTGCCACTTTTGTCTATTTACGCCATCATCCAGTTTGCGGCATTTACATTTTTCGTATCTTTTGATAAATGTCCTTCCATCTTGATTTCAAGATCATCTTCACCGTTGTGAGTCTGTTCATCTTTTGTCTCTTCTTGAGTTGATAGTTTTGTTTGCATCTTAGACGCACAATCTTGGTACTTACATCATATTCTCATTTTGTGAGAAAATGGTATAAGTCCCTTTTATTGTGTGGTTACACTGCTCACACAATTTGAAACTCCTTGCTATACTTATCACTTGGTTTCGTTTCGATGTCATTTGAGTCTTCTTGAAAAGTGTCGATAACGCCTTATATATATCGTGATAAGGTTGTCATGGTACTAACACCTTGCTTGCTTGGTTAATGTATCACGGTGACGTTGTTACACTATATTTATTTGTGACTTCCATTTTTCAAAAGGTTTGGCTTTCATCGGCATTCAGACTAGTTTTACATATACCTTGTTGAGGGACTGCGACAACATCACGTCAGTGTGAAGATCTTGTTAGGGTTTTAACTTGACCTACATATTGATACATCATTGTCACTTGCTATTTTTTTTTAGGGCATAGGCTTGGTAACAACAAATTGAGTGATCATTACATTTAGGTGTGCATATGACTGCAAAACACTACATCTAGGATACACTGTAGTATAGTTCAAATATCACCTTGAGCGGCTTGCAGAAAACCATACACTTAGGGGTCATACTAGCTACGTACAAACGTCTGCTAGTAATGCCTAAAATCATAAAAATGGAAACCAAATCAAATGAGCATGATATAGGAGAAAACCCTTTCGACACCTTCCCATTTAGTGGCCATAATTTAGCACCTCTCTTTTCTCAAGTCAAAGATACAGAGACATTAATTGACCATAGTGGAGAAGAGTCAAACTCTTCTAGAGAACAATAGAGGTTAGACCTAAATAGATTTGATGAACTCCTATATTATAATAAAGATCAAGTACTTGCAAGATTCTTAGCATTAGGAGCTAAAATTCCACATGAGTGCGAAGAAGAAACAAAGGTCATTAATCCTAACCTAGGAGAACGAAGATTTGTCTTAGACACAGATAACCCTTTTGATGTGGGATACACTTCCACTTCTGGGCAACATAAGGCTACTTGTCAAAGGTGAACCATCATGAAAACCTCACTATAAAGCTTCATGTAAAGTGAAAATTGAGCGTAAAGCTTCCCCTCCTCTAAAATTTGATGAAGAAGAGGACCCCCTGGTTGAGGAGGAGATCCTCCAAAAATAGATCTTGAAGTTGAGCCAAAACTAGCAAACCTAGGCTCTTCAAGAAGAAACATATACAAAGACAAAGACAAAAACAAACTTAACGAGTTTCAATTTGATCCACACATAGACTATACCTTTAAGGCGACTCAAGTGCAAAGACCTATGTTTGCCTACTAAGGAGAAACTCATTCAGGAAGAGTTAAAATCTATGAAAGATACGCTTACTACATTACAACAAGGAAATGTAGGCCAAAATAGAAAATATTTGTATGAAGAACTATGTCCTTACCCCTTTGATAAGGACATGTTACAACAACCTTTCCCAAAACACTTTACCATTCCCAAATTTGATAAGTATAAGTGCAAAAGTGATCCTCGTGATCATATAAAATATTTTACATGGCTTGCCAAGAGGTCGCATATAGCGATAATTTCTTAATACAACTTTTTCCTCGCAACCTAGGAGCCGTGGGATTGGAATGGTTCTATAAAGATACCCAAGGGCTCCATTATAATGTGGCCCACATCAACAGAGAAATTTGTAAGGCATTACTCCTATAATATGGAAAGTGACATCACAATAAATGATCTGTGTAATACAAAACAAAAACCCAATGAGACATTTGCAGGATTTTTACAACGATGGTGTGGGTTAGCTAGTCGTTTTCCTTATGCATTACAAGAAAAATAGTTAGTGAGCATATTTTTTCCTAAATTAAACCTTGAAATTACCTTTCACTTACAAATGCATTGTGGCTCAAACTTCGAAGAAGTTATAGAGAAAGGCAGTCAAATTGAGAAATCCCTCATTGCCAAAGGAACGCTTAAACCTGTCACTAAAAAAAACATGAAGCCAAATCCACAGACAAACCTAAATTCTTCAATAAGAATAAACATGTTATTGGTGATGGCATTACAGACTCCAAGAGAGTCCAAGCCATACAAACAGGCCCACTTTTAAAGCTTTCACAAGGACCTCATCCCAAAGCACCTACTAAACATATGTTTACATCCTTAACAGAGTCCTTATCTACCATCCTAAAACAATTGGATGATGCAAAAATGGTGGAATATCCAACCACAATGGTACCATACCCAGAGGATGCTCCAAAACCTAGTTTGGTTCAAAGATCATGAATATTGTGATTGCCACCATGTTAAAGGACACAAAATGGATAGATGTCTGATATTGTGCCATTATATCCAAGACCTCATCAAGGAAGGGAAGATCGTTTGGATTCTCCCCGAGTCCTATAAAATTTCAAATCAAAAATGGGTATTTACAAGAACCTTTTCCTAACCATGTGCATAAAAAGAAAAGGAAACCAGATCAAGGGAAAACCTCCAACAACTATAGGACCGTTGCCTATGTTTACCCTACAAATGATAGTCCTTATGATTCCCTCATTGGATGTATTAGCTCATCTAATAAATAGATTAACACCATTCAGATTTTAGAAAAATCTACGCAGTAGGGACTAGACATGCCCGCTTAGTCATACCAGATCTTGTCTATTCCTCAAGAAGGTCAATATAATTTAATAGAAAAGTTAGAGAAAACACTTGCTAGGATATCTATTCTCGATCTCCTCAAGATCTCTAATGCACATAATAATATACTTGTACAAAACTTTGCAAAATTCAGGGATTTCCATAGATGTAGACCCCACTAATCTCCAAACCATGATTACATGCATAGACTCCAACGATCTTATCACTTTTGATCATACTGCAATCCCGCATAACAACCCAGAGCATAACTTACCCTTGTATCTTGAAGTGGTGGTTACCCATCACAAAATCAAAAGAGTACTTGTAGACGGTGGATCTGATCTAGAATATTTGCACTTTGAAGTTGGTTAAGCAGTTAGGCTATTCAAAAACAGAGTTGGGAGCTAAAACTATCACAATCACGGTGTATGACAATGAAGAAAGAGAATCAGTGGGGACTATAGTGGTTCCCATGGAGGTAGGACCAATGTGTCATGACACAACATTCCATGTCCTTGACTTGGACCTTCCATACAACATGCTCCTGGGGCACCCATGGATCCATGCCATGCAAGCTATTCCATCAAATTTTCATCAGTGCATCAAGTTATGTCATGAAGGTTAGGTGGTTACCATTTTTGCGACCGGAACCATTCACACATTGTAGGGCATTGCACAGTTTTTCTCATGCAAGCTTATGAATGTCCTTCTGTGGATGTAGTTGTCCCTCTACAAACGGAGGCTATAAAAATGAATAGATTCAGAGTCCCTCACGCCTTTCAATCAAGAATTTCCCTCATTGGTCAACCCATTTGCTTCATGGGAGGCAACATCAGCAAAATATGGCCCAGATAAGCCATTCACTCTTGAGCAAGCTCTATTGATATCAGACTTATCAATATCCCCCAGGACAAGGGGTAAGCCTTATTTTTAGTTCAAGAGCACTCATGAGCAATGTCCTAAACTGTTGGAAAAATTTGTCCATAGTGGTCTCCTATCTAAGGAGAAAATGTTAGAAGACCCTACCAACAGAGTGCTAGAAGGCACCATGGCTTCATGCAATCAAGAACCTCAGTACATCAAAGGTCCCCGCATGAAGTTTGTCATAGGCTATAGTGGGTTTGGATGTGGCATTAATGCACAAGGCCAGTTAGAACCTATCCCTATCCCTCATTTTAAATCTGATAAACATGGCCTTGGGATAAGGCCTCATGATTCTCTACCCTCTGAGAATGATGCCACCTCTTCTAGAATGTGAGGATGTTTCATCTCATTTTGATAGTGACATAGATTCCCAATGTAGCCTTTACGAGGATCTTGCCTCCACAAACCTATTCCCAAATTCGTGGTCCTTACCTTATCTAAATCCATCCCCTTAAACAAATATCCAGTAGCCCTTGTATATCCTAAACTCATAGATTGGGATCAACAACTTCACGTGCCCCTAGGATTTCTTTGAAAATGATGAGGCATTTATGGAGTTCATGGGACTCAGGATTTTATTTCAGCTAGAGACCACAAGAAAGGATTTAAGATTCAACTAGACACTTGTGCCTACTTCGGGAAGAAGCAGAGATGTGTGGATGGTTAAATAAGAAAGCTATAAATAAAAGTACATCTACTTTTGAGAAACCTGGAAAAAGGATAAACGGAAATCTCACAGTGAAAAACTCTTTGATAAACTCGTAGACAAACAGAACGAAGAGTCTAAAGATAAATTGATTTATCCATTTAAAGATGATCATGAACTACCACAGGAAGTCGATATTACTCTTCCCCCTGATCCTACATGGATGGAATATGCTTCTAAAATGTTGGTTGAGGAAACAATCAACGTCAACATTGGCTCAGAGGAAAAGCCTAGAATACTAAAGTTGGGAGCTTTACTCTCATCTCAGAACAAAAGACTTTTGTAGAGATCTTACAAGAATACGCAGATATATTCGCATGGACATATGCAGATATGCCTGGTTTAGACCTAGAGCTAGTTGTGCACAACCTCATTGTGCACCTAGATGCCAGACAATCAAGAAAAAGTTAAGAAAGATGCATCCTAAGGTGGCGCTCCTTGTCAAAGAAGAATTGGAAAAGCTATTAGCTTGTTGATTTTATTAAACCTATTGACTATTTGGAATGGATCTCTAACATAGTCCCAGTACAGAAAAATCTTGTTGGCATCAGAATCTACACTGATTTCTCGTGACATTAACAAGGCATGCCCAAAGGATGATTTTCCCCTACCTAACATTGACATGATAGTTGATTCCACTGCTAGTTATGAAATGTTGTCCTTAATGGATGGCTTTTCAGGTTATAACCAGATATGAATTATAGAAGAAGATCAACATAAAACAACATTCATCACCCCTTGGGGAACATTCTGCTACAAATTCATGCCCTTCGGCTAAAGAATGCTGGGGCTACTTATCAACGGGCCATGACAATTATTTTCCATGATATGATAAGTGACATCATGGAGGACTATGTTGATGACATCCTAGCAAAATCCAAAAGTAGAAAAGAACACCCTGGAGTATTGAGGTGTATTTTTCAGTGTCTCTAAGACTATAAGGTTCGTTTGAACCCTAAGAAATGTGTCTTCGGTGTTTTATTAGGAAAACTCCTAGGGTTCATTGTTTCACAAAGAGGGATTGAGGTAGACCTTGCAAAGGTTACGACTATCATAGAAATGCCACCACCTACTACTCTCAAGCAGCTAAGGATTCTCCAAGGAAAAATCAGCAATCCGTCGCTTTATTTCACAACTCGCGGATAAGTGCCACCCCTTTACCCATTTTCTCAAGAAAGATGTCACCTTCAATTGGGGACCTAACTGTCAAAAATCCTTTGCATTACTCAAACAGTACTTGGCCAGTCCACCTGTGCTCATGCCACCTACCCCAAGTGAACCTCTCCTCTTATACATTTCCGCTACCTAGTTTTCCATTGGTGCATTGCTTGCCCAATATGACTTAGCCCATAAAGAGAGAGTTGTTTATTATCTTAGCCACACCCTGATCGCATATGAGTTGAATTATCCCCAAATAGAAAATGCCTAGCTTAGTGGTTGTCTTCACATTTCAAAAGCTTCACCATTATCTCCTGAATAATAAAACCAAACTCATATCCAAATTTGACCCTCTCAAGTACCTTTTATCCAAACCCACCCTCACAGCCGAATGGCTAATTGGATCATTCTCCTAAGTGAATTTGATATCGATTTTGTGAATCAGAAGTCTTTAAAAGGACAGGTATTGGCTGATCAGTTGGTAGAAGCTCCTCTCCCAGGAATGGAACCATTGTGCTTAGATTTACCAGATGCATCTATGATGTATATTGAAGAATCCATAGAATGGCAGGTCCATTTTGATGGATCTTTTACCTTCCATGGATCCAGAGTAGGAGTGGTCCTCATCACTCCAATAGGTGATGTCATCCCACGAGCATTCCGGTTGGGATTCCCATGCACAAATAACATTACAAAGTACGAAGCACTCATTTTTGGCCTCAAGCTAGCTATTACATGGAACATCAGACAACTACAAGTCATTGGGGACTCTCAACTTATCATAAAATAGGTTAATGATGAGTACAAGGTTAAAGATGAGAAACTTATTCCGTATAAAAAGATGGTTGAAACCTTGAAGGAATATTTCACACAGTCATATTTGAGAAAAAAACCAAGGTCACATAATAGATCTGCGGATGTTATGGCTACCATTGGGTCTCTCTTATGCATAACACATGAAGAAAGCAAGATGCCTTTCTTTGTGGAGCATTTACAAGTGCCTGCATATGATATACCGGAGTCATGTTTGGCATGTGAAGTTGTTAGTCCTTTATCCCCTTGGTATGACCCTATCTTTCAATACCTACAAGATGACACTCTTCCACCTGACATCACCCATTCTGAAAAGAAATCCCTTATTTGTTACATAGCCTACCCTCCTAGGAGGCACCCTTTATCATCGTGGCTATGACGGGAATCTGCTTTCGTTGTTTGGATGTTGTTGATTCTATCCACGCTATTAAAGAAGTACATGGTGGTATTTGTGGAGTGCATACTAGTGGCATGGTCTTAGCTAAAAATATATTGAGGGTAGGCTATTATTGGCCTACCATGGAATTTGATTGTTGCAACTTCGTAAAGAAGTGTGAAGTGTGAAAAATACTTAATACATGCACCAAAGCACGAGGCCTTATAACCTATTACAATGCCTTGGCCATTCTCTAAATGGGGACTAGATCTCATAGGGAAGTTACATCCTTCTTCTTCAGATGGTCATACTCACATCATCACTGCCATCAAATACTTTACCAAATGGGTAGAGGTTGTCCCTCTTACCTATGTCACTAGTGCAGATTTCAAAATTCATCATGAACCATCTCATATGTTGTTATGGGATCCCTTCGGCCATTGTCACGATAATGGTAAATCCTTTAAAAACAAAATGGTTAAAACATTATGTCAACACTTCCATATCCAACTCAAATGGTCTACCCCCTATTACCCTCAAGGTAATGGACAGGAAGAAGCCACTAATAAAACCCTTGTATGGATTATGGAGAAAATGGTTAGTAAAACCGGCCGTAATTGGCACCTACAGATACATACCACCCTCTGGGCCTATCGTACCTCCATCCACACCCCTACTGGTGCGACCCCATATTCACTTATCTATGGCACTGAAGCCATCATACCTTTGGAAGTGGAGCTTCCCTCCCTGAGAATATCTCTCAGAGACTATCTTGATAAAGATGAGGACTACAGGGTTGCTCGCCTAGCATATTTAGAGCTATTAGATGAAAGGCGTATTAGAGTGCTCAATCACCTAAAAGTCTATCAAGAACAAAGTGTCTAGAGGATATAAAAACACATCATTCATCGGGAATTTGATGTAGGAGATCTAGTTCTCAAATAAAATCAGAAGAACACCATCAAAGACAGGAAAAGAAAGGAAAGTTTGAGGCTAACTGATTAGGTCCTTATGTAGTGATTGCAAAATATGGATCAGGAGCCTTTAAACTTGCATATTCAGATGATGAAGAGCTTCTAGAACCTATGAATGCCATGCACCTCAAGTGGTTCTATGATTAGACATGATGAGAATATCATATACGAACTAAAAATTGGAAAAACAAAGAAAAAACAAGCAAAAAAATGGAAAATGAGAAAATAGTAAAGAAAAAGCGGTCGCCCACATGTGAAAACCACACAATTGTCACACATTGGGTAGGTCTTTGGGTGAAAACCAGTTGTTGGTGCTCAAGGAAGATTCACCGAACATAAGTTACTCTTACGGCAGGATGGGTAATCGTCATCACTTTCTAGGTATGACTTCTTCTGCTAGGTCTAGGGACCCTGCTAGAGCCACCTTTGTCATACCATGATCTGGTTTATTTTCTCTTATATCTACATGGAGGAAATTACCTTTGTATACTCCCATCTAATGTTGAGCATGAAAACACCATTGCCACTTTCTTGTACATACACACGTGGCACGTGGCATTCTACCTTTTGTATATTCCCACATCATGTTGGGGGCACCCATGCTTCTTTGTTCTTGTAGATGGCTTTCAGAACATGACCTTGGAAAATACAAAAACATTTGGAAAAAGGATACACAAAAATGTAAACATCTGGAAAATTTCCTTTTTCAGGGATAAGGCTACATTCATTTCACAACGTTATCCTAGGGAAACCTAGACAACAATGAAGACCGTAGCTGCGAAAACTTATCTTTTTAGATAAACCCAAAAACATTAGAAAATATATGTCAATGTTGTCCCACAAAAACAAGGTAATGTTTTAATTGCTTTTAGTTGTTGGTTTGTATAGTTTTGATGTGCTTAGCCTGTTGAATTGTTTGTTCTTTGAATAGGTTCATTTGCTTACATTATATTGATCTTGTATGATTTAATTGTGTATGGCATTGCATTCATTTAGGAACTCTCATACTTATGAAAAATAGTTGTAGGATTTTTGCTTGTTGTATGCTTTTATTAGGATTCATTTTACTTGCTTAGATTAGGTGCCAACTTTTAATCTCTTGTTAGCTTTTGCAGGTGTTTTCGTTTAGTTGTATTTTGTTGTGTTGTTTGTATGTGTATATTTGTTTAGTTTTGTTAACTTTTGCTTGTGTGTTTCACACAATTTTTTATCATGTTCTATCATCTATCATTTCATCACATTTCTAACATCATTCACTACATCATATATATACAAAAATGCTAAGTATTACATCATGCATGTATGCTAAGCTAATCATCACATATCGTATCATCAATGGGGGCAAGAGGGGTTGCGCATAATCAAAAATCTATCCCCCACACCAATATCATCTAGTATCATCCCAAGTGCTAGGGTAAAAACTCAGAAACAACTCATAAATCCAAAACATGTGGTGCTATCTACAGATACATCATCAATATGAAAGCATGAAACATACACATTTCTAAATCTAAGGTATGTCACATACATAAAGGAAAGAGAAATCATACATCATAAATCCATCATAGTATGATACATCAAAATGTCCATATATACATGTATAATTGTCTAGGTCAGTACTCAAAATAATACATCATCGATACAATATGCCATCTAAAAGGGGCATGCATCAAAAGAATCGAGCCTTCATCATGAGGCATCATCAAAATAATGGTATATATAGCTATACATCAAAATCAACCTTCATAAGAGGCATGTATACAAGGTATCTGTACTTAAAGAAAATAATAAAGAGCTCGACCATAGCTCTCACCCTCGTCATGGCTCCCGGGTCCATGACTTGGTTGTCGAAAGAGTGGCGGATGTGATGGACTGCGCACCAAGGGTACCACCCTCTTTGCTCTGCTCTGCAGGTCATTGTCCACCAAGCTATCTTTCCGATGGGCTATCGAACTAACCTAACTGAATGGCCTGATCTCTGTGACTTGGAACCTGTCGCACTTGCATATGACTACTAGAATGATACCACTCGTTGTTCTACCGAACTGCATTAAAGTAGGCAATCCTATAATACTGAGGCCTCAATGCCCCGATCTCATGGCATCCCATATCAAATCAACATCTCCAGAAGTGAGATCTTCCTGTAGGGCGGCATCTCGCTGACCTATCACCCTGCCAATATCAGCCTAGGTCTGTCTAGAGGTCGCAGACCTCTCGATTTATATCTGCGGTAATAACCCGCACCTAATCCCGTGCCTAATCTCTCTATACCAAATATCCTGTGGATCTGTGTCTGGATCTCATCCCTTTGGGTAACAACCATCTCGCACTTTGAGTCGAGACTGGTGTAACAAGCTCAAAATCTGAGCCCCCTGTGTGGCCATCTCACGAATCGGGCTCTTCCATAGAACACTGTCGCTGCCCTAGGTGGCCTGTGCTCTAGCCTGATCCCTCTCCACTATCAAAATCTACACCTGGGCATGTTCCTGATCTCACTCTGCTATGAGGGCATGTACTCATGCCATAGTTACATCTCTCTCTTGACCACTGTAATCGCACAATAAATCACTTGCTTATAATCTGTTATTGAAGAGCAGCCCGCTGCCCACCATTGCCACTACGCTCTGGAATATCAAGTGGCGGGCCCTGCTCTCTAGAAGTACCTACTGGAGAGGGGTATATATCCCCGCTGGAATGCCTACTGGGGGCAACTCTATGTCAACTTCCTTGTATACTGTCTCGGCCTAAGCTTGAGGCCATGTCCCAATGGTCTGCTATGGTGTTGGACCATGTCTCCCCCTCCTCGACATACTTGGTGCACGTTGGGCTTACCCTCGTCATCATCATCATCATCATCACTATCAACACCACCAATGGCTCCACCCTCGTCACCACTAGGAGGCCCTACTGGAGGAGGTCTCACACCGGCATTGTACATCATTCTAGATATACTCAAATGATGTGGGAGAGCACCGCAATACCATGGCCCATACTCAGGCATAGTGTTCGGATCTCTAATTTGCCTCAGTGGTACCAACATAGTAGGTACCACCTGTTGAAAACTGGCCAGTGCTCTATCACGGGAAATCTGTGGACCCATATCAAAATGCTCTTTGGCTCTGCAAGCATACCATCTGTCTGGCCCAGAACATCCTGGGTAAGGCTGAGCTACCTCTAGCACCGATCTACTCTATATAGCTCCCTTGTGTAGTTGCGGTTGCCTAAGATAAAGTGCTCTACCATAGCAGTGTTGAGCTCTAAACCATCTTCTGGCCACTGGAAAAGTCTATAAGGCCTCCACACCATGGAATCCTGCCGCAGCTCATCCAACTTACACCGATAGTGGTATGTAACTCCCATAAATGGTCGCACATCGTCCCCTGTCGGGACCCAGCCCATCGTAGAAGGCTCATCTGGAGCCCAAACTCTCAGAACACCTAAGGGGTGACCAATAGAAATATGGTCCCACGCCCAAATCTATAGCAAGCGAGCGGGTCCTACCATATTCTGACGGTAGTAGGTGATCAAATTAAGGTCCCAATATAAATGTGCTAGGATGCACTGACCCTAGCAGTAGGTCTCTCCCTCTACCAAACCATGTATCACCCCAAGGAGGCCAAGTGGAAAAGAAGCACCAGTCTTGTCAGGGAGAAAGACTCCACTGACAAAGGCCATCATGTAGACCACTACTCGGTCTAGCTCCGGATCATCAATACATCGTGATAATGTGATAGAAATCCCGTGTCATGGTATCGTTGGGACACCAAATAACTCCACAATATAATGCTAGATGTCATTCCAGTGCTCATAGTCTCGATAAGCTGTCCCTGAATTGGGACCCGCATAATGTGCCATATGTCCTCTAGTGTAATGGTAATCTCCTCGGTTGGAGACAAAAGCACTGACTCTCGCTATGTCATCGCTCTGCTATGGCTATCAAGAGGCCATGATCCAATGTAATCTATGGCATCTCAGCCACATGACTCAATCCTGTCACATATAAGAGGCTCTCCAGGGTCGCTCTATCATCGTCATCAAACTGCACCTCTATCACAGCTAACCGACCGTAGCGCTCGTGAGTCTGAAGAATGGGTAGTATACGCTGCAAAAAACAACACAAGTATTAGGCACTTACTTCTATCTATTTTTCTAAGGAAAAATGCTTCTTTGAATCATCTAACTTACTAATTATTCCTTTCTTCTAATCTAATCTAGTCTAAATTCTTCTATACTTGGCTATTTTTGCTAGCCAGGGTTTGTTTGTGCCTTCTTTCTAGTGCCTTCCTACCTCTTTTGACACTCGCATGCCCCCTTCAACGCATACACGCCCTCGTCGACGTATGCACGCCCCTAGTATGTTTCCCCCTTGGCCGCAGCCACACAGGGGATGTATACGCACCTAGTGTGACACCTACGCACCTCACTTTACGTGTGCACATGTGTGTGTCTGTTCTAACTCCATCTGATGCATACGCGCCCCTCTATCGCTAATCTCCTTTTTGATGGGTATATATGCGCGTATCTGTCTTTTGACGGTATGCATACGCATCCATGTCTCTATCGAGGATGAATGCGCATGTGCGTCCATGTCTATTTTAACACATACGCATGCACGTACCCATCAAACCAATGCATACACCCACGCGCATGCATCAAATTCCATCCTACCTACCCTAGAAGAGCCTTAAAATGTAATAAATGCATAATTAATAGGAGGGATAGGCCACTCACGTAAGGTCCATCTGTTGGGTCCCGCATGAACTCTCGGATGTGATCCGCATGTCTCGTCCTCCTCGGTATTCTTGCCATCTCACTCCAGGGCTATCGCTCTCGCTCATGGTAAAAATTTACAAGAGCTCTAGTAGAAATGAATTGGTCGTGATTGTTTTACCGACCCCGGGTGGGTATATTAACCCATCACGATGCCCCTGGGGCATGTTTTCTCCGTCGTGATTGTTCTAGACCTTCTTCTATCCATCGTGATGATTATTTTTACTAATTTTCACATGCTTTTTCACAATTCGTGCTACCACTGTGGTCACTTCTCCTTCGCACTAAAATAATTTGTGAACCTTTCGTGTCTTTTCCTCCATTTTTCCCCCATTGTATAATTATTTATTAATTTATTTTGAATAAATTATTCTTGACCCATCTTTCTTCTTGTGGGAATATATTCTAGCTCTCTGACAACCTCGCCTTCCCACTATCGCCCTTGCATGTACTTTTAGAAGATCTTTTATCTTTTGAAATTCCTTTGACCGATCAAAAATAAAAATAAAAACATTAACAAAACCATTTAAAAATCAAAAACATTGAAATACTTCGAAAATGGCTCAAAATTGGTTAAACCGGTCATCTAAGGCTGAAATATATGTCTATTGCATGGCACTCATCCCAGATCTTGTTGACATTTTCAAAAAGTTTGAAACAACGAATAGCGCATCACCAAAACCTTCAATCACCTACACAAGCTATGTTTCTTACTTCATCTGTACTTTGGGGCACTATCGATTGCACAAATGTCTTTTTTTGTCATGCACATTGATTTTTACAAGACCCAAGTGTTCTCCATCTTTCCCCTTGCATAATACACCTTGCTTGAGGCATCATTCTTCACCCTTGTCATTTATCGTAACATTTGGGACTTCGTCTTGATAACAAAATATTTTTGCAACTATCTTGAATGTTGTTGGTTTAAGTCTGTGTGATTGTACTTATTTCCCTATTTTTATTTCTCGTATTGCATTGCATTTGTGTATGTTGCATGGAGTTGGTCATTTTTAGCATAAGATGGTTGTTTGTATCTTGGCTTTTCATGTCATTTTACGCTTCCGTCGCATGCTCACATTTTAATAAGAACCCATGAGGAGGATTCTAAGCATTATGATGATTAAATATTGTTAGCAATTGATTTGCGGATAGCTCAATATCCCTTTTTCTTCTAGTTTCTCGTCTTCTCTGTACACTTTTCTTTCTGTTTTTTTCTTTTTCGATCGTCAATCGATTTTCTTCGTCACCCCATCGACACTCGAGGGGGCATTCGTCATCCTTCATCCTATTAATTTTTCTTCTACCCCTTTAAAAATTTTCTACTTGTTTACGTTTGTCTACTTTCTTTGAAGTGACGTAGCTTACGTCACCCCAAAGAGGGGCAAATGTAGACACCTGTAGTTTGATCAATGCACTATTATTTCTAATAATGCACTAACTATTCTTCCCTTTACAAATTTACAAAGACTTTGCCGATTAGACCTATCTAACTCCTTCTCACGACATCTTTTTGGTCATTTTTCCTCTTATAAACCACTTAAACAGTTATTATAGCCTCGTTCTAACTACGTTAGTTTCTTATTCCCTTCCTTCTAGCTTGCTTCTATTAGCTCCTGAATATCAATCCACTTCGTTGGATTGATTAAGCCCTTCGAAACCCTTCCGTAACCCTAATTATTCTCTAAGAGAGATTAATTAGTCTAACCTAGGTTAATTACCCTAAACATAGTCAAACCTCACTTAGACTTGCTAAAATTGCTTTTGGACTTTAGCATTTGTCCCACATGCACCCAAATCTCCCATTTTCCCAAACCAAAACTATAAATAGGGTTATACCCTCGCCTCATTTCTTAAGAATTCTCTCTTCTTCCTAACATGATTATAGTATTTTTTTAGGCTTTAGATTGTATTTCATCTTCTTCCATTGAGCTAATAGCATTTGCTTTCGTATTTTATAGTATGATAATGGAGTAAAAGGGAAGATCCATTGGCCTTGAAAGCCATTAATGGGAGATCTCTTTTTCTTAAACACATAATTGAATGCTTAGATCCTCTTAGGTTCATTATTTCAAGCTTTCAAAGAATAGAGGTTAACTTCATTTGTTTAGTTTCCATGTTTACTTCAAATTAATGTATGCAAAGAAGAAAACCTTGCTCATTTCTTATCACATGGTCCATTGATCAGATTGTTAAAAGCCTTTGGGGTTTCTTTAGAAATTCTTACCCCAAATCCATGGATTTTACAACTTTTCATTTAACACATTTCTAATCAAGCATTTATTAAGTGTTTTATCACTTACTCTACAATTAGTAAGTGCATGTCGTGTAACATTACTATCTTTGGTGCATCTTTTGCCACCTACGAGTTTGGTATGCTTTATGTATGTTTTCATAATTGACGCATTTTGATCAACAACATTAGATATTCTTAACCCCGTGGTCTTCATTATAGGTCTCATCTTAATTAATTTCATCAATGTAACAAATAATTGACATCTTTTTGTGTCATTAAAATTCTCAAAGTAGTTATCCCAAAATTTCACTAGCTTTTCTTCTCGCATTTCTTTTAGACATTTTTTTAGGCGTTGGTTGTTAATGTTTTCATCAATTTTAATTAAGTGAACTGGTTTTATTCACAAAATAGAAGGAGGTGTTCTTAAAGGTGAAGATTCATTTACAAGGTTACTTTCTTCATTCAGTGTTTTTATACAAATTTCGGGGTTAACATTTGGATTCTCATGTAAGGGTTCAACAATTGGATTCATATCAATTTATTCATCCATACCAACATTATCATTCAATTCAATATCATTATTCATTACAAAATCATTATTCTCTACATTTTCATTATGTATTTCATCCCCATTTTCTAATACATTAGCTACATTTGATATAGCGGATGTACCTTGCCCTGCTTGAAGTTTTTGCATTCTCTTCAATTTCTTTATTCTCTTCTCTTCCAATTACTCGGTGTCTTGTTCTTGACTTTCCTCTTGTCCTTAGCTCAAATTTTATCGCCCATGATTAGAAAAAATCAACTAGTGGGGTAGGGGAAAAAATGAACTACTAAAAAATCATGCAAGAATGTAGAAAATTATAGACCAAACATAATGTTTGCAAAATTCCCATGAAAGAGATGAAAGGGACGTTGGGGGCCATAATATATAAACAAAGAATAACGCGCGTCGTGTTATGTTTCATGTGCGCGTTATGTTTTTACCTTTTCCAACACATGCCTCAAGGCTTGGGATCCGGTTTGGATCCCCAAGCTTGAGGCATGGACCTGCCCAAACACATCAAACCACATGTTTTTGCGAAAAAAATAAAAAACCCAACTTCCGCCATGATAAATCAACATCAAATGATCGATTTGTTTAAAAAAATTATACCATGACATAAAACAAAGTTTCTTCTTTGTATAAATATTATTTTTCAATTTTTCTAATAAATACAAGGTTTCCATATTATTTATTTTCTTAACTATGCCTTTTTATAGCTATTTTTTGAAGTTTAAACATGTCTATCTTTTGTCGTGTATCTTTTTTTTGACTCATCGAAATTGAATAAAAGTTTTTTAGGCACAAACTAGGTGTAATTATATACATATTAAAAAAATTGATATTTTTTGAGGTAGTTAGGGGGCACGATCGAGCTCGTTATTTTCAAAATATAAAATTTATGTACTAGAAAAATCATTAAAAAAATAATCGCTAAAAAAATCTAAAAAAATTCTAACACAAACTAGATGCTCCTATCTATATTTCTACCAAAGGGTTTTCAAAAATACTAAATGGTGCTCAAAAATGGTGGGGGCATGAAAGTCACTCTATTATGTTTTTTAACAAAAAAAGGAGCACCTATTGGTATTTTAGTTATTTGACCCACTTAAACTTATCCGTTTTCAATAAAATTTAGTAGCTTAGAAACTAGACTCAAAATTCTATGATTCATATTTCTACAACATCTTCCAATTTTGAGTGTAACTATTTTGAAAAACTCATACAAGTTGAATTTTTTTATTTTTCAAAAAATGCGTCCACTTAAGACCCCCTTTTGGCCCCCAAACTTGGTGCACTTACCCGAACGTGATAAATTACACGACAATTAGTTGTATCTTGCATATGAACATCACAAGTTTTAAAATAGATTGACACTTTCTTACAGTATCGCATGTATCACATATATCACATGATAGTAACATTGCGTGTATATTTTAGTGCGGGCATGTATTCTTCGTATATCCTTCTACCTCAACATATGTGCACCATACCCCGCCGCACATCTCGCTCACATTATTATTCATTAAATTTATAATTGAGTTATCATTGACAAAATTTATGCCTCCAAGAAGGGACTAACTCCGATGTTTATGCTCCCAATTGATTCAACATGGAAAGCTACTTTAAAGGATTTGTGTGGATTTTTGAAATCTTTATGTGAGAGGGAACATTTTAATGACATTAGTGACCCTCCAAAAAACCATTGCACATGTTGAGTCAGTTGTATCTTGATTTCCTTGAGCGTTGCGATGATCTACTACTCAAACTCTAGTATTTCCAATTCCTTTTTAAAAAGGTTAACTTGAGATGATCATAATCTACCACAAATTTCAGTGATTCATGCTTCCTACAAGTATAGGCACGGATCCAATAATGTTGTAGTGAACTAGCTGAATTTATTTTTAGATAAACCACCCCCTTCACATGCCAAATTATTTTTCACT
Source organism: Taxus wallichiana var. yunnanensis (assembly GCA_018340775.1). NCBI lineage: Eukaryota > Viridiplantae > Streptophyta > Pinopsida > Cupressales > Taxaceae > Taxus > Taxus wallichiana. The sequence continues at coordinate 468,385,016 of CM031244.1, read as the reverse complement.
TATGAATATTTTTGACACCACGATATTCTAGTAGATGCAAAAAAAATTTGTAAAATATGTTTGGCATCAATTATTTTTCACGTGGTAGCCACAAATATTCTTGATCTTGGTGCACTTGTTGTGGGCACCCCAAAATTTTACCACCTCCACTACTACCATTTGACACCGTAGTCCCGATGGCTTTTTGTAATGATGTGCTCCCTGTATTCCTCTTGGTGTTTGTGTAATTTAATCTGGAACCCACCATCTTAATTCTTTGTGGTCTTGGATTGTTTAGATTATATTATATTATTTTTGTTGTTGTAACTTGATGACTCGATAGCATACAAGAAACTATTATCCAATGTCTTATTTTTCTTAGCTATATCCACTTCCTTGTCACTATTTTTTTCAATTAAGACTTGATATTTTATGTGTGGTGTTCTATTTGCATGAGTAGGCATGGGAGGATAAATCTAGATTCCATCTACATTAAATTGCACCTCTTCATCCTCTTCAATTCTTGTTTTCTCAACGCATGATACTTCTTCTTACTTGTGCCCTTCGTTCCTTTTTTCTCCTTCCTACCTTAACCAAGGATGTTGGTGTTCCCAAAAGTTCCTGAAGTTGAGTCCCCTTGATGAAGTATTTCCTATCTTCTATTGCCTTGTGCCTTTTTTCTTCATATCTCATCCTCCTCAACATATGTTCATATTAGGAATCTATAATACATGCCAAATTTTCTCCTACCCTTTCTAGCCTTACATATTGCTCATGCTTGTGGAATACCCATCCATGGGAAAATTTTCAATACCCATGTCCACCATAAATTTCTTGATCTCCAATGGTAATTTCTTTAGATATGATCCATGCAATTCTTAAAAGAATTTTTACTAGGATTCATCTACACAAGAAAAATTAGATAAGTTATGGAGTGTACCTTTTCACCAATAATCCACAACTTCCATACAAGTTGTGTCATGTTTTACAAGTCTTTTTGTGCACTTTAAAGTCCAAGGGTGCTTCTTCCTCATATTCTATTTCTTTCCGAAACAATAAGCTATTAGCCAAACATACAAGTTTTTGGAAGTTTGCTAAGGAATGTCTCATATAACTCATCATAGAGATTCTCTTCCACCCAATTCCTTGGAGATAATTTGAGTAAACAGATCTTTCGGCTAGGATGTCTTTATGCAAAGGTGTCTTCGATAATGTGTGTTCAAATCTCAATATTTTTTTGTGTTATTTAGAACATCGTCTATCCTCCATATCATCTTTGCATAATTATGATGGTCCCAAAATGTAAACAAAATGTTGCACATCTATTTACACTTATCAAATAATACCTATGCACAAGGAATATATTTCTTCACCGTGTGCATAGTTTCCCTCACCCTCACACTAAATTATCATGCCAAAGTGGTAACCTTGGTGCACTCACCTGAGGGCAAGAGAATACCGGTCCCATCATGTTTTAACATTATGAAAAGGGAAATTAGCAATTAACATAACAAAATTATAAATTAGAAAACTTACTAGATTAATGTCCTCCTACTTAGGTAATTCATTTCTCCATAGCATTCTATTCTTCATAGTTATTACATAATAATCATCTCACACTCCTCTCTCTCTTCTCTCTCTCAAAAAAACCACCCAACTCACCCCCTTTACAATAAACCCTACAAGGGGTATATATATTAGTGGGGAATTACCCTTCACTAGTTGAATAAAATTTGTTCTTAGCCATTGTGTTATATAACTACCACTTAACTATTACATGGGAGTGGTGGCTAGGCCACATGCCACCATACCTTACTTCTACATGGTAATACTTATAGTAGTCATTTTCCTATATTTAGCCACATCCTTGTTTTAGCCACATTGTGTGTTTTTGTGCCGACTTCATGTAATTAACCTAAACAATGGTTTCCTTTATATTTTATACTATCGATTGTTGACATGGATTATTATTCTTGCATGTACATGATTTATACTTGTGTGTCTTCATTTCCTCTTGAAAATATTCTTTCCATCTTATCATGAATCCTATGTGCCTTCTTTATGCATTCACCGATAATTTGTTATCATTCCTTTGTAACTTTTAAACTGGATCTTCTAATATCGTTGACGTGTCTCTTTTTATCTTTTTACATGTATATTTCCCAAAATTCTTGTGCATAAACCTTATGATATTCCCATACACAACTCAAATAATATAAAGATTAATGAATAGTCATTTCCCAATATGGAACAAAACTAATAAAAGAATACAAGAATCCTCACTCAAGGATATGGTTTGATAAATATCCCATTAATTATGATTGGTAGAAGCTCTCCATTGAGATTTGATATTTTGAAGGGGTTATTTTATTTGAACTTGGTAATTTGATAGGTACCACTCTAGATAGTGGTTAAATTTGAATGTATTATGGGCTTAGTTTTATCTACATCCTATTTGATCCCTAGGTCGCCAAATTTAAAATTTTCAACAATGACCCTTTATCAAATAATTTCTTTATTACCTATTGATGCTCATGGATTTTTTCTCTAGAATTTTTTTTGGTTTCTTCAAGGTTCATCAAATATGTCATTACATTTTTTTGTATCATAAATTTCTAGCTTCAATTGATCAAAAAGTGTAGACACTCAAATTTGGCAATTTACCCTTTTGACACTTTGCTTATTGCAATTTTTCTTCTTACCTAAGATAAACACCTAAATCATATCCCCACTCAATATATTTTTCCATCTCATTCCTAACTTTCTGTTCATACACATTGATGTGTTAAAAAAATTTAACTACAAGTCAATAAAATTAATACTTAGGATCTTACCATCATGTGCAACTTTAAGATTTGATTCACCTGCTCCCTATTCAAAACCATACAGTTTAGTCATATTGTATAATTCAATCCTAGCCGACACGTACGTTATTGAACCAACACATTTTCTAACTATGATTTCGATGAACTATTATTTTTTAGGTATTTTTATCCTTTTGGGTTGGTCTTATCATAATAATTCACCATCATAACCCTATAAACACAAGCTAAACTGACCTCATTTGATAACCTTGACACTCTCATGAGATCTCATTGAAAACACTAGCACAAAAGGCATTCAATACTCCCTAAATATTCCTAAAGTTGATACATGTCCATTAGGGAAGCCAATTATATAGTTCTAAAGTACTTAACCAGGTCAACGATTATATATTACCACATATCCAAGCTCACCAAGTTCCTATTTCCAAGTCTTAGAAAGAGCACAATACAATCAATCATGATTGAAGGGCTTCAAGTTTCCAACTAACTACATTCATATAGATATTACATGCTAGGTGGAGAAATATGTGTGGTTTGATGCCTCTTCAAAGTAGTTTTGATGTATCCAATGCATGGGGTACAACACAACCCAAACAATAATCTTCTTGTAGGTTATTTTACTCATGGTTAGGGTTTTGGATTGATTTAACTGATTAAAAATTATATTGAGATTGTGCGATAAATATGGTTTGACAACAAAGTATGTTTCCTGGAAATTGAAGGACCTAAAGTGAAAGATCCCAATTATGAAGGTTTATAAGATTGTAAAAAGGGTAGGATAAGATTATATATCATAGCCATACCATATAGTCCCACTCCATGAGATTTGCAAGTTACATTTTTGGTGGTGAAGTTTATTCAGGATCTGCAATCCCAATTTATCTGGTTTGTCTTCCCGCATTCTTCCGATATAGCTCTATAAAGTTAAGTATCTCTCCCTCTCTCTCCCTCTTGTGTATTTTGAGATTGTATACATATATCTAATAACCAATACGTTATTAGGATTTTTATGATTAATTTTGGAAGTTAATTATTAAAATAGCTCATAGTTTCCTAATCTTACCTAACTTTTTATTTGTTGTGTATTTTATAAAAATCTAGTGAAACTTTAAAAGGGTGTAAAAATTTGATGATCTTGACTTCTTATTCAAATATTTGATACTCAAAATCCTTTCTTCCCTAGGGTTTCTCAAATTCTACTAGCGTATGATTCTTTCCCTCATAGGACTCATTCTCCTCATTTTTAAAGCTTCATGGATTATTTTAGTGATTTTTCCATATCCTTCCTTGAGTTTATGAAAATTCATCTCAACTATAAGGAAGCCTTCCAAATTTCTCGATTCATCCTCACATATCTCGTCATCAAATAAAATATATTCTCCATGATTTTTTCCCTTATGTCACTCCTCCACAGGATGTCAGGATAACCAATCTCTCCTAGATGATGCAAATGCTACTCTTTCTAATAATGATGATGTTTTCCCACCTTTAGAGATTATGCACCTATTGATCTCAATGTTACTATTTTTGATATCAATTTTAATGATGTTTCACATGATGATACTTATTTATCTTCTCTTAAAATGGACATAAATAATGATACACTTAAAACTCATGTTACAATGGAATATGAGCTTAGTCATGATATACCTCTTTGTTATACTTCTCTTCTACATCATGAGGAAACTACTTATGTTGAACATATTTCTCCTATTGCTACTTCTATTATACCTATGATTATGACATAAGTCCCATATTCCCCTTCAAAATGTTATAATGTCCTTGAATTTCAAATATGTTACATGGAATAAATATCGATACATGTCTAATGATATTATGATTGTTGATCTAGATGATTATATAACTTCTTTATTATATGTTACTACTCCATCCCAATTGGGTATATTATCCACAAGGACTCGTACTAATTTCCCTTCATGTACTTGTGCAAAGAGTTTCTATGAACCCATATTAATATTCTTACATCTATATGGCTTACCTCTTTGGGGGAAACACATATCCCCCTCCCAATGTTACAATGAATATGGATTTTATACATACTTCTTTACACATGCTTAATTCCCTATCTCATACTATGTAAATAACTACAATTGTTTCTTTTGATCTTACATCTACTATAAATGATGCACTTATCTATGCTATGTTGGATATATCTTGTATGTATGATGTCACTCATGTTAATCTTACATATACTACTTTTGGTACACCTTGGTATGTTTCTATTAATCCTAATGATTTTATATCACCTGTTTTACTTGTGGTTGGCTTTGTGTCTCTCCCTCTTTCTCGAGGCGATACAAACAACCCTCATGACATTGAGTCTCTTGTATATTTCTTACAGTATTGGATCCCTCTTACCAGTACACTTATACTTATTTCATATGTGTCTAAGCCTTTTAGCTCTATATTTTTTTCCCTCGTACTCATATTCACCAATCATACAAGTCACACATTTCTTCTCGTGGATCTAGTCCACATTGCTCTCCCGCTCAAGTTTTTATGGCACATGACACTACTATGGCACCACTTGCATATGACCATTATTCATTTGCACAATTGAGGCTCATGCCTCTCATTTCTCATGGATGAAATCTTCCTCCTCATGAGGCCCTCATCTATTATATCTTGTGTTATCCATCTCCCTATGCACAAATATATTTAATAATACAAAAAAATTAATATATTTGTTAAAATACAAAACTAGAACATGTACACATAGCTTTAATTGTTATCCCTTTACATTACACATGTTTTTAGTCACTTTGGTTTGGTTGATAACATATATTTTCTACTCATTACACACATGCGTTCACGAGGTATATTGAGCTTGATGAAAGACACACATATCATTACATGCTAATAAGAGCTACCATGGTTCCTTACATTATTCTCTTGGGGAATCATTTCACATATACAAGTGCTATTATTTCATTATAGTTCCTTTCTAATTCCTCATTACACTTGATTACATATATCATGTATATGTTATTTTTAAACTAACATGACTAACATGTGTCTTGTGTAGTGTTGACATATCTTGCTTCATGTGATCTCTTACTACTTATTGATTTTATCATTGTTTTACATTACTATTTTTATACATGTTTTTTTTTTTTTTAATTTTCTAGTGTTACTACTCTCTTCCTTAATTATATCTATCTTGAGTTCCTTGTTTTTCTTGTGACATCATGGGTGTCCCATGTTTGTGGATCTATGCTTTTCTTATGTGAATTTACTTCTCTTGTGTGCGGCCTAAATTATTTGATTGTCTTGTGACACCATTCATTTCCCATGTTTATCACTCTATTCCTTGATGTGAATATACTTTACATGATCTTTCTTGTGTCTACTCACTTAATTATTGCTTAGAATCTATTATAGTTCTATTATATCTACATTGTTTCTATTATTGTTATTCGTGTTGCTATCACTAATACCATTTATCTTGTTGCTAGGATTGCTTGTATATTTTTGATCCATGTGCAAACCCCTTTTTATATAAAAGTTATCTAAAGTGGCCACCTCTTCAACATTTTACACTCTCCTACAAATTCTCGGACATACGATGCATGTGAACACATCTTTTCTTTTAAGCCACCTACTCAAATTATTCTTCACACGTACCTCGAAATAGGAGGCATTCATTGGGGTATATTATATACTTAAAATAAAAATCATAGGCTTAGAAAAAAATTTTCACAAGGAAAAAGTACTCAAAAACAACTTGAGATATCAAATTCTAGAAGAAAATACACAAGGCCAAAACTATACAAAAGGGTCAAAACCGTACAGATGGTTATGACAAAACCATACAATTTTTTTCCCTAATGGAAAAACAACATATTTTCCTATAGTTATATGTTTCTCATATTTTATCATGCAAATGACTAACCCAAAAATTTGAAAAAATGTAGAGCATAACTAAGTCCCTAAGTGAAATCTTGCCTTCTAGTCATTGTGCATCCTTCCTCTGGCCAACCTGCATTCAGTATCACCCCAATCCAAACTCAGAGGAAATTAGTAACAAGTTCATAAATTATATTTCCATGTGCAGGTAAGATTACTCAAGGTGATATGTGATTTCACTCATATTTAATGAAAGACTAGTCTTCCTAAGCCTAGAAAGGCCAATTTTGGTCATTTTGGATCTTGTATACACCCTCTAGGATAGTTCAAAAATATAGTAAGAATAAAAAGGTTATATTTTGGATTATTTAAATTTTTAAAAGAAAGTTAGGAATATTTAAGAAATAATTGAACATTCAGGGATAATCTGCTCAACAATAGGTTTTCTAGGTGTAAGGAATAAACACCCTAAAAGTGAAACCTGACTTCTCTGGATGATTACAAGAGCTCCATAATGAGTTAGGAGGAAATAAAATAATAATTTTGAATATTTTTTAACTATATATAAGTTGGTAAAATCCATTTATATCCGAGGTGTGAAGGTTTCATGAATAACTCCAAATAATGCATCTACCCCTCGCAGCTTTCGAACAAAAAAGGGCCTAAATTTTGAGTTTCAGGAAGAATCAAGTTTTTAAACCAGTTTAAGTGATCTTAAAATGTGTTTTATATTCAAAATCATATAAAATTTGACCCCAAAACATCATCCTACGCCTTCGGGGTGAAAAAACATGTTTTCTAGTTATTTCTAGACATCTAGTGTAAAATTGGCTTTCCTTTTTTGGCCCAAGCACAATTTTCACCTCATTGTGTCCCAAATTTCCCTTAGGTACAATATTTACATGAGGGACAAAAAAATTTCCCTCATCCTCGTCCCCAAGGCACCCTTTGGAGCCATGTGTGTCCTCTTGTGTCCCATGTGTCCCATTTACACCCATAGTGCGGGGGGGGACAAGGGGACACAAAATTGCACTCTCAATCCCTCACCATTTTTGGTATTCCCATTACCCCAATTGTCTTCTCTACCCCTAAGAGGATAAGAGGGACACAAAAATGTGCCCATGATCGATTGAATCCTCGGACCTCCATGCGACCTCTCCCAACTCTACGAGTGTGTTTACCAACCCCTGCGTCTTATCCACCTTTCCTTACATGCTTCCACTTTTCTTAATCCTACTCAAAGGTGAAATTTGGAGTTATAATTGTCCTAATTTTCCCATTCAAACCATATTTTAACCACACATAGACCCAACTTCAACTCATAATCAAACAATGGTTAATAAGAAGATTTAAAAGCTTATGAAAACATTGTTTCAACTCACTCTCACCACATAGTTAGCCATTTTCATACAAATGTATGTTGTTCCCACCTCCATTAATTTATTCCATTCCATAAAAAAAAATATGACCGTAAATGTTTTTGTTTCTACCTAGATCTCGATAAACAAAATCATTCGAAACTTGGAGCGAAGGATCCTAAAACAATCTAGTTTTATCGGTACCATTTATTACACAATGAAGTAGCTTATTTTTAGGGATATTAAGGACTAAGTTTCCTCTCAGATTTATTCCCTCCTCAAATAATTTTTCACTTTCTCGAAGATCTAGCAGGTGAAAAACTATGAAAATGGGAGCGAATGATCCACAAAAAATATGCTTTCATCTGAGTTGTTTCTTACACAATGGAGTGGATGATTTTTCAAGATATGGAGGATTTATTTTTCCTTGTTATTATACCCCCTTCAATGAAAATATCATTTTCCCACTCATTTGGATGAGGGAATCATCTAAAAATTAGAGCAGGGAATCTTGGAATAATACACATAATTTTGAGATTATTTTCGTTATAATCCGACACACAGTAGTACACTTACTAAAAATAGATTTTTTTCATGGTAGGGCATGTATAAAAATATTTATTTTTAAAAATATTTTAATTCTTAGCATCCATAGTCCCCCAAACAGGGAAAAACATCAAAAAGTGAAAACAATGAAAAGCGCTAAAATAGTAGTCTTAGATAGGACCTGCTAAAAATAATAAGTCCTAGAATTGAGCTCAAAAGTCAGTGTGAAAAATGCCATTTATCTTATCTCATTGATTTTTTCCATCATCACAAATCCATGAAGGTTTCTCGTGGTCTAAACAAGTAGAAAATCCATACGGGCTCTCTAAGCATGAGTCCATAGGAGATATCTATCGAGCACGATTCGATGTAAAGGGGTTGAATGGTCCATACCATCCTCATTGTGACATCATCGCCACTAAACCTCTTCAAAAAGGTGAAGATCATAATATGAATTAGATTTTGATGATAAATTGATCACAATGAGTCATTGTGTGTGTGAAAAATAATAGCTTGGGCGGGGAGAAATTAGGAACATCATGGGGTCTCAGTAAATGATCCAAAACATTAAGATATCCATTAAAATTCAGAGTCATCAAGAGGATGATCATCATGATAATGTCAAGAGAATATCACTACAAGTGAGGATGGAAGTCATCTCAGGCAATTCATACCTCGAGAAGTGTTTCTAAACACTTGATCCATGTTTGATAATGAGATCACATCTTGCAAGTTAGAGAAGGTGTAATTTGCAGTGTTTCGGATAGTGTGGAGGACAAGAACATGGAACTCATTATCATTCATTCCTTCAAGTTCCATTTAGGGATCAATCTTTCTATCAAGAAGAGGAAAACCATCTCCATAAGGAGAAATTGAGAAAGAGGGTGTTCGACACCATAAGGATGTTTCCACTCATGGTCAGGAAAGTGAGTGAAATGTGAGACTCAAGGAGTGAGTTGATGATCTTCATATCCTTAATCCGCCATTATGTTCAAAAATTCTTGAAGGAACAAGCTAGGATGATCTAGTTCAAGCTACCAAGGAATCCAGGACCATCATGTGTGAAGGATCGAGAAATCATATATTCCCATGAGAAACATGAGGTGTATGAGTTGATTCCATTCAAGGAGGATTATGGAGCTAGGAAAGGTAAGAAGGTGATGATCTTCATTTGGAGCATCATATTTACAAGAATGGGAAATCATCTCTATTTCATTTTTTTCCATCCACTTGGTAGTGTTCTTAAACACTCACCTAAAACCTTGTGGTGTGATCATGCCTCAAGAAGGAAGGACATTTCCATCACCTCATTTCATTCCAACGGGTGGCCACATGACAAGAATTTCATTCAGGGGTAATCCTTTCACCCACATGATGAAGGCCTATTTTAGTAAGACAAGAATAAGCATAATTTTTTGAGCATCATGGAGTTATCTCTTGTGATCACCGAGGTCAATTGTGAAAGCCTAAGAAAGAAAGTGAGCCTCACTCTCACTATGAGATCAAGAGAGAACCATCATGAGTGATGCCAATAATCATCCTAGATTCACATTACCATGTCTCACAATGGTGTTTCTAAACACTCTTTCAGCATTCTGGAGTGTTCTTGCATCTCACAGAAGGAGGAAGCATATGCAATCACAGTGTTTCAGTTCAACAAGTGGTTAGAGGTCAAGGTTCTCATTCATGAAGAATTTCCTCAAAGATCCATCAAAAGATTCATCTTCATCGGATTTGGTCAACCCTTCTCTCTCTCTCTTTATCTCTCTTCCTTGTTCTCTCTCTATATTCTAATTTCTCATTAAGAATGCAATTTTTCCTATTTTGTCTTATTCACTTAAGTGACCTTCAATTCAATATTGTAAGGGTCCTTTTTCATTAATAAGAAAAGGACTCATTTTCCATTCCTAGGAATGTGGAAGGTCACAAGTGATGAGGGAAAGTGAAAATTCATGTGGGGGGATGAAAGGATAGTTTGTAATGCTATAAATGGGAATTCTTTCTCCATTCAAAAGTGTTGGAAGTTGTTGATTGATTTTATGTTGTTGAAATATACCACTACTACATCAAGCAAAAAAGTTGTGTTTCTTCTATTTTCTATGCTTATGTTCCTCTACTCTTTCTCTCTTTACTTTCCAACTTTGCATACATGATAATCTTGTAAAACCAAGAAAAGTGTCAATGCCTTTGATAAATGAATCAAGTAGAATTTTGTGTCTATGATTTGTTGGTATTTTCATTGTTAGCATCTTCCAATTGAATGTGGACCTAATTTGGTTGATGTATGCAAATTTTTTAAGCCTACTCACAACATTAACCCTCTCTCTCATTATTTCCCTAACTCCTCTTTACCTCTCCTCACTACAAATTCCTCCCTTGTACCTTGTACAAGAAATTTTCCACAGTTTAGTGGAGTATTCATGTGTGATCCCTAGCCTAATGGCCACCCACAACTTTTAGTTAGTTTACATTCAATAATGGGAGCCTCCCCATACATAAGAAGGAGGGGCTTAGCCCCATGACCATTAGTGAAACCAATATTTTGCAACACAAAACATCATTTCACAAAAAAAATTTGGAGACTCTAATGGGGAAGATATGTCCTTTGTGCACCTCTAAAATAACTTTAAAAATAAAAAAATCATATATTTAAAAATCCATAAAAATTGAAAAATTACCAAAAATTCCATCTAGATGTTCAAGATCCTTGTTGTAATATTATTGAAAAATCTGCAATTTTCTAGTTTCATTCTTTTCTCACTGCTTTGAGACCAGGGTAAATTTTAAGACCCACCTAAAAAAAATTGTAGATATTGCTTGGTGAATCGCAGAAAACTGACTTTCAAAATGATGGTGAATCTTAAGGAAATGGGTTTCGAATGGGCTGGCGAATCATTTGAATCCAAAAATAAAGAAAATAGAATATTGGAATCCAAAAAATAAAATATTAGAAGCCATTATACCTACTTTTGGAGTTTTATATATCATATTATGGATTCCATTAATTAATATGGGTGAAATCACTTAAAATTTCTACCTTTTCGGTAATAAAATACCTTAGCCGTTCTTTAGCCTTATGCAACTTAGTGGTCGCTAGCCTTATGTAACTTAGTAGTCACTAGCCTTATATATATGAAGGAAAATTATACAAATTTCAATTTCACGCTAATGGTAATTTGAATTAAATAAGTCACCTATTGGTGTAAATACTTTGGGAAAACTTATCCCTAAAATTAATTTGTACCTAGAAAATTTGGGCCAAATAGCAAGTTGTTGACCCCTAAAAATTTGCCAAAACTAAATTTTAAAATCTGGAATATTTGTGAATTAACAAAGATTCTCCATTTGAGACAAACTTACAAAAAGAAGGTACATCCGAGTTGATCGTGCACGTGACATTGTTAATCTTGCATTCGAGGAACAATAAAGATCTTATTTCAAACTTCCCATTATACATGTGAGAAGGCAAGTTCTGAAAATCCTCTTGAAGGTCATATTAGAGAAGAAGTTGTCAGTACAACCACTAGTCCTCATTCCTCTAGAAGAAGAAAGAGAAGAATAACTAGAGGAAGAAGAAGAAAGAATGATTGCACATGTACCATGGGGACATAATACTGGTCCATTGGCTTTGGCTCCACCACTTCACGAATTTCCAAAAGGATCAAGAAAGAACTTTCCCAAATTATATTGGGATGGAATACAATGACCAAATGATCATATTACTGATTTCATCACAACATTTGGCATTCTCAAAGTGTAACATGAATACATTTCGTGTGGTTATTCGTAGAAACATTACAATATGTTATTATGGACTGGTTCTACTACTTTCCATCATGCTCAATTACTTGATTGGGATGATATGAAAATTAAGTTTGAAGCAAGATTCAATATCGCAAAATATGTGCGTGCCCTCCTTTCCTAACTAACACGATGAAGAAAGAACCACAAGATTCCATGAGAGTTTTTGTATAAAAATTAAGTAAGTTAATCAACAAGATTACCATGGCTTCTAGTCCTACTACGGAAAATTAGAAAAGGTTCTTTGTAAATTCCCAACTACCTGAAGTTAGTTTCATACTTTGGAGAGCTCAAATAAACAATTTAGACAACACTCAAGAACTTTCCATTGCATTAGAAGATGATATCATCATGTTAAGCAAGATCAAGAACTATTCAATGAAGGATAAGACCCAAAGTTCCAAAGATGAAAGAGCTAATCCAATTTTTAAAAAGTTGACAATGTTGAAGAAAGAAGTTTCTCAACATGCATCATACAAAAATCGAGAACAGAATCATATTACAAGAGCACCCCGAAGGCTTGCCTTGGAAGCTTCTCCGAGTTAATGTAATATGTGGGACCAATGAAGATGAAGGAAAATAAATTGTAGAATTATAAATTTAAGAATAAGATGATGAATGTGCCAAGATGGATATTTGTAATACTCACCGATGAAGACTTTGAAGAGCCTATAGATAGTTACTCTTGTGTTGTGTTCACTCAATCACAAATAGAGAAATAAGACTCTTTTTCATCTTCTGAAGCTAAGAAATTGAATCCTCAAATGATGAATCTACAAAAAAATAACGAAAGGAGGGTCATCGTTGTCCACTTCCATGGATTCAGCCAAGAAGAATCCCGAGTCCACCTCAGTCAAGACTCCTTCTGCCTCTTTGGGTAATTTTCATTCATCTCCTCTTGACAAATCAATTTCTACTTTTTTCATCCTAAAAATATAAATCATACTCTTATCAAGGCTATAATCCCTGATGTGAATACAACTTCTACACCTTTTGACATCATTAACCGTTGTAATAAAATCAAAATTCAAATTTCGAGTCCGAGACGTGAAAACCCATCCCAAGAAATTTTAAAGGCTAGTCCATTTTATCAAATGAATTAGTTGAGTTTCATGTTCCAAAAATTCCACTACCAAATAAATACCTCTCACTTCCCATTCCACTCCTCATATTCTTCTTGCTTCCATAGCCTCCACCTCTAGGAAAGTAGAACCTTTCTATCTAGTATTATTGGTCAATGTATATAAACTGAATAATTGCATTATTGACTTTGGTTCCTCTAATAATGGCATGCCTATAAAATTTGATAAATCTCTTGATCTCTATCACACTCCTACTAATGGCCATTGTTATTCCATGGAAACAAAATAAGTACCTCTTGTTTCCTAGGTAAGCAATGCTCTCAAGTGGTATTTACATATTTTCCTAACAAGAAGATCATGATGAAGATACTCATAGCAGACATGCCAGCCTCATATGGTATGTTGTTGATATGAAGCTCATGTAAGGATGTGGGAGGAGATATACATATGTATTATTCATATTCCATCATTCTAGTAAATGGCAAGATGAGGAATCTCCTTCCCATAAGGAAAATGAAATACATAATCCAAAAGTCGGATGACCCAAGAGCGGATATCATGTTTCAAGATTCAAGGTCTTAAAACATTTTCATAGATTTGGAAGAAGATGTTGAGCTTCCCATGTTGATGGAAGATTATCCAACTGTCACAAATTTGGTCAGAGAGCATTATGGTGACTTGATGGAATCAGAATGTGAAAGCATGTACTTGCCACTAGATGTGAGCATGATGATTGCGAGTCTTTGTCTTTGAGTGGTGATGATGGTCATGAAGGTATTGACTTGTAACAAAGAAATCCCAAGGTGATGATAAATGTGGGTCATGAATGCAAAATTATGGAAAATAACTTCTTGGTAGGTGAGTCTAATGTTTCCAATCATATTCTTAAAACTCATCATGAAGATTTGTTCAATAAGTATGATTGTGAATATAAATATTTCTCTTTCCTATCAATATAGAATGACTCTTGTGATGAGAAATGCATGAACAAAAAAATTCTTTGGCTTATCAAAGTTGAATCCACTCAAGAAGATGATGAATTTATCATGGAAATGGACTCCCTAGTTCTTAGTGGTCAAGATTGGGAAAATGACAATATAGATATTTCTGCCCCAACCTTGTACTCATTCTCCTTTCATGAAGATAGAGACCTTATCAATGAAGAGTGGATAGATGGAATGATACTTGATCCCAATGATGATTTTGTTCAAAGCGAAAACCTTCTCAACAAGGAATGCATGAACAAGAATAGGCTTGAATATTGCAATGTTGAATCCCCTCAAGAAAGGATGATTTCTCATGCAACTATAATTTGAAGCTCAAAATGGACAAGATGGAGAAGACAATGATTTCCATGTTGCATTCCCAACCTTGTGCTCATTATATTTCCAAGATAATGAAGGAATATATGTATCACACTATACAATGTATCAAGTCAAGAAAGAGCATGTGCACTTAAAACAAGGTTGCTTGAGTAATTGAGAAACATAGGACATGAAGTGGCTTATGGTAGTGTTGAAGCTTCCATAACATCTGGAAAGAATCAACTCATAAAAAAAAGGTCATGAATTAGATGAAAAATGAAGAAAATTTTCATACAAATGTCATAGGCCTCAATGTATGAAAACAATAAGTCGAGTATGATCAAGACTCATCTTCGCAATGTGCAAGAGAATCGACAATTGGAATGAACTTGAGAGAATCAATGAAAAGATGGAAAAATATTTCAAATCAAAAAAGAAAATGAGTTGACTAAGTGGGTCATTGATTGAAAGAACAATCATGTGATATTTCTCAAGAAATTGAGAAAGGGATCATATTTCAGTGATCCCATCAATGAATTTGCAAAAGAAATGCATTCAATGATACCCGTATACGAGTAAGCATTCAATTTGAATTGGTGCTTCAATGAAAGTGGGTTGTCCCCCACATGTAACATAGGTGATTTAGGATGTTTCATCATGTTTCCCTTTTTGTTGTGTATTTCCTTCCTTTTTTGTTTCCTTTCCCTATTGTGTGTTGGTCATGTTTGTCATGTTTGTAGCTTTTCTTGTTTTTTAGGGTAATGACTATGTTTCCCAATGGACTAAAACAATGGTCTTCTACCCATGAGATATATGGATTTATTTATTTCCCCTTATATTTTAATGTCCCCAAGATAGAGCCATATATTGTCATGAAAAATAAATAACCCAAAAATTGAAAAAAAAAGAGCATGACAACTAAGTCCCTAAGTGAAACCTTGCCTCCTAGTCACTATGCATCCTTCCTCTAGCCAATCTACATTCGGTCTCACCCCCATATAAACTCGGAGGAATGTGCTAACAAGTTCATCAAGTATGGTTCCATGTGCATGTAAGATTACTTAATGTGATATGTGATTTCATTCTGATTCAATGAAAGACTAGGGTAAGTGCACCAAGTTGGGGGCCAAAAGGGGGTCTTAAGTGGACGCATTTTTCTAAAAAATAAAAAAATTCAACTTGTACGAGTTTTTCGAAATAGTTACACTCAAAATTGGAAGATGTTGTAGAAATATGAATCGTAGCATTTTGAGTCTAGTTTCTAAGCTACTAAATTTTATTGAAAACAGATAAGTTTAAGTGGGTCAAACAACTAAAATACCAACAGTGTTCCTATTTTTTTAAACATAATAGAGTGACTTTTGTGCCCCCTACCATTTTTGAGAACCATTGAGTATTTTTGAAAACCCTTTGGTAGAAAGATAGCTAGGAGCATCTAGTTTGTGTTAGAATTTTTTTAAGATTATTTTTTATTTATGATTTTTCTAGTACATAAATTTTATGTTTTGAAAAATAACGGAGCTCCGATCGTGCCCCCCTAACTACCTCAAAAATATCAAAAATTAGATTTATTTATTTTGAATATGTATAGAATTATGCCTAGTTTGTGCTAGTATAATTGTTTTTCAATTTTGATGACCAAAAAAATATACATGATGAAAGATAGACATATTTAAACTTCAAAAATAGCTATAAAAAGGCATAGTTAGAAAATTTGAAAAATTATATTTTTAGAAAGAAGAAACTCGCTCTACGTCGTAGTATAATTTTTTTAAAATGGATCGATTGTTTTATTTTGATTTATCACGAGGAAGTGAAATTTTTACATGTTCCTACAAAAACACATTGTTTATTGTGTTTTTGTAGGTCCATACTATAGGGTTGGGGATCCAAACCGGATCCCAAGCCTTGAGGCATGTCTTTGAAAAATTAAAAAGCATAACACGTATGCATTATGCTTTGTTTATATATTATGGCCCCCACTATCCCTTTCATCTCTTTCACGGGAATTCTACATACATTCTGTTTGGTCTCGCAATTTTCTCTACATTCTTTCATGATTTTTAGTAGTTCATTTTGTCTCTTACCCCACTAGTTGATTTTTATAATCATGGGCGATAAAAGTCGAGCTAAGGACAAGAGGAAAGTCAAAAAAACACCTGAGCAATTAAGAGATGAAATTAAATAAATTAAAGAGAATGCAAAAATTCATGCGGGAAAGGTACATCTGCTATATCAAATGTAGCTAATGTATTAGAAAATGGGGATGAAATACATAATGAAAATATAGAGAATAATGATTTTACAATGAATAATGATATTGAATTGAATGATAATGTTGGTATGAATGAAGAAATTGATATATATCCAATTGTTGAACCCTTACGAGAATCGTCGATGGGGTGGGAGTGGTGCGGTCAAGTCACATGGTTGTGTGCTTGCCCACCCAGGTTCAAATCCCCAGGCACGATCCTCCTCGGAGGTGGTTTCACCACTAGAGGCGATTCTCTACTTGTGCTGACACTGGTGGTTACTCCTCACTGCTGACGTTGGTGGCTCTCCTCTCACTGCTGACACTGGTGGTTGCTCCTCTCATTGTTGACGCTTGCTTCTCCTCTCGCTACTAACGTTGGTGGCTGCTCCACTCACTATTGATGCTCTCGCTGCTGTCACTGGTGGCTGTTCCGCTTGCTTTGTTGATTCTGGTGGCTGCTCCTCTCACTGCTGATGCTGGTGGTTGTTCCTCTCGCTCCATTCACTGATAGTTGTCCCACTCGCTGTGGCCATTGTCGTTGGTCGTTGCATCTTCACTATGGTTTCATGGTTGCTCCAATTGGGTTCCTAAATAGTGGTCCCCTTCATTGTAACCAGGTTGTGGTTCCTCTCAAGAAAAATCCTCAATTGTACAAGGATGTGGGTCCTTTCAAACACCCTCAATTTACCCTCAATCCAAAAAAAAACCCTTACCTGAGAATCCAACCTTAACCCCGAAATTTTTATGAAAACACCGAATGAAGAAAGTAACCTTGTAGACAAATCTTCACCTCTATGATCACCTCCTTCCATTTTGCGAAAAAAACTAATTCAATTAATTGAAATTGATAAAAAAAAATTATAAAACCAATGCCTAAAAATGTCCGAAAGAAATGTGAGAAGAAAAGCTAGTGGAATTTGGGATAATTACTTTGAGAATTTAAATGACACACAAAGATGTCAATTATTCGTTACATTGATGAAATTAATTAAGATGAGACCTATAATGAAGACCCTAGGGTTAAGAACATGTAATGTTGTTGATCAAAATGCATCAATTATTGAAAACATACATAAAGCATACCAAACTGTAGGTGGCAAAAGACGCACCAAAGATAGTAATGCTACGATGTGCACTTACTAATTGTATAGTAAGTGATAAAATAGTTAATAAACACTTGATTAGAAAAACAAGTAGTGCTTTGAAGCTAAATAGAAAAACACTAATGAAATCAATAGAGAGACGTAAATGTCTTGAGTTAGTCAATAACACTAACTATTGGGCTTTCTCTAGCAGACTTCCATGAAAAGACAAGAATACATATGATATTCTAAAAGAATTAATTGTAAAATTTTGGAATGAGAACACAAGGGTGTCATCGAATAGAAGAGATACAATAAAAAGAAGAATAGGTTCTCATAATCATAAATCATGTGTAAAACATTTCTTAAATATGACTCAAACACAATTGTTCTCTAAGTTTAAGAATGAAAATACACAAATTAACATTAGCCAAAGATTCTTTGAAATGAGAAAACATTTTTATGTGAAAATCAATCACTCACATATCACTTGTTGTTATGCAAGCATCATGTTGGATTTGTTAGGAAAATTATAACTATAGTGTGAACTAGAGGTTTATTCTAGTGTGTGTATAATGAGTTGTATCACACAACTCATCTAAGAGGGATAATAGGGATACTCTACAAGATAAGCCTTAAATCCTTTTTAATAGGATCAAGCTTTGTGTATTAATATCCTCCTACTATTGGAATAATACATCCCGTGCATTTCAGAATTATTTCCTGTGCAAGTCTGGTTCAAAGTTTATATTTGGTATCAGAGCAGGCTGCCATGAGAGTTTATGAGGCATTTAGATCTGGAATGATTTTGTCTCATTGTTGGGAATAAATCTGAATAGAGAAATGTAATTTCTATTAAATCAGTGATTGTAATCCTGTTTATTGAATGAAATTTGTGACCTGTGTTTGTGTGATCTGCGTGTTCCTGTGATCTATGTGTTCCTGAGATCTGTGTGTTCCTGTGATCTGTTTTTTCCACGTTTTCCTCTCCTAAATGAGTGTCTAAGAAGTGAGCGACTGCTGGTCATTTCTCCACATTGACATTGGCATCTACCTCTTCGGATTCAACATTTTCGACCTCTGTATGCACCTGCAACGAAGATCAAATTTCGTGTGAAGTTTTGTTTAATCAGACGACTGAGATCTGCATTATGAAAGGTAAATCTGTTTCTTTCCTTTTTTGGACGCAGTGAAAAAAATGCAAGGACAAAAAAAAAATTCCATTTTTGGAAAGGGTCCGGAAAGATTTTAGATTTTAAACTTGTAAGATTCATAACTTTCAGTTCGTTACTCAGATTGAGGGATTGTTTTTTTTGAATATGTGTATTTTTTTAATCCCTACGCATTGATCCTATAATTTTTGCTGCTAGACCAATTTTTTATTTTTGGAAAATATTTCAAAAATTATATATATATTTTTTAAAATATTGTAAAGGGTGCATTCTCGATTGTATTCGACACCCGAAAAAAGAAAAAGGAAAAAAATTGAAGAGTGCATTATCGGTCGAAACCGACGCTCTAAGGTATAATGGAAATTCCACTAGATAAGTTCAACGGATTAAACTTTCACACTTGGAAAGTTAAAATCCAAATGCAATTAATGCATAAAAATCTATGGAGGATTGTATCAGGAGAAGAATCAAAACCCACAGACGCTGCAAAACTAATAGAGTGGGAAACAAGGAATGATAAGGCAAAAGCAATAATAGGACTTGCCCTATCTGACACTAAGCTACACTATGTGGATCTGGAAAAATCTGCTAAAGAAATATGGGAACTACTTAGCAAAACTTTCGGTTCAAATGCAGTCAATGCAAAATTTTCATTAAAACTTCAATTATTCAAACTCAAAATGAATGATAATGTGACAATGTCAAGTCACATCAATGAACTGAGATCACTCATAAGGAAACTTGCAGAAGTAAAAGTCTGTAGTAGATGACGAAGATGCTAAAGCCATACTTCTAAACAGTCTTCTTCCTAAATACAGTAATGTCATTTTCACTCTCGGATAGATGCCCTCACAATCACTAGAAGACATGATTTCTGCGCTCCTAGCTGAGGAGAAAAGAACAAAAGAAGACATTCAGGAAGAAAATGCCCTCTATACAAACAAAAGACATACAAATTTTTCAAAGAACAAAGAAGAAACAGAATGTTATTATTGCAAGAGAAAAGGACATAGAGCTTCTTTCTGTATTACTCGTGCCAAAGACATCATAAAAGGAAAGCTTAAAATGCAAGAGGCAAATGTAGCTACTGAAGAAGAATCAGAAATAGAAGAACCAAGCACTGAAGAACCTGACTACAATTCTGATGACTTTTTGTTCTAGAAACACTCGAGAGGCTGGAGGCAAGGAGGAGGAGGAAAACAACATCTCTTGTTAGTCACCAACAAAGAGATTTCTCAGCATATTGGTGACCTTCTTTCAGTTGTGTTGTGTGTTTATTTTCTGTTGTAATAATGAACAGAAGTCCCATTCCTGTTCAAAACATGTTTCTTTCCTTCTACAATCTCCTCTTCTATATTGAAAATGATGAGAGCAAAAATAATGTACTGTGTTATGAAATGGTTGTTGGTTCCATTCTAAAACCTTCTTGAGAGTTTGTGGATCTCTTGAAAAACACATACAGATATGGTTGTTGGTTGTCCTAGAAAACCTTCTTGTGGTTAGTGGTTAACCAATTGTAAAACCATATGTAAAACATGAGCAAGTACAGAAATAGCTTTCCCCATGTTCACACTAAGGGGGTGATTGTTAGGAAAATTATAACTATAGTGTGAACTAGAGGTTTATTCTAGTGTGTGTATAATGAGTTGTATCACACAACTCATCTAAGAGGGATAATAGGGATACTCTTCAAGATAAGCCTTGAATCCTTTTTAATAGGATCAAGCTTTGTGTATTAATATCCTCCTACTATTGGAATAATACATCCCGTGCATTTCGAATTATTTCCTGTGCAAGTCTGGTTCAAAGTTTATAGGATTTTCAATGAATTATGTTGTTTTTTTATCAAATACGTCGTGTTTTTCATACGACATCATGTTGCGAATGTGGATTAAATGTCCCACCAAAATCTTCAAGGGAATTTATTCTGATAATATTTTATGAAAAATTAACTAGACAATTTTTATAACAAAGCATGTTTGGATGGAATGTGCAATGTATGTGGTGGCTTGCCAAATCTAAAAAGTTGTATCCATGAGGAGAGTACAAATTCAATAGGAAAATAATTGGTTGATTTCACTAAATATAAATCGGTGGCATATCAATTAAAATATGGAAAAGAATCTAAGAGGTGTGAGCTTGTTACAAAACAATTACCTGTATCAGAATATATGGTCAAATTCATAGAGAAATTTTTTTATGAGTATGCAAGGCACACACATAGAGCTCGATGGTTGGATGAAAAATTTAAGTTAAGCAAGGACACATTCCCACTTGGTACTATTGTTTCAGTAGTTGATCACGCAGAGAATTACACATTGCAACCACAAATGGAGGTTCAATCTCAATATTATAACTCGGTGCAAGTTGCTATTTTTATGCATATAACATTCATGCACTCTCTAAAAAGCACTGAACAAGATCAAAAAATATTAAGAGAGTATCATTTCTACATTAGTGATGATTAGACACATTCTACAAAATATGTACAAGGGTGTTTCTAGGTGTTTTATGCGAACTTGGATGAGAGGAACATTAGTTTCGATCAACATTACATTTGGTCAGACAACTGCACATCACAATTCAAGAATTCACGGATGTTTTATTGGCTAAAAAGGATGCACAAAGAAACAAATTTACAACATATCTAGAAATCCTCTCGTGTTTTTATCCATCTCCATTCAGTTCTCTTGTTGTCCTATTGTTTTGCAAACACGCGAAATACTAGAGTCCGAGTTAGTGTAAGGTCATCGATGCTATATGTTTCAAATGGAAGCTCGTGGGACCGAACCATCTAGGTGACACATTTGGATGGCCCAGGTGAAAACTAATGGAGGCTTTGTATTGGTTCCCTACACTCCCCGTGCTTTCAAGCTACCTCGTCTGAGCGTAGTCTCTTAAGAGCCCTAAGAAAAAAACACGTTACGTCTTCGGTAGGTGATTTCTCAAACTACATGACACCTAGAGATGTCTCATCAGATCCAAAACCTCCATGTAGAAGCCCTCTATGAAATCCTCTCGTTGTTTTTTCCATCTCCATTCGGTTCTCTCATTATCATATTGTTTTATGCAAACGTGCGAAATAGTGGTTTGAGTCAATGTCAGGCTGTTAGATGCAATACTTTACAAATGGAAGATCTTGGCACCAAACCAACTATGCCAACACATCGGGGTGGCTAGGTAAACACTAGGGAAGGATTTTTTTGGTTCCCTAAACTCCCCATGCTTTCGGTCTACCTCGTTCAGGCGTAGTCCCTTAAGAGCCTTGAGACCAAAACACGTTATATCTCCAACGGTGATTTCTTAGACTCCGTGGCACCTAGAGACGTCTCATCAGATCTAAAACCTCCTATTCAGGGCCCTCTATGAAATTCTATTGTGGTTTTATCCATATCCATTTGGTTCTCTTGTTTTCCTATTATTTGCAAATGTGTGAAATAGTGTAGTCTGAGTCAGTGTAAGGCTGCCAGACGCTATATTTTGCAAACGGTAGCTCATGGAACCAAACCATCTAGGCCAACACATCTGAATTTCTTTGTGAACGCTAGTAGAGGATTTTTTTGGTTCCATATGCTCCCCGTTCTTTCAAATTACCTCGTCCGGCGTAGTCCCTTAAGAGCCCTGAGACCAAAAACATGTTATATCTTCGACAGGTGATTTCTCAAACTCTATGGCACCTAGAGACGTATCTTCGAGATCTAAAACCTCCATGTCAAATTCTTCTCTACGAAATCCTCCTGCGGTTTTTTCCATTTCCATTTGGTTCTCTCGATGTCCTATTGTTTGTAAATGCGCGAAATAGTGTAGTCCGAGTTAGTTTAAGGTCACAAACACAATACTTTTCAAACAGTAAGCTCTTGAGCCAAACCAACTACGCCAAAACATCGGGGTGGCCACTAAATGTTAGGGAGGCTTATTTTTATTCCCTACACTCCTCGTGCTTTCGGGCTACCTCGTTCGGTGTAGTCCCTTAAGAGCTCTGAGACCAAAACACGCTATATCTTCGACAAGTGATTTCTTGGACTTCGTGGCACCTAGAGATGTCTCGTCATATCTAAAACCTCCATGTCGGGGCCCTCTATGAAATTATATCACGGTTTTATCCATCTCCATTTGGTTCTCTCGTTGTCCTATTGTTTGCAAACATGTGAAATAGTGTAGTCTGAGTCAGTGTAAGGCTGTTAGACGCTATATTTTGCAAACGGTAGCTCATCTGACAAACCGTCTTAGCCAACACGTCTCAATTTATTGGTGAACACTAGTGGAGGCTTTTTTTTGTTCCCTACACTCCCGTGATTTTGGGATACCTCATTCGGTCGTAGTCTCTTAAGAGCCCCGAGACCAAAACACATTATATGTTCAACGGGTGATTTCTGGACTTCGTGGCACCTAGAGATGTCTCATCGTATCTGAAACATCCATGTTGAAGAGCTCTACAAAATCCTCTCGTGGTTTTTTCCATCTCCATTTAGTTTTTTTTTCCCAATGTTTGCAAATGCATGAAATAGTGTAGTCTGAGTCAGTGTAAGGTTGTCAGACACAATACTTTACAAACAAAAGCTCTTGGTGTCGAACCAACTACGCCAACACGTCGGGGTGGCTAGGTAAATGCTAGGAGAGGATTTTTTTGGTTCCCTACACTCCTCATGCTTTCAGGCTACCTCGTCCATGTGTAGTCCCTTAAGTGCCCTGAATGACTAGATTGGCTTAAGAATGAATTTGATAGGGGAATTTCTAAGAACACACGGGAGTTATCAATCACCTAGTAAATATTTCTTGTTTAGTTATGAATGGGAGTTAGCTGGCCTATGGCTTAGTGACCTTCCATTCATTGATAATTTATGCTATGATAAACCCATGGATGCTTTCAAAAGCGCCTTCAAAAGGATAGGGGTATTCATCAAGCCTAGTGAAGGGTGTGATGTGATTTCCAAATAACTTGAAATGCCTACAGATTTAAAGGTAATAACATGAATTGGATAGGATTAGACAATCAAGAATCATTGAGTGTCTGAATCGAATGTCATTGCATCTGGAGACATTCTCAAGCATTGGAGTAATGTATAGAAGACTCTCAGGTGTTTTAATAGGGGAGAAGACTAAGAAGCATAGAAGAATGTAGTAAGTGCATGATAAGATAGAACCAAAGAGACATGAAGAGACCATGAGCACATATACACATTGAAGAATGCTCATAGTAAGGTAAATACACATATACACATTGATAAATATTTAGATCTATATTTTGCAAAACTACAGAGGTTCAGATCCTAATCCTACTCTAAATTGCAGGGGGGGGATAGAAATGCAAAAATTGAAACTAACTGAAGATGGTGATGCACCAAAAGGAGTGGTGAAACATTTCTGTCAAGCAAATAGACACAAACCAGAGATTTGTAACATGAAACATACACAGACTGATAAGATATAACTTAGGATCTGAAATGAAGCAAATAATACAAACAAAGGACTGAAAACCATTCACAAAGCTTGCATTATCATTTCCAGTACCCAAATCACTGCATTACAACCTCAGAGAGGTAAAAAAACCTATTACAATCTTTTGGAGAGGTCTGATTCTTGCATCAACCACTGCTTTGGAGGTGAAAGAAGAAGTTGTTATGTCAAAAATTGTTCCCCCTTTTAGAAATGAGCCAAATCTGGCTTTTACATTGCATGGGTCGAGCCCAGGAGACAAAAACGTACAAAAACATGAGAGCCCATCCCTCCTCGACTACAGATGCATTAAAATGGCATGGGGGACCTTACAAACCCATACCCTATCATTTTGACCAAATTACAGGAGAATGCGACCCATTCTGCATTAAATCTGGTCGCTGAAATGTCACTTCTGGCCATGAACACGCGTCAGATCTGTTTCTCAATTTTCTCTCTCTAGACTACACCAAAATTCAAGATTAACCCTAGAATCACGTAGAGAATTTCATAAGCTTTCCGTTGATATAAAGAATGTGCAAATCCAAGCTCTGGATCAAAGATATGGAGATCTGAAGATTTAGGGCACAAAACAGGGAAAAACGGATTTTTAAATTTCTTCCCGCGCTCTGCCACCTGGATGACACGTGGCATGCATTGATTGGTCATCAGGGGGCGCAGGGCAGACCTTTTACTTTTAGCTTTTGGGTGAACTTCTTGCCAAATTCTCTAACTCCTTCCCGAGCTCCGCATTCCTTGCTCCATAGGACACGTGTCCTCTTTTGATTGGCTCGGGTGATGCCTTGAAACTCACCCTTTGACTTTTGGACTTTTCCCTTGTGACACGTGTCATGATTTGATTGGTCAGTCTCGGGCTGCCCGATTTTTTCCGTCCACTTCGCGTCCATTTTCCCGGATGTCCCAAAGTGTTTATTTGGGACAAAAACTTCCGATCCACCCGAAATGGGCTTCCTTGTCCCTTTTCTGCTGGTGACACGTGTCGTGATTTGATTGGCTCTCGGCTTTTCGGCTATCCGCGTCTTCCACGTCCCTTTGTCCCACTTGTCCCCAGTCTTGAAGTTCCTTTTAGGCCGAACCGGGACAAATTCTTCGTCCCCGGACTATGCAGGACAAATTCTTCACCCGATTGGGCTTCCTTTGCTCTGGCCTTCACCTTTTCACGTCCTTCGCGTCCTCACGGCCCAAATGTCCCAAATTGCTTAGTGCGAAAGTTCTCCTTTTCGGCCGATCCGGGTGGTTCGCGTCCTTCGCGTCTTCTTGTCCCAAATGTCCCAGAGCAGTTAGTCGATTTTCTTCTCCTTGGCCGAACCAGCTTTCCACGTCCCACGCGTCCCAGCGTCCATCCGGCGACGATGTTCCTTTGCCCCTACGGTGACTACTGGCGCGGCCTTTCGGCCGATTCGCGCCCCGATGTCCCAAATGTCCCGACTGTTGCGAGGACTAGGACTTAGCCAATTTTCACAATTTTTTCTGGCCCAAGCTTATTTTCTGCAACTTTTTCACATTTTCTCAGAGCTTGCTCTTTTCCTTCTTGACCGGGGAGTTAGAAAAAATTCGAGGGGACCCTAGAAACATGATTTTTGCCCTGAATCAATCCATTTTCCTGGGACTTGAGAATTCTGATGCATGTTATCAAATTAACCCTTGGGGGTGAATTTGGATAACAATTGGTGACTCAGCGGGGTTACCTGCCTGCTAGGTAGAAGATACCAGTTGCCTTAAGCAGTCCATTGGGCATGGAGTCATCAAATATTCTATTTAGAACCTCAACTGACTCAGAATGTGCAAGGAGGAAGATGGAATGTCACCTGATGAAAGCAAGGACTGCTAAACATCTCCATGGACAGCAAGTTGTGCCAAAGCACTTAGGGAAAACAAAACTAACCTACAACAAAACAATGTGCACAAGCACTTGGAGGAAAGAAAATCTAATCTAATATTTACAGAGGTAGTGAACTTCCCTCTAGAAGCAACGCTTGAGATAGATTCCATTGACTGGAATCTGCAGTTCTTCACCATCCAATGAGGCTAATTGGAAAGCATTGTTGTTCTTGCACTTTGTGACCATGTATGGGCCACTCCAAATGGCATCAAATTTTGAATGCCTTCCCGGTTTTGCTCTATCCACATCCCATTTCAACACTAGATCTCCAACTTGAAAAAGATCTATCTTTGGCCTTCTATCAAAGGTCTTCTTGATCAAAGCTTGATCCTTTTCCATTACTTGGGATGCTGATTTCGATCTCTTGCAGCTCCATCAACTCTGCACCTCACCTCCATGGGCTCAAACTCTAGCAACTCCAGCTGCTTCATGAGTTCCAATGTTGGCAACTCAAGTGACATGGGCAAGATTGCCTCTCTTCCATAGACAAGCCTAAATGGAGAGTTACCTGTGGATCTTTTGGGAGTTATCCTATCAGCCCATAAGGCTGATTTCAGTTTGGTATGCCAAGACCTCTGATTCTCATCAAGAGTCCTCCTAATGATCCTCAACAAGTTCTTGTTTGTAGACTCGGCCTGGCCATTACCCTGAGGGTAATAGTTCGATGAAGTGCTTAGGTAAATACCGTTCTTGACAGCCCACTCAGTCACCTAGATCCAATGAATGCCAATGCATTATCAGAGATTATTGTAGCAGGTACACCAAATCTGGTTGTTATTCCCTCATAAAAGTCTAAGATCTTAGACTCATTTGCCTCTTTGAGTGCTACTGCTTCTATCCATTTGGTGAAGTAGTCTGTGGCTGTCAAAATCCATTTGTGCCCTTGGCTTGAATTGGGATTAATGACTCCAATGAAGTCCAAACCCCATTGCATGAATGGCTGGTCAACTGAGATTGGATGCAATGGAAGGGCAGCAAGTCTCTCTTTTCCTGTGAAGAATGCACAATTCTTACACCTCTTGATCCATGCATAGCAATCACTGAAGATTTTAGGCCAATAATAACCAGCCTTCATGATTTTTAGAGCTGTCACTCTTGGTGCAAAATGGCCACCAGCTGGTCCACCATGAAACTCTTCCAAATACCCTTTGAATCGATTTGTGCTAATGCATCTCAGCAACACTCCATTCACATCTTTCTTGAACAAAACTCCATCAACAATGGCATACGGGACAGCCTGCAATCTGAAAGTGTCTCCTTTGGGTCTTGTTCATCTCTGGAGGGCATAGGCCTGTGCCTAGGAAGTGCATAATACCTTGGGTCCAGCAAGGAGTGGGGGAAGCATTGTCTTCTTCTTGATTGCCACTTGGCTCATGGCTGTCCTGGACTATCAAAACAGCCTCTTCTTTGTTGCATACTTCTTTTTGCTTCCCCAAAACCAGCTGCTCACACAGTCCTTTCCCTCTTACCAGCTTGGTGATCTTGATCTCAATGTCATATTCCATGACACGGGTGATCCAACCTGCCCTTTTCTCATTCAAATCCTTGTTGAGGAGGAAGTCCTTAACTCCAGCATGTGAGACCAGCAACTGGACCTTGTTGTTTGAGATTAAATGCTTGAATTTCTTCAAGCTTCGATTCTTATGAAGCACATGCTTCTCAATAAAAGAGTACCTCACCTCATAGTCATCTAGGCTCTGGCTGAAGAAGGCAACCAGCTGCTCATCATTATCTTTGTTCTGCTTTGTACTAGAATGGCAAAAATAGTGTCATCACCTCCAAATGCATAGAGGATGAAATCCTTGGAGAAGTCTGGGTTGATGAGAGTTGGTGCTTGAGAGATAGCTTCTTTGATTGCTTCAAAACTCTCCTTGCCTTCTACTGTCCACTTAAAATCCATGCTCTTCTTTAACATTTTGGTGATGGGCTTGACAAGGGCTGCAAAATCTGGGACAAACCTGCGGACAAAATTGATCCTTCCCAAGAAGCTTTGAAGAGCCTTCTTGTGACTTGGCAATGGTAGTGCTCTTATGGCTTCAACCCTCTCTGGATCAATTGCCAGTCCCTCTTTCGAGACAATATGGCCTAGAAGTTTCCCCTCATGAGCCAGGAATATGCATTTTTTGGGATTCAATGATACCCCAAATCTTCTACACCTCTGAAATACCTGCCTCAGATGAAAAAGGTGATCCACTGCATTTTTGGAGAATACAGTGATGTCATCAAGATATATCAAAACTATTTTATTGATCAACCCCTTGAATGCCATATCCATTGCCCTTTGGAAAGTGGCTCCAGCATTTGATAGGCCAAATGGCATCTTCTTGTAGGCATATGTTCCCCATTTGGTTGTGAAGGCTTGTCTTGAACTGATCTTCCTCCCTCACCATAATCTGATTGTAGCATGAGTAGCCATCAAGTAGTGAAAACCTTTCTGAACCAGCTATAACCTGCAATATTTGCTCCATGGAAGGGAGTGGATAATGATCCTTGAGAGAGGCTCTATTCAAATCTCTGAAGTCGACACACAACCTGATCTCTCCATTCTTCTTTCTGACTGGGACTAAGTTGGCGACCCAACTTGAGTGTTTGATGGGGAAGATGATACTGGCCTCAATAAGCTTGCTTAACTCTTTTCTCATGAGAGGTTCAATATGGGGATTCACTGGCCTTTGCTTTTTCCTGACAGGCTTGGATTCCGGATCCAGCTCAATAGTATGTTGTGCCAACTTTGGGTTGAAACCTCTTAGATCTTTGTAAGTCCAAGCAAAGACATCTGGGAACTCTTGACAAAGCTGAACAAAATCAGATTTCTCTTGTGAGGTACTTACTTTGCCAATCTGCAATGTTTTGCCTTCTTCCACTAAAATAGGCTCTGAATCTTCACCCTTTACTTGAATGTTCGCTTTCTCCTTCCGGAACTGATCATTCGGGTTGAAGATTGACTCCAAGGTTATGAGGCCTTTTGGTAATTTGTTAGTTCTCAGCTGCACCACTTGGTCACCATACTGCTGATGCAGCTTGTCTTGATTCCTGGCAGAGAACTCAGCTTCTTCTTGTAGGAAATTAACAATTTGCTTGATCATTCTCGAAGACTTGCCAACTTGTATTGTTATCCGGAACAGCTGGTCTCACAACCAATTTGATATGAGGCTGAGATTTCTCACTTTTGATACTTTCTACAACATCAAATGCAGCCCCAATTGCTGCTAGCCTGTCAGCTGGCTTCATTCTTTTTCTTGGGATGGAATTGATGCTAAAAGCTTCAAAATCTTGAATAAGATCCCATACCCAATTTTTGTAGTTCTTCAACAGATCATTTTTGGCAGCATTTTTTCCTTTGACTTGGTTTACAATCAGCTCACTATCACCAAATACTTGTAAATTCTGATGCCTTTCTTCATTGCCCAGTGCAATCCATGAATTAAGGCTTCATACTCAGCTGTGTTGTTTGAGCAAGAAAACTGAAAATGGAAGGCTGAGTAATACTTTATACCTTGTGGTGAAATGAGCATAGCTCCTCCTCCTGCACCTTGTCTACTCCTTGACCCATCAAAGAACAATTGCCATACTTCATTCTTGTCTTTATGATCCGGCTTGGTGATGCTGGGGAGAGGTTGATTCTCTTCATGTAAACAATAAACTCCTAGCGCAGATTCTTCTACTTCTTGATAGGGATCAAAAGCATGTATCTTGTTTGCCCATTCATCAAGAGTTAGATCCGGGATACTTCCAACCTTGGTGTCAGCCTCATCAGTGCTAGGGTGATCTTCTTGATCAAATGCTGAGCAATTGGCATTAATCTGACTTGGAGTGTAAGGCTCAATATGGAAGTTTGCAATAGGTTCGGATCTGATTGTGGCCTTAGTTCCATATCTTGTTCTGAATAGCATGTGTGACCAATCAGCAGACAAATACCCCCCAATCTTGGCTGTGAAGTCCCTTGACAAGCAAAGGGCAAAGAGTGGTGGAAGGTCTATGATTGATACATCTTGTAAAACAACAACATTTGGACATGCGTGCAAGGTAAGACTCAAATTTCTAATCACTCCAACTATTGTTGCTATTGCTGTCCCATCTAGCTGCACTACCCCTTTAGATGTTATTTCATACTGGAGCCCTAGCTGATCAGCTATCTGTTTAGGCATTACTGAGCTACTTGCCCCGAGTCTATCATGCAATTATGTACTAGCTGATTTCCAATGATTAATGAAACATAGAAAGGAGGGGGCTTGACATTTTACCTTGTTGTCCTCCATGACTTCCTTGGTGGGCAGCATTTGTAAGCACTTTGTCTTGCATCAACCTTTCTTGATTCGAAGTTGGCCAATCCTTCATGGCGGCTTGCAGCGATCTCTTTGGCACAGGATAGATAGGGATTCCCACATTGATATGTTGACGTTTGTCTTCTTCATCGATCAATAATCTTGAATGGTGATGAAGGATCTCTCTGTTGTCCCTTGGTTTGCACATTTACTCCTTGCACGTGGGCAGCAACAACTGGCATTTGAGTTGGCCTAGGGGCTGTTCTTGGCTGCCCTTGTGCATTTGAAACTGGACTTTGCTTGCCAATCATTTGTGGAGCCATGGAAGGTTGTGGATTGGTTGGGGCTAATGGTTGTTCTTCACCCAAATTTCTCCTCTTTGACCTTGTGTTGGCTGCAACACCTTGAGAAACTACTTGATTCATGCCACAGAAATCTTCTGCTTGCCAGTTCACCAATGTGGTGTCATTTGGGGCTGATTGCTGTTGGAATGTTTCTTGTTGTTGGCTATTTCCTTGACTGCCCTCGCCCTCCACACCAGTAGTTGTCACCATTAGTGCTTGATTGAGAGCACCATTGAAACACATGGATTGGTTATGAGGCTCATTGCATGGAAAGCACCAATCATATTCCTGAGCAATGTTGTTCTGTGTTGGCACTAATGCCTTAGAGGCAGATATGGCATTTGGATTATAGGGCTGGAATGGTCTATTGGCAGGAGGCCTTGTTTGATTCATATTTGCAGCTGGATTAGGTGGTCTTTGTGGTTGGTATGGCTGCTATTAGGCTGAGCTTGGGGTTGATAAGAAGGTCTAAAACCTTGGGCTTGTTGCCTCTTGAGAGTAACTAGCTCATTGCCTAGGTTTTGCAATTGCTTCATGACCTCTTGAAGCTCATTTGGGGCACTTGGAGATGAAGTGGAAGCTTCATTTGAACTCTGATTTCTAGGAGTGGGAGAAGGAGCCAAATTAGGTGCTTGACTAGTGTTTGGGCTCTCTAAACTTGGAAACAATGGCATGGGAGGTCTAGGGGCAAGTTTGCCAGCTTGGATTAAACAATTTTCAGCCCTAATGGCAATGCTATAAGCCATAGGGATAGTTATGCCTCCCATGGACTGAATCAACATAGAAATATCAAAATTTAAAGCTTTGAGATAGTATAGAAAAGCACCTTCTGCTGTTGGCCTGACTGCCACTGGAATCCTCTCCCAAGTCTTTTGAAATCTGAAGTTGAAATCGGTCAGCTGCTCATTGGGAGCTCTCTTGATGGTTGTCAGCTGCTCCAAAAGAGACAAGTTGTCTCCCTTCTCTCCAAATTGCTCATGAAGTGCAATACACAGCTGATTCCAGTTTGTGATAGAACCAGCTCCAAGGCTCCTAAACCATTGTAATGCTTTACCCTTGAAGGAAGATGCCAGTAACTTGACAGCCACTTGCATTTCATTGATTTCATGGATTGCACAAAGGTTAGCAATATCTTTAACATGATCACACAGGTAGTCGATTTTCTCCGGTGAAGTAGGGAATGTTCTTGAGGCTGCATAGGAAGCTGGATGTTGTGCATTGAGAGCAAGTGGGCTCTTTGCTGTGAAGTTGACGTAGGGATTGTTACGAGCCATTCTAATTGGTCTTAAAACCCTTGTTGGTGAATGAAAGGCCTACCAGGTGGAGGAGTTGAGAGAGTTCTGTTTGGTGGAGATGGAGACCTTTGAATCCTTCTTCCTCTTTGCCTTCTTCTTGGAGATAATTGCAGGTATTCAAACAACACTTCTTCTTCTCCAACTCTTGACCTTGTGGTGATTCTTCTCATGAGTTTTCAAGGCTGCACTTGGAACCAGTTGATTCTTCCCCTTGGAGTCGCGAGATATGCAAATAATAGCTCTTTTAAGCAAGAAAAATGCAGCAGATGCACATCAACCTTGCTGCTAATAAAAATGAGACCTCTAGTCCCACCGGCGTGCCAAAACTGTTGTTGCGAGACTCACGGCACCCCACGGATGCGAGATCGGGCTTCTAGGTTGATCACTCTAGCATCCGGTGTGATTGCACAACATGAAACCTCTCTCCAGTGTGGGGACTTGTGGCGAGAGAGGAATCTCCAGATTAGAGGCTGGTTCCTCAAACTCCTCTGATTTAGATCTATATTTTGCAAAACTACAGAGGTTCAGATCCTAATCCTACTCTAAATTGCGAGGGACGGGGAGAAATGCAAAAATTGAAACTAACTAAAGATGGTGATGCACCAAAAGGAGTGGTGAAACATTTTTATCAAGCAAATAGACACAAACCAGAGATTTGCAACATGAAACATACACAGGCTGATAAGATATAACTTAGGATCTGAAATGAAGCAAATAATACAAACAAAGGGTGAAAACCATTCACAAAGCTTGCATTATCATTTCCGAGTGCCCAAATCAACTTTGCATTACACCTCGAGAGAGGTAAAAACTATTACAATCTTTTGGAGAGGTCGATTCTTGCATCAACCACTGCTTTGGAGGTGAAAGAAGAAGTTCTTTATGTCAAAAATTGTTCCCCCTTTAGAAATGAGCCAAATCGGCTTTTACATTGCATGGGTCGAGCCGGAGAGACAAAAACGTACAAAAACATGAGAGCCCATCCCTCCTCAATTACAGATGCATTAAAATGGCATGGGGACCTTACAAACCCATACCCTATCATTTTGACCGAATTACAGGAGAATGCGACCCATTCTGCATTAAATCTGGTTGTTGAAATGTCACTTCTGGCCATGAACACGCGTCAGAGCCGTTTCTCAATTTTCTCTCTCTAGACTACACCAAAATTCAATATTAACCCTAGAATCACATAGATAATTTCATAAGCTTTCCGTTGATATAAAGAACGTGCAAATCTGAGCTCTGGATCAAAAGATATGGAGATCTGAAGATTTAGGGCACAAAACAGGTGAAAACGATTTTTAAATTTCTTCCCGCTCTGCCACCTGGATGACACGTGGCATGCATTGATTGATTGGTCGACAGGGGCATGGGGCAGACCTTTTCTTTTAGCTTTTGGGTGAACTTCTTGCCAAATTCTAACTCCTCCCCGAGCTCCGCATTCCTTGCTCCATAGGACACGTGTCCTCTTTTGATTGGCTCGGGCTGACCCTTCAAAACTCGCCCTTTGACTTTTGGACTTTTCCCTTGTGACACGTGTCATGATTTGATTGGTTCTCGGGCCTGCCAGATTTTCCACGTCCATCGCGTCCATTTGTCCCGGATGTCCCAGTCTTTTTGGGACAAAAACTTCTGATCCACCCGAAATGGGCTTCCCTGTCCCTTTTCTGCTGGTGACACGTGTCGTGATCTGATTGGCTCTCGGCTTTTTCGGCTATCCGCGTCTTCCGCGTCCCTTTGTCCCACTTGTCCCCAACTGAACCGGCGGTTGGGACAAATTCTTCCGATTCACGATCCTCAGGACAAATTCTTCCGCCACGTCCTCACTCTCGGCCCCAAATGTCCCGAACTGCTTAGTGCGAAAGTTCTCCTTTTCGGCCGAACCCAGGCGGGTTCGCGTCCTTCGCGTCTTCTTGTCCCAAATGTCCCGAGTATTAGTCGATTTTCTTCTCCTTGGCCGAACAGCTTTCCAGTCCCCACGCGTCCGACGCCCCGGATGTTCCTTTGCCTGCCAGATCGCTTGCTGGCGGCCTTTCGGCCGATTCGCGCCCGACGTCCCAAATGTCCCGACTGTTGCGAGGACTAGGACTTAGCCAATTTTCAATTTTTACAATTTTTACTAGCCCAAGCTTATTTTCTGCGCAACTTTTTCACATTTTCTCGAGCTTGCTCTTTCCTTTCTTCGACCGGGGAGTTAGAAAAAATGCGGGGGACCTAGAAACATGATTTTTGCCTGAATCAATCCATTTGCACAGGACTTGAGAATTGCTTGAAGAAAGCCCTCCCTTAGATGAAGATGAAGATATATGAGATGACTTTGGATCATCAAAGCCCATGCTACGAGTCCTCTTTCGATGAATACTCGCCTTATAGATGAGCCTATAAATGTAAAAATGTTTTTTTTTGTCAAAACTTAATTTATATATGTTTTCGACATGTATTTAAGACCATGCTAGAATGAAAGTATTTACATAAATACACAAACTTACCGCAAGTTATTGATCACGCCGAATTTGCATCTCATGCTCAGATGAGTCATCGGGAGCTCTGGAGTACGAACAGGGGGTATGAAGACGACGAGATGGAGGAGTCCATGCCCTCGAAGTAAAAATGAAGGGGGTTGAAGTTCCCTACATATACACATAAGATCGAAAATCTAACATTAGAATTAGTGAAAATAGAACTAAGTACATGTATGTAAATAATGACAATATTTTAACTAATTTTATCAATATAGAACTATGTTTTTACCCCCTTGCCTGTGAATCAAATGAACAGGATCTTTACCTGTCGTAGGTAACTCCTGCATATACACAATGAAGGACATTATTAATATAATTTAATAATTCTATAATGAAAGAAATTACTAACATGTAATTTAACATAATATGAATTACATGAGAAATTTAACAAAATTTACATGTTGTTTGAATACCTTAGTGAGTTGTTGCGCAGATGAAATCGCAGCGGCAACACCTTTCTCTACTTTTCGCAGAGATGGTGGGGTGTCTAGTGAAGTCAACATCTTTATCAAACATGTATCACATGAGTTAGATGGACATACAAGAACATACATATATTTGACTTCAAAACTTATATATATATGCATGTATGTGAAAATTTTACATAATTAACATTCTAAATTACCTCTGTGAATGTATGTGTACGCATGGTGCTCGCCGCTTGTGGTCGGGATGAAGATGCACCTTCCTCGTGCTGTAATATCAATGCATGTACATGTACAAATACAATTATTTCAAAAATTTAACATATATAAGTAAATCAAGTACTCCAAACTTTTTGTAACACACATAATAAAACATAACAAATACCTGCGAAGGTGACGCCGATGACTGTAATCCAAATGTCTCACTCAAAAGGACATATGACATAGTGACATTATCATGTGCACCCCTAGCACCAACTCCACCAAAATCAGTATACATGAAATTATCGTCCTCCTCGGGCCCCAAACATATGCTACCACATGACGAGCAAAGATGTGGCCTCATGTTAGTACTCCATGAGGGAATACTCTGTGTACCTCCGCAAGCATATGGCTCAGAAATCTCCCTCGTATGTCGAACAAGGGTCATAGATAACCCCTGAAGCACGTGGAGTGTATCAAGCTCTACTGTCTCCTTCACTGCTTGAGGGACAATCTCAGGGTGAGGAGGCTTCTGTGCGGGAATATACCCTGATGAATAGGTGCACGTTGTGTAATTGGTCGATCTTGTGTAGATCCTTTTCCTCGGCCCTGAAATCTCATAAATCAAAATAATTTGGGATCTCGTTGAGGATAAACTCACAATAGAGTTTCCTCATAAAGTATAGTGGCACCTCGTTGTTATTACAAGGTGAAAAATCAAACACCATCCACCATCGGTCCCAAAAATTATTTTTAATCAAATTATTATTGCACCAATGGATGGGAAATTGTTTACATGACAACGGAATAGGAAAATTAGTGTGGGGTCCGTGAATAAGGTGCATATGAGGTCTTTTGTAATTTCTTTTTCTTTACATCCACATATGACAATTTGTTGGAATAATAAACCCTACAACCCTCTCTATAAGTTTTCCAATGATCAATTTTCCCGTTGCCATGTCAACTTGAGCAAGTAATGCCTCTAATGTGTTTGTAAGAGAGGCGCGGTGGGGGTTTGTAGATTGTGAATCCCTCATTCTTTTGATTAAATCCTCAATTTCAATTTTGTTTTCAACTATGTGGGCTGCTAAATCTTCTTGAATACCCGGGGATGTTGAGCAATTGTGGGAGTGTTGGGAGGGATGACAGGAATAGTAGGGTTTGGTTGTGGTTGATTCCCTCGACCTCCAATTATAACAATAAAAAAATATTCAATTCAAATTTTAATCTATAATTATCATATTTCAATGTAATTTTGAGAAAATAATTGTGCCTACCTCTTCTTTGTGGCACCATCGTCGATTCAAATCTTCCCGGTGATCCAAAAATGATCCTTTGAGCTTGAGATCCAGCTGAATGAAAAAATGTGAGGGCACGGTTAAGCTTTGAAACTCGCGTTTGAGGGAGATAAAATGATAGAGGCTTGGGCCTCTTTTTTATTTATAGCAGACATAACACGTATACGTTATGCTTTGGTAAATCCCAAACCTAAGAATTTAAAATGCGATCGCATTATAATAGAACACGTATGTATTTTTCTTTTTTCGGGTTTTGTCCACTTTTTGGCCCCCCAACTTCATGCACTTACCCACTAGTCTTCCTGGAAGCCTAGAAAGGCCAATTTTTGTCATTATGGAGCATGTATACACCCTCCGGGAGATTTAAGAAAATATATTAAGTATATGAAGGTTATTTTTGGGAGTCTTGAAAGTTTTGGAAGTAATTTAGGAATATTTAGGAAATAATTGATCATTCAAGGACAATCAAGTCAACAACGGGTTTTATAGGTGCAAGGAATAAACACCTTAAAAGTGAAACCCGAATTCTCCGGATGATTCCGGAGCTTTGTAAGGAGTTAGGGGAAATAAAATAGTAATTGGAAATCAATGGGAATTATATACAATGTGGTAACATCCATTTTGATTTGAGGTGTGAAGGTTTCATGAAGAACTCCAAACAATATAGTTTGCCCCTCATAATTACGAATAAAAAGGACATAAATTCTAAGTTTAAGTAAAACTAAAGTCTTGAAACCAGTTATATTGATCTTATAATGTTTTTTGGAGTACAAATCATATAAAATTTGACCCCAAAACATAATCGTAAGCCTTCAAGGTGACAAAATCAAGTTTTCTAGCTATTTCTAGACATCTAGTGTAAAACTAGCTTTCCTTTTTTGGCCTAGGAACCCATTTCACCTCCTTGTGTACCAATTTTCCCCTTGGGTAAAAGGGGGACATGAGGGACAAAAAAATTTCCCTCATCCTCCTCCCCAAGGCACACTTTGGAGCCATTTGTGTCCCTTGTGTCTTGTGTGTCCCATTTGCACCCATAGTGCAAGGGGGCACAAAAGTGTGCCATCACTCCCTCACCATGGGTACACTTTTGTGTCCCCTTTGTCCCCATTGTCCCCTCTACCCCTAGGATGACAAGAGGGACAAGAAAATGTGCCCATGATCAGTTGAAGGCCCTAAACCTCCATGTGACCTCTCCCGACTCTGCGAGTGTGTTTTTTTGGCCCCCTAATCTCATCCACCTTTCCTCCCATACTGTCTTGTCTCAATCCTACTTCAAGGATCAATTTGGATTCCACATTATCTCAATTTTACCATTAAAACCATATTTTAACCACACACAAACCCAACTTCAACCCAGAATGAAACCATGGTTAGCAAGAAGATTTAAAATCTTATGAAAACACTATTTCAACTCACTCTCACCACAAATTTAGCCATTTTCATGAAAATTTCTGTTGTCAAACCTTCCAACCTCCATTAATTTATGTCATACCATAGTAGCAAGATGACAACAAATGCTTTTTCATTTCTATGGAGATCCAATGGTGAAATCATTTAAAATTTGGAGCGAAGGATCCTTAAAAATCTAGTTTTATCGGAACCATTTCTTACACAATGAAGTAGCTGATTTTTAGGGATATTGAGGACTTAGTTTCCTCTCGAGTTCTTCCCTACTCAAATAATTTTTCAATTTCTTGAAGATCCGGTGGGCAAAAATATCTAAAATTGGAGCGAATGATCCACAAAAATCTACTTTCATCTCGAGTCGTTTCTTGCACGATGGGGTGGCTGATTTTTTGAGATATGGAGGACTGGTTTTCCTAATTATTTTTCCCATTCAATGAAAATATAATTTTCCCACTCATCTGGACAAGGGAATCATCTAAAAATTGGAGCAAGGAATCTTGGAATAAAACCCAAAATTTCAAGATTGTTTTCATTACAATCGATACATGCAAAGTGCACTTACTAAAAATAGCATGTGTTCATGGTGGGGCATGTATAAAAATAGTAATTTGTTAAAAGATGTGAATTCTTAGCATCCACAATCCCCTGAATAGGAAAGAAACATCAAGAAGTGAAAACAATGAAAATTTGCTAAAAATAACAGTCTTGGATAAAGACTCGCTAAAAAATAGAAAGTACTGAAATTAAGCTCAAAGCTATGGAAACTCCCATTTTTCTTATCTCATTGATTTTTTCCATCATTGCAAATCCAGGAAGGTGTCTCGTGGTCTAAACAGAAATAAAATCCCTGCAGGCTCTCTAAGCATTAGTCCAAAGGTGATATCTCACAAGCACAATTCAATGTGAAAGGGTTGATCGTCCGGATCATCCTAACTGTGACATCATCATCACTAACCCTCTCCCAAAAGGTGAATATCATAATATGAATTATATTTTGATGAGAAACAAATCATAGTGAGTCACTGTGTGTGTGAAAGATAGTCACTTGGGAAATGGGAGGAATCAGGAGAACATCATGGGGTCTATAAATGATCTGAAACATCAAGAGATCTATTGAAATTTAGAGTCATCAAGAGGATGATCATCATGACAATGTTGAGATAATCTCACTATGAGTGAGGATGGAATTCATATCAATCAATGCATACCTTGAGGAGTGTTTCTAAACACTTGATCCATGCTTGATAATGAGCTCACATCTTGCAAGTTAGAGAAGGTAGAATTTGCAGTGTTTTAGTGTAGTGTGGAGGACAAGAACATGGAACTCATTCTCATTCATTCCTTCAAGTTCCATTCAAAGATCAGTCTTGCTATTAGGAAGAGGAAAACCATCTCCATGAGGAGCAATTGAGAAAGAGGGTGTTCAAACACCATAAGGATGTTTCCACTCATGGTCAGGAAAGTGAGTAAAATGTGAGACTCAAGGAGTGAGTTGATGATATCCTCAAGCCATAAGGTCATCTATTATTATTTTTTATTTTAATAGATGTTGGGCCTTAGAATATTGACTAAGTCCCAAAGGGTGCGTGCGCGTGTGGGACAAGTGAAGAAGATGGGCGTGCGAGGAAAAATGCGAAGGACAGGGGTTTTAGAAGGGTCTAATAAAAACCATGGTACACACGCAAGGCAGAGCAAAGGATTTCAAGACTTAGTCATATTCAGATTTCCAAGAGGCGTTTGAGGAAAAACATGACTTTGACTAGGCATCTTTGAGTGGATAAGATGACACCTAAGACTTGGTGGTCAAGGAAATAATATTCCATGCATGGAACATTCTCGAAGACATCATTGCAGAAAGTGGGGAGCTTGGATCAGAAGAAGCATGCTCCATTGGAGGACCACCTTGACACTTGGCAACCGATCTGCTACTTTAGGAAGGCATGGCGG
This sequence comes from Taxus wallichiana var. yunnanensis, assembly GCA_018340775.1. Taxonomy (NCBI): domain Eukaryota; kingdom Viridiplantae; phylum Streptophyta; class Pinopsida; order Cupressales; family Taxaceae; genus Taxus; species Taxus wallichiana. Next base: position 468,344,700 of record CM031244.1, on the reverse strand, counting down.
TGGGTGTTAAACCTATTTATAGAGATGCTTGGGTAGAAGAAAAGGAGGAGGAGGAGAGAGGACCATTCTAGAGAGAGCATCATCGAGAAAGGAGAAGGGAGGAGAGAGGACCATGGTGCGATAAACCATAACAGAGTAGGCAAAGCTCTGCAGAAATGAGCAGAAGATTCTAGGGGTTGGGGTTCTCATTAGAGGACTATAGGAATGTTAGCATATCTAGGGGAATGGGTCTACTAAATTTTTGTAATAGGGAAGAATAGCTAGAACTTCTGATGCGTGAGTCATGATATATTGGTCTGATATGACCCTTTTGGATGTAATGTGGTTACTTGAACTATGATCAACATGAATATATGGTTATGTTCTAAATATATTATTCATGGGTGTAAACCCTAGTGCCTTTTTCTTTATGTTATGGATCAGATCTATTATTTGTATGATGTTTCTTTTGTTATCTGAATGGGTATGTTGGTGTAATGAATCATCTTATGCTTTCATAATATATGCATGATCATTTACCTTTTTGCACTTAATCTGTCATCAAATGACAACATCTTCTCACAATGCTCACATAAAGGAGGGGCTCAGCACCCGCGTGCACCTCGTGAGCGCTCAACGTCCTCATGGTGATAGGCCGACGTGCATGGGGTTAGAAGGTTATTCTATGGGCATAAAAATGACTACATAGATGTCCTCTTATTGTCCCTAGCTTTTGAAATTTGTTTCCATTCTTGAAATGTGGTCATATTATCCCCTTATCCCAAATTAGAAACAAAATTGGAATTTTAATGTTTGTCTTCCTTAATCGATATAAAATACCTTGACTCACTACACTCAACACATCAAGGAGTTGATGATTGAAAAACATAGAAATCCCTAAATATAACAAAGGTAGCCTCAATTTAAAGTTAGCTTATAATTGGAAATATTTGTGACTAAATTTCGAGACACAAACATTTCATGGAAAATCCACAAAAATTGAAAACCTAGAAGCCCTATTTTGATTTTTTTAAAATAATCATAGATGCAAAACTATAAATTTCTTTAAAGTCGATAACTAGATTGATTCAAACCTATCAATTCCATTTGCTTTCATCAACATTTTTTTTTTTGTTTTTGTATATCATACAACCATATCATCTTATGAGGCCATGTGCATATGAAGGGATCACCACTTGATTGATGTTCTTTCTTCTTGTTTAGATCTTAAAGCATCTCTCTCACTAATCTTTACTTATATTGTAGTCATTCCATGAGAATACATCTTTGTGAGGCATTTTTTCAAACATTTTGCATTCCTTATGTGTGCTTTGACATTTAGCATGCATTGTTATTAGTGCATTTGTAGTTACAACATCAAATGAAAATTCACTTTCCTTATGTTTTGAAGAATGTACATACCTTGTTCCAAAGCCATTGTATTGTTTGAGGTCGTCAAACCAATTCAACCAGTGCCCAGATCCAACACATGTAACATCATACAACTTTACCATGGGCACCTCGACCAATTCACTTGCACCATTAAATGCCTTAACCAACATGCAATCTCCCCTTCAAATAGTGCATGTTTAAATTTTCCAACATATTCCCTACCTCTCCCTCTTAAATTGGTTCTATACACTTAATCCATACAAACAAGTAAATCTCAAAACACACACGAAAAAACCATGAAGGAAAATATATAAAGAAGAACATAAAAACCCATTTTGTCATGAAATTGAAATTTTATGCATGGCTTCTAAATGGGAGAAACATATCAAAGAAAAAGGATAATTGAGCTTCTCCTTAGCAATGACACCCTCACGAAAATCCTCTATCATTGATGTTTTACCTTGTTATGCCCCCTAGACCTTCCTACCATATAACGTTATGGATCAACGTCCCATAGATATGCACAATCATTAAGTGGAACCATCTATAACAATAACAAGAAACACTTTCATAGAATATGAACAACTCCGGTTCATTTAATCGCACCTCGTATCCAATGCACCCCATTTTCTGTTCACTTTATTTTAGATAGAACACCCTAGAATGAATTCTCCAAATTGACTCTGTGGTCATCCTATAAAGAAATGTAATCGTGATAGTTGGAAGAATAACAATGAATTCCACGGTATATTCAATGCATAAAATCAATAGATGATATCTTTTCAGGTATCATTTTATCCCCATACCAAATGTCAACCATTAAATAATGTATTGCATGGTGTTCCCTCTCATTGAGGGAATGCCTATTCACATAACAATATCCTAACAAGGACTCGTGGATGCTTTCCACTCTAAAGAGAAGTATACGAAAGAATGAAGGTACTATAATGGACTAAAATATTTTAAATGATAAATTAAAATAAAATAATGTTACAAAAATAAAGAAGAAAATGATTGAAAAGAATTGAATCTTTTATTGTTCATAACATCGAAAATTAGGTTTTTGTATAGAATGAGGTAGTAATTTTTTTAAAGAAGTAAATGATTGAAAAGAATTGAAACATTTATTGTTCATAATATTATAAATTAGGTTTTTGGATAGAATGAGTAGTAATATTTTTTATGTCAATAGGTGTTTCATAATGACAAGTGAGGGTAGTGGTGGCAGACAATTCATGATAATCTTAAATTTGACATCCATGTAATATTTGATATCCATTTAACACTCACTTAAAAGTTGTTTCTTTTTGTTTTTAGAAGTCAATGAAAAATCTTAATATCTTCGTCATATCATAGAGTTCGGAGCCTTATGCTTTTCTAGGAAGATATTTTCGAGCCCAAACCTTAGTACTTCATAGAGAAGATAATGGAATTATTAATCAAAATGATCTAGAAAATTTTTAAGATAAAAATCTTGAGATAAATATCTACGGAACTTGCCGAATTTTAAGTGTTGAAGTTAATAAAAAAACTACACAATTTTATCTAAAAGCTCGGATTTTAATGATTTAAAAAAAAAAATTGGTAGTAATTATGCGGAACAAATGGGCCCAAGGAAGGATTGAAAAGCAAAATTAACATGGGATCCAAACTTGAAAGGACCCAAGGTCATCATCATAAATATCATGATACATGCAAGCATAATGAAAGTATAACTAATATTGAAGGGGAATTTGCCGCTATCATATATTTGACTTGATAAAAGCTTTGCTATCTATACCGTTAGAAATTCCCTCAGGAAATTCCTTGTGGACCCTTCAAACCGAAGGAACAACTTTCTTTTTCAAAAAGCTTCTACCTACTGGGTAGATTTTGCTTTCAAAATACTCTTTAAACGTTTAAAAACCATATTAAAATCTCTTTTCCTGTGCTCAGAGAGCCTTATTTCTGACTAAACTGCATTCCACCAACTGTTTTTGTGCTAAAAATACAGACATACAAACTACAACATACTTTAAAGGTGTCTTGGGCTGGCTGGTTAGCTGGATTGTGACTCTGAGGGCCACTCTCTTGCCTATTTCTTCCCCCAGATGCTCTCTTTCATTATCTAGAAGAGCCTCCTGCTTTCCTCTTCTTGCATTGCATTGCATTGTATTGAATTGTTTTGCAGAAACAAAGCAGCACAGATTAATAGAGGCAAGTAACACTCTGTTTTCTGCAGATTATCCATTTCTGTTGGCAAAAGTTAACTGGAAGATATGCTTTGTAATGCATGATTGATTTCTTGAAATTGGATGTTTTGGGAAATGCCCGCATTAGTAACTTAATTATATGTTGGGTATAGATTTGGGTTAAATTGGTAGATCGTCCTCCTTATAGTTGATAGATTTCTTCATATCGTTATGTCTTGTGAAATCCCTGAAAAAAACATATTACGATTTTTGGTATAGATTTGAATTGTGTTTTGAGATGGGTGTGGAAGTTTTTCTGTTTATGGAATTGGGTTTGAGTCTTTCTTTCATCGTATGGACTGCATAGGATGGTTAGGAATTCAGACCTACATTCAATCTGATTTGGATCAGGATTTGAGACGGGACATAACTTATGGATTTCTTCACATTGTATGTTTTGTGAAAAGCATGCAAAAAAATCATTGTGATTCTGGTTATAGATTTGCATTGTGTTGTGATTTAAGTCATCTGTTTGTGGAATTGGGTTTGAGATTTACGATTGTATGGTGTGGATGTCTCGGGAATTGAGACCTGTAAGTCTAGTCTGATTTGGGTCGGGATTCATTTCTTCATATTGTATGTTTTGTGAACTGCTTTAAAAATTATTATGATTTTGGGTGTAGGCTTGAGTTGAAGAGGTAGATCATCCATTTTATAGCTGATAGATCTCTTTAGAATGTAATGTCTTGTGAAAGTGGCCGATTTTTTTAAAATTATTTTGGGTATAGATTTGAATTGTATGTTGAAATTTGAAAAGCGGGAATGATTTTGTTTGTATGGATTGGATGGGGCGGGATAGGAATTCGGGCCTGTACATCGTTTGAGTATACATGTCATGATGTCAGTATGTAGTTTGAGATGCCTGAAAATGTTTATTCTGATTTTGGGTATATAATTGTATCATGCTTTGAATTCTTTTTATGTTTCTGGAAATGAGTCTGATATTTTTTTATTGTATGCATTGGATGGGATGGGTTAGAGGATTTGAGGTTGATTCAGTGAGTGATATGTTCTTTGTATGGACAGGTACCTTTTTTATTTGAAGTTGAACGAAGAATGGCTGAAGCTGATGAAATCCAACCCCTTGTCTGTGACAATGGATCTGGAATGGTTAAGGTTGGTATTTCTACTTTCTTCTACACTAGTTTCTACAGTCCATTGAAACCCTAATCATGTATCCGACCATTTGTGAATTGATGATTTTGAAAATAGCAGACTCTGATCTAGGTGTCTGTTAATCAATTCCCTGATTCAATCACATATGATAGCTTGCAATCTTTTACTTGTGAACTGGGGAACTGGGCTTTATTGTTAAGCTAGGGTTTGTTGAGATGAAAGTAAGTTATCCGGAACTTTTTGAAATATATGTTGCTGTAGTGGAAGTATTTTGATCTGTAGGATCGTTATTAGTTCCCTCATACAATTACATTATGTTTGTTTGCAATGTTGTACTTGTAAGCTGGGCAACTGGGCTTGATTGTTAAGCTAGGGTTTGTTGAGAGGTATTCTGCAATTTTTGAAATAAATGATGTTACAGTGGAAGTTTCTTGATCTTATGTATGCCTTCTGTTGTAAGGCTGGATTTGCCGGGATGATGCCCCTCGTGCTGTTTACCCTAGTATTGTTGGGAGACCAAGGCATACCGGTGTGATGGTTGGTATGGGGCAAAAGGATGCATATGTTGGAGATGAAGCTCAATCCAAGAGGGGTATTTTGACTCTCAAATACCCAATTGAGCACGGCATTGTGACCAATTGGGATGACATGGAGAAGATCTGGCATCATACATTCTTCAACGAACTCCGGGTTGCCCCTGAGGAGCATCCTGTGCTTCTCACTGAGGCGCCACTTAACCCCAAGGCGAATCGGGAGAAAATGACACAGATAATGTTTGAGACTTTCAATGTGCCTGCCATGTATGTTGCAATTCAGGCAGTGCTCTCTCTGTATGCAAGTGGACGAACAACTGGTATGCTTGTTCACTTGATTCTGTCTCCTTCCTCATTGAGCCCTGATTTTGGATCTGTTAAGTTGTTAGGGTTTTGTTTATTACAGTATTAATTGGTTTGCATCCATCAGGTATTGTGCTAGACTCTGGTGATGGTGTTACACACACTGTTCCAATATATGAGGGATACGCTCTGCCTCATGCCATCCTCAGACTGGACCTAGCAGGGCGTGATCTGACTGATGCATTGATGAAGATTCTTACAGAACGTGGATACACCTTTACCACAACTGCAGAGCGCGAAATCGTCCGAGACATGAAGGAGAAATTAGCCTATGTATCTCTTGATTATGAGAAGGAATTGGAGACTGCAAAAACTAGCTCTTCTTTGGAAAAGAGTTATGAGCTTCCTGATGGTCAGGTGATCACCATTGGTGCAGAAAGGTTCAGATGTGCAGAGGTCCTGTTCCAGCCATCTTTAATAGGAATGGAAGCTGCTGGCATCCATGAGACTACTTTCAATTCTATTATGAAGTGTGATGTGGATATTCGTAAAGACTTGTATGGGAATGTTGTGCTCAGTGGTGGTTCCACAATGTTCCCTGGGATTGCAGATCGTATGAGTAAGGAAATTACAGCATTAGCTCCAGCTAGCATGAAGATTAAGGTTGTGGCACCTCCAGAAAGAAAATACAGTGTCTGGATTGGAGGGTCTATTTTGGCTTCTCTGAGTACTTTCCAGCAGGTAATGTTGTAGTTTTAGGCTTTAGCTGACTCATTTTCCATAAATGTGTGTTTTCCTTGTTTTGGATTTGATTAGGCAAAGAAAGAGTTTTCTTCACTAATTAATATCCAACTATGAATTGCAGATGTGGATTTCAAAATCAGAGTATGAAGAGTCCGGCCCATCAATTGTTCACAGGAAATGCTTCTAGAGAATGTGAATGTTTGGAACTTTCTATCCTCCATCAGAACTGAATATGTGCATCTCTGCAGTTTTAGGTCGAATGGATGATTAGTTTTACAAAGAGGAATTCTGTTGCTATTTGTATACAAAGCCTTTCTTATGTTAGTTTTAGTTCTTAGAGTCTTCCTGGCTTTGGATCCAAGGAAATATTTTAAGCTCTTGCTAATGGATTGCATTAAATCCAAGTGGTTTTGTACTTCTTTTTACCCTTGTCGAGCTTCATTCGCTATTTTTTCTCTTAACATTGTTTCGTATGAATTGAGAGATTTTTGGGAAGAATAAAATGTTGCTGTATGATTACTATTTTTGTGACAGGATGAGATATTCAATTGTTTTTGGAATCATATTTCCAATTGTCTCAGTTTAGTTTGTGGCATTCAACATAACATCAAATCATGCTTAATCTCAAGTTATATTGGTCTTTTATGTATGCTACTGCAACATATCTGTACAGAGGACTTTCCACTTTAGATAAGAATCAAATTGAAATCAAGAGAGAAGAAATCCAGATCACTATTAGCTACAACCCAGTGGATTAGTTATTGAATTTTATTTTCAGGTGTCTGTAATGCATGAAACTCAATAGTTATCTTGCTGGATTTACAGAGCTAGTATAAAGGAACTAAATATGACCTACCCCATCTAGGTCAGTTCCCTAAGACTGAGAGAACATACAATGGATACTTCATCTAAAAAATTGATCTACATTTACATATTAAACACTGTTAAATTTATTTTTGCCTGATGCTTTGTTGTTCCTCGATTTCTCATCTGCAGTAGCAGAACTTGTTGAAGGCTATACTTCTTAGAGGGGAATTAAGCCCTAGGCACATTAGGCAACTGCCTAGGGCGCCAACATTTAGGTGCTAATTTATTTTATATTATTATAGTTTTTATGAGGAATAGATCAATTTATTAATCATATATGCTAGTAAGAGTTAGTGGTCAACCTTACATACCAATTGAATTCTCTTCATTGAAAATAAAAGTAATTTTAAATAATTCTATTAATATTGTGATATTTAGCGAACTGATACCTATGCAAGTGCCTTTGTTGCAGGATTCTTAAATACAGTTCATACTCATTTATTTTTAATAATTTGTATTGTTTTGGAGTCTTGGAAGTTTTTTGGAGAAGAGATCAAGATTGGTGAATATGTAAATAAATTGGGGAAAAATAGTTGGCAAAGATATGAGAAAATGAGGATTATGATAGACTATATGTTAGAGAATTAGCCAAAGAATTTAAAAGCTACAAAAAAACTATTAAGTTTTTCTTAGATGGTATAGGGATAATATATCAATTAATCCAATCTTTGGTTATGGTTAATTATTTTATCTAATAACGAATGTTTTTTAGATTTATAAAAGATGTTAGCTCCAATATTGCCTAGGGCACACATAGCACACATAACCCTTAATTTGGCCTTGAAGTCTTCTTTTACGTGGAACTTACACAAAAAGACAACACATATTGATACATATTAATAATTCCCAAGTGAAGGCTTAAGAGCTCATAGCAAAGATAGTAAAAGATGATAGATAAGCAATATGAAGATGTCAAATATAATGTGTTGACATTCCTTGCAAGTATGTCGTAGCAAGATCATTGTGTTAGTTCGCTACCACCCCCACAAAATATCCATTGGGCTCCCTCTTGACCTCTACCCAAGACAATTATGATACATTGTTCTTGCTACGACATACTTGCAACTAGCTTGGTGGATGTTGCACTCCTTTATTTTACGCCATTGATGACACATTATCAAATGAGTTTGTCATGCGCATCAAAGAGAGTAACACATGGACTATGTACTTTGATGGATCAAAATGTGCTTGGGGTCAAGATTGTATTAATTATGGGATCTCACCGATATAGAGATAGGGTGGCCCTATATAGATATATAGATTTGTGGAGGGCCTATCTCGAACTAAGCAACCCGACTAATGGTCACATATAGAGAGTTCAGGGCTCAATCAATACTTAGACTCTATGCTTGAGAGTGGACTCTAGTATCTAGCACGTTGATTCGAGACTTCACCACCCCCATACCATATAGAATAGAATATAATCAGCAGCCACCCCCACTCCCAATGGAGAGACTATGCCGCTAGCTTATATATTGAGCTTTTCATGTACCAACAATATTGCCACATGTGAGGCATTCATACGAGGACTCGTAACACAAACATTGATTACAAAATATATAAGAGTGTAATGCTCACATTGAATGCAAAATATATACAAGTGTATGGAAAATCTCAATTTGTGGTCAATCAAGTCACATGAGCTTATAAAACAAAAACAAAAAAATTGATTTCGTATAAGAAGTTAGTGCATGGTTTGATTGCCCAATTTAACAAGATTGAGATTGATAGTATTCCTAGAAGATATAATCAAAGTGCAAATACTATGGCTATTGTTGCCTCTTTAACGCCTATTGATCTCACATATGACCATGTTATATTAACTATTAAGCGATCAAAGACAAGCCACCATGTAGATAGAAAACATGGACTCTATAACAAAGATTAACATTTGGTTGTGGTATAGAGAAAATGAAATGGTACTAAGATATATACTTGTACCTATATAATTTTTCGGAAATGATTGAAGGAAACTGTGGTGAGATGCTCTCATAAATGTCATGGTTGGAAATGTCTTATTCAAGAGACCCTTTGATGGAAAATTACTTAGATATTTAGGGCATAATGACGCTCAAATAACATTACAAAAAGTTCACAATAATGAGTGTGGTGGACATTTTAGTGGAAAAGCAATGTCATACATATTGCTTAGGATGGGTTAGAATTGGGCAGTGATAGAACATGATTGTTATGCATATGTTAAAGTGTGCGATAAATGGTAAATGCATGACACCTTACTCATGCCCCATTGCTGGAATTATAACCTATAGCTTCACCATGTTCCTTTTAATATAGGATTTGACCTAGTTGGAGAAATTAACTGTCATCTTTAGAAGGTTATAAATTTATTATCACCGTGTACGCTATGAAAAATGACAGAAATGGAGACAAACAATAACTGCAAACCTCCTGAAGCTTTCCAAGCAACCTCAAGTAGGTTGTGTGAGCTTAGAAGTTGTGTAACCTTTTGAATAACTGATTGTGGGTGCTCCTAGAAATGACCTCCAAATGTGAGCTATGACCATGCTACGATCAGATTTTGGGAGCTTCTAATATGCAGATATTGGAGAAAATTTAACAGAGTAATTGTGATATTAATCCAAGAGGGTTTGTGATAGGATAAGCCTGCACTTTATAGAGGCAAAAGTAGTTAGAAGTTGGTTGAACACGGTTGAATGCACATGCTAAAAATAGCATTTGAGGAGGTTATAACAATTCCGGGAGTTTAAATTCCATTTAGGGACAATAATGAGAATTTGTTAACAAAAGTTGCATTCATAAAGGTGGTTATACGTGCAATTCAATTGCCCCCACCTTTCTAGGATTCTAAAAGTGTAGTTGACTAGACTGGTGAAGTGGAGTCCATGTGGAGTTGACTGAGATGAGGATGTGGAGTCCAAGTGGAGTCTAAGTGGTTCTTGTGATGTGCACACACTAATTAATTAATTAATTAATCATTTAATTAATAAATGATAATCAACTTAGCGCAAGGGGGCACAAGGGATTAATTTAAGTAATCCAAAGGGTGCAATGTGTATGATTTAATCAATTTAATCAATTAATCACAAATGGGTGAATAACAGGATGTACCAAGACAATACTGGGAATAGTGAGTGATTTTAGGGTGTCTCGCTTTTTATAGTTTTCTCATTTTTTATATTCAATTTTAATATTTTATATAGTCATGGGTTGGAGTCGTGACAAAATGCTCCCCCACACACACACACACACACACACACACACACACACACACACACACACACACGTACGTTAAATTTTACCCTCCACATTGTTACCAATATTCGTTACAATGTTCAAGTGGGTGGGCCCCGATAACTCACTAGGGAAAGTTTACCCTATTATATTTTCATATTTTCTAAGTTCTTTCTAATTGAAAGAGGAAGAATAACATGATGAAAATTTACTAGTGGGATGAAATCCCTTATATGATATTGATTATATTTTTGGAAGCATGCGATAAGACGTGATCGATGGTTCACCTCTATCTAATGTTGTGCTTTTTGCTCCTATATTTATATTTTGATGAAATTTTTACTCTTATAATATTTGATGTCCTTGAAACCCATGAAATTACTAAATTCAACATATTTTATCTTAAGGCTCAACTTTTATGCTAGATATATTTTTATTCAAATGATACATTGATTAGACCTAAGTCCATGTCCAATTTTATCTATGAGATCATCAATCATATTCTACCTACTCTTTTTTTACTTAAGTAGTATACATTTTAATTATAATAATATAATATATTTGACATGAATATTTTTGCAAAAATGTCAATATATTAAACTATCACAATATAAAATAATATGTTTAGAATAATTCCAAGGATAGGAAATAAGAAATAGCCGGAAAATACACAACTACACAAAAGGATTATATTAGGTGTCACCCATCATCTCCATTCAAATTGATTATCGTTAACAAGATTCGTTGTTACAATAATTCCCTTCCCGTGCACAATGGGGATATGACCATTTAAACAATTTCATGTACTTTAGAGGACCATGAAGATGGGCCAACCGATGACTTGCGAGAACAATGGCAAAATCCAACGTATTCATTGAAGAAGAGTGGAGAAGTGACTCTACGATGATCTATGTTGACGATTGGGTGTCAATCATGAAGAAGCTTGTAATGGTTGACCTAGAGGCACACTAATCATAGTGTAGGAGCACTCATGATGGGTATAACATCTTCTAGAGATGCTAAAATTCAATTGTCTCCTTCTCAACCTAGGCTTAGATTCACATACACATTGAAGATATCACAAGAACATTTTTACTTACAATTTAAAGTGAGCTTCAATTTCATCTAAGTTACTAACAATAATTTAGTTTTGATATTTTCCATAACTGAGATAAAATAACATATATGAAGAAAATCCCAAGAAAAGTAACCTGTCTAGTCAAGTTAACAAAATACACAAAGAATATCATACACCAATTCGAAGTCTCAAGGTCAAAGGGATGGAAAATTTTGTGAATCCAGCTCCATGTAGACTAGACAAAACTAGAATTAAAAAATTCAACATGCAAATATGTTGGAAATTTGGCATTGAGGATGCGAACGTGTTTGAGCCTCACTTAGGGCCAAAAACTAGTAGACTAGACACCAAAGGAAGTAAGCTAATATTAGTTTTATTTTCCATTCCAAATTTTGTTAAGTTCGGTAAGTTAAGTGTGAGGGGAAGAGTTTAATTTCTAGCATGACATGTCCAATGCTGAGGAAAACAGACTCATCATTTTATATAGAAGCTCCAGAGAGTAACTTTTAAATGTAATATCACAATTGCATCACCCATCCTTCCACCAAGCCAAAGACAGTTGTAGCCCAAGATTATGAAGCATGACATCCTCGAACCCTTCCGCCCATTTTCTGCACTGCTTTGCAAGCAATTCAGGCATCTTTGACAGAAAAGAAGCAATTACATTTCTCAACGAATGTTCTGCCCAGCCAACCAAATCTTCCACTTTCTCACTGTTCAATTCAGCGTTCATTACCTTGCATAATTTGTAAAGGTTATAGCTTGGTGAAATTTTCATGCAATCCTTGGTATCTGTGGTATTACCCACCATTTATCTTCCAATAGCTTCTCTGTTTTGAGCAGTTCCTCGGGTACCTTGTATAGGTTCTTTGCAAATTCGATATTTATCTGCGGGGAAGATTTTTGTTCGTTCACAGAAAGTGTTTCATACAATTGTTGTAGTCTAAAGAATTCTTTGTCAGCGGCCATACTTACTTCATCTGTACCTGTGTCAAAGCCATCCATATTTTCTTCCCCTTGAAGATGGCAATCAATACTGTGAACGAACCTCAGCAAATCCCATGCTTGACTGCAAGCTTTCACAGTGTTAGTCACACGAGTTGACTTCGCCTTACTGAGTTGGATGATGATAGCAATCAAGGAGACTACTGTCATCTTCCAACACTGTTTTTCCAGATTGGGGAAATACATGAGAATTTGAGGCTGTTAATCTTAGTAGCTTGGACAGCTGTTTGTCCTCACCCGAATATAGCAGCATTAGTTATGGGTAGTTTGGACAGCTATTCGTTCTGGCCTAGAATTTAGAAAAATAGTTGTTTTTGTCAAACAAATATTGTTAGGATAAAAACAATTGTTATTTAATATTGACTCCTTTTAGGTGACACCTCATAACCAAGGTTGTTAATGGTTATTGAGTTGTCTTAATCTCAGCCGTTCATTTGTATTAATCTCGGCCGTTGATTTTCAACGAGAGTAGTATATAAGGGGGTCATTGGGTCATTTGTAACAAGGAAGTTTTTAGAGAAACTTGCAGTGTTAGCAAGTAGTCTTGCAGTGTTAGCAAGGGCGCAGTGATAGCGTTGGAGATAGCAGTGGAGGAATATCAGCAGGAGGATTAGGAGATTGTCGGAGCTCTGCCAGTAAGAGGCAAGCAGTATTTGTATCTCTTGATTTGCTGAAGTTTAATATATTTCTCATCTGTAGTACTGGTTTTCCCTACGGGGTTTTTCCAGGGACAATTGTCTGAAAATATTGTGTTCACCTTGTTGGGTATTTTTATGTGTTTGTATTTGTGAAGTTACAGTTGTGTTATTTTCCAATATTTGTTGATCAAATAATCTTACAAGATAGGAGGTTAATAATCAGTAACTGTAATAGATTTTTCACAGAGGCAGGGCTGTTTCTCTAAGTTTATCTAGAAGCTCAGAACCTTCGTCCATCCATTCCATTGAAAAAGGGGTGAACATGGATTTGGCTCTGCCATACTCCTTACCATTTTCACGGCCTTTCTTGAAAAGAAGGGCTATTCGATTAACAGCGTTTTTATTGGCTTTCCACAAATCAAAGGGATCTTCTCCAGGCATGCAAAAGGGTTGTATTGTTTTTAGAATAAACTCCATAGTCATATCTATCTCCCTCTGACGAATGTTGTTTGTGAGACAAGTGCATAAACTTGCGGAGTAGCATCTTGGACAAAAGCCAACAAAAGCGCATAGGTATGCCTAACACAATCTCTGACAAAAGCCAGCAAATTTTGCTGATTGAGACTACCAATATTGGAAGCAGCCGAAAGAAATGCAGCAACTTATGTAGCCTGAGTTTGGTTAAAATCCATTGAAAGGAGAAGCGTGATCTTTCTGTATATCCAGATGTCCAATCTTCTACGTCGTACTTATGAATCATGTCAACCAGGCTGCGTGTCCAAAAATCCTCCACGCAAAAACATCTCCTCCAAGTGAACGGTCGTAGATGCCAAGGAAAATGGCGATGTGCCGAAAACCATCTCCAGCATATGACAACCCAAGCCACTACGACGAAACCAACCAGCATAAAAAATGGAGAGAGTAAATCTGAAAACGTTACATCAGACCAGTTAATATGTGGAAAATAATACAAAACATATTGGACCATAGATGATATAACACCAAAATGTTACCACCAGTCCAGCTGCTGAATTCAACACTGATCTGGCAATTACATATTCTGGCTGGGAAGCACGGGCTACAAACCATGACTTGAATAACTCGTCTTCAAACTCATCCCACGAAAATGATGTCGGTGCATATGCACGAAAACCTTCAGTTGTCAAAACTGCATGTATCCTTTGCCTCATGATGTGGCGAACAGTTTTACCAGCTAAAACTGCACAGCCTAATAAAAAGATAAGGAATATAATGCATGTCAATGGAATTTGCTCGTAAAGAACAGCCTCACTCATGAAAGGGTTTTGTGGCTTACAAGTTTGATTTTTGTTCAAAGAGCTTGCTGGGTCACAATCATTTTATTTACAATCCTTTAAGAAAAATGGTCTGAGCATTATATATTCATGTCATCTCTGCAAACCTTTTATTCACTTCTTCTTTCAGCTTGCAAACTCTGCAAGTAACCAAGTATTGTCATCCTAAACCGTGGTTGGTGTTTAGGGTAGGAACAAAATGTGGACTACACGTCGCCATGTTTCATGGATAAGAGTCCAGGGCCCACCTATTCATAATACAAAATGTTTCCGTCAACCGGCGCATTAGTCTAAATAGTACCACTCTAATACACTCTTAATGCAAAATAATTGTTTTATTATAATGTTAAAGTGTGGATCAAAAATATCTTTACTATTCGCCTTATTCTTAAAGTAAAATATATTTTTTTGAGGTAGGTAATAGTACACATGTTTGATCCACTTCATGTATGTCAAATCAAAATTTGTTGATGATAAGGTTTGTTTTTTGTTTGTTTTTTTAAATAATATATTTCTAATTATTAAAATAATTATAATTTGACAATTGTTTAAATTTTTAGGTTGTAATTATCTACAATTTGTAGGAATTTTTGTTTTTAATTTACAATCTAAAACTCAAAAAATAGGGTATATCATGTCAATTTACATGCCTACTACTATCTACACTCTTAATTCACAATAATTGTCATGAATTGGACCACTCCCTCATGTAGTCAAGCATGTGTAGTATTACCTACACTCTTAATTCAATATAATTATCATGAATTGGACCACTACGTCATCTAGTAAAATATGTACATTATTTTTGACACTTTTAATTCAAAATCATTATCACTAGCAAACGTTTGAACTCCGGTGGGAGGAGAGGCCCAACACGGAGATCTTGTCATGGACTTCCTTCTCGGATGACTCCAACCTGCTCGGAAGAGGACATAGTGAAGTAAGGCCCCAGGGAGAGGTAGAGTGATGGTTGTGAGAGCGGCTTCCGCGACGCAACCCTTGCAGAGATGGCCGACGAGGCGGAGATGGTCGAGGTGGTCGTGGCAAAGGGTTAGTAGGGACTGACTCATTGTGAAGGAGCACTCCCCCAATGTGCGAGCAATTCCTGCAAATGAGCAAATTCCAGAGAAACTTTTTTTGGCTTGAGCTTGAATCTATATGCACACAGTAGACAAAATAACCACTTTGTCATTAGTGGAGAATAAAACAAAAATTGATCATTTTGGAATATCATAGTATTTTGAGCTTTCCAAATATGAAAGAGAATACAAGCTCTAAATAATTGCCACAAAGTATCAATATAATTAGGCCAAGGACTGAAATCTCCAAACAAAGCCAGATGCCAATGAAAGAATTCAGGGTGGTAGGGTTGAAATAACGTATGAATCCAGGACCACACAACTTGAGCATGGGGACAAGACCAAAACAAATGCTTAAAAGATTTAGGTCTAGAGCAGAAAGGGCATTTGGGATTGGGAATTCCGATGTGACTAAGACACTCACCAACAGGAAGGCCTTGATAGATAAGGCACCAAAGAAAATGGTTAACTTTAGGCTCAAGCAAGGAGTTCCAAGAAGAGAAAGTCGACGAAGCCATGTAGATTATATAGATTGTAGGCCCTAGCACGCATTGAGTTTGGCAATGGCAGGTGAGATGAGTCTCAATAGATGGAATATGGTGTCAATATTGTAGCGAAGGAAGACAATATCATGGTTCCACCACTTATCGCGCCATCATGCATCCGAAGGCTTAAGCCTCAATTTATGGAGCATGACATTTGACATCAACTCTTGAATTTTGCAGATAGATGGAAGGTCTAAATTGGCAAGTTTAAATTTTATCTTGAGCTTAGGCCAGAAATCCACTCTGCAGAAACCAAATCCAAAATGGTGTGAATCCCTTTACGAGATAAACGAAGAGATTTGATTCCCGGAGTTTCCACAAGCGGAATACTATCATTCGTGATAATGGAAGACCACCAGATATTTTGGGAATTGAAAGAGAGCCTGATACGAAAGCCATCACTAATCCAACGCATCGGGGAATTATTGTGTCTTTGCAGATGCGATGCTAGATCGGATGGTCATGGCGAGTTGATCCTCCTTCAACAGCAGAGTGGAACCTTCATCCCTCTTCGGGATGATCGTCCCCCTCCTCCCAGTGGTGACTTGTGCTTAGTGTTCTCTTGTTCTATGCAATTTTGGTGCTTTCCCTTGTGGTGCTTTTTTTTAGCCTTTTGGGTGTTTTGTGGTGTAAAGGTGGTTTTTGGTGGGACAATGAGTATTCAAGCCTCGCTCTTGTAACTCTCTTTTATTTTAAATAATATTAAGAGAAGTTATAATAGTAAAATCATTATAAAAATTGGACAATTACCTCATTTAGTTGAAAATGATTAGTCTACGTACTACCTTTAATATGAAATTCCTAATACAAAATAATTGCTCCAACATAAACTTGAAAATTCTCATAAAATTTAATGGATCAAAAATATATGTACTTCATGAAAAAAATTGTTACAAATTGGACTATTACCTACGCTAATGTCTAGTAAAAAAACAATTGAACAATTACTTTCATTCTTAATACAAAATAATTGTTTCAACGTAAGGCTACAAAAATCTCACAAAATTCATTGGATCTAAAATATATATGTTATCACATAAACTCTTAATGCACAATAATTACTACAAGATTAGGCGGAAAGAGTTTGAAAAACATAGATGTATCTTGTTAGCTATCAAAATATACTAACTACTCTAAACAACCAATATGTTCACCAAAGTGCCAACATTAAAACACAATACTAAGAGATATTTTTTTAGAGTTTCATCTTTTTTTTTCCAAGGCTTTTAATTTGATAGCCATTTACACATTTTACATGTTTTTAGCTATAAAATATTTGTACAAATTTGAAATCATTGTCACATTCAATTACAATTGAAAATATGATCCTCACTTTTATATAGATCTAAGTATAATCTATATTAATATATATTGAAAATTAATAAAATAAAAGATCTTTTTATTTTTGTGTCGAGACATTTCATTATGAGGAGAGTCCGTTGGGAAGTGTCAAGTCTCGTTGGCATGCTCTTTGATGCACATATTTTGTTAGCATTTCCTTTTTTCTGTATGTTTCCCATGTGATAATTTTTTCTTCCTATGTAATTTGTACCTTATATACTCTTAGATTCCTTAGTTGACATACAATATTAATTTGTTAGCTATCATTTATGACAAAAGTCATACTTGCTCTATGATGCTCCACCTTACATGTGTGTCTCCATAGAACATATACTAACAATTGCACATGAGTTGCAATCAATGCCGGTGAGGTTAGATTGTAAATTTATTATGGAGGGAATTGAGTGTGACAATGTATTTGATATTTACTTTTGCATTCATGTTGTTTCACCAAATTAATTAATTCCAAACACTCTTCAGCAAAAAACATTGCTTTAGCAAATAGATATGCAAGACAACTCACACTATTTCACCAAATATATTAATTGTGAATACTGTTGCAACTATAAAAATCCAAAATCCAGCAACCTGTAAACATTAGATCCACGGGCATTTGACACTTTTCAACAGGAACATCTTCAAAGGAGAATGCCTACCGACAAATTACATATAGAGTCCATTTCATTGAAATGTCAAACACATAATGAACTCAAATAAATATGATGTATGGTGTATAGTTTCATTTACTATCATATAATTGGTAAAGCATCGTAATAAAATATTACAAAGTGGGTTCAAATCACGCGTGCACTACAGATAGACACTAGAATAGCCATCACCGCCACTCAAAATTTCCATTAAATGCTCGCAATTACTTCTCAAACCTCCACCTTCCACATTCTCGAGTCTCCTCCCTGTTTTTGATGATGTATGTTGTTTACAAACATTTGGTTTACTGATGAGACCAGACATAAGTAAGAAAGTAAGCATCCTTCACTTTCCTTTCCACCTCGCGCTCATGCTATGTATATGATTCTCACATATTTTGTTGCATCTGTGCTTTGCTTGCAAGATGTTGTAGTGGATAAATGTGCATTTGAGGTTTCTGCGTTTGTTTGTACAACAGCATTTGATAATGATATGGGTGCAGCTGCAAGTGCAAGAAAAGAGATTGAGGGAGCCATGTGCATGGGCAATACGAGGGAAGAGTTTGACAACAAATTTGGCAGCGAGAATATTGTTGAAGGAGAAGATGAAGATCAATATGTAGAAAATATGTGGTTTGGGGAAGCTCTTACCAACGCCGCATCATAATTGTTGAGCAAGCCTGGAATTGTGTACAACAACCTAATTTTTTTGCCGATCATATGTAGACGATTAACGTATAAAAAACAACCTAAATACTATCAATTTCGTTGCATAATTCCTGTTACTCTAGGGAATTTCATTCTTCGAAAAACTACTACTAGTTGAGAATGCCAAAATCGAAGAAGAGGCGACTACTACTGGCTGCACATACACATCTTAAATCTCATAAAGAATTGCTCTTTAAGCACAAAGATCGATATACGTGGCACATGTGAAACCACCATTCTCTTTTGTTACGCTGAAGGCCTTCCAAAGGGGAGTGAGATCTATTATGTCTGAGTATGTTACACATGGCATCAAACAGAGGGATTAAATTACATTGATCGTTGAAGTACGACATATTTGCAGTCTTCCATGTGGTAACAGTGTCACTTAGAACTTGGCACGCACCGTTATATCCACGTCTACATGTCTGCTGCTCTTTTACAGTCCCCACATTTCCACATCTGCATGTCTGCTAATGTTAGGTGTTTTATTATTCATTAAGTTTCGCAATCAATGCATTTATTGGAATGGAATTCCAAATTTCCACTATTTTAGAGGTCTTTATTTTAAGACTACCAGGTGGCCCCATATTTCAGACTTTCAAATTAACTTCTGTATGTCTGGAGCTTTGCCATATTTACCTTAGTATCACCTTCATAAATGATCTTCAAATTTTCCCACATAGCCTTAGTTGTAGTACACTGCATCACCTTAACAAACTTTGATTCTGCCAAACCACACAAGATAGCATTCATAGCTATAGAATTATCATTGCTAGCCTTCTTACCTACAAGATCATTTGGAGGGGTTTGAGGAATGGTGTAGCCATTCACAACTGACTTCCATATATCACATCCCAAAGACATGATGTGATTTCTCATTTTGATACTCCAAAATCATAGTTTGACCCATCAAACATAGGTTCTTTGCTAGAAGAGGAACCATTCTGTTGACTTGTAATTTTTGTGCTTCAAAAGATCTCCTTCAAGCTGTTAGATTTGGTTCACAAGAACCTCACTCGATAGCAATTGTTAGAAACAAAATGAATGGGGGTGAATCGGTCTTTTAAAACGTTTACTTCAGTTATCTTAACTTCATACATCATTCAAAACATCCATTCAATATTCATTAACCATGGGCTTATTAATCACGAAACAACCATCCGCATGAACATGAAGCAAGAGAGAACACGAAACACAAGATATAAAGCGGAAACCCTCAAGGGAAGATAACCCATTGAAGCTTTGCATATATTACTCCACACACCGGAATTTGTATAGTGAAGCACCCACTTCACAAAGAGCACCAACCTCTACAACTTTAGTGAGGCATCAACCCCACAAGGAGTACTAACCCCTATTTAGTAGATCACCCACTCTACAAGGAGGCTACAACCCCCCAAAATGGCAAGCACCCACTTAGCCAACTAAATATGAATATCACCTGATGTCCTTGTTGCTCAACCAACTAATTGTGATCACTCTTTCAGCTCTCTTCACTCAAAACCTTCCAAATAGCTCTCTCTCTCCTTCGCTCAAGCATGCACCATATAGTGTTGATTAGGTCAAGTGACCTTGTAGCTTCTTCTCCTCTTCCCTTCTCAGCTTCTCATACTCTTCTCTGCTCTACTCTAGAGCCTTTACAACACTCTCTCATACCTCTCCTTGCTCAAATCTCCATCCTCTTCACTTCCTCAAATGAGCAAATATCACTTACCTTTATACATGACACAAGCCACAAAACCATATAGGTCAGCACAAGACCATATGGTCATGCAAGGTCGGTCATAAACAACACAATAAGATGCCACATGACTATTCAAATTTCAATTTAGAACCCATTAGGTCAGCATCAACCTTACAAACACATACTAGCTCAACTAGGCCTAAAACTCTAGTCATCTCTTCAACGGTCATAAGTTGAACTCCAAGGGCACAAGGCAGCTCCACCAAGACTCCATCAGCTCCAAACATGTCAACAAAATCCTCTAGAATCCATCTTCATGCTTGAACAACTTTGCTCCATCCATCTTCAACATACACTACTCCATTTGGCAAGCATCACCAATTAGGCCTCAAGCACCTAATTATCACTCTCTAAAATCACTCTTTAAAATCGAGTTGATTCACGCCTCAAATCAAATTGTCAAGACTTCTTGAGCATGTACTGATACAACATGATCCTATCTTACTCTCAATCCATGAGACACCATCAAACAGGGCATTAGGCCTCAAATCCTCATCTTTGTTACCTCGCTTAAGCATGTTAATAATGCTCAAAATACGTCTTCAAAAAAGTTGGTTCATACAACAAATCACCTCTTCAAGGCACATGTGGCATATCAACAAAAAGGTCTTGACCTCGAAAACCGCAATGACTCATATCAATCATCCATTCGGGGCAAAAGACACCAAAATGCTTCCTTCATTGAAGTTGTTCAAACTTACTACTAGGTCTCAAGAACCAAAGTATTGAGTTATCAAACCTCTAACACCTCCGGGAAACTTCCAATCACTTTTATCGCTTGAACACTTCAATAACATCCGGGTACTCCTCCTTAACCACTCACATGCATATGTCGCATGAAGAAATCCACACTTGCATAGTTGATCCAAAAGCCTTATGGACAAGCCTAATAGGGTTGATTAGGCCATTAGGGCTTAAGCCAAAATACACCCCATCCGATCACACCAAGAGCTCTAACACATCATGTGGGACCTCACCAAGCTATCCATGTCCATATAACATAGCTACACCGTGCAAAACAACACAAACCTCCATGATTGGTTTTGATCTCATTAAGCTTTTAGCGGTAGGCACATTTGGAAGAGAGATTTCACCCATTTCTTGCATGAGAACTTGACCCAAACATTTCATCCCAAGCTTGCTCCCATAATTGGTCTTTAACCATGACACCTGTAACACATGCATGTACATGCAAATCTTCACAAAATAGGGGTTTTGCTCTAGCTTCTCATCACACCTGGAGCATGCCACCACCACCAAAATGAGCTCTAGATGAATTCTCTACATGCATGAACCTTCACACTAGCTTTCCCAAGTCATTTCATGGCCATACCCTTCATATTTTGTCTATCACTCTGAAACTAGGGTTTAAGGAGGGTTTATACCTACTTAGCTTCTTAACAATGGTTCATAAAAGTCTGATGACCAAATGAACCCATTCCACTTGTAAAACCTTCTTAGCTCCATGCCCTAACATCCACAAAAACATGAGTCCCCATGCAGAGTACACACGTGGGTGAGCATTCAATCTTGACCATCAAGTGGGAATGATTGTTTTGAGAGCTCGATAGAGCTCAAAACAACTTTTCTTGCTTCCTTCTTTGACTTCTAACCTAAAACTTTACACACACCTCTGGGATGACCTCCTCCATGATTTCCAATGCCCATCCATGCTCAACTACCTCTCAAACACATCCTGCGACACAGTCTCATTGTATTTTTTTGTCTTGTCTTCTAGTCGTTGCTTCAATAGGACCTTGAACATGCACTATACACCTAAACCATGAATTTGTACACCTTCCACATGTGCTATGTAATCTCAAAACACTCACATGCTTATATTGACTTTCCTTGGCTCGTTATGCTTCATACCTCATGCCATGTTTGCACTAGGTCTAGGACTAGGCCTAGAATGGCTTGTTTCAACACATGCCTTGTGTAAACTAACCTTGATATCACCTTGTGAACACTCACATGCCTCTAACACAACTCCCTGAACATGTTAGACATCATAGCGACCTTCATACAACCTTTGAAGCTCATACACGACACTTACTTGCTTGAACCATGCATCAAGAACATGCATATACTTTTAAACGTCATGTCATATCACCAAAAGACCTCACTACCAATCAACCTTCACTCTTTTCACCTTATTTGACATCAATGATAACATTGTGCCCTCTCTTATGCACACCAAGACACTTTGACATCAATGACAACAACAATGACACATGTCCAACACATCCCCCAACCTTACGCCTAACCTTTCACCCTTAAATTTCTCAAGTCCTCAAATACTACTTTCTAATCTCATAGTGTGTAATCCTTAATTCATTATAAATTGCTTTTGTTTTTTAAGATTTAGTTTTAAATTTTCGACCTTTCTCTAATTATTTTACAAATCTTGATTTCTAATATTTTTCTTTGTTTAGGTCTACTTTATTTATTTATTTTTGATAAAAAGATTTTATATTATATTAAATGCAACATTATACAAGATGCTTTCAACAAAAAAACAAGCAATATGAGAGCATGTCCCAAAGCCACAAGCACACTAGGCCATGCCTAGGCAAACAACAAAACAACAAAAGAATGTCAAGTTACATGGACACCCAAGGCAGGCTCAGAAAAAAACAAAGGCACCCGACACCGAAGCAGAACGAGAAACAAGAGGCTCAAAGCACCCCTTCTTCTCCTTGGATCTCGTGAGAACAATCGACAACGCATGCTAGGAACCGATTCCAACAGAGGATCTAGGCAAAGGCTATCCTGACTAAGGTCAGAATCAGAAGACTCAGATACATGCGACTGTTTGGCACAACCGCCAGCAAGGGGAATCTCAACATTCATAGCTTCAATTTTCAGGTGAGAACATTATTTGACATCCAGAGCTGAAAATGGCTGCCGACCTTTAGGCCACGAAGAAACCCCTTTGTTCTTCTTTTTATTCTAATTGCGAGACAACGAGACAAACCTCTTAAAAGAGCCCAATTTGATGGCATAACCGGCAACGGAAGGTCATATTCTCATAATCTAGAACTTGTATCCACTTGAAACTATCATGGTTTAACTCCAACTTGTCCGAAAGACCTTTGTTGAGATCCACCTCAATGCAAATACGAGCATAAGTGAACAGCCCTTGCTTAGACCACTCCTCATCCATCTTGACAAATCGACCAAGAGAATCACCAATAGCAGCACAAACCACGAGGTTGCCAAAAGGGGAGAGGAAGATTTGGGAGACGAACCCAAACCGACATTTTTGAGACCACCGTAGTATAAGGATCAAAATCCAAAAACCATGGAATAACAAAAGGTTAGCCCTACCCCAAAATCAGGGACCCACATTAAAAACCCGTTGATAATTTGTAGGAGAGGAGAAATGAACAAAAAAACCCTTTGCACATAGTTGAACCTCACAGTCACTACACCAAGTAGAGTAGATCCATTTATGTAGGTCTTCAATCCGAGGCCAAAATCCGTTAAATCGACAAATAATGGCAGAATCTTTTAAGGTAGAAATAGACTCGGTTACCTCTGAAAAGGAAAGTGTAACCATAGGTGTAACCTATACTTTTTCCACTATATATGGCGCATCGAGAGCACCCGTGAAACTACATCCCTAAGCCCCATCTCGCAACGGCCAAGAAAGATCTGTCTTACAAAGAAACTAGTGCCATGGAAGAGTAGGTGCATGAAGGAAAGTACAACAACATCCGTGAGCAGGCCAGCGAATGCCCTTCTAAAACCCTAGCCGCCGCACCTCTCACGCTCGGCGATCTAATTGATAAATTTTCTTATGTCCACTTTATCAATGCCACATATTTGCAATTAGTTGTATACAAGACACAAATAATGTTGTGAGGAATAAAACCATATGAAAGGTCACTCAACTATTAAAGACAATAAACTCCAATAAAACATATATATAGTACAAAGCAATTCAACTCCATATTATATATTGTACTTCAGCACTTTGACAGTCTTGAGGACACCAACTTATCACTTGAATTCACCAACATAGCCCACTTTATTTACATTTACCTCGTCAAGAGATAACACTATCGCAGGCAACTCATTCAAACAATTTGCAGATACTTACTGACTAATAAATTTGGCCCTTTAATGTGAGTGTCTTGGGTCCTCACTTTTCCAAATTTTTCCGGACTTCTGTTGATGCTGAGCAGATGATATATGTGTCAGGCAGGCTTTTGTGCTAATGTTTCTTCTGTCCCTTTCTTCATGTCACCAAGAGAAGTTCCTAGTGGTGTGATTGGGTGTGTTTTTTTAATTAAAGCTGACCTTCATGACGATCGCAGATTGGGAGTGAACCAGATTTCACTAAATAATCTAGCCTTTTTAGTATATCTCCATGTACTATTGTCGGCAAATATTACTACATTCAGTTTTTGTGGGCAAATATTTCTACATTCAAGGTGATTGGAACAATTACGAGTGTCATTTGCTTGTGTTACTTCATATTTGGCCTTACATGCTGTCTGTTTTGAACATTAATGTGGAAGTACTTTAATCTGCTTGTGTTGTTTCCTTTTTGGCCCTTTTATGTGGAAGTATTTCTTGTCCTCCGGCTCCTAATAATGAGATACCACGACATTTACATGATTTCTGAAACATCACAACAGGTTTTAGGAAGTAATATTAGTTTTGCCAGCACGTATTTTAAAAACTGCCAAATGTACAAGGAAAATAACAATTGAAGAGAGAATATTCAGTTCTAAGAGATTCAGTTTTAAGAGGCCTTTTCCTTGCACAACTCTTTCATGGCAAACTTTTGGAAGGAACGGAGGTGGCAAGGTACCCAAACTGCGCCACCCAAACTCTGCAAACCACTGTATGGATTATTTTTTATGTTAAAATTTAAAATGCATTTTGCATGCACTTGCGCAATTGCATAAACATTCACAACTGAAAACTGGTGCAGAATGAAATGTCACAATTGCCATCTTCTGAAGCTATTGAAGCTAGCAACATCCACTAAACCTTAGGTTTATCGTGCTATAAATTATTACAAATTATAGCCATAAATTTTAAATTTTCAAATGGTGAAAAGCAATAATCAAGTAATTCTCTACCAAAGAATGTTGTAGAAATCAATCCACCCTTTCTCAGAAACAAAAACAAAGAAATGCTTCGACTGCTACATTTAGCATTACAATGCTTTCACCTAGGACTCAAACAGTCACACGCTTCATTGCTTATTGAAGTAACTGGAAAGGACTACAATACAGTTATTGTATATAAAAAACAATGCTTTAAATAAACCACCAAGTGTTTGCTCTTGTAAGAACTGGATTAAAACAAAACCCCACCTAACAAAATCCTAGCCTTTGATCAAAATTTCCAGAACCACATATTACATTCTCTCTTAAGCTTGCACCATGGCTAGCTTTTAATACGATGACTCAAAAGACGACTTCTTTTTAACCACCAAATTACATCTTGATGTGGTAGTAATCAGGATCAAAATGGTGCACCCGTACATAACCGTCCTCTCCACCACTCGCAAAACTGCAAAAATTTATTGAAATAAGACTTTCGCCAAGTTGCAAGAAAAACCAGATGAATACTAACTTCTAAGAATATTATTTATTGGATTAAAATAAAATCACGGAAAAGCATTGGAGCTATTTGAATTTGATAAACACATAAGTAAAGATCTATCATATAAGATAAGGAACATATATTCAACAACTTAACCATATGTCACTACAAGAAGAGAAAACAAGCAAAAACAAAAAAGATTTTTTTCAAAAAGAGACCAAGTTAATTGAACTTTATGCTGAGCAACAAGGGTACTTTTTAAAAAAACAATCGACAAGTAAAGAGAGGAAACCTTCTTCCATCTGGATTAAAAGCCAAGGCATTTATAGGCCCAAAGTGCCCCTTCACCCCACCAATTTCTTCTTCAAGAATCTGTTGAGACATTGAATGCTAATATTAAATTATTTGTATGGTGTTGAAGAAAAAAATAGAATGCCACTAAAAAGCAAAATAATAGATAGTTTCCATCGAGCATATAGCACATGCCACAATATCAGATGGTGATTAGGATATCAGAGATTGTCACACAACAAATATTATCATCTCAAAAGGCTTGTAAAAGAAATTCATAGTTTGTTACAGTTTCTTATTTAACTTGACCAAGAAAATGACCTTTCCTCTGCAAATCTGTAAATTGCCCTTCCTTGACGAGGCCAGGGAGTATCATAGTTTTCAGGCATTTGAATATAATTATGAGAAATCTAGAGCATGTAAAAAGCATGCTAAAGACATTTGATATTTCCAGATAGATGGTATAGCATGCCATCATTTGAATCCTTAATTCAAACAATGCAACTTCAGAAACTTCCCAAAAACACATTCCTTAATAGCCTTCTACCAGTTTTGCTTTTAAGCACAATTCCCCATTCTTATATAGAAATGAAAAAAATCAAAAACGGCTCACACCATTATATAATATATCCCAAGAACTTTCCAACACACTGCAAGCCTATTTTCAAGCCATCAGTCATATGGTCCCAGCACACAACCTTGAAACGCTGGACCGATAAACCAAGAATCACATGCAACAATATGAACAAAAAGCTAGGCTGTCACTAAGTAACAGTACCAACCACATTTATAGCATACATATCTATCTGTGTGTATATGTATGAGAATATACACACATGTGACGTTGGTAGCCAGTCCTTGTTATTTTAACTAATGAGCTTTCTTGAGAAAGGGATGTAACTTGATATCCTCACTGCAACCTTGATAATTCATAACTTCTTCAATGGTCATCCAAGACTCCAATGTATGAACTATAAGTTACAACTGCTCAAAAGAACCAACTTGGCCTTTGAATTAATCTAACACTTCGAGCAATTGAAATTTGGTAGGCATTTGAAAAGAAGAAATATTATTTTCGTAGAAATGTCTTCTTGTTTTTGGTGGGAAATAACAGGCTTCAAGGTGTCCTGAAGAATTTTTGTAAAGCTACAGCAATAGTAAGAAATGAACTCTTTTGAGTTATACAGGTTTTTGTAAACTGTAACCATGGTAAGTGTGACTCTTCTTCTCTTGCGGCCCTGGGCCATCTGCTGGTCTCAATATTTTCTTTTTTTTACAAGTAGGAATAGTAACTTAGTCATAGCAGTCACCTCTAATGGGGAAGTGCCTGATTCAGAAAGGATTATTTTGTAGAGGACTAAAGCCTTGATTTTGAAGTTGTTTGTAACTAGGCACTTATGGATCCTTTCTATTTGCCTCCATTTCAATACCCCATAGTTCACACCCATACAACACCACAGGAGGAATGGTTCTGGGGTAATTTTGAACTGTTCATGTAACCATGGTTTCAAGATTAAGCTGCGTCATCACATCCACTCCATGAGTTCCCAATCAAGGGTTCATGTAATCTTGAGAAAGGGAAATAACTTGATATCCTCACTGCAACCTTGATCTTTCATAACTTCTTCAATGGTCTCGTCCAAGACTCCAAAGTATGAACTTTCATAACTTCTAGAAAGGGAAATAACTTGATATCCTCACTGCAACCTTGATATTTCATAACTTCTTCAATGGTCTCGTCCAAGACTCCAAAGTATGAACTATAAGTTACAACTGCTCAAAAGAACCAGCTTGGCCTTTGAATTAATCTAACACTTCGAGCAGTTGAAATTTGGTAGGCATTTGAAGAGAAGAAATATTATTTTCATAGAAATGTCTTCTTGTTATTGGTGGGAAATAACAGGCTTCAAAGTGTCCTGAAGAATTTTTGTAAAGCTACAGCAATAGTAAGAAATGAACTTTATTTAGTTATAAAGGTTTTGTGAACTGTAAACATAGTAAGTGTGACTCTTCTTCTCTTGCAGCCCTAGGCCACCTGCTGGTCTCCATATTTTCTTTTTTTTTTACAAGTAGGAATAGTAACCTAGTCATGGCAGTCACCTCTAATGGGGAAGTGCCTAATTCTGAAAGGATTATTTTGTAGAGGACTAAAGCCTTGATTTTAAAGTTGTTTGTAACTCGGCACTTATGGATCCTTTCTATTTGCCTCCATTTCAATACCCCATAATTCAAACCCATACAACACCACGGGAGGAATGGTTGTGGGGTAATTTTGAACTGTTCATGTAACCATGGTTTCAAGATCAAGCTGCGTCATCACATCCATTCCATTATTAGTTCCCAATCAAGAGTTCATGTAATCTTGAGAAAGGGAAATAACTTGATATCCTCACTGCAACCCTGATCTTTCATAACTTCTTCAATGGTCGTCCAAGACTCCAAAGTATGAACTGTAAGTTACAACTGCTCAAAAGAACCAGCTCGGCCTTTGAATTAATCTAAGACTTCGAGCAGTTGAAATTTGGGCATTTGAAGAGAAGAAATATTATTTTCATAGAAATGCCTTCTTGTTATTGGTGGGAAATAACAGGCTTCAAAGTGTCCTGAAGAATTTTTGTAAAGCTACAGCAGTAGTAAGAAATGAACTTTATTGAAAGTGTGACTCTTCTTCTCTTGTGGCCCTAGGCCACCTGCTGGTCTCCATATTTTCTTTTTTACAAGTAGGAATAGTAACCTAGTCATGGCAATCACCTCTAATGGGGAAGTGCCTGATTCTGAAAGGATTATTTTGCAGAGGACTAAAGCCTTGATTTTAAAGCTGTTTGTAACTTGGCACTTATGGATCCTTTCTATTTGCCTCCATTTCAATACCCCATAGTTCACACCCATACAACACCATGGGAGGAACGGTTGTGGGGTAATTTTGAACTGTTCATGTAACCATGGTTTCAAGATTAAGCTGCATCATCGCATCCACTCCATTATAAGTTCCCAATCAAGAGTTTCTACAGCATTGAAGATCATTAGAAGCCCCCTTGTGAGATTCATGTCTATACAAGCCCTCAGCTATAAATTCTCAACATGTGTGTGGATGTGCATTGAAATGGATGCATCATATAGACAAAGGAGTTCCAGAAGAAATTGTATTTCAATTTTAAAGAAAAATTTGGCACCAAGAATTATACTATGTAAAATTCATACTTAGATGCCATGTTTGTCATACTTTTGGTCATAATGCAGAAAAATTAGACAGCAGTTCCTGCATCGCCCAGGTAAGATTACTCTTAACCATTTGGGATTTGCAACTGAAAGGTTAGCAGTGCATCAAATAATTGAACCCGCCACCAAATCAGGCAAAATCAAAACTACGAA
The DNA here is from genome assembly GCA_018340775.1 of Taxus wallichiana var. yunnanensis. NCBI lineage: Eukaryota > Viridiplantae > Streptophyta > Pinopsida > Cupressales > Taxaceae > Taxus > Taxus wallichiana. The sequence goes on along the minus strand of CM031244.1, from coordinate 468,314,996 downwards.
GAAATACAAAATCAAAAGCACTTTAAACAATATTTATTAAGCATAAGTTATATGTTGTCATAAATGAATACCAGACAGCCTGGAAAACACAATAATTTTCACTACATCTTCCAAGAATCCAAACTATTAACAAGTTATGTCTACAGGCTCTACACACAAAAATATGTCATCATACCATATGATAGAATTTTGCTTCAAATTTTCCGCACGACGATCAGTAGTAGTGACATCAGATGCACTTTGACCTCCACCAAGTACAACCTGCCATAATTAATTATGCATATCTGAGATGATAAACAATTTTGCAATGAATACCCACTAAGTAAACAAAAAAATCATAGATAATGATATGGTTCAAAAATAAGTAATGTACAACATAGAACATTTTGCCAAATGAATTGCACTTACATGATCAAAAATTGGAGAAATAGCAACTGCATTTACAGGTCGCTCCGTCACATACGTCTTAATAAGTGTTAAGGTTCTGATATCCCATAGCTATTATTCCCCAGGGAAAGAAAGAAAATGAGTCCCGCACAATAACTAACAGGAATTTTAGCAGTTTAGGCATTTTATGCATCTTAACTTTCAAGAAGCCGTACCTTAGCTGATTTATCTGAAGCTCCTGTGAGGAAGAAAGACCCATCTGCAGACTTTGCCAAAGAAGTTATACCCTTTTGATGACCCTTTTCTGGGTCGCTTTCCTTAAGCAGTTGTCCTGTCTGAGAAATATTCCAGAAACATAGTAAGAATCACCTCGCAAATACTATTCTCGAGTAATGAAGAACTGTAACGTACTCAATAACACTTTATACATTGTTTTCTAGATTGACACTGTATTACTGTAACGTACTCAATAACACTTTATACATTGTTTTCTAGATTGACACTGTATTCCAGACGAAACAAAAACACGTTATAAAGGTGTGAGTCCTGACTATGATTCGAATGTTATGTTCCACAGGTAAAGCATATTGTAACTGTCGTAAAGTGTAAACCTTACAAAATTTCTGAGCTTAATTGATACAAGAATCTGGAACTGAACATAAAGTCAGAAACGGAAAACTCTGAAAAACTTGAAACAATTGTAACACCTAAAATTTGTGAATCTGATCTGTACATCAGAAATTTGTAAAAGATAGAAATAAATTGAAATCTTTAGTTGCTGGACAGTCCAAAATAAACTCACTAGAATTGGATAAGAAAACTGATCCATAAACTATAGTAGACCCCTACTATCAAATAGTTTAAAAAAGAATACTCATTAAAATTCTCAAATTTCTGATTTAACTGAATAGAAAAACCGATTAAAAACTGATTTAGAACTGATTCGGAGTGATTAGAAACTCAAAATATCAATTCTGCATTTAAATTCTTCCAAATTGTCATTTTACGATTTTTCATAATTTGCCTTTGTTTATCATTAATCCATCTAAAACTGAATTAAAAACTGATTAAAAACAGCAAATCAGAAAGAAATAATGACAAGAAGCTTGTTAACGGAGTTCACCAATTTGGCTACATCTCCGGGTTCGTTTAAACGACGAATTGATTCATTTTTAAATATATTGCAAGTACATTATGAAAACTCACAACATAAAATGAATCTGAACCTGCAATGAATCCTGAAGGACCTGGAAATCTGAACCACAAATGTCCTCCACGAATGGATCCAACAACGCAAGTTTCCCTATTCGTCCAAGAACTCCTCTCCAATGAAAGTGGCTCAAAAACTCTCAATTGGGCTCAAAATGCCATAAGGAATGAACAAAAACTCCTCTGGTCTTTAAGCACTAAATCTTTGCCTCTGACACTTACAAACAGGTTCAAATCTCCCTTTAGAATGACCTCTAACAAGCCAAAAATGGCTTTAGCAATTACAGAGTCAAAAGTTGACTCTAATTCAAATAGAAACTTCCCTTTTTTATAGCACTTCCAAGTCACATGTGGGTTGGCTATGACCTTTATCTTTGTACTGAATTGTCACCGGTTTGACCCCAACAAAGCTCTTAGTTTGGCATGTGAGTGAGGATAAATCCCACATCCATCAAGTTCAAACTTTGTTATGACTTAATATAGCCTCAACCAGATAAGATTCATCATAGCTACGGCCACATTTTGGTTTGTTTTGCTTGTTCGACCAAATATGGGACACAATCCCCTCCGCATGCTCGTCGGTCTGTGTTGGCGAGTTGGGTTTGTTGGAACGGCCGCGCTAGCAACGTAGCAATGCAAATAGCTGAGTGTGGCAAGTTAGAATGTGGAACGACTTGACCGATCGGTTGGCAAGTAGGTGAAATGGCTCGGCATGATATTTGGAATAGCTCGTCAGTTTAGGTAAACAACTCAATCGTGATGTTTGGATGGTGAATTAGGTGTCAAACAGATAATATTTCAAACAGATTTTTATCCAATCGTAAAATTTCCTCTTTTTCTATCAATAAAAGAAAGCCCTGTATGACAGAAACCTTATATAATCATTTGTTGATAAAGACAACATCACTGAAGTAAACCAAAGAAACAATATATAATCATAATGCCATAAATAGAAGCTATTGCAGTGAATCTAGTTTACAACTGAAAACATGGGATTTGTGGGCAGAATCACCCAGTTAATTGTTTCCCTGATATAAATGTAACGTTTAAAATTAAGCCTTAGTTCTGCAACACCCTATGTCTCAGATTATCGAGGGCCATTCAACAGTTCCATGAAATAGGTACTTTTGGAAGATTATAACAGGGTCACACGCCCAATTGACCTAATGGAAGCAAAAGCTAGAGCCATGCAAGTGAACATATTCTGTATCTGGAAAAAGCTAATCTGGCCAACACTTTGTTTATCTCAGGAATGTTGTCAGCAGTAACAAGGTCTGCTGATATAAGCAAGTGCAATCATAGAGTATTTATAAGCTATTTATTGTAGCTAACAGAAGTAAATTCTAATGTTAGTAATTGCTTAATGGCAATATTTTCAACCAATCAAAGACTTCTTTGACCGTAGGTAAGGCTGCTTTTAGTTGTATTCACAACCCCAGAAACAAATATACTTCTGAAATACTCCTTCCAAACACACCTCTACTGAAATGATTGTATTTAGAATCACGTGGTGGTCAAATGAGATTTCATTTCTGGCCACAGTAAAATACTCACACAAGTAGAATAATTTAGTTCAGAAACGAAGATCATTTTCCAACCAATAGAATCTAGTCTGTTTCGCACGGATACGGGTACGGTATGCTGAAACGGCAAATTTTTAAAACCTCGGGTACAGTACGTTGTGGGTACGTTCATACAATATATTTTTAAAAAGTAAAAATATAAATATATATAAAAATTTAAAGAAAACAACAAGCTTATAGTCTCAACAACCTATAAAATATTAGAAGCCAACAACAAGCTTATTATGAATCAGAAGCCATCTAAAGCAAGATTTCTTTGACTGAATACAAGAAGACCACAAAACATTAAATCTATGAGTCCATCTACTAATGGGCTCACAAACATTCCACTTATTGTTAAGGCCCAGGGAAAGGTTTGGGGAGAAGGCAATCTTTTCATAGAGTTGTTTGGAGGTAGCCTCTTGGAGAAGGGGCCCTTTGAGCCACCTCATAGTATCCCAAAGTTATTCTCATCCTCCATAATTAGTCCAGTTGAGGGAGCTGTGAAAGCATTTCTGAGCATTGTATATATTCTGAACTGAGATTGAGGAAGCATATAGAAAGCTTTAAGGTCTGTCTATTCCATCCACTTCCCAAATCTGTACAAGTCATGAGATATTTTCCATGTTCCACCAAGTTTCCGGGACGGGGACAGGGGAACGTGTTTCGGGACAGATTTTTTTGGAGGCCTTTTTTAGGGGAGGGCAGGGAACGGCTATTAATTTATTAAAAATAAAGGAAAATATAAAAAATATTGGAAATTTCAAATATTTATATGATAACATTGAAAAATCATTAATCACACACAACAAAATTTCAAATATAGAACCTTAATACATAAAATTGGAGCTGAATTGAGATTTCACATAAGGTTGAAGTATTAATTACAATAATAATTACACTGAAATGCCCAAGGGCTGCAAGTCCCCGTCCCCGAGTTTCCGAAACATCCCCGGTACGGGGACAGCCCTAAAAGGGCAGGGGACGCGTCCCCGTGGAACATAGGATATTTTAATTCCTTTCTCAAACCAAAGGAGGCAGAGCAACCTCTTGTCAAGGCCAGGATCTTGTCATTATATTTCAGATTCGACAAAATAGATTTGTAAGCTTGGCACCTAGTGTCAAAGGAAGAGAAGATAGGCTGCCCAACCACCAATTGACTGAAGAATAAAGGACCCATGAGGAGCAACAAGAAAGCACCCAAATAGTAAGTCAACCAAATGAAGTCATTTTCATTTCTCTTGACCCTTCAGAGCCTATTGGCAATATTGAATCTCACATGAACTTTCCAAGGTTGAATTCCAGTCAAAGCCCTCAAGTTTTATTTAATTTTTGCACTTTAAAAAAAAAAAAAAAAACCATGTGGGTACGTACCCACAGTGTACCAATACCAGTACCAGTACCTGGTATGTATCAGGCCTGGTGGGTGGGGGTACTTGGCATTTCCATGCAGTCTAGAATAGAATGTGTAGGAAACTCAAATGCAAAAAAAAACTCAATTCCCATACATGTGTAGCATTTGCATCCTATTTTCCACACCATGTTTAGCATTTGTAATCATACAATGTTGTCTAGCATTGCCCATAAAGATATCATATGGACTACAGCACATATCTCACTGATGATTAAATTCCACAAAGAATGATATGGCAACTCAAAAGCATTCTTAGGAATGCCCAACCAATCAGTCCTATATTAGAAATGGATCCATGCCCTTTTCAACCATTACTATGATTTACATTTACAAACCCTATCATTTGAATAAAAATTAAAACATAAAATGCATTGTGGATGATTGTAAACAAACAGTTTACTACTACAAATTTAAGGAAAGAGGATAACTAAGAATGTTCATCACATACCTCTGAATCCCAAAGACGTACAACAGCATCTTCTCCTGCACTTATTATTGTCCTATTTAGGGGCCCCAAACAGCTCTGTTTATCCTGAATTTAGTCCCAGGTATCGTAAGTACTGACTCCGAATTTTCTGCAGTATACAGCATGAGAGTACAATCATAAGATATACAGCCCAGAAAATTCAGCAAGTAATGCTCTACTCTGGAAGGAAAGAGTGGTCAAGCAAATAGAAAAGGACAAAAATATACCAACCATAGCATGCTGTTGAGTCAACTTTATTTTTCCCATTTATTGTTTTAGAATAATTTTAACTGAGATTGATGATGCCATTACCAATTTCTAGGTCCCACGGTTTGAGATGATCAAAGGAAAGCTTCTTGCTTAGGATGTTTCCTATACTTCAAGAAAAGTTCAGTATAATAGTTGATGCTTGCAATCACCAGTCTTCCCCAACTTGGTTTCGCACCTGAAATCTTTATCTTGCGTTGTTAAGATGCCCTTTTAGGTCACATTAGCAAAGCTAGTTTCAGAGCTCTTATTGTCTGTTTTAAAGTCAACCAAGAGGAGGCATTTGTTTCAAACACTACAACAGAAACTTTGTTGTCAATTGTTAACTAATTGCTAGACTGGAACTTCACATGGTATGGATCAAGATCCACCACTAGCTTGAAAGATAACACATTCAGGCTGTTATCAAAAATTGTAACATTTGTTTACAGTGGAACTAAAATATCAGGATACAGAATTGGTAGTTTTTGGGGACCTTAAATGCGACGCAGCTTGGACAATACATACATACATACATACATATATATATATATATATATCGAGAGAGAGAGAGAGAGAATCGCGTGCTCTAAATGTTGAGCCCCGTATGGTTTTTCTTGAATTCTAGAAGTTGAACTGTGTATGATTCTTCTTGGCAGTATTTCGTACATGCAACATCTTTATTTATCATTTTTGCATATGTTTGTATGGAACATCTTATCTAAAGACTAACAGCGGTGCCATTTTGAATACTAATGATCTTCACTGTTTTACACATTAGGAACCTAGATAGAATATTTGAAACTGTGTATAAAACACTCCACCATTGTGCAGCAACAATGTGAGGACTAGGTAGAACTAAAAGGCACATATTCTGTTTAGTGGCATACATCAGCAACTTGACACAATTCCAGATAACACAAAGACACCCCTTGATTCAAACAGATGAGTTTCTCATACAGCTATTTAGGTGGTATCGGACAACTACTTTGCATGGATGGGGCTGCCAAGCAAAGCACTGTACTCAGGAGGCATAAATTTAATCGGGTCCATTGTTTGAGGGATAACACCCCCAGTGCCCTATTTGCAGTGACTAATATTTAATCAAATATGTTCTCTTTTCCTTCAGATAGAGGAAAATATGTTTGTGCTCAGAGCAGATAAAGTTCAATATAAAATAAGTAACCACAAAATATTCAAAATCACTGTATATTATTGCCAATGAATCCAAATGCACAGAGAACCTCATTTGATACTATAGGCGAAACACTGTTCACTGCCTCAAGAAGTAGAAACCCATAATCAATGACAAGGCTCCACAACAGTTCATATTAGCTCCACCTAGCAAGAAAATGAAAACTATCTCTCGCATGTGTGCATGAATGCACATACATTCATCTGATGAATGCGGGATGGTGTGGAAACAGGTGAAAAATGAAAATGAAAAACATTTTTAAATTGTCGAAATTGACTCAACCATTCAACACAAGAATAATTAAAATAAAACATTGAATCTAGATTGCAGAAATGTGAGTTTACAGCTATCTGCATTCAAATAGCATCAAGGATGATTCTTAAGGAATCCTCAATTTAAACTCATAATTTTCTTATGGGTTTGTGAACAATTAACGCCAAATATAAACTTGCAGGGAAAAAGTAGACTTGCAGGGCTGTATAAAGGATCTCTCATGGAGTCTTCATCAGAACTCAGGAAAAGACAAAAGAGAGGGATATTCCTGTTTCATCGTCAGTCACTGAGATTAAAGGGTTGCAGTTTGTGTGATCTCTTGTAAATTCATACTCATTTCAGATATGCATCTGGAATCTGGGCATCATTTGGCTCGAGTAATTTATCGAAGTTTAAGCAGAGTATTATTTTCTTTTCTTTATTTTGCTAGGACTTATGTTTACATTTCACTCATTAAAGTTGTAATAATAACATTAAATTAGTTATCGTAACCTTAGATTCCCACTTTAACTAAATTTAAGAAAGTTATAAAATTATCCATATTATCTATTGTTTTTATTTATAATTTCATTTTTTTCCGGTTAACAGCCTAGAAATTTATAACATTGTTTGATTTCCTATTGTTTTTTATTTATAACTCAGGTTTTTTCTATTATCATTAGCAACGATGCATAATAACCATGCAAATCTTACTTACTGCAGCTTCATTTTTAGCTATTCAAAAATAGGAAAAATGTAATTTGAACTTAAGTTTACAAAGTATTTTATTTAGTTATTTATAACAATGATTGTCTTAATTGCTATAACTTCCATTTGAATTTTAATTCTTCAATAAAGAAAACAAAATTCTATTTTTCAGTCAAGTGGCCATTAGTCCACTGGCAAATTGTCGGGCTCACAAAGAGCCCACCAGGGATCAATTCTTGCTGAGTGCAAAGCCAAGACACCATAAGAGATAAGTCCGGGTCCAAATCCAGGGCAAATTTGGAGAATGGATACCCCTCAATCCTTGGCACTAAGCCGAAGAAGTTCAATTACCCATGCACCAAAAATGGGATAGCCACATCTAGAAATTTAAAATGAAAAAAGCCCTATTTATAACTTCGGTTTATAATTTAATTTATTAACTTATTAGAACCGTGATTATCTTACATACTATAACTTCCATTTTTATTTCAAGATTTTAATTAAAGAAAAAAATTATATAAGTCAAATTTAATCGCAGATTATTCTCGAACTGTATCATTGCAAAATTCAGATACAATTTCAATCCTTGTGACTTCAGTTAGTGACAACAATAAGGCCTACAATAACAAAAATACAGCGTGATGAGTTATAAATTAGAAGGATGTTGTGTATCTTAAGTTAACGGAAAATTCAGTACAATCAACATTTACCTTACATAACTTCCTGAATGACCCCAGAACACAGTAACTAACAAAATATTCTTGTCGCTACAAGTCAACAATTGGCTCCTTCAAAACTAAAATTATCATCTAATAATTTATTGCTTAAGACATTTTGTGTAAAACAATAACACATCCTTTACAGCTAGTGGAATTCCAAATCTATCTACGTAAAAATAATAAAAATTGACAATCTTGGTTATGGTGACCAACCTAAGCAGGAAATTAATCATAAGTCTATGAAACAAAGCAAAGTAGAAACAGACAATGTATTGGATGTCTATTCTGACAGGAATACAGTAGGAGAGCACAAACACCATCTTCATTTTACTGTGGTGAATCATTTTTCTGGTCAGAGTTCATCTCTTTGGTATGTTATATTAGAATAGAAATAATTATTCCATGGTTGCCAAACTGCCACTTTCTAGCAAACAATAAATTCTAATATAACATATCAGGAAACTCAAAAACAAGAATTAATTTATTCACTTACGTCTTGAAAGATCCTTCTCAATCCGTTTAACGTGAATGGCTGATTTTAACTCCATGAAAGGATCAGTGGTGATCAGAGCAAGCTTATCTCCTTCTGAAAAGTCTACAGATCTAGCAGGGGAGTCAAATTTGAAAGAAAATAACTGTCCCGTCCTCCACATTCCATAACTTGACAGACTGGTCTGCACTGCCAGTTATTAAACGTGTAGAATCCCCTGCATTATAAATGCAATTGAGTTAAGTGTTCAAAATATGTTCTCCCTGAACTCTAACAAATTCACCCAACATAAATAAAATTATTGATTATATTAGTAAGACAATTACAGAACAGAAATATGGCTCATCCCTACTACAAACACATTTTAACTAGTACTGTAATGTAGTTGTTAGGATGCCTGGTCACTTCAATTTTAACTTTTCATCACATGCCGCATTCTATGAAGCATATTATCAAGTACCTATAATATAGATTGATATTTTATGTTATACTATAATAATGCCTATTATCTGTATGATACACCAATAAGAAGCTGAATACACATGTAAGAGCCTACCCAAGGTTCGGATCTTCCTCACCACAACAAGACAGAACATAACTGATCCAGATCAAAGGGACAATCCAGGGGAGACAACACACCAAATTTTCAAAAGGCTAATGTGTTAAAAGTGGAAAAAAAATCTTTTATCACTTATAGATAACAAATAGAGTTCATATACAAAACAAAAGAATCAGAAATGGATTTAGAAGAATGAAATAAACTAGTATCCATGAATAGGCACAAGAACTAGAACTGTAACTCAGAATTAGTACTACCAAATAGTTTTGCACCTTAAAACATGAAAGCATATGTAAAGGATGTGTGTTACAACTACAGAGATATGAGATCATTCCCTGATGGAGAGATTATTACATATCTATACAAGTTCTATCTAAAGAGACAAAGAACAACTATTGAGGAAGACAAGATGGTTAGTCTTCTGTCATTTCATCTTCTTGATGGACTGTCGGACTTTGGGAGTTATATACAGGTGTTGACGCCAATCTGTTCTGGTGCCAACTCTGGCACAATCGCTGGGACCATTGAATAGCTATGTAGATTACTATTGACCAGAAATACTCTATTGAAATCAGTGGTATAGTTTAAGTTCCCAATCCAGTTAGTAAATCCATCACAAAGAGATTGACATTGTGCTGTGAAGATCATGACACATTTGAGAGTGGCTTAGGTTTAGTGCTTACAGGTTTACATATCTTGAAAATAAACATTGTGGTTATCCGTGCGATGTGGTCCAAGCTTACATTATAGTGATAAGATATGCTTGAGCATGACCTAGTCTAAGTGGTTTCAGGTACAAATTTTAAGAGTGCGACTCATAATTAACCTAAAGTACAATAGAGTCAAACTTACACTACACACCACATTGAAAGATTAAATAAATTCACCCTCGTCTAACAGAAAAAAGTGTCTATTTTGCATTAAAAAAAGATATAATTTTTTTGTTCACAACGGAATCCTACAAAATTGAAAATATGTTAAGCTCAAGTGGTAACAACATCCAACTTTCATTGCATAACCACGGTTCAAATCCCCACGAGACATGATAGTGTTGAAATTGAATAAAATACTTAAATACAACATTCAATTTTCTATGTGCACATCTGGGTCACAGTATCTAAGCAGAAGGTTATCCAGCAAAAGGTACTCACCAACAAGATTGAAAATCAAAGGAAACCCTATTAAAGGCAATATAACAGGGAAAATTTAGAGGACCTTACTTGAGACATACACCACACTGCACTACTCAGCACTAAAAAGTAGCCTATATGCTCTAACGTTGCTTTTGTTCATTATTTACACTTTCCTAAGGACAAAAACATCTAGTTTACAACAGAAAAAAATGAAAACTCTTAAATTAACAAAATTTTAAAAATAGAAGTGAATGGGAGAGGGAAGAACCCTTCTAAGAATGAGAAAATACTATTTAATGAATTAAGTACTTGTCAATGAAGAGAATTGATCCAGTAAACAATTACGAGAGATGCAATACCTCACGGAATCTTTAAGATAAACAAAATTAGAGAAATTGCATACACAAAATAACGCAATACACAAGATATATCCTAGGAAACCCTTTCCGGAAAAAACTCAGCGCAGCAACTTATCTCCTTATTGTATTAACTCAACTATTTTACTATACAACAACATACTTCTCAGCCATGTTCTATCCTACTGCATGTTCATCTATATCACATCAGCAGGTATCCAATAAAAATTCTAGCCCCCAACCCCCTCGGCAGGGCTGTACAGTCTAGAAGAGTGTAACTCAAAAAATATATAGAACACATTTCCAACAATCATGGACTTGTGTTTATGAGAGCTCTACTATGCATTCCAAACACATATCTCATCCTGACGATGGATAGCAAAGTGGATGTCGATCACACATTCTCTCTTAAACATAAATAATTTAGTAGAAGCATCTTTTTGAAAAAAAACATTGCCTGTATAAGCTAAAACTAAACCTGAATAAGCGTCTTTTTATGATCTTAAAGTAAACCCTAACGTTGGCAAAATAATAACAGAGGATTGAGGTGGCCTTACTTGAGACATCGCAGCACCAGACTGCACCATTGTGACCTTGATACGTCCCAATGCGTTCCCCGTTGTGACCATACCACACGTTAGGCGTGTGATCCTTTGCGCATGTAAATAACAAGTCCCCGTCTCTGTTATACTTGAGAAACGTCAGAGGCCTCTCGTGCCCCTTCAATACAATAGGCCTCATCTTGCAGATCAAATTCACTCAAATCTGTCAAATACACAGGGACCGCCGAGAAACACAAAATCATAAACCGCGAAAAATTAAAAAACCCTAACTATCGAAAAAAGCAGCCATTAAAGAAGAGAAACCAAAAATAGAAACCGTGTGAGTGCATACAAAGAGTATATATGACTGGATTTAGACAACAGAGAGCAAAACAGGCAATCTCCGCAACTTTTCTTTGCCAGAAACTGACTTGAGCAAAACCCTTCAATGGTGAATATGTTTTTTTAATTATAAGTCGGCTACGCAGGAAGTGAAGTTTAAGGGCTGTTTTATTTATATATTTATATATTTATTTATAGAAGGGAAGTGAAGTTTATGGAGGGGGCTACCGCGCCTTTTTTTTAATGTGGTTGCAGTTTAACGATATGAAATCTTTTAGAGTCCATGAGGCTAAAAATACTCTCTAGACACTAAAACTAGTTTCTTCTAATTTCATCAATTGAGATCTTTTTTTGATAATTTTGATGATGAAGTCCCCAATTTAGCTATCAACTCTTCATCGAACATAATTTGTAATGACAAAGTCTTTAAATTGATTGCATATCTCGAACGAATGTCATTATAAGCATTGCATTCTATAATAAAGTGTTTTTCTGATTCCACTGCCCCATATAAACAAAAGACACAAAGTCTTTCTTCCCATTTTTCTTTAGGCCCTTTCCATCTACATATTTTGCATCTAAGCCTGGGAGATAGGTTCTTGAAGAAAAAGAATCTTCAAGATAAAAGTGGAGCGGGTCTTAAAGAGAGTTTGTGTCCTTGTTGAAACAGTGGACCGGACTTTGCCTCACACTGCTAAGAAAAATTAGGTAGATTTTGTTTCAAGTGGAAAGATGCCTATGGTAAGATTTTATGAAAACAAAGTAATTACTAGAATTATTTATAAATTTCTTTAAAACATCAACAATTTATTAAAAATTTGGTGTTTCATGGGACCATATTTCTGCATAGAGCTTCATTTTTTTTTCTGCAATGCCTGCAAAGAAAATTATGGTAGCCCCTTACCACCGGACCGTTACCTAAGTTCTAGTATGCTTATTAATTTTGATATGAGATTAGTGAATTGTTATGTTATTGTTGTGTTTTTGTGTCTAATAATTATTTTACCGTGAGTAGTGAATTGTTATCGTTAATGGCATGGATTAATTGAGAGAAAGATAATGTTACCTTCAATGGTAAAGCAAAGCAACAAGCTCCTCCTCAAAATGGTATTTGTGTGATCACATGAAAATTCTTCCCCTCTTAATGACATTGATGTCGTTGTTGTCATCACAATTGTCAATGTCAATATAACTAGAAAATGTGTATGCTTCCATTATGTGTGACGTCCGACAGGGCTTAAAACATGCACACCGATCTTAAATGTTATTACCGCAATTTTAACAAAGAGTGAAGGAACAACTCAACCACCCAATCAAAGATCAAATAAATATTATTTATACTTAAATATAGATCAAAAACAATAGTTCAAATATTAAATTCTAGAAATAGAAAGATATGATTGGTTAGAAAAAAAGTCTAATTAAAAAGTGAAGGCAATATACATGCATTTAGGATAATGAAGGTAGCATCAATAATTGAGTATCTCTAAGATTTTTATTCAATACAACCTTCTTGTTTGGATAATAACACCAAAACACAAAACCGCATAAGACCCACAAACAATGGAAGATGCAGTTTTCTATACCCAAATGATGGAAGATACCTATTTGGCGTAGCAAAATCTTAGCCTTCAAAATAAGGTTTCACAACACTTGCAAAGAAAATTATAGTAGCCACCTACCATGGGACCACTACCTAAGTTCTAGAATGCTTATTATTTTTTATATGAGATTATTGGATTGTTATGGTATTATTGTGTTTTTTGTGTCTCGATAATTGTTTTATTAGGAGTTTCTTGATAATGGGAATGGAAAGGTTAGGACAATGTTATGGGAGGCTCCTAACCGGATGGATAAAAATGAATTTTGATGGAACATCTAAAGGAAATCCAAGTAAAGCTAGATATGGGTGCATTTTTGAAATTCTAAAAGCCAACCAATTCTACTTTTATCCCATGACTATGGGATTGCCTCAAACAATAAGGCCGAGGAAAGGCTCTTCTGCAGGGTCTGCAGGAGGCTAGGAAGTAGCAATGGTCAAATATTTGGGTGGAAGGAGACTCTAAGGTGATTATCGAAGCCATGAAGTCGGGAAGAGTGAGAGCATGGAATTTGGATTCGATCATCCAAAGTGTGACTGATCTAACACCTTCTTTTTCCAGTATCATCTTCTCCCATATCAAGTGTGATGGGAACCAGTAGCAAACTGTCTTGCAAACATAGGAGTTGATATGATGAGTAAGAAAGGTGTCTCCCACATTATTTGGAAGGATGATCTTCCCAACGAGGTACTAAAACTAGTGATGTAGGATGTCATGAATGGCCGCATGTGGAAATAATTTGGCTTGGGCGCTAGCAGAGGGGAAGTTAATACTTGCTCGTGTGTCGATGCAAGGTCATGAGATAAATGGGACACATGTATTTGGCAGTCTTCTCCAAGTGCATGAAACATGCAGAGAAGGATGAAAGCAAACGTGGGAGAATTGTTTTGGCACTTCGGCTAGTGTAGTTAGCTTTTAGGGCTTTACAACCACCTTTTTTATTATACAATCCCAATAAAAAGTCAGCAGGATAAGAGGAAGGCAAGATAGTGGTGAGGGGCCGAGCTAGAAGAGGAAGCGTGCAGGCAAAAGTGGAGAGGATGCAGGGGAGTCCTTTGGCGATTAGATGGGGAAAAAAATTAAGAATGTTACTATGAGAGAATGGTTAGGGAGGGTATGGTCTATAACTGAAGAAATGAATGACGTTGAGGAGGAAGATATTTACTTGGCACATGAGGAATTTGATGCTTGATCCCAAGCAATCCATGGGCCACCAGAATGTGTTTGAAATGGCACAGGGTTTGAGCTATACAAATATCCTCTCCAACGCTTCGCCAATTCCTTCTTCATCAAAAACACTCGAGTCGGAGGAAAGACTCGATGTGCATGCGCTTTCACTTATATTCTTTTGTGAAGGAGTTGTTGGCGGTTTTCAAGGGACGAAAAGCTTTGGTTAAGATGCAGGGTTTCCAACTCCCCTGAAGCAAAGGTGGAAATCCCTCGTTGTTGTGCCTCTTCCATGTAGACTACGCAGGTGAATGATGATTCAGATGTAGAGATTGTGTCTGAGGTCAAAACAGATAAAGGAAAAGGGAAGAAGGTGGCTGATTAAACCTGCCACATAGATTATATTTAGTAAATTTCTATATAAGAATGTAGCCACCAGTTGGCAATTTTGATAGTATAGGGATTTAGTTTTTTTCTGGATGTGATTATAAGGTATGTAATGATGGGTTGGGATGAAGCAAATTCTCTTTGTTCTCCCCCATCCTATGCATGCTAAGGTGCTTTCCAATGAGATCCTAGATGAGTGATGTTATCTAAGGTTGGTTCTTAATGTATTTTTTTGCGTGCTAGGTCTTCTCCTTGGGTGATATAAGCAAAAAAATGTTTTACTAGGAGTAGTGAATTATTATCATTAAAGGAATGGATTAATTGAGAGAAAGATAATGTTGCTGCCAACAATAAAGCAAAGCAACTCAAAATGGTATCTGTGTGATCACACAAAAATTCTTCCCCACTTTCTAAGGACATTGATGTCGTTATTGTCATCACAATCACAATGTCAATATAATCGGAAAATGTGTATGCCTCCACTATGCGACGCCTAACAGGGCTTAAAACCATGCACACTTGATCTTAAATGTTTTTACCTTAATTTTAACAAAGAGTAAGGGAACCACTCAACTACTCGATCAAGGATTAAATAAATGTTATTTGTACTTAAATATAAAACATATACTAGCAATCGTATGTGAAATGTACGATGGAAACACCGAAGGGGATCTTTTGAAGGATTCATATTAGAAGGAGAGAAACATTGGGAGGCAGAATAGGGGTGAAGATGAAGGGTTAGAGGGTGGAAAAGTGTGGGGGCAGCAAAATAGAAAGTAGAAACAATGTGAAACTCAAACGTTGAACAACATGACGATGTATATGGAAATCCTTTGAAGGAGACCAAGGGTGTTGTTTAAGGTGTCAGAT